>CM045758.1:175340420-176546063 GCA_025200525.1 Camellia lanceoleosa | reverse complement strand
TTGTTAGCTCACATGCCTCTCGTGCAAATATTACAACCACCCTCTCATCTGAATCAGAAGCTGCACCAATCTTCACCAATCTTCAATGAATTGGAGAAGTAGTCTGTTGCAACTTCAGTCTCTTTAATGGGGTACTTTCTATACCGAATTTAAGAGCAAGCCAACGCGTCGAAGTTGGGTTCTGACGGTACCTAATTGGATCCTATTAAAAACTCTCTAATTACCAAGATAATAACAAATCATGCACAAGTATTGGTTATTTTCATACCAAACACTCTTAGAAGTTGTATTATGTCATTTTTACTCCAATAAAAAAGAAGAGTTAAAATGGGTCAAAATATGTCTAATACAATAGTTTCTAGAATTGCAAAAATCATGAATGAATTATGAATCGTGCAATTCAACAATTCGCCATAGATTCTATCCCAAAATAAATTTATCTATAGGTTCGTATCGATCTATGATAATTGAATCATAAATCGTAAGACTCTGATAACAGTGAAAGATTAATAAATTGATCTAATTATTAGTTGAAACATCCAATCACTTTATTGCATTATCCTAATTTCAATTTCAACATGATCATATATGAATTAAACAGAAGATGCAGCAGCTAAAGATAACAGCAAGAACTCTCAAAAAATGCTACCATGCTTGTGATATCATACACAACAATGGATGCTGCTACACCACGATAATACATCGGAGCCAAGCTATGGTATCGTTCCTGTCCTGCTGTGTCCCATATATCAAATTTCATAGTGGCTTCAGGTAATGACAATATCTGAGTGAAAAATGCTGCTCCAATGGTTGGTTCCTGCATGACACGTCTGTCAAATATACTTGACCACAGACACAAATAAATAATTACTAAAACAAGAAAATAATCATCAGGTTTACACAAGACATTAAAGTGAACCTGGTTGTCAAAAAATTGGCCTTTGACACATCTTAATACCAAACTGGTTTTCCCAGTTCCCATGTCGCCCAAAAGAAACTGCAGAAAAATTCAAGAAATAGCTAAGAATTGATGTCTTATGACATTTTTTATTTGAAAAATGGCAATCAAGCATAGCTAATCCACAATGTATAGTTATTTGAAATCACATTCATTTCAAAATAGGTCAAAAACCATACAATATGCAAAAACAGAAAACTTCAATACAGAACCAGAGTTTAAAGCCCGTCAAGAAAACGATACAGGCACTAAATTTGAATAATACCAATGCATCAGCTAAAATTCAGAAAGAGGCATACAAAGATTAAACAACCAGAAGCACATTTTTTTGGGGAGTGTAAACACTTGTATAATGTAATAAACATGCATGCATTATTGTCTAATTGTACATCATAATCTATGGATTATTAAATTAATGAAACACTCTAATAAGCACATCCAATTATTTTTATCTGGACAAAAAATTCCAACCTTCTCAAAGTAAACTCTACATGGTGAAGTGCCACCCCAAATTAAAGGATCATGGCTCTAAGTGTTGACTGGTGTAGAACACTATTGTAATTTAGATTTAAACAAGAAAAATCAAAACTTCAAGATTCAGATTGCAAGATGCTCAAGGGGTATGTATGTGTGGAGTAAAATTAGGAGTTTTTCTCCAAGGGGGCATGTTCACAAAAATGGGTAGATATCATACAATAGTTACAAATTGAAATAGCATTTCAAAAAATTCTATGATACTATAGCGATCCTATAGTGATACTATAAAGAAAAGAAAAAAATGAGGAGAAAAGGTAAGATTCTTCCTCTCTCCTACCTCATGTATGGCCTTCATCTCTGCATTCTTTCGCATCTGGATCTCATATTTTGGTAGTCGTTGTGCCATCAGTGCTGCTTCAATTGCAACCTTGGTTTTTTGTTTTTCCATCTCGGCCAAAGCCATCGCAGCCTCTTCGCTTTCTTTGCTTCCAGAACATTGCGTTCCTCCTCTGGCTTCCATTCATCAATCTCCTTTACCTGGGAAACACAAGTGATTTGTAGTCACATTTGGAAAGACTTATTGTGAGATAACTTCCATGTAGAAGATAGGAAACATCAATCTAGTTCAAGTCAAGATTTTTACCTTCTCTTTGGAAGAGAATGCTTCTTTGCAAACTGAATTGTACATCTCCATCATTTGCTTCAATTGATCTCTTAATCTCCTCATTTCAGCCTGTAGTTCATTCTGTAATATAGTCATTCAAATGGAGGCATGCAAGTCAATCTGCTATAGCAAAACTTTGCAAGACTACAGGTCATGACCAGATGAGCACAGCCACAGCCTTCCCATAAAATTCAACCCATTTGCATTCCAGATGGTCTCACAAAACAGAACAACTGAATACCATTTGGACAGCATAAAACTAAAAACCAGATAAAAATTGAAAACCTGCCTTCCCCTTCTGATCAGCATAGCAGCCAGCAGTAGCAGCACAGAAAACAGAATCCATTTGCATTCCAGTTTAGCACTGAAAACAGAATAGCTGAACCACTGCCTACCATTTCTGAACAAAGTAACAAAACAGGATCAGAGCCACGACCTTGAATCCACAGCAGATAAGCTTCAAATTTGCACAGATGAAATCACCCAAACACAGAAGCACACCTCCTAACTTGCCTCAGATTTGTACTAAAATCCACTGCAGACCAAGGCACATCATCCAAAGCAGAACAGGACAGCATACACCCTCAGATCACCCACATAGCAGAACAGCATACACCCATATAACAGTACAGCATAGCAGAACCAGTCAACCAAGTTTGGGTAACACAGCAAAAGCACTATACTCAGATAGACACAGCATACACCAACCTCTTCCTGATCTGCCTCAGATTAAAAAATAGCAGAACAGACCAGAACAAGACCCAACCAACCAGCCCATCTAGTGATTTGTAATCCCAGCTCTGATTTGTCTCCAATTGAAGGTTAAGTCATCAATTGAGAAGGGAAGGTCCTTGATGGTTGCTTTTAGCCATAGTGCAGCTCTGATTTTAATAGATTCACTCATATCTGAAATATTTGGTTGAGCCTCTTCGAAAATACATTCGTTCCTACACTTCCACAGCGACCAAAGAACAATGAGGGGGATAGCTCTCCAAATTAATCTGTCAAAGTGATTGAAGTTTACAGTCATCCACCATTGGAGAAGGCCATCAACTGAATCTTGAATGCACCAAGAAAGCCCCCATTCGTGACTAATTGAAGACCAGATCAGCCATGAAAAGGGGCAGTGAAGCAAGACATGAGAAGCAGATTCAGAGACAAAGCCACAAAAGGTGCAACTGATGGAAGCAGAAGGATCTAAGATACCAATTCTAAGCAAAAATTCTGCTGACTTAATTTTGTTCTTCCAAGCCAACCAACAGAAAAATGAAACCTTAGGTGGGACAGCTCTATTCTAGATATGATTGCAAATTGGAAGATGAGGACCAAGGATGGAATTGCTGAAAGAGTAGATTGAGGAAGCAGAAAACTCACCAGTTCTTGCTGAAGCACAAGCCCAAAAATAGCAGTCAGCTTTGTGAGGAGACAGAGAAGGGGCTGAAGTTAGGGCTTCAAGCAAACTAGTTTCTTCCTCCATTTCCCAAGAGAACATCACTCTTCTACTGGGAAAATTCCAAATGTTTGGGCTGGTTTTCCTTGCAAAATATTGATGAAGAGAACCATCTTTATCAGTTGAGAGATTTAAAAGAAAGGGAAAATCATTCTTAAGGCAAGTGTTGCCACACCATTTGTCATGCCAAAACTTAATTCTGCTTCCGTCCCCCAATTTCACAATTATCCACATAAAAATTGAAAATATTACTGCAATGATTCCCAATAGATAAGATGTCTTTCCAAACTCTAGAATGTTTGTAAGAGAAATTTACGTGGATTCCAACAAGCTTCGTCTATCTTGTATTTGCTACATATAGCCCTCCTCCAAAGAGAGCTAATTTGAGTTCAATTTCCACCACCATTTAAGCAATAGACATGCATTTACATCTCTTATTCTTCTAATGCCTGACCACTCTTGATTAATGCTTTTGCGGCCTCCCCATTTCACTAAGTGGACTTTCCTTTTCAAGTCATTTCCACCCCATAAAAAAGTGATTCAATCCTCTCAATTTCTCTGGACACACCTTCTAGCATCTTAAATAAAGAGAGAAAATAAACTGGTAAACTAGATAAGCTGGACTTGATTAGAGATAATCTACCCTGCAAAAGACAGCAGCTTTCTTTTCAACCCCGAGAGTTTGGATCTAAATTTGTCAAGCACGTGTTTCCATGTAGATTTTCTCCGGGTTGGCTCCAAGAGGTAGACCCAGAATTTCAGAGGTAGGTGTGGACTTGACAGTTGAGGAGCTTTGCAAAGGAGAGCGTAAGTGAATCATCCACACCAACACCACATACCACACTTTTGTGGTAATTTATTCTAAGACCAGATAAAATTTCAAGCATCTTAGAACTCTTTTAATAAGCACTATCTCGTCCCAATCTGCTTCAAAAAGATAAATGAGTCACCCGCAAATTGTAGATGAGATAAAAGAACATCCTTTGACCCAACAAGCACTCCTCTGAGTATGCCAAGATTAATCGCTCTGTTCAAAAGCATGTTAAGACCTTCAAATACAATATTGAACAGAAAAGGTGAGAGCAGTCGCCTGCCTAAGACCTCTTTGTGGTGAGAATTCGGTAGTTGGTGAACCGCTCACAAGAACGGAGATTCTAACCGAGGAAATACAAGATTTTATCCATCAAATCCATTTATTCCCAAACCCAAAATTGGACAGAGAGAGAATAAAATTCCCGATTCACGTAATCAAGGGCTTTTTCGAAGTCCAATTTTAAAATTAGGCCAAGCTTCTTGGACTTTTTCCATCCATCCACCACTTCATTGGCAATGAAAACCCCATCTAGGATGTTCCTCCCACCTATGAATGCAGTTTGTGTTTCACCAATGATGGAGGGTAGAACTGGCTTCAATCTGTGTGTTAATACTTTAGAATTATGAATACACATTATAAATACACATTAGAATTATGAAGAATGTCTTATATTTGGTTTTGGAAACTGTGGCAGGAGTAGCATTTGAATGTGAGTACCAACTACAAGACATCCTTGGGTCAAATTTAAGTCACACCCATAACAAATTAAATATAATATGAGGCTACTTATCATGATCATTCAATTAGGGTGCTCCATTTGTTGATTAAGATATAATCAGATAATCATGGTAGATGATCCATAATTATGATCCCATTGATTAATAATTATATCTTGTACCCGAATTTCATGTATTGAACTTACCGAAGTTTGGGAAAAGCCGAAGTCCCGAAACATGTGATGTGAGGAATAGTCCAAATTTTCACAGACATTTCGCTTGATTGAAAACTAGGCGGTCTGAAAAATCATCGACGTCTATAGCGGAATCTTGATTGGATGAACTCCCTTTGGAGCGAGACCAAAGATCAAGATTGCACATTGGATGTTGCGTTGAAGAAATCATTCGCTAGTTGAATGTTGAGGCGAAGGCACAATGTCGTTTCACCTAGTCAACTTGTAAGAGACTCCATTTTACCTAAAGACACGAAGAACAATCTAAGGAACACATCTCAGAAGCCTCTGATTTCCAATCCAAATATCCAACCAAAAGAGGCATCTCCTGTCATTTCCAGGTACTATTTCTGTAATTGTCACAAAAATATTATGAAGATTTGGGTTGATCTCAGTAATTGGCACAACATTGAGCCAAATTATGGAGAATTTAGACTTCCCACCCAAAAAACATAAAAGCTTTGATTAATCACGTCCTTTGGTCCACTGAAACACAACTTTCATCATTGACTTAGACCACTATAATAACATTGTTACCGCTACTAGTGTCATGTTATCTTCATGTCGGAAGGATGACGTCACCTATGAATCAGTTTGACACATTTATGACTCTAGCATGTACTGGTATTAGCCCTTGCTTATTATCTCATAGACGGTGACAACCTTTTTACCGGTACTCCTTTTTAAAAATAATAAATTGTATTTTCATTAGTAGATATATATTGTTTCTCACTGTACCCACCCTAATGACTACATTATTTGTCTTTTCTTACTTTGGTCCAATTGCTAACTTTTGAGGGTAACTTTGTAATTTTTAAAATTAACTTTCCTACCTTGATCACTTGGATACCTTTGTTTTCACACTTCAAAATAGATGGTTCATGCTAGGCAGTAAATGGAAGGGTTCTATAATGGAGGGTTGCATGTTGAGGTGGTCTCTACAAGAGGATTTGGTACAAATTTAGGTGAACTTGACCCATGGGGCATTTTCCGTCACAGAACTATAACATTTGTTACAATTTCGACCAAATTGAAAAGAATCTAATCAGTGTGTTCGGTTTCAGTTTTTTTAATTCACCTTTTTGAGAATTGAGTTCTTTGTTTTTTGTGTTTTTTTGTTTTCAGTGAATATTTTTGAAATTTTAAGTAATTTTTTTACTTTTTTAGATGCACCTTACTTAGATGTATCTAAATAGTAAAACATTTGTGAAAAAATATTTTAAAAATTAAATATTTAAAAAATTAATAAATATGCAAAAATAGGAGAAATGTATTGACTTTTCATTTTTTTTTTACTAATATTACTTTTTACTAATATGCAAAAAATTAATAATATTACTTTTTACGCATATATTATTTGATTTTGGCTTAATTTTTTGATCAATCTAATTTTTTTTTTTTAAATAAAATACACAAAACGCTAAACAAAATAAAGGGTTTTCTATTGAAAGAAGGCCCAAACAACACGGTCCGGTCCATATTGTGGGCTGAAGTTAATCCACCTCCATTACAATCATCATATATTTTGTTTCAAAAAAAAAAAATTAAAAACTTCCTAAAAACTCAACCAATGCCTATTTGGGAATCCAAAAGCTCCCACCCAAATGGAACCCTTCAGATCAATTGCTATAGCACTTGTCCCTCACGTTTCTTTTCTCCCATTCTCTCTTTCTCAGCCTCCTATTCTCTTACAGCCGTGTACTCCTTTTGCTGGATACCACACAGTTGCTGCTGCCACCACCATTACTAGCCAACACCTTCATGCTTTTGTTGAGACGTATGGTATGTTTTTGTTGATATTGTTTGAGTATAGGGTTTGCTGTTTTTTTTGGTGACTTAGTTGTTTTTGAAGAGTTAAATATCATGAAATACTCATGTCTTTGTTCATATTGCATATACAATACCCATTCGAATAAGAAAATTCTGAACTTGAAAATCTTCTACTATCCCTTTCTTACTTTTCTCAATACTAGGTAGGTTAAAGTTTTAAATTCCTATGTCATTGATAAGTGAAAGGAATTTCAGATTGTGCAGTAAAAAAACAGGGGAAAACAGAGATAAATGGAAAAAAAAAATCAACAAAAAAACCAGGGAAAAACAGAGGAAACAAAGGGTAGGTTTGGTTTGTGTTTCTGAAAAAAAATTTAGAAATTTTCTCTACAAACAAATTTCAGAAATTTTCTACCAAACAAATTTTCCCAAAAAAATTTCCCAAAACACACAAACCAAACAAGTTTTTCAAACAAATCTCTCTCACACACACATCAAATCAATCACTTTTTTCAAAACTCTCTCTCAAAACAATTTTCCAAAACAAATTTCCCAAAAAACCAAACCAAACATGTTTTCGTACTTTTTATCTCTAAAACACATCTCTCAAACACAAACCAAACATACCCAAAGTAATCTGAATTTCTGCTAGAATAGTCATTGATTATAGTCTTACCCCATATTGTCAAATCTAACACAGTATAACTACAAACTCTCAACTCAAGAAATAGTGAAACCACAAAAAATTTTAAAAAGTTATAAAGGGAGAGACTAGTTTATAGCGCACCAAAACCAGAAATTGAGACCTCATTGTCGCTGGAGTAGTTATTTTTAAAATTTTATTTATGATAGTCATGAATTTGTACAATCTTTGAATTGGAAGAGAATGATTTGGAGTTAAAAAATGAGAGCAACAGAGGACCTCAATAAGCTACATATACCCATCCGAGACTCAAAACAACTCAGCCGCAGCAGTCCCTTAAGCTACCCACAACAATCCCCTAAGCTACATCTATTTGGTATGAACGAGCAGCAGCAAAATGGCCCAAAACAGAGAAGAACAACAGCAGCATCTACCCACAGCAACTTGAAGCAGCAGCCGCAACACCACCTGTACTTTTAAACATTATTTGACCTGATTTGCTGCAAGTTGTAGATCCTGGACTGAATAAGAACACCCCTTCCAATGAGCATTGATCCAAAATGCC
The DNA here is from genome assembly GCA_025200525.1 of Camellia lanceoleosa. Classification (NCBI taxonomy): domain Eukaryota; kingdom Viridiplantae; phylum Streptophyta; class Magnoliopsida; order Ericales; family Theaceae; genus Camellia; species Camellia lanceoleosa. The sequence goes on along the minus strand of CM045758.1, from coordinate 176,537,773 downwards.
ACTCTCACTATAATCAACTACCGAAGTCAACGAGGCAAAATGGGTATCCACTGCGTCCCTCGTTCGTCGTCATGTGATTATGTAAATAGTCCAAGCTTTAACAACTTTTTCTTTTTTTGTGATTTTTTCTGGGTTTCCAATTGTACCATCATGAATTTGTTATACCTAACAAACAAAGTAAGTGATTCCAACTTCCAAATATTTATAAAATGGGACCTATTTAAGCTTCCAAACAATTTGTAAAATGGGACTTTACAGATTAACAAACAAGTCATGGGAACAAGTTAATGCCATGGGATTTTCACTAATTTACCCTTAAAAAATGGAGAGGGATGGAAAATATCACTTTGAAGATTCATTTCAAAATTGACATTGGAGAATGGAATTTTAATCCTATTCTTTTCTCTATATTTCCTCCTCATCATTCTTTTTGCCTTTTTTGAGATCAAATTGGCTTTTAGAAAATAGAATTTTGGCATTTGGTGCCACAGAACATAACGTGCTACATTTTAACTCTCACTGTGCTTGTACTTGGATTTTCTGTTATTAAGTCATCAGTCTGCTACATTTTAAGGACTAGATGTTCTTCAACACATGAAATTAGAGAAAACATTAGACGGTAGTAACAGTCCCCATCAAGTCATCGGCTGCAACTAGTGTGTGCTTGTATTATTGCGTCAACTAAATAAAACTAATCAGTACATTGCTTTTATTGTATTCATAGTATATATCTCTCAAATAAGGAAGGGGTTGTATTTATTATTATCTGTCTTTTCGTGTGTACTTTTTCTTGCATTTACTAACTTGATTTTGTCTCATATGATTATTTCACCTTTGCTTATGTAGATAATATACAACAATACACAATGAGCGAAGGAAGCAACAAACCTTGCATACACAAACGATTTACACCATCATTCTTCTTCTACAAGTATTATTTCTTCACACTATTCAATGTATTATTCTAATTACATGTTTTATGTTAGGTTTAAATATTAGCCCTTACTATACATTTGGTTGAACTCAGAGCAAAGATGAAAACAAAAGCATGGAAGAAGCACAAATAACAGTTACGGACACGGTTTGCACATTGCCTACCTACCACATACTGTTTGCATATTTTATATTATCTTTGCCTTTTATGTGCTACTTGCATCACTTTTATTTACTTTCGCGGCAATGTAGATGAAGAAGGACATAGGACATCAATGGAGAACCCGACTGAAGGAAGACAAGGAGTACAAAAAGATGGATAGGTGGACTGTTGATAAGCAAGCCAAGTTGGAAGGTCCCCTTCCCACAAAACCAAGAAAGGTGAAATACAAAGAGAACAACAATTTATGCTTTTATTATGACATATTTCACACATTGTAATAACATGTTTGTATTTTCATAGTCTCACAAAAATTGATTCACACACTATTATGAAGTTATTTAAAGTGTCTTTCTTAAATTATTCTAATACCCACTATATTCTTTCTCAGTGGCATTTCCAAACACGAATTGCCTTGAGATCAATTGTTAAAATAATAAGAAGATTGAGCATGGAACAACGTGATGCAGTTAGTAGTAGTGGGTTAGGGGGGCTCTTGAATCTCAGATGTACAAAGCTTGATCATGACCTCTGCGAATGGTTGGTTCAGAAATTTGATCCCAAAACTTGTTCGTTGAATGTTCATGGGCGACGACTCCTCCTTACTGAACTAGACGTTCACAAGTTATTGGGCATTCCTGCCGAAGGCAAAACAATAGAACTAAAAAAATCTTCACAAGCATTTCCCAAGCTATTTGAAGAACTTGGAGTTGTCCAAGGAGCTATCAAACTGAATGCTTTGAGAGAGTATTTGACCAAAACAGAGGGAGCTGGAGAGGAATTTACTAGGATATTTGCCCTATACATATTAGGTGCCTTCTTATGCCCAACCACAAAGGATGTTGTTAAACAATCATTCATTCAACTCGTTCAGAATGTGGATGGCATGAAGGATTATAATTGGTCAAAATTCACTCTTCAATTCTTTGTTCGTGGTTTATGCAAGTACAATTCAAAAAGTCACTCACAACCAAATGGATGCTTATTTCTTATAATGGTATGCTTCTAACCAATGACAAATTGTTTTGTTACAAATACTTGACTTCAATGCCTTTTTCATTACATAGTACATGTTAAATTAATACATTTTTGTGATGCAGTTGTTTTACTTTGATCGTGTTGCTCCTAGTGGTTGTGATGTTGGTCGTGCTCGTTCGATCCCCTCCTTGGCTGATTGGGGTGATGCAGAAATCAAGGCGACACTGAAACTATTCCAAAATTCAGGAGGTTACCATAATGAGAAGGTCATCCTTACCGTAACCTTCCTTTTATATTTGGTTTTTGTTTGTTATGTTTCTTGTTGAAATGGAAAACTAAATTGTTTCCGATGTGTCTATAAATAGGTTGATGTTAATTTTGTTGTTGACGACCAAATGCAACCATTTGTGCAAAGCAAGGAAATGAAACATATCAATGATATTCGGATTTCAAAAATTGAGACGACTGTTTGTGACATGAAAAGTGTTTTGGAAGAACTAGTTGTTATTGTTAAAAGTGGAATAACTAATTCTTCCATGCCGAAGGTCATGGACAAATGTGAGCCACTGCAAATGTCACAACAACAGGAAGTGGGGCACAACCACTGTACATGTAAAGCTGGCATAGTTGCACCTGGAGTTGTGGTAGAATCTCTGGTTGTGCCTATAGATGAACATGTCACCCTATACTGTGCCAAAACCTAATGTTGTGGTTGAATCTATGGTTGTACCTACAGTTGAACATGAGACCAATACACTCCGCCCAAAAACCTAATATTGTGGTAGCATTAGAGAACATAGAGGAAAATAGAATTCCGCTCACACCATCCATCTTGAAATTGGATGCCCATCTTCATGAGCAAACCAAACAAGCGAAGAACAAAATGAAGGTAAGATTGAACAACAACCGAAGAAAGAAAATCCCAAAACTCCAACTTATTGATGAATCTAGTTCATCCACTGGTCCATATGGCGGTCCTTGCACTCAACATTCGGATGCACGGGTGGACATACAGTCACCTTTTACAACCATTGCTGGTAAGAAAAGGAAAGCCAATCAGAAAGTACCAACGAAGACAAAGCTTCATTTAGATGAATCAGATTCATCTCTCGATACAAAGGAGGATAAGTTTGATCAAGTAAGTCATGTACATAATATATGTGTTATACAATGTTACTATTCCTATAAATATATTTTAGGATTTTTCATTATTTATTGTTTGTTGTAATTTGTTTTAGAGTTTGAACTTACTTGGAAAACTACTTGGCCTCAATTTTGAAGCATCTGCTACTGCCATCGAGGTTATTACTAATTTCATTACTGTTCTTGATCTACAATCCTTATTTTAATGCAATCGCAAGAAGTTTGACATTTTATTGTTTATGTGTTCGTTAAATTCACAAGTCATCTACTACACAAATTGTGAGGCCATGTCCTTTATCTGCTGAGGAACAACTTGTGAAGGCTTATTGTTTCGATAAGGATTTGGAAAGGAGGTAATTTTATTGCGTTTGTATGTTCCTCTCCATCACCAATAAGTGCAACTCTTCAATTTGTACATGATGCGTTGAGGATATTGTGGTCATGGAGTTGTTTTTACACGCCAGTTGAATTTGCCACCCGATTTGATTTGTGCTCATTACAACCAAAAACATGGATTTGTGGTTCCGTAAGTGTTCATTTCATGCATCAATATTGCTATGTGATGTCACTTTTAAGGATATAGGTTTGAAATTATTATTTGATGCATGTATTTCAGATTATTAATTTAGTTGTAGCACAATTGACAAATGCACAAAGAAGGCTCTTCCCCGATAAGTGTCATAGGACGTGGTACTTTCCCACGTATGTATCGGTGAGTAGTCTACTGTGTCATGTTTATGTTTGGTTATTCATGTATACTTATTGATATATACTTGTGCATTATCAATTGTAGCAACATATTATGAATGGGGCGGACCATGCAAAGCTATGTGACGAATATTTTGGGGAGTCTCGATACACTGGGAAGCTTCATGCCTGTCAACAAGTAATGTGTCAAGCATTATTCCATTTTGCAGGATTATTATAAATATCCCCTCCATTTTACAATTTTTTTAATTATTTATTAAGTTTTTTAGGGTATCAACGTCGTCATTATTTTGTAGTTTTTAATTTTTGTAAACTGGTTAGGCAACGTTGCATGACCCTTTTTTTATTATTGTCACTTAGATATATATTCCGGTGAACGACAATGAAGAACATTGGTTTTGTGTCAACATAGATATGGCACATCGCATGGCTTATATATTTGACTCGAGTCCTAGCGTGACAAATGACAAACGTCGTGAATTAATGGCAAGGAAATTGGTAAGTCGTTTAATAATTTTTTTAAAAAAAAAAAAAAAAAAACAATCAGCACAACCTATCTTACAATATTCATGCATAGGTTCAAACAATGCATTTGTTATTGCAACAATATTTTGGAGACCTTTATGTTGCAAATGTGAAGGAGTTTGAATTAGAGAGGTTGAAAGACGCTTGCCTCCAACATAAAACCGATAGGTATTCTAAAATTTCTTCATTCGATATTCAATTTTGACTCTTTTATTAACATTACACACAAGTTTGACATTCATATGTATGTTGTCATGAAGCTATGACTGTGGTATGTTTGTCATGAAGTATATGCAAGGTGTTGTTATGCCGATGCGCATACAAGGTGACGGTTCAATGTTAACCACATAATTACACTATTGCAATTACAATGTCATATGATGGTATTGTTGATGTAATTTTTTGTTTTGTTTCCTTAGTTTGATAAATCGAAAGGTTTAGGCTACTAGTTGACGTAGTGAATGATTCATCTAACCGTATTTATATTGAGGTTATGAATAGGCTCGAACAATACAAAGAGAGGTACGCCCCAAACCATGAACAACTTATGCCCTTCATAAACTCACGGTGATTACTTCAATGTAATTTCTTTTGTAACAGTACTCTAGGCTCCGAAGGCTAGAAGGAAAAAGAAAGTTTGATTGAAATCATGGTCAAGTTGCAAAAGATTGATTTGCCTAACCGTATTTTTGGCACTATGCTTAGTCACAATTATGAACATCTCGGATGGTTAAAGAAACATGGATGACATATAAAACCTAGTTTGGTAGTGTTTTGTGAGCGATTGAAAAAGCATATTATTTTTGGGTTCCAATTTGTATGGAATCTATATTGTTGTCAAGATTGGGGTGATGAAACAATATATGATATTTAACTGTATCACATTACTCTTGGTTTTACTTTTACAATCCATCAAAAATTACACACATGTACCCATTAGTTAGTGGGAAAACTGCTTTTGAAAACTGGATTCTGAGTCCATGCATTGGTACATATATAGTACAACATAATTTTTGTTGCATAATCAGTTCATGTCCAACTAAAATTGTGCCATTAGTGTATACTATCATGTACACATTGCAAATGTTAAGAGTGTAAGAGGACTAGTCCTTGGCAGGGTAACAAAATAACTAATACGTTTTCTAAATTTTACATTTAAGAAAACACACATAAAATGAACCAAAAAAAGAAAATTAAATAAAATATATATTGTTCATGCAGAGAAAGTGATAATTCATGTCATCTCCCCACTTAGAAGGCGCGCAAAGGTTGTTCTTTGTAAATTTTAAAAATAGCTAGAACAATGTCAGGATTTCCTACAAAAATGCAACAGATGACCTATATTTCCTTGCTAGTAAGCAACACCTAATGTATCTTTTAACGACTTAAAAAAAAAGAACGTCTAAGAAATCTAACGAACTATATTTGTTAATCACATTCCGCGCATAAATATCATACTACGGTTTGGAATCGATGTATCAACTGTGTAGTCGATTGGTATCCATAAATTTCAGCAAGCTGTACATACATCATTGGCATTGAAAAAAAATAAAATAATTGGACATGGCAATCAAAAATGTTGAAGCATCATACTAAATGATATTGTTGACATAAACCATCCAAATGTTGTCCATCACATAAGCCATCCATGAATTCTAACATTGTTTCAATTTTCTTTTCATAATAAATGGGACAAAAAGTAACACTGTTCGCAAAAGTATGGGATGAACAAAGTACCACCACTGTTTGCACAAAAAAGTACCATTGTTTGTAAAAAAAAGTTAACACTTTCTGCACAAAAAAGTGACACTGTATGCAAAAAAAAGGTAACAGTGTCAGCTAAATCATTGGTATTGCAAACTTTGTTCAACCATCATTGTCTGTGTCCATTTGTTGGCTGTCATCATGGTCTGACCCATTAGATTCCTGCTCACTATCATTAGAACTAGTTGAATTCTCAAAATCTTCACCACAAAAGGCTTTCCGCATTTGTTTTAGTTCTAACTTGACCTTCCTCGTGTCTTTCTTGTGCTGCAACTCCATCCGGTTCAATATGGACACAGCCTACTCCTTCCGTTCATCATCTGGTCGAGTCGGTACACGAAGCTCAAGTAGCGTATCAGTCACGAGGAGGCCGAATGGTAATGCTGCATGTGGATTGTTTGCTTTTGCGACAGAATCCACAACTTGCCAAATTATCTTTGGAACATCTAGAGGGCTGAAATTATGACAGCATACAACAAGTCAAATATTTCAATGGAAGAAACACTCAAGTCAAAATATGAAAAAATAGGCATTCTTTGAATTTATAATTAAATTCGAAAAATGTTTTACGAAAATTCTTCCAAACACAATCCACTTTTTAAGAAACACCTAAACGAAAATTCCGAGGGCTGTTTTGCATTTTCGCCCCCTTAACGCCCTTTTTCGAGTTTAAGCCGTTTTCGGCTCTAACTCCCAAAACATCCTTGTTGACGCACTGCAGAGAAAGAACATTTAGAGATGGATTAGGAAGCGCAACTGTACGATGACCATTGCAGATTCTTATGTTGCAGAAGCCTACACCTAGCCGTAAGTGTTCATTTCATGCATCAATATTGACCGTGTTGCATCCGTCTGGTCTCAAATTATCAAAATATTAGATAAAGTCCTCTCCTTTGAGAAACATATCAATTTCATACATAAATAATGCCAAAACAAGATCCATACACTTGTAAGAACTAGTAAGGTTGAGGAAAAGACAAACATCACCGATGTGAAGTGAAGCAAACAAACTAAGAAAAAACATTTTCAGAAATTTTGTAGGGAATCACCTCATAATCAACTCCTTGTATATAGATATAATCAGAGTTAATTGATGTGAAAGCAAGTCCAGTTATCTGCAGTATCAGCATAGAAGTTATTTCTTGTTGCAAAATTAAGAACTCCCAGAAGTACATATAAAACCTACAGTACTTTGAACAAAAATCTGAAAATTCATGATAAGTAAGCACAGGGAATGCAAAAGTTGCGCTTTTTATGCAAAGAACAATTGTAGGTGAAGCCAACCAATGATGACTCTTTAAGGTTGTAGTCAAGATGAACATTTATGAATGAACAAATGAACAGAAACCTCCTCTCTCGAAAATCTCTAACAAATGTATAAGCCTCGACATCAAGTTTCTTATTGTGAAAATTTGAACCTTGGAGATCGGTTTGTTAGGCAAGATATATACGAGTGTGTTCGTGTATACCTTTATCGATTAATTTTAATTTTTAATTTTAAATATAAATATTAGCTTGTAATCATGAGAAAAGGGACAAAATTCTACCTAAGACTCGACAACAAAACATACCCTACAACCAAACCAAATTATTGAACACAGATGTGCCTATAATGGCGAACTCTGTAGGACTAATCAAAGATAAAAGCCCAATTTAAGAAATTTCCAGAACTATAAATAATTGATAATGGATGAGTTTTGATGACTTTGTAGCATGATCATCTAAAAACTTCTCATGGTTAAAGTAAAATGGCAATATAAACTAAGGATATTCAGAAAAGTAACCATTTCTTTTAACATGTATGGTAAACAGGTTGTTTTGGCTTACAAACCTCCACCATCCCATTTAAACAATAGATACATACATGCGAGTGTATTTGCAGGTTATAGACAAAAATAAATAAATAAATAAAATAAATAAAATAATTATCAGAAGATATATGTTTCATTTCAGAAATTAGCTATAAAGGTCTGTGTAGAGTAGATGGAATCGTTTGTAATGAGATATTGTCAAACTTTCAACACCAAAGCCCAAAAAAACTACCTCTTTAAAGCACTATTGAATTGACAAGGAGGAAAACATATGACAAGGAGAAATGAATCAAAGGAAATACTAATGGATTCTAACTATGCAGGTAGACTTCTATTTCTTTCCTTTTTCTTGACGTAGTGCCAAATTTAAATATGTGAACAACCTATCTTTCAAAATATGGGTTGTTAACACTTCACATTTGTTATGCAGATACTAAGTTGTTTTCTTTAGGGTTTTGTATTGTTTATTAAAAACATTTATGAAGCATGTGGACTACTAACAATCCCAGACATCTACCCCTACAACCGTCAACAAGACTCATTCTTCACTGTTATATTATAAGAATCAAGACATTTGATTCTTCATTGTTAGTAAAATCTAAACTCAACCATTCACAACTTTGTTCTCCTTATAAAATCTAGCCACTAGTGAAGAACATGGGAGTAAAAATTATGAGAATTTTAAGCGACCTCATATTTTGAGCGATGCACCCATCTCGATAAGCCGACCACCTACAACGGCATGTAAAAATGAAAATCAACATATTAACCAATGCAAGATTAAGTGGAATTTAGTACTCCATTTTGTTTCAATCATTCTGATTGCAAATGAAACTAAGCACAAGGAAATGATATATTATACTTGAAAAGAAAGGAAAATGATATATTATATTAACTAGAATTCCTAGAGTCGCCACTTGTCATGTTTAGAACTAAACCGATATTGGTCCATCGATGAGGAATGTTCATTTGGATCCTTGGTTCTCAGTAGATCTATCATTTGGATGGCTTGATAATTAGATACAAAATAATTTTAAATTGGTTTACGTGGAGTATTTCTATATGTAGCTTAGACTGAAGTAAACATTTGCCTGTTGCGTCTTTTATACTTTTGGCTCAGGAGCATTTCCTTTTTGTTTAGATTCTTTTGTAGTGTATTTGTGTATGGGACTTCCTTTTCTTTTTTTCTTTTTTTCCTGGATGGTTAGGTGGCCTCTCTTGTATACATCATGTGTACTTAGGGTATGCATCTTTTTTTGGTCCTTTCTATTGAAAGACAATTTTATCATAAAGAGGCTATAAGCTATTGATAAAGTAGAGGTACAGTAGTGGACATAGCAGTTCATGTGATCCAAGATATGGTGGTTTAAGTTTTCTTAAGCTTCATTTCAATGGTTTTAACAATTGAAATAGGCAGGTTTAATGGTTTCATAAGATTTGCTTGTAATAATGTGTGAGTAAAGTGTTTCAAATAAACTTCCTGGATTTTCAATTTCACCAAGATGATGGCCACCGTTCAATCTGATAATACCGATTGCAAGATTATTCACTGCATTTTCTTGAAACTTGGTTCAGTTTTAATGTACAAAAAGAAAGGAAAAAGTAATAATTACAAAGTGTAACTTCACTCTTCTTTCATATATAATAATTGAATCACTTTAAGAGCTTTGTATTATTCCCCATAATCTACATATTGGCAAATCCTAATGGGAGGTATTCATGTGTCACCTAGCGAATGTCCACCATTTCTTACCAAGCAAGCGACAAATAAAAAATCTACAAAAGAAAAAGATGAGCGATTCGGTATTAACAGTGATTGTTTGTAAAGTAATGGCATGAGCAAGTCCCTATTTTATCACCAATCAAACAAATTTGGAATTTATTCACCGTTATTTTTCAAATTAATCTCCAAACTACGAAATTTATTAAGAATGCCTAAGATTAAAACAACTAATACATTAAAAAAACGTAAATACTAGCCAGTAACGTCTCCTTGTAAAAACAATGTTTCGATCACTGTAAGCCTCATCATGAAAGTAAACTACACCGGATCATTTGGATAAGTTGGCAATTCATCGATATCATCCGTGTGGGGATCCAACTCTGTTTTCATGAATGGTTCACTGTCTGAGTTTCTACCCTCTCTCTGGCTACTTGAAGCCAATTTTTTACACGTCCGCTTCGTGTGTCCAATGCTCCTACAGTAGCAAATAATGCACAAACGATTTTAATAATTATATGCATGTAACAGGATACAAAAAGGTTATACAATGAAAGTACCATACCTACAATACCCACACCGCCTTGGTTTTGGAGGTTTACCCATAGAAGATGTCCCTCCGGGGTTCCCTTTCGTCTTCACTACATTAGGATCACCAACGCCATATAGTTTGGGTGCAATATTTCCGTCCCCAGCCTCGGCGTTACCTTCTTTTCTCATTGCCCAACGTTTTTTCATCTGTGATGTCAGCTGGAAAGCTATTTCAACCGGTTGTCCTTATCAACGTTGTATTTGAAAAAAAATAATGGATCTGCATCTAATTTAGCTGATAAGTATCCTAACGCACCCTCTGCATCCCCTTCTGCGAGTTGTACTTTGCGCTCAGCTTGGAATTGATTGTGCAAATCTCTGTGAATGAAGCCCACCTTCTCATAACCCCCTGACTGATGGACCATAAAATCCATGATCTGACTCGTTTTCATACCCACATTGCGCATGGCCTTTGCTTGAGCTTGGTCTGCACTTGTTACAAACCTATGCGACCAAAGAAAAGGAACGCAGTGTGGTGCTGCCAAGGGATGGTTGTGTTCCCCTACAAAGTGGGTCACAACATATTTCCTAACTGTCTTGTCATAACGCACGCGAAATGTGGCACTACAAAAAAGTCTAGTTTCGCCTGGAGTTCTTACCCGTTCCACACGTTGCAAGTATTTCTTTTCTCTTACACCTTCCCTTGAACAAACCCATTTCCTACTCTCTACAAATTTGTTGTCTCCAGTAATTCTTTTTCTACTTCTTCGTACGCTAAAACCGATGACCTTAGCGTATGCATTGTAGAAAGTATAAGCATCATCCTCTGAATTGAATTTCATTTGCAACACATCTTCCTTAGTAAGCATTCGTAAACTATCATAGGTTTGGGAAGCTAACCCTTCTTTCACATCAACAACATCATCCTTGCCATCTGGAGCAAATTGATCATCAATTTCAGTATTGACCTCTTTATGCCTACTACTTTCAGGTTCATCCATCGTATATACACTTGTAAGTACCCTATTGGCAATTAAAACGAAACAAATCAACTAAAAAACGCATCTGCCATTGCGCTGCTATAAATTAAATCTTCAAAACAAATAAATTAACACACCTGCCAGTGCCTTGCAAAAAAAAAAAAAAAAAAATCGAACAAATACTGTGCAATGTCTGCAATGCAAGCACCCTACTATCAACTAAAACCAAACAAAAAACCAAAAAAAGCACACCCGCTAATACTATGCTATCAATTATTAATTCTTTATAGAAAATGAACAAATAAGCACACCAGCCAGCGCTCTACTATCAATTATACGCCAATAATATAAAAGCACACCTGTAAGTACCCTACTATCAATTAAAATAAAATTAATTAATTAAAAAGCACACCTGCCAATGCCCTGTTACAAAATAAAATCAAACAAATAAAAAAAATAGCACACCCGCCAGTGCCCTGCTATTCATTAAAATCAAATAAATAAATAAGCACACCAGCCAGTGCCCTGCTATCAATTTAAAGAAAATAAATTAAAAAACACAAAAGCAATTACCCTACTATTAATTAAAATGAAACAAGTAAATAAAATAGCACACCCGCCAGTGCCCTGCTATTCATTAAAATCAAACAAGTAAATAAGCACACCAGCCAGTGCCCTGCTATAAATTCAAAAACACAAAAGCAAGTACCCTATTATAAATAAAAATGAAACAAATAAATATAATAGCACACCCGCCAAAGGTTCTCGCTACTCATTAAAAGCAAATAAATAAAATAGCACACCGCCACTCGCTATTAATTAAAAGAAAATAAATTAAAAAGCAGACCTGCTAATGCAACCGCTACGGAGGAAGGGATGGAGGAGGTATAGGTTTACTTGTACGTTAAGATGGAGAAATTGAGGACCTATGACAAACAAAAATAGAACATCGAAATAGAGTTAGTAAAGAAGACAATACTTAAAGAAAGTAATGATTATGGCGAGAAAAGAAAGAATCTATCTACGGAAAATATTATTTTTCACATCTTTTCACCTTAACAAACTGCATAAGCAATAACAGAGATGAAAGTCTACTACCTTTGTTCAAAGTATGAATAACCATTACACAAATAAACACTTACACAAACAAATGTACCACAACCAACCGTTTGACCACCTTAAACAAAAATTAAATAAAAATATCCACAAAAAAGGATTATTTGATTGGATGAACTATTGGATTATTTGGTAGATCATTTTTTGGTTAATTTCCTAGTATTTCCTATGTTACAGGTGAAGTTGAGTAGCTTCTAAATCGATGGACTATTGGATTGTTTTTCTGAAAACTTCGCATCCGGCCTGTTGAACTATTGGACAACTGGATTTGGATTATTGTTTTTGGATTTTCTGATCTTGATAGAACCGTAATGGTGTTGAAGTTCATATTCACTGTTTGGCGTGAATATTTATTCTCACAACTTTCACCATCTAATATTGACAAACAAGAATGGATAAGCTTTGTACATCTTGGAGATTTTGCATGATAGAAGATAAGTTGGAAGTCTTTGTCAAAGAACAAGGTAAACGGATATAACAAAAATTGAATTCCAATTTGAATTTTAATATACAATCTTCACCACCACAATTACAAGCTTGCTTTTCTACCCAAGATGAACTATAAAAGCCGACACCAGTAGTTTAGCGGTATAGGGTTAGACCCTGTGATGAATTGTAAACCTAGACATCTTAGTTTGACTCTCATTAGTGTCTCTCGGGCTTAACCCATACCTGTGGTTTACCAATGATTGCAGGTATCAAAAGTTCACTCCATAAGGGTGGGTCAAATGTGGCCCTGCCTTTCAACTGCGTTGTCCAAATCTTAGTGCTGAAAAAATGGACCATCAAATACCTTAAAAATGGTTAAATAAGCTGCATGGGATATAACACAGAACTATATATATTTTTTTATTTTCTCACCTGTTATACAGATTTAAACTTTATATAATTTGAATCATACTCAATAAATTTAATCCGTATATTTTAAATTTTAATTTTTTCCCCATTCTGAATATAACATTGATGGGATCCAATGTGATGGATGAGGGAGGATATTTCATGAAGAAGAAATGATTTTGGGATGCATATAGGATCCACGTATGGTTTCACCAAAAAGAGCTACCAGGTGCACAAACCCTTTGGTGGTTTTGCACTCAATACCACCAAAGATATTGGCATAGCTAGAGAGCCATATGAAAAAGCAATATTTATCACAGCTAAGAGTGAAACCCACATGCATTTGAGTTCAAATGTCTTTAACTTTTTTTAGTGTTTTGTCGGTCTTAATTGATAGACATAATTTATGAATGACTACAGTATTTACAAGTTTATTCTACATGATAGATTCAATACGACCCTACTTGGGAACAAAAATTAATTACAACGGTGATACCATCCGACCAATAAAATATCGTAAATGAAATTTGTTTGATATTTTTTTGTCTTTCCTAATCCAATCATGTTGTCCCTACTAATATTAGCCCTCCCTTTTGTTTCTGCCTATTGTTGTGTTGTTTTTGTTCAATGAAAATTAATTTACCAAAAATAAAAAGCAAAAAGCACAAACTATCCTGATAGCTTTATTAACTAAGAGAACATGTTAATGTTAACATTAATCCTTAAGGAAAACCCTCATTAAATTCCGTAAAGACATAGTTATTATGGATCCACTATGTTCTTATTTCTATCTAGGCAAACATGGCTTTAACAAAATTTACACCCCAAAATGCAAATCAAAGAGGAAATAACCCAAACCAAAGCTAAGTAAGAAAGAGCATTCAAGAAAATCACCCTTCACAAAAAAATAAAAATAAATCAACATCAAAATCAAAATCAAATTCAAATTCAAAATCAAAATTAAAATTAAAATCACCAGTGATAACATCAAGGTTTAATGGCTACAATGAAGATTGAGATATAGCTAGCTAGGCTGCCTTCATGGAGGAGCATTTCTTAACTATCTAGGCAAAATAAGTTTTCTTTTTAGTCTACACCTGTTTAGTATTGTTTTTGCATTTTTTTTATTTTTATTTTTTCTATTTTAATTTTGGTCTCTTTAAAAACAAAATAATAAAAGGTTTGTTGTAGGTTATTTTATCCGATTTGTGCTTATGACCTGTTGGCGATGCTCATGACCCAATTAATGGGCTTACTAGTTCTAACCTGATTCTTGTTTCATTCAATCATAGTATATATTATGAGTTATTTTGAGGATTAGGGTTATGAGATTAAACAAAAGTTTCGCTACAAAAATTACTTTTCATACAAACAGTCGGTCATTATAATTTCTCTTCTTTTGATAGTTAAACCCTTTGTCGTTTTTTGCTCGTGGATGTACGCTTTTAGCCAAATCACTCGTATGTTTGTATTCTTGTGTGATTCTTCTGTTTTTTTTTTTTTTGGGTGAATACGATTCTTCTGTTTTACTTTCTTGTTTTCGTTTGTTCCGTCATAACAAAGTTCAAAAACTTGTGATAGCAGTTTTCAAAAATAAATATATGATATTTTTGAACAATTGGTTTTTAGAAAAAGTTTGCCAAACTAGTTTTCTCCTTTTTTTCCCCCCACAAAAGTTGAAAACAAACCAAACATATCCATGAGCAGTGACTGAGCATGGTATTGTTGTGACAACAAAAAGCACAAACCTACCCTTCTGGTAGCTTTATCAACTAACATGTTAATGTTAATCAAATGACCTCAAAAAGGGCTTAAGGGAACATTAAACATTAATCTTTCGGGAAACCTCTTCTTAAATTCTCAGAAAGACAATGTTATCATGGGCCTACCTTTTTCTTATATCTCTATGCACGACAAGCATGGATTTAACAAAATTTAAACCCTATGGCAAGCAAGGTATAACATGATTCAATTATAGAATTTATTCCAACTTTTCGCCTTATATATAGCTTACTGAGCCACTTTGCAAAACCACACAAAAACCCATTTTATCCCCTCGCTTCTTAATTCCCAAAAAATGGAAAACATTATGCACAATGAAACTATGTGATGGGTTCTCAGACACTTTGATACCGTGAAACTCCAAAAAATATGTCAAGAACTAAGTAATTGAGTATTATCATATAAAAATTTGCCCAAACCAAAATATCACCAAACTCCAATGGGGATCGTGACCATTGTTTTAAGAAACAACAAAAAGACGTCAAAGCAAGAAATGTGGTTATAAGCTACGGATAAAATATGTATGCATTTAAGAGAATTTAGAATAGAACAAACTATTACTTGGAAACAGGGCAAAATGTTTTGGAATAAGGTATAAAGGCATCAACAACTTGTGACAAAAATAAAACAGAAAATTTATGAGCAAACCAAGAGTAAATTAGGATATGTATTTCTTAAACATCATACAATGGCATCAATGACATCTAAAGAATGTACACAAATTTGAGCCTCATGAGACACATGTTTCGAGGAATTGCATAATGAATTTGTATCACTTCCCATGTGTGTACAAAAATGTCCAAGCATTCAAATATGTTTGCTCATGAATTTTCCTATTTATGAGAGATGTAAAGATGTGTTGACCCCTTGGACAAAGTGATACAAACCCTTTGGGTAGAACTTACCCACAATCGACTTGCAAGGGGGTGTCCAGACATACCAATATTCACAAGGCCTCTTGTGTTTTGATGTGGGATCATAACACAAGTCCTTGAAAAAGACGTTTAACTAAGAAAATGGAATTTGATGCATCAAATTGCACCGCCACTACAATATACAAACAAAAGATTGCCCTGTAACATAAAGTCATTGCCCAAATCACTTAAACAGGACAAATATCCAAATGGGTTTGATTATTGATGTCCTATAGCGGCCTTACATGAGTTAATTGACTCATTTCGTAAACAAAGATCATCTCCACATCATTACTCTTCACTCTTCAGAATCCTTTGAATTGTGATCTGGATGTTTGATCAACTTCAAAAATGGAGGGCCAATCACAAAAGAAAAAAAGAAAAGAAAAAATCGAAGATGGAAGGGGCATTAATTTAAGCCATTAAATCTGCGAATGACTCTCTTTGAGACAATTCAAGAACACCAAGAAAAGAAAAAAAAAAGATCAAAGAGAAAAGGAAAAGCCAATCTTTGACCAAAATTACATGCTTCAATTCAAATATTGAATGTTAACTAAATCAAACATACAAAGAGAAAATAAATGTGAGAAAGGGATTGCGGTCTAGGGTTTCATAGACCAACAAAGGGATTGCGGTCTAGGTATTTTCCTATTTTTATAAATCAACCCGATCGGTTCACAAGCGTGAAAGGCGATTTCAAAGAAATGGATTGTGGTCTAGGGTTTCATAGAATGGATATGGAGAAAGGGGAGAGAAAAAGTTGCAGAGAGAGAGAGAGAGACATACCTTCAGCGAAGTCGAGGTAGGTCTTGTTCGCAGGATGGTCTTCGAGGATGGTCTTCGAGGCGAAGAAGATGGTCTCTTTGTCTCAAAACAGGGCTTTTGGAAAAAAACTGAAGAAATTTGAAAAAAAAGGTAACCGGTTGAAGAGGTTGTCAATATTCCTAATTAAATTATTCAGTGGCTGAGATTAATTTATAAAAATCTAATGGTTTAAAATAAATGTGTATATGATGTGCACATCTTATTAAGGTGCACATCTTAACAGCTCCCCAACAATAGATATAAGAGTACAATAATCCAACAAACAATATAAATCAGGAAAAAAATGACTTCATGAAATAAAAATATAAATACGTAGGACTAATTAGGTTATAATTTTCTTTGGTGAATTTATTGGGTTAGAACACATCTAAATGGAATTTATCAATAAAAAAACCCTTAAATCAACTATTAAGTTAATTAATATTTTTTAATAATGTCATAAATATATTTCTATTAATAATTTTAACAATTTTACTGTATAGAAAAGTAGATCAATTTTTTTTTTTTTTTTCCGGTTAACTCTTTTAAATGACAAATTATAACAGAAGATATTTATAACTTTAAAACCATAAAAAATAATCCATACAACAAATATGAAGAAATATATTTATAATTTAACTAAGTATAAATAAACACAAAGAAACATGATACCACTAATTCGTATACCAATAACCAAACACCAATCCCCCATCTCCTTACTACATCCATTAACACTCATTAAAAAACCTAACCGTACACCACCCAAAAAAAAAAAAAAAAAAAATACTAATACCAATACCAATACCAATACCAATACAAACAAGTGGCAAACATGAATCCAAAAGACAGACTCAACCTTCGGCCTATTTTGAGAAGTTGGTAATAATTAATTTTTTGATAAAAAACTACTTATAAACAGCTTATAAGTAGCTTTTTTGTGAAAGGGGGAGTTGGTAATAATCTGAATGTTCCCAAAAGACCCCGAAGCATATCAGATCAGAACATGAACATGCCTGCAGCAGAAGCCATGATGGGTTGATTCACATACATCAAGTTCCATGGGTTCAAGAAATCATCACCACCACCACCACCAATACCATCAGACCCGCCATTAATATCATTCTTGGAGCTCGAGCAATCAATAATCTCATTCAGAGAACTTAACCGGTGAGTCAACTCATCCACCTGAGCTCTCAGAACCGAGTTCTCAGCCTCAAAATTCGCCCACATCTGTGAAGTCAAATTCACGTTTGTCATTACATAGCCATTCTCATCTCTGAGTCGACTCGTCTGTGCCACCAGCTCGTCCAAGTGCTTCTGCTTCCTCATCCGCGATCTCCAAGCCGATTCGCGATTTGAAATCATTCTCTTTCTCTTCCTCTGATCATCCATGCCCTGTTTCAGATCTCCTTCAGAGCTCGAGCTATGAAGAAGATGACTTGACCCTGAAGAAACCCCACTAGGAGAGGCCATCATATGCTACTAATTAATATGCTTCAAGAGATATTAAAAATTTTATATGAAAATGGGTTTGATTGATATATATATATATATATATGAGGATATTTCAGAATTTTAGAAATGGAAGTGATTGTTGATGGGTGTGGGAGATTGAATGTAGAGGTGGATGATAGGGAGAATGGAGTTCATGAGAAGACGTAGAACCAGTAGAGGAAAACAACAGAGAAAGATTGGACTAAGTGGGTTCGCCGGCGAAGGGTGGAGTTTATGGCGAACCCGGAAAGGAGGACTTCACTAGTACCGGAGACATGAATCTGATCAAACATCAAGAACCATAACCATCGAATATATATATATATATAGAGAGAGAGAGAGAGAGAGAAGAGAGTTTCACAACCTCTTGGGCAGATCTGGCAGGGAAACAGGGAGAGAGAGCCTCAAATTGTAGAGGGAATAGGAGGAGGAGAGGAGGAGGTTTTGAGGGGGTGTTGATGGTGGAATTTATAGAAAAAAAAAATAGACATTGAAATTGATTAAAAATCATTATTTAAATATGAGTATTGCTATCCAGTTTAAAAGTTAGACATATTTTTAAATCTAGTGATATCTTAAGAAAATAATTAATTGTTAAAAAATAAATTTAGAAAGTAAAGTTTTATATAATATTGTGGAGAGGAGTGAGAGAGCCACTTGTTAAGGTTATAAAGGTTATTTCCCATATATTAATTGTTATTTTTACTATTTTATATTATCGGATTAAATTAATTACAAAATAACTACGGATAATAAAAAATTAATTAATGTGTTTGGTTTGGATTTTCTGAATTAAGTTTTTAGAAAATTGAATTTTTTATTTTTCGTATTTTTTTATTTTTAGTGAATGTTTTTAAAATTTTATGTATTTTTTTTATTTTTTTAGATGCATCTTATTTAAATATGTTTAAAAAGTAAAATATTTGTGAAAAAATATTTTAAAAAATTAATAAATACACAAAAATATGAAAAATGTACTGAATTTTTGTATTTTTTTGTATAAAAAAATTCACAAAAAATTATACTTTTTAAGTGTATTTATGTTAAGTGTGTCTAAAAATTAAAAAAAATTTGCTTAAAATATTAAAAAAATTCATTAAAAACAAAAAAAATATGAAAAATAAAAAAGTAAAATTTTCTGAAAAGTATTTTTAGAAAATTCACACCAAGCAAAGTGAATAGTAGTTTGTTTTTTAATGAAATAAACTATAATAATTATATTTGTATATTATAAATTATGTATCATATGTATGTTATTAAAGATGGTGTAAAATATTATCCAATAAGTTAAAATGTACCGATCTACACTAATTCACATCGTTTAATTATAATATATTTTTGAAATTGCTCCGTTTATATATATATATATATATATATAACTTTTAATAAAATATCAAAATAAAAATGAGTGTAAAAGAGATTTAAAATATAAAATTTATTACAAATTAATAAATATATATATGAAAAATATTATACAAATTAATATTATATATTATACAAATACTTGATAATTGATTAATAATATTCTTCAATTCGTGTATTCATTCCAAACCACCCATATAACAATTTGATTGTCCACTAATTTATCATTTAATTTATAATTTATAATTTCACTTTCAAACCATTTAAATCACACCCCAATTACTATCATTGGTCATCATCACATGAATTTGAAAGGTCTCAATTATCATGTTTATTATCAATCTATCTATATATTAAGGAAAAGGGTCTTTTAAAACCCAAGGCTTGTAGAACCTCCAACATGTCAATCCTAATTTCTTGATTTTTTAATATTT
Source organism: Camellia lanceoleosa (assembly GCA_025200525.1). Taxonomy (NCBI): domain Eukaryota; kingdom Viridiplantae; phylum Streptophyta; class Magnoliopsida; order Ericales; family Theaceae; genus Camellia; species Camellia lanceoleosa. The sequence goes on along the minus strand of CM045758.1, from coordinate 176,517,777 downwards.
TTTTTTAAAAAAAATTGACTTGGTGATTGGTGATTGGTTCAATGATTGGTTCAAAGATTGTAATAATTACACTATTGATTACAATAATAAATTCAAAGATTGTAATAATTACACTATTGATTACAATAAACACATAATTTATAATAATTACACTTATTAAATGAATAACGCAATAAATGAAATCCTAATTTTCTTACTTTGCATCCCCAAGATACCCATGTAATTATTGTGTAAATGCCTCTTAAATAAATAAATAAACACTTATTAAATTCTTTTAAACTCCTCGGTCAAACCCCATTTATTTAATTTATATATTATGTAATTATTGTGTAAATGCCTCTTAAATAAATAAATAAACACTTATTAAATTCTTTCAAACACCTCGGTCAAACCCCATGTATTTAATTTATATATTAAAAAAAATGAAAACAATTTTTATTAAAAAAAAACTCAGTATTTATTGATTTGGTTAAAATCTCCTGATCAGCTTTTATTAACTTTTTTCAATCTACATGTCTTTTCACATGCCTGCATTTATTGATACAATCCCCTGATTAGCATTTAAAATTCTCTCATACAAATAATTATAGATACAATCCGTGTATAGTTACTGTAGTACCCTTTTCAACTTCTCTCATACATTATGGTTAGTGATAAAATTGTTAAATTATTTTTATAAAAAATCTTTAAAAAATATAATTTATATATTAAAAAAAATCTAAAATAAATATAAATATCTATAATTATCTCGTGCATAACACGAGTGACAAGCTAGTATTATATAAGGAAAAGGCTTGTGAGAGTTCCAAACTCTCATTCCACAATTGTTAATTTTTGTGATTTAAAAATATTTAAAAATAATTCTATTGGCTAACAAAGTAATTATAGATTTAAAAAAATAAATAAAAAATCACCTAAAATTTTGAATTACAAGTTCCTAAAATCTCTCCCTCCAATATTTATATCTTTCCTAAATCCCATCTCATAATAAAGTAAATATACATTAAAAAAAAAATCACAAATCTCATCTCATAACAAAGTAATTATATATTTAAAAAAAAAACATTATAGATTAAAAAGAACGTAAAATCACAATTGTTAATTTTTGTAATTTTAAAAATATTTAAAAATAGTACTATTGGCTAACAAAATAACTATAGATTAAAAAAAACTAAAATTGCTATTTTTTGTAATTTTAAAAAGATTTAAAAATAATATTATTGGCTAATAAAGTAACTATAGATTTTTTTAAAAAAAATTGAATTACAAGTTTCTAAAATCTCTCCCCTAATATTTATTTCTTCCCTAAATCTCATAATCTATTTATGTTATATATTATACCAGAATAATGTTATATGCACTAATTAGTGTACTAACTAATGTACCAATTGATTATGTGGCATAATTTAATAGGTTTTTGGTGTTTGTAATTTGTTTAATGAGTGGAGTCAATAATAATGTCATAACTAGTGTTAATATACTAGTTAGTACACTAATTGGTGCATGTAGCACCACCGATTATACCAAAGTTGACTTTTCATTGGTCATCATCACATGAATTTGAAAGGTCTCAATTATCATGTTTATTATCAATCTATACTATATATTAAGGAAAAGGGTATTTTAAACCCACAAGCCATGTGAGAGCTTCAATACCCAATCCTAATTTCTTAATTTTTTGATTTTTTAAAAAAAATAAAACCCCAACACTTAATGAATTCTTCCAAGTCTTTTTGACTTCTCCAATAATTGATTTTTTTTAAAAAACAAAACCCCAACACTTAATGAATTCTCTCAAATCTTTTTGACTTCTCCAATAATTCTAATAATAATTGAATTCTTCAAGCTTGAGCATTGATTTTTTTTTTAAAACAAAACCCCAACACTTAATGAATTCTCCCAAGTCTTTTTGAATTCTTTTTGAAACCCCAACACTTAATTTCAATAATAATTGAATTCTTCAAGCTTGAGCTTTTAAAGATCAGTCTCCAATAATAATTGAATTAATTATCCCGTGCATAGCACGGGTGATAGGCTAGTAGAATAGTATTAGTAAGACCATCTTCAATGGTTAATATCATATTTGTTATTAAATTTGAATTTGGTAAAAAAAAGTCGTCTTCTTTTGCTCTAATAGTTTCATCAAATTGGTATCAAATGCAAAATTTTATTTTTCTTTTATCAAACTGAGAATCAAGATGTCTTTCATCAAATCATTGTTCATAACCGTTGCTGAATGTTCTTTCAGATGCCTACCTCAAGGCAAAAAATTGTGAAAAAATTGCATTAGCCAATCGACCACCTGAAGAAAAAAAAAAATTATACTGCCGGTCGACTAGCCGAACATCCACTCAGTCGTTCGATCTTCTTATAAAATTTTAAAATCTTCCGTTGAAGCGCTTGATATTAAAAGAAATTTTTATTCAAATTTAATAAAAAAAATTGATACACCGAGAGGCTGACATTAAATAATAGAAATTGTATGATGTACAAATGTAACAATGATAACATTATTGTTATTGTTTTCCATACACTCACGCAATCATAATGCACATACACCGCACCAGCGTAGCCAAAAAATAATAATTAAAAGGAGATATACTTGTATATTTGGTTGAAAAATTTAAATAAAAAATTTAAAAGATTAAAAAAATATACTATATATTTCATATATATATATATATTTTTAAATTCATAAATTAAACATAATTTTCATATTTTCATATGGATGGTGAGAAAGAGTAACAAATACCATATATATTATAAAAATAAAATTAATTACATCACAACTCTCATTGTATCCTTTCTTGTCTCATGACGGAGATGGGATATGTTTTCTTCTCCTGCCGCTCTCTCAAACTACCCTTTATGGGGATGGCTTATCTCCATCCTAATATTGGATTGGAGGATGTTGTTAGGTTTTTGTAGGTCGGTCGTGGAGCTTGCATTAATAATTAAAATTGTTTAATATATAAATTTATTGAGTAATTTATTTTTGTAAAAAATTATGTTAATCAAATATCAATAGCTATTTGATCAAATTATATTTGTAGGGGCATATTTTGTGAATAAACAGCACGAGGCCGAGGTGATGCCGACGTGTCAGCCGGAGTGCCATGTGGCTTGGTCATGTGCGAGATGATCTCGGCTAGGCTGAGGTTATCTTTGGAGATAACCGAATCCGAGGTGAACAAATAAAGGACAAGAGTCCTAAAATAGGGGAGGACCTCAGTTTGGATAAAGATAAAGCTCTTAGGGAGTTTATCTCTATCTAACTGGGAGTCCAAGATGAGTATTAAGCCAAAGTCCATCGAAGCTAGGCTTCTACAGGGATCAAGTTAGTACTGGCTATAAAAGTAAGGCGCCCTCGTGGGTCTAAGGTACGCTTTTTATGCTCTGTCCAGTGAGTTAAGCACTATTTGTTATCTTTGAGAGATATTAATTACTGACTTGATCGTCGGAGTGCCCCTGGGTGGACGAACCACCGCCGGATTCTTATCACTCTGTAGTAGGCTGTTCAGGCTTAATCTATTATGCTAGTGCTCTCCTGCTGAGTTTCCCTGTTTGGCTGTGTGGTCAAAAATCAACACCGACAATTTGGCGCCGTCTGTGGGAAAGTAAGGAGAATAAATAGCCAACGACGGGTAGAAAGAAAAGGTCGGGGACGACATCCCTGGTAGAAGTGGCAAACACGTCGATCCTAATGTGGAGGAGGAGAATTGTAACGAAGGACCTCGGGATCAGAATCCCGAGGAAAAGGACGTCGGCCAGGAGGGAAACGCCCCGAAAAAAACATGTCAAGGTGGGTATTACAACGAAAGCGACCTCTAGGTATGGAAAGATAGATGCCTGAAGAAGGACGACGAGATGAAGGGAATGGAAAACAAATTGGCAGACCTACAATCGGTTGTCAACTTCATGATGCAAAACAACATCATGCAGCCACCGTTTCCGTTGAAGGATATGCCGATTCCGGCAGCCAAGGAAGATGCCCAGAAAATGGGACAAAAGTCGTCCCAGCAGTCCCTCAACATGACAGGGTCAAAGAACACTCACATCGATCTTCATGGGACGCCGAGCGAGTAGAATCGATAAAAGGAGAGTCTTAGAGGACGTCTCGTACCAAAGGAATGTATGTCAAGGAACATCGGCATGTTCAAGGAAGGAAACTTTGTTTCAACACAGTGAATGAAGAGAAGTCCAAGAGGACTCATAACGACGCCAAGAGCAGCGCACCAAAAAGGCTAAAATTCATTAACAGCCAAGCTCCTCGTCTGTAATAACCCTGACCCGTAATTAGCTATTAATCAATAGTTAAGGATGCTAATGAGTGGATTAAAATGAACTATGGGATTAATATGTAATTTGTATCATAATTGGCTTTTATTTGCTACCCATAGTAATATCTGATGAAATTCCACTTTAAACTGAAAATTGAAAGCCTTATCGGCATCCAAACCCGGAATTGATTATACCATCGTCTTAATTGGAATTTTTAGAACCTTATGGCAAATTTTGTTGAAAATTGATTTAATCTGATTCGTTAAGCCGCGTTTGGCATGCCTTATGTTTTATTTAATGTGTTTTAGCCCCTTAAGCTTATATTTGAGTTATAAGCTCATTTGAGCTCATTTTCCCTCTTAACTTAGTGCAAAAATCTGATGAAAACATTTTAGAGAGAGAGGGAGAGCAATTCTAGAGAGAGAGAAGGAGGAATTCAAAGAAAAGTTGAAGATCTAGCTTGCATTTGTCAAGATTGTGCTAAAATAAGTGAGGTTGAAGGCTCTAGGTAAGATAATTCTTGTAGGTGATGTGTTTAATTGTTGAAATCATGAGGATTATGAGTTTAAACATGTAATTTGAGCCTTAGGAGAAGAGTTGAGTTGCAAATCATGCATGCATGCATAAATTTCCAAGTTTTGGGTTTGATTTCAAAGGTTTCTTCCATGCATGTGTTAACATCTTCTACATTTTGGCCATTCATCTTGTTCTTCCATCAAATCAGCAAGTTTCCAGTTATTTCATGGTGTTTGATTATGCTTTAAGAGATTTGAAAAAAAAAAGAAAGTCCATGCATGTGGTGTTCTTGAGCATCCATCATGTTTTAAGTTGAAAATGTGAGTTTTGACAAACCTTGGGCCATGATTTTTATAAATTGATCTTTGAACTTTCATATTCTACAAGTTTTCTGGGTTATATCGAATTCTAGGGCCCAAGAGAGGTGTTTTGGAGGTTTTAATTCGAGTTTTGAAGTTGGAGGAGCAATCTGGAAATTCCAGATTTCCTTCGGCGAAGGGTTCTCGCCGGCGACCACTCGAGATTGTGCTTCGCTCGGCGACCAACGATCCTTCGGCGTAAATTCGAGCTCGAAGTTTTGTAGAATTCTGGATCGCTCGAGCGAAGGAATGTGCGCTCGAGCGACCACTCACATCTTTGTATGACCGCTCGAGCGAGGAAGTCTACGCTCGAGCGGAGTGTCATTTCTGCATGCTCGCTCGAGCGAGGAAAGCTTCGCTCGAGCGAGGACCTAAAATTCTGAAAATTTGTCTAAGTGTTCCAAAGCATGTTTTGACATCCTCATTGCATCTTAGGCATTCCTAAGCCTTAATTAAGCTATAGTAATGAGGTTATGGGCTAGAAACGCACACTAAGATAAAGAATGACAAGTATGTATGTGACTTGAGCATTGTAATAAGAATGAATCACACTAAGAGATTGCAAGGGTGAGTGTGTGTTCTAAGCCATGTGTTAAGAATGAACATGAACCAACGTAATGAAAGCTAAGCCTTAATGGCCACATGAATAAGTAATGATAAGATTCGTTGGTGCTATGTATTTTGTGATTGTAGGTCAACGTCCAAGAAGTGCTTGACCATTTACGGAATCACTGTGAGTAACGTTATCATAAAGATACGTTTATATGAAATTATGTTCCAAATGTGATATATCAAGCTATGATTTCTGAAATGATATATGTTTCTGTGAACGAAGATCCATGTTTGAAATCTATTATGGCATCCATAGATAGTCCCAAGTCATGGGGGGGAGGATGGAAATGGCCGTCCATGACATTTACGAGATCTCGTTAGCCACTTCATTGTGGTGTTTGTTTAATCGGTGTCCGGGACCGGTTACTCTAGTCGGAAGACGTTTTGGATATGTGATATGTTCTATGGGATATGCCATTATTATGTTCTGATATGAGATGACTATGTTTATGCTATGATCTGTTTTGTACGTATAAAATGTTCGGATTTCGTTCACTAACCCCTTTACCTTAATGTTATTCACTGGGCTTTAGCTCACTGTTTGTATATATATATTATAGGTGAGCATTCTGGAGTGCAAGCCCAAAAGCTTTGTGGGGGTCTGTGTTTCTGTTGTCAGCCAGCCATTGTGCCTCACGTGGAGGTTCCCGAAGTGTCTTGGGATCAAGTTTTGTTTAGTCTGTTATGCATGAGACTTATGTTAATTATGTTGGCTGTACATTTGTGTAAGTGTGTGGGTATAATATAATGTATGGTTGACTCATGGTTATGTAATTAAAGTTTTTAAATTATTCTGTTTCATATAAGTCAACACAGCTCATTGGACATTTATATTTTTGTATATTGCTTCCGCTAGCCCCTTATCATATACTCATCTGTTCAGAGGCCGTAGGTAATCCAAGGATTACTGGCCGGTTACGGCGCTAAACCTATAGGGGCGGGTTTGGGTCGTGACAGAGTGGTATCAGAGCACGAGTTATACCGCACACACGTGTCCATATGAGCTATAGGATGTCCTAGAAATGAAATAGGGACATTGCAATATCATGTGTAACTATATGAACATATTTGAACTGAAGATGAAAAGAAATGAATCTATGAGTTAAATGGAATAACATATCATGAGAATTTCAATGCCAAATATGAAATCTGTGTGAATATGAACGTAATCTGAACTGAAGTAAAAGTATGAACACGTCAGATATGAATGAAATGTGAAATCTGTAAGAACTTTCCCTGTATTGATAAGCATCCTGTTTCTGTATAGATCAATGGAAAGAACAAGGAACGTAGACGAATCTGAATCTTCTGATGTTAGAATTTGCCGGTTAGAGGAAATGGTTGAAGCCTTAACTGAAAATCTGAAACAACAGCAACAAGGGCAAACATGTGTACTTGAACCAGCTAATTATGATATGATAACAACGTCTGAAATACAATAAGATGAAACCACCTGAATTTCTGGGGGGTATTGAACCGCTAAAAGCCGAGGCTTGGGTTTTAGAAACTGAGAAAATATTTGAGGTACTTCCGTGTACGGAGGCACAAAAAGTTTTGTTGGCAACCTTCACACTTAGAGAAGAAGCTAGGAGATGGTGGATGTTAGTCCGAAATGATAATGAGGAGTGACCAGGATAGGTTTAAGGAAATTTTCTTCGAAAAATATTTTCCCCAATGCATCCGGGATAGGAAGGTATCTGAGTTTATGCAACTGAAACAAGGCAAAATGACTGTGGCTGAATATGAAATCAAATTTACTGAGTTAGCCCGTTATGCACCCCATATGATAGACACTGATGACAAAAAGGCTAGGAAATTTGAAGGTGGGCTCGACTTGGAGGTGTATGACCGAGTCGGTATCTTAAACTTACCAAAGTATGTGGATGTTCTTAATAGGGCCTTAATGTCTGAAGCAAACATAGCAGCCTTGAAAATATCAAAATCAACACCATCAACTAAATCCGAAAGAACAAAACAGAAGAGGCAAAAAGTTGAAATGACAAGTAATTCGATGGTCAACGTGAATGAGAAATTCGGGGCAATAACTGTGAATAAAGAAGGTCAGGAGAGTAATGTAACCAAAGATATACCTGTCTGTAGAGAATGTGAGAAACAACATTGGGGCATTTGTCGCCGTCTGTCAGGGGCTTGTTTTAGATGTGGTCAGAAGGGACACTTGGCTAAATCTTGCCCGCGAACTCATCCGAACAACAAATAATCCTAAATCTACACCCTAGTTTCAGAAAATGCTCAGAACACTGGAATGACCAACGCAGGTATTACCCTAACCATGTGTAATTGTTTTATGGGAATTTGTGGGTGAATCATGTACTGCTTAGTTTGATATAGATTGTGGGAATATTGATTGAACTAATTGAACCGTTAGAACTATGAACTCATGTTATCTAAATCTTGTGAACTTAACGAACCACCTGTGTCTTGGAGAATACTGGGATTTGTGAACAATGGGAATTAGACAGGTTAAACCTTTGTACCGTATGGTGAAAATTTAATATGAATTGTTAAGTGTGAACTTTTGAACTATGCTAGAACTATTGAACATGGGAACACATTGTGATTGACTTTAATGTATCGACTGACATCATTAAATGACTAGACCCGTGACCTCAAATTGTGTATATGAATCAGTCATGTAGGGAACTGCTGAAATTGAGAACTTATGTCAGTGGGGAAGAATGAACTTCTGCTTATGAGATTGTGAATGAGTACCTGAATGATAATTGATCTTAGACTCATATCTGAATATGTGTATATGTCCTCGCTTATGAGACCATTAGAACGGATGGGATTGAATTGTGATTAATGAACATTTTGAGACCTACTGGTTAATATGAACTATCATGAATGACCTGTTAAACTGTGCTTGAACTATTAAATATGGAGACATACTAGCATTGACTGTATATGGAACATGCTTGAACTCACATATATCCATACCTTTGCATGGAATGTTGGTTAATCACACTGTATCTAGACTGGGTAGACCTACGACTTATTGCCTTAATTACCATATCTGGAGAAACTGGTTGTGCTCATCTATATATATAGAAATCGTGAATCTGTATTGGGAAGGTTATTAGACTCTGAACATGTATGTATATGACTATACCCTTGCTCAGAATGATCGATGTGATTATTTGTTGATGATCTCTGAACTGTGGACTATGATTGTTGAACGTTGAATAGACTATTGACTGTTGACTGAACCCGTGAGCCTATGCTTTAATGACTGTATGATCAATCTGATAATGACCTGCTATTGTGCACCTTATGCTTATATGAACTCAGTTGGGAAAATCACTATATTGCCTGTGATGTTTATCGCTGATATGAACAATTATATACCTATGCATCTATATGTGAACTTACTTAGAAAATGTAACACTGGTTATGACCCGAACTCTTTGATTTGAACTGCTGTGATTCATAACTTTGTTGTGATTTGAGAACCGAGAAACTTAGAACAACTGTAAAATTACTGACTATATACCTAAGCGAATGGAGTATGAACTATAGAATTGATGTACCTCGTCAGAAATGATAAAGAAAGAACCTTTACCTGATCTAATCTGATAGAACTGTAGTTTGATGAGACCTTTGCTTGACTGATAGAACTTCTGTTTGATGACTCACGCTTGAACTGTTATTTGATATGACTGGGTAGGACTTTCAGTTAATATGACCAGGTAGAACTTTCATTGATTTGATCTGAGGAGACCCTTATTGAAAGCCGTTATCTGATTTGATTACATTATGGGGAATTGTGTATTGGTTATGACTGAATGACAGGACTGTATTGCTAAGGGAATTGACTGAATGAAAACGTGAATTGGTCCTGAACACTTAGGAAGAATGTGAACCGTCAATAGCAGACTATGTGACTATGAAATCTGGTACCTTATGCTTGGGAGATATGGAATACTGTATACATATATGACATATGATTAATTACCTAGTATTACCGTTTGACCATGAACCAGTTTGACTAGAGAATGACCGCTTCGGTGTTACCATACTTCAGAACTGATGGAATTGGTTGACAATAGGTTGGTTTGATTATAAACTTTGACTGTCCGGGGGTATATGTAAGCAATATGACTGGTTCTGTATCGACACATAGTATGATTGAATCCGTGAAAACTGAGACTGGGGGAAAGTATATGAATGGTTACTTCGGAATTCCATTTACTGATAACTTGTACGAACTTACCTTGTAATCCGGATAACTTCAGAATGACTTGGACTGACTGTGATGGAATACCGAACTGAGAACCAAATTGAACAAGACCGAATGATTGACTCAGAATTTAATAAATCAAATTTCTGTAACTTAACGGGGGAAAATTTCTTATGAAAATGAGATTAGTATAATTTATAACCCCGATATGCGTTTGATGTGGGTATCGTGTGTTAATGCAGTAAAGTTGTGTGCAACTGTGTTTATGCTCTATGTCATGAAATAAGTTCTGTTTTTGAAATGTTATATGTTGCATACTGCATGGCTGTCCAGTTTTCTGAAAAGTTTGTGGCACCCTTAGTTCATATGGCCCTCGCCCGGGGGTAAGAATACCGTGGCCGATGGCCCTTGCCTGGGGGTGACAATACCATGGCTATGTATGTGGTCTTCGGACCTACCTGTTGTGGTCTTTAGAACTACCTAATCTGATGGCTAATGGGTGTACCACGTTTGACCTTATGCGAAATCCGAACATATATATGTATATGAATCAGTATCTGTTAGCTGTTACCCGGTATCGGAGGTTCCTGTATGGAACTTATATCTGTCTGCACTCTGTTACGCATCGAGGCCTCGTTATGGGGGCTCATTGCATTCGCTCATACGCTTATGCGTTCTGTTTTGGTTCTGTTAATATCATAGCTTGATGCACCATGTATGATCTGGACAAGAATATGAAAATGAGCATGTATCTGAATCTGTTCTAGAATGAAATCTGAATGTGTATAAGGCTCTGTATTAATGCGAACTCTAACTCCTGTATATGATTATGATTCTGTCTTCAGTTATGAGCTTATTTGTGAACATGATTATGTTCCCGTTTTGAAAAGAGTTAGAGTTGTTTGTTTCTGATATAAGATAACTCGAGTTTGGGGACCAAACTCTTTTAAGGGGGGAAGACTGTAATAACCCTGACCCGTAATTAGCTATTAATCAATAGTTAAGGATGCTAATGAGTGGATTAAAATGAACTATGGGATTAATATGTAATTTGTATCATAATTGGCTTTTATTTGCTACCCATAGTAATATCTGATGAAATTCCACTTTAAACTGAAAATTGAAAGCCTTATCGGCATCCAAACCCGGAATTGATTATACCATCGTCTTAATTGGAATTTTTAGAACCTTATGGCAAATTTTGTTGAAAATTGATTTAATCTGATTCGTTAAGTCGCGTTTGGCATGCCTTATGTTTTATTTAATGTGTTTTAGCCCCTTAAGCTTATATTTGAGTTATAAGCTCATTTGAGCTCATTTTCCCTCTTAACTTAGTGCAAAAATCTGATGAAAACATTTTAGAGAGAGAGGAGAGCAATTCTAGAGAGAGAGAAGGAGGAATTCAAAGAAAAGTTGAAGATCTAGCTTGCATTTGTCAAGATTGTGCTAAAATAAGTGAGGTTGAAGGCTCTAGGTAAGATAATTCTTGTAGGTGATGTGTTTAATTGTTGAAATCATGAGGATTATGAGTTAAAACATGTAATTTGAGCCTTAGGAGAAGAGTTGAGTTGCAAATCATGCATGCATGCATAAATTTCAAGTTTTGGGTTTGATTTCAAAGGTTTCTTCCATGCATGTGTTAACATCTTCTACATTTTGGCCATTCATCTTGTTCTTCCATCAAATCAAAGAAGTTTCCAGTTATTTCATGGTGTTTGATTATGCTTTAAGAGATTTGAAAAAAAAAAGAAAGTCCATGCATGTGGTGTTCTTGAGCATCCATCATGTTTTAAGTTGAAAATGTGAGTTTTGACAAACCTTGGGCCATGATTTTTATAAATTGATCTTTGAACTTTCATATTCTACAAGTTTTCTGGGTTATATCGAATTCTAGGGCCCAAGAGAGGTGTTTTGGGGGTGTTAATTGAGTTTTGAAGTTGAGGAGCAACTGAAATTCCAGATTTTGCGTGCTCGCTTCAGCGAACGGGTTCTCGCTCGAGCGACCACTCAGAGATTGTGCACTTCGCCGCTCGGCGACCAACGATCGCTTCGGCGTAAATTTCGAGCTCGAAGTTTTGCGAAATTACAAATCGCCGAAGCGAAGGAATGTGCGCCGAGCGACCACTCACATCTTTGCATGACCGCCGGCGAGGATGTCTCACGCCGAGCGAGTGTCATTCTGCATCCTCGCCCGAGCGAGGAAAGCTTCGCTCGAGCGAGGACCTAAAATTCTGAAAATTTGCCTAAGTGTTCCAAAGCATGTTTTGACATCCTCATTGCATCTTAGGCATTCCTAAGCCTTAATTAAGCTATAGTAATGAGGTTATGGGCTAGAAACGCACACTAAGATAAAGAATGACAAGTATGTATGTGACTTGAGCATTGTAATAAGAATGAATCACACTAAGAGATTGCAAGGGTGAGTTTGTGTTCTAAGCCATGTGTTAAGAATGAACATGAACCAACGTAATGAAAACTAAGCCTTAATGGCCACATGAATAAGTAATAATAAGATTCGTTGGTGCTATGTATTTTGTGATTGTAGGTCAACGTCCAAGAAGTGCTTGACCATCTACGGAATCACTGTGAGTAACGTTATCGTAAAGATACGTTTATATGAAATTATGTTCCAAATGTGATATATCAAGCTATGATTTCTGAAATGATATATGTTTCTGTGAACGAAGATCCATGTTTGAAATCTATTATGGCATCCATAGATAGTCCCAAGTCATGGGGGGGCAGCATGAAAATGCGGGTCCATGACATTTACGAGATCTCGTTAGCCACTTCATTGTGGTGTTTGTTTAATCGGTGTCCGGGACCGGTTACTCTAGTCGGAAGACGTTTTGGATATGTGATATGTTCTATGGGATATGCCATTATTATGTTCTGATATGAGATGACTATGTTTATGCTATGATCTGTTTTGTACGTATAAAATGTTCGGATTTCGTTCACTAACCCCTTTACCTTAATGTTATTCACTGGGCTTTAGCTCACTGTTTGTATATATATATTATAGGTGAGCATTCTGGAGTGCAAGCCCAAAAGCTTTGTGAAGTCTGTGTTTTACATTGTCGACCAGCCTTTGTGCCTCACGAGGAGGTTCCCAAAGTGTTTGGGGATCAAGTTTTGTTTAGTCTGTTATGCATGAGACTTATGTTAATTATGTTGGCTGTACATTTGTGTAAGTGTGTGGGTATAATATACTGTATGGTTGACTCATGGTTATGTAATTAAAGTTTTAAATTATTCTGTTTCATATAAGTCAACACAGCTCATTGGACATTTATATTTTTGTATATTGCTTCCGCTAGCCCCTTATCATATACTCATCTGTTCAGAGGCCGTAGGTAATCCAAGGATTACTGGCCAGTTACGGCGCTAAACCTATAGGGGCGAGTTTGGATCGTGACATCGTCGGACAGAGAAAGCGACAAAATGTCGAGGTCACATCCCCCGTCAAGTCGAGAACGCCGTTCTCAGTAGAATTAGATAGGTTTGAGGCCCCAAAAAGGTTCCATATGCCGAGATTCCAGATATATAACGGTAAGTTCGATCTGAACTTTTACGTCGGCTTGTACCTGAATTCAATGGCACTGTACACCGAGAATGAGCTACCACTATGTATGGTGTTCCCCTCATCCTTTGGAGAAATCACGTCAGATTGGTTTCATAAGTTGCTGAAAGGAACTGTGAAGAGTTGGGAAGGCCTAGTCGAGATGTTTGTGACTAGGTTTGTTACAAACAAATTGCAATCGTTAAGGGTAGACTCCCTGATAGCTTTGAAAATTAGTGAGGATGAAAGCCTTAGAGCTTATGCCAAAAGGTATTATGAGGTGTTTAACCGAATATCAAGGTGCAACCAAGAGTTGATGGTCGTATCTTTTAAGAACAGCCTGAACAATGACTGCATGCTTCGAAAGTCACTGGCAAAGACTCTGCCGAAAAGTATGGAGGAGCTCATGGCCAGGATCGAGAAATATGCGAGAGCCAAAGAAAACACACCAGAAACGAAGGCGTCAAAGCAGGAGAAGAGAAACGGCTCGCCGAAGCGAGGCCGAGGTAATACAAATTTTAATAGACAAGAAACAGGACTAAGGGTTACGCAAGCAGTCACCACCGTGTTCCAGATCCCGGTTTATAAAGTCTTGGAAAGGATCAGGAACTAGCCGAATTACAGAGTGCCAGAGAGGATCCCTGGCGAGTTTATGGGAAGAAGTCTAGGGAAGCACTGTGCCTACCACAATAAAGATGGACACCTGACGTAGTGTTGTAGAGCCCTAAAGGCACATTTGGAAGATCTGGTTAGACAAGGTCACTTAAGTAAGGCTGAGGTAATACAAATTTTAATAGATAAGAAACAGGACTAAGGGCTGCGCAAGCAGTTACCACCGTGTTCTGGATCCCGGTTTATAAAGTCTTGGAAAGGATCAGGAACTAGCCGAATTATAGAGTGCCAGAGAAGATCCCTGGCGAGTTTATAGGGAGAAGTCTAGGGAAGCACTGTGCCTACCACAATAAAGATGGACACCTAACGTAGTGTTGTAGAGCCCTAAAGGCGCATTTGGAAGATCTGGTTAAACATGGTCACTTAAGGGACCTAGTAGATAAGGCTCGAACAAGGGAAGAACAAGCAAGGCTGCCCCAGGCACCGGCAGCACCACCTCCACCAGCATCACAACCGTAGGCAGACGAACCTCGAGTGATCAATGTGATTCACTCAAGGGTCAATGAGAACGAGGTACATGGGGAAACTCAAAGGGTGAAGCACTTACAACATGTATATCAGGTCCAGCAAAAGAGGCCTAGGACAGACGAGTACTAGGGACCGATGGTGTCCTTTACCGAAGCCGACTTAGACATGGTCCAGCATCCACACAACGATGCTCTGGTAGTAACCATCAAGATTAGATAATGTTAGGTAAGGCGCATTCTGATTGACCAAGGCAGCTCTTGTGACATCATGCATGTCAGATGTTACAAGAAGCTCGGCCTTCACCGAGATGATCAAGAGCAGGCCAACAGCCCAATGGTCGGGTTCAATGGAATGCCGACATGGCCCCTAGGAGAAATGAATTTAGAGATATAGGCAGACATCAAGAAGGTAAGTACAGAGTTCACAGTAATTGACACCCCCTTCCCTTACAATGTTATCTTGGGAAGGCCATGGTTGCACGCAATGAGGGTTGTTCCCTTAACATTGTACCAGCTGTTGTGGTTCCCAACAGAGCATGGAATTGAAGAGGCCGGAAGGGATCAGGTGCAGACAAAGAATTGCTCCATGGCAGCAATAAAATCCACCTGCAACGTGCAAGAGGCAGAAACAGTAGAAATTGAGGACGAGGACATGAAGGTCCTGGATGATATCGGCAAAGAGCAGGCCGACAAAAGTGAGAAAACCTTGAAGAAAGTTCTGGTCCAACAAGGTGATGAAGAGCGCTTCTTCCTTCTTGGCTCAGGTTTAGCCGAAGAGGAAGAAAGGAAGTTGGAAGCATTCTTGCGAGCAAACATAGATGTCACGACCCAAACCCGCCCCTATGAGTTTAGCAGAATCGGCGATGTCCGAGATTACAAGGCACAACTATGATGAAGACAAGATAACATAAATGCAGGGCATGGCGGAAGCCAATACAGTAAATACATAATGTCCAATGAGCTGGGACAGTCTGTATGCAAAAAGATTTTTCATGCATGTAAACATTCAGTACAGAACAGTTATGCACAATATTTACAATCATTCAATCTGAGGACTTAATCCTCATTAGATCTGATATGGTCTTTGTCGGTCTATCTGATATTACAAAAGCAGTCTGAGAGACAAACGGGAAAAATAAAAACACCCCTAAGCCATAGCTTGACAGGCTCGGAACCTCGTAGTGAGGCACATTAGTTGGCTTGACAAAACTGGAGTTTACCCCGATGCTTCTAGCATTGGTCCGGTGCCTGTACACCTACATATATATATGAGCAGTGAGCTAAAGCCCAGTGAATAACATAATGTGTAAAGGGGTTTAGAATGAATGTCCTTACAGTAATGAAAAACAGTTCATTAAATCAGTATATCAGTTGTTCAATACAGTAATCAGTCATATGTGGTACATCCATTAGCATAGCAGTAAGTAGTAGGTCTTAAAAGACCGAACAGTAAATGATGGCCATCAATCAGTAAACAGTAGTGGTCCCACGAGGGAACCGACAGAGATCTCTGTAACAGTAACAGTAAACAATAGGTGCTAAGGATGCCACAGTACAGTTCAGAATATAGGACATACATTCATTCAGTAAACAATATCGATTCGATGCAGATTGATTCGGTATTTAAAAGATAATCATTTTGAACATATCTTTACACAATTGTTACTCACAGAGTTCTGGGCTACAGTAAGGTAGAGCGTCTCCTCGGAATGCCAATCCTATACAGTTAACAGATTGAACACACACTAAGTTCCACAGTTGGGAAAGATAATAACTTAATCCCTAAATTGCCTTGGTGTGGTTCTACATCTATATCCTCATTAAGATGTCTTAAACATGCCCTAGGAATGCCTAGGATGGAAAGATGATGCAAATATGCACTTTGAACACTTTACAAAATTTTCAGAAAATAGGGGTCTCGCCGGCGTGGTTTCTCGCTCGGCGGACATCTGAACAAAGGAGCTACGCTCGAGCGTGGACTTCCTCGCTCGAGCAGACTGCATGCTACAGTAAAAATACTAGATGCTCAAAATTCACGCTCGATGGGCGCTCGACCCTCGCTCGAGTGTGAGACACATGTCCTCGCTCGAGCGTGGGTTCTCTCGCTCGAGCAGACTATGAACTCATGCAAAGTACTGGATGCACGCATTTCACGCTCGAGCGTAACTTTTCTCGCTCGAGCGGAAGGCAGGATCACAGAGTGTACGCTCAAGCGTGGACTTCCTCGCTCGAGCGTAGGTCCAAAATCTGGAAATTTCAGATTTGAACCTCAAGCTCAAAATCAAGTTCAAATGCATTAAAATCGATCCTCTTGGGCCAAAAACCTGGAAAACGCTTGTAAATACATGATATTATATATTTCAAAGATCAATTTGAGAAATCACGGCCCAAGGGTGTTTCAATTAAACTCAATTTCAAAACAATTTCATGAACAATCTTCAAACATGACGTGCATGAGTTGGGTTCGATTCAAAGCTTCAATGTTAGCTCAAGTGAGCCAATTCCTTCCAAAACATGATGAAATCATGGCCTATTCTCAAACCATGGACATGCATGTGACAAGTTTATGAAGAACAAGCTCAAAAATGCAAGGGTATGCCATGCATGCAAAGATTAAGCCTCTAATGCAACAATTTAACCAAATCTAGGCTCACTTCTTCAAATTAGCATGAACATGCAAGAATCAACTTAAAGACATCAATGAGAGGTTGAATTTTTCTTACCTAAGTCTTCAATCACAAGACTAGAAGCTTAATTAGACAATGCTCTTACTGAGAAGAATGAAGATCATATCTCTCTTTCTATTCCATTACATTCAAAAATACACTGGCTCAAGATATTTATAATACAAGAAGTAACAGAATTGCTAACAAACTCAGCAACTAACTCAGCTAACTAACTAACTAACTTGATTAACTGATTAACAAACATTACAGCTGTAGTTATATCTGTTACAGATATTTTCTGAAGTATGATTACAATTACAAAGCTGTGATACATCAGTCGTGAATGCTAACTTCTTATTATACTGAGAAGTTGACTCTGCATCTAGCTGCTCTGCATCTAGCTGCTGTGATGACTTCACCTTAGTAGACTGTTGCATCTGAGTAGATATCTCAGCACTCCCCTGCAAGCTGAGAGGGCAAGGCGGCACAAGAAGCTTGTCTTTCAAATAAAGAAACCGAGAGGTAGAAAGAGGTTTTGTGAAGATGTCGGCCACCTGATCTGTAGTAGGAACATAGTTCAAAGTAAGCATTTTGGCCACAACTTTATCCCGAATAAAATGGCAGTCTATTTCTATATGTTTAGAGCGTGAATGAAAAACTGGATTAGAAGCCAGTGCCATTGCGAACATGTTATCACACGAGCTCAGAATAGAAGAGGGCAACATATGCATATCTTTGAGCAAGCTACTTGCAGCCGAGTTAATTCAAAGATGGCATTTGCTAAGGCTCAGATTACGCCTCGATAGATGATCTAGAGACAATAGGCTGTTTCTTAGCACTCCATGAAATGAGGTTAGAACCCAAGTAGACACAGTAACCTGAAGTAGACCTTCGATCAAGACTATCACCAGCCCAGTTTGAATCAGAAAAAGCATGAAGAGATAGGGGACCAGCAGTAAAGTGGAGACCATGATGTAGAGTACCTTTCACATATCGCAACAAGCGTTTGACAGCTTGAAAATCAGCATTTGTGGACAAATGCATATGCTGACATGCTTGGTTAACAGCTAATGCGAGATCAGGTCTGGTAATAGTAAGATACTGGAGACCACCAACAAGACTTCTATACAAAGACGGATTAGAAAATGGAAGTGCATCTGAAGAAGAAGAAGAAGAAAGGGAAGAAGAAGTCTTGATAGCTAAGGGAGTGGAGCAAGGTTTGCAATCAGTTAAACCAGCTTTGTGAAGCAGCTCAGTAGCATACTTAGTTTGAGATAAAAAATAACCATGAGATAGGTCTTGAATGGAGATGCCTAAGAAATAGGACCGATTCCCAACTCCTTCATGGAGAATTCTGTATGCATATGCTGAATGAATTGGGCAAGAAGAAGAGAATCACTACCAGTAACTAGAATGTCATCAACATAGACAACAAGAAGAAGCAAGCTGCTGGGAGTGTGTTGGACAAACAGAGAAGAATCTGAATGACTATTAACAAAGCCTTGTGAAATAAGAAATTTAGAAAAAGTTGAATACCAAGCTCGAGGAGCTTGTCTAAGTCCATACAAAGCTTTCTTGAGTTTGCACACTTGATTGGAAGATTGAACAAAACCTGGAGGTTGTAGCATATACACTTCTTCATCTAATGTGCCATGAAGAAAGGCATTAGATATGTCTAATTGATGAATAGGCCAATTAAAATGAAGAGCCAAACACAGAAAAATCCGAATTGTAGGCTGTTTAGCCACAGGGCTAAAAGTTTCATGGAAATCAACACCTTCTTGTTGAAGATATCCCTTTGCAACCAATCTAGCTTTATATCTTGCCACAGAACCATCAGAATTTCTTTTGATTCGATATACCCATTTACAACCAATTGCTATTTTATTAGGAGGAAGAGACACAAGATCCCAAGTGTCTTGTTTCTTCAAAGCTTGAAATTCATCCTGCATAGCAGTAAGCCACACAGAAGAACCTAAGGCAGCTTGAACCGTAGGAGGTTCAGTGTGAAGATAAGAAGATGTAGTAACTGTAAGACAGAGAGGAGATTTTGTTTTGGATCGGGTAAGCATGGGATGAACATTAAATGAAGTCAAAGAAGGAACCAGAGTAGAAGGCAACTCAGAAGGTGGAGGAAGATCAATAGAGATAGAATGAATAGGAATGGCATGAGAAGAAGAAGGCCAATGTAGAGATGAGGAGACTGTTGAAGTCCGAGAATTAGTAGGACTAGTATGAAGAGAAGAAGAAGATGTGGAAACATCATGATGAGAAGAATGAGATGAAGATGTAGTGGAAGCTGTGAGAGAATCAGAAGAAAGAGAAGAGGAAGGCCAGAAGAAAGTATGAATTTGAGATAAGGAACTAGTAGAAGATGAAGAAGACACATTAGGAGAAGAAAAAAGGAAAACAAGTTTCATTGAAGATAACATGCCTAGAGACAAATATTTTTCCACTAATAGGATCTAAACACCTATAGCCTTTGATAGTAGGATGATATCCTAAAAACACACAGGATAAGGACTTAGGTTGAAGCTTGTGAGTGTTATAAGGCTTTAACCAAGAAAAGCACTGACAACCAAAGACTTTGAAGAAAGAAAAATCTGGAAGTGTATGAAACAAAATCTGAAATGGAGATTGATAAGACAGAACAGAACTAGGCATTCTATTGATGAGAAAAACTGCTGTAGCAATAGCATCAAACCAATATTTCAAAGGTAAAGAAGATTGATGAAGCAAAGTAATAGCTGTTTCAGTGATATGGCGATGCTTTCTCTCAGCAACACCATTCTGTGCTTGTGTATAAGGACAACTGGTTTGATGAATAATACCATGGGAAGAGAAAAGAGAAGCAACTTTATGATTTACAAATTCAGTCCCTCCATCAGTTCTTAAAATTTTAAGAGAAGTATGAAATTGATTTTCAGCATAGGCTTTAAACTCAAGCAATTTTTCATAGACCTCACTTTTGAAATGTAAGGGATAGAGCCAAGTGAATCTACTACAATCATCAACAAACAAAACATAAAATCGAAAAGGAGCATTATTGATAGTAAAAGGGCCCCATACATCAGCATGTACAAGAGAAAAATGACTATCACTAGAAGAACAAGACAACTTGAAAGGAAGTCTGTGGCTTTTTGACACATGGCAGTCAATACAATCTATGACTTTATTAAAATTCTTTTTATTTGGAAGATGAGCAGCCAGATGTTGAAGCTTGGAAATAGACGGGTGACCCAACCTTTGATGCCACAGCAAATCAGAGATTGGAGAAACAGAACCAGTGGATGACTGAAAAACCTGTGGTTGCTTAGCACAGATAGAAGAAGTAGGAAACAACTGATAAAGGCCATTGATGTGTGAGCCTTTATGCAGAATCTGTTTTGTGGATTTGTCCTGAATGACAAAAGAATCAGAATCAAAAATAACATGACAAAAGAAGTAGGAAGTCTGTGGCTTTTTGACACATGGCAGTCAATACAATCTATGACTTTATTAAAATTCTTTTTATTTGAAAGATAGCAGTCAATTGAAGAAGATTGTTTTCGAATAGTATGAAGCTTGTTCTTCAGTTGGTGAATATGAGAGCGAGAGATAGAAGTAAATTTCTTCTCTAAAGTTTGCCAAACTTGAGAACTACTATGGAGATGAAGAACAGAAGAGTAGACTGATGAGGATAAAGTTGCAGTTAAGCATGTGAGCAAATTTGCATCAATGGCTTCCCATTGAAGGTATGCAGGATTGGAAACAAGTTTTCCAGATGCATCTGGAATTTCAGACGGAGGACAAGGAATTGCACCTGTCACATAGCCAAGAAGACCTGCAGCTCGAAGAATATTATGGAGTTGATTTCTCCAAATCAAGAAATTTGTGGAATCAAGTTTAACAGTAATGAGAGAACCAAAATTAGACAGAAGAGATTGAAGACTGGAAGGTAAAGACACAGCATCTGCCATGGATGACTTTTGAAGAGTGCTCGTAAGAACTTAAGAAGGCTCTGATACCATGAGAAGAATGAAGATCATATCTCTCTTTCTATTCCATTACATTAAAAAATACACTGGCTCAAGATATTTATAATACAAGAAGTAACAGAATTGCTAACAAACTCAGCAACTAACTCAGCTAACTAACTAACTAACTTGATTAACTGATTAACAAACATTACAGCTGTAGTTATATCTGTTACAGATATTTTCTGAAGTATGATTACAATTACAAAGCTGTGATACATCAGTCGTGAATGCTAACTTCTTATTATACTGAGAAGTTGACTCTGCATCTAGCTGCTCTGCATCTAGCTGCTGTGATGACTTCACCTTAGTAGACTGTTGCATCTGAGTAGGTATCTCAGCACTTACAATTCTTCAAATCTACAAGCCAATTCACAATAAGGAATTCAAATCTCTCTTAATTCTCTCCCTCTCTCTCTCTCTCTCTCTCTCTTTCGATGGAAACAAGGAATGAGCTGAGGAAACATTTGTTTTGAGTGTAATGTCATGGTCTCAAAAGTGTGTAGATAGTGGCCACTAAGTGGCCTAATTGTAAATAAGCTCAATTCATGTAATTTACCAACATTTACTCTAATTTAATCATACCTAATCAGTTTTCAGATAATTACACCATAAAATCACATAAATTCTATTGATCATGAAACACTAATCAATTTCTGGTTCGGCCGCCGATAAGGCCTTCAATTAACAGTTTAAACATAAAAATACAAACAGATAATCAAATAATCAAACAGATAGAATACAAAATAACATATATATACTCAGTCAATTCAGTTCCAGTTTTCAGTCAGTCAGTTCAGTATTTCAGTTGATTCCTTACTTATCATAATCAGTCTCAGTTTAATAGTAATCGGCGGTTATTCGGTAAATAGTGCTGAGGGTTATTACAATAGAGGTGTTTACCTGAACGCCCTACGAGATACTTGGCATTGACTCCGAGGTCACATGCCATATGCTCAATGTAGACAAGTCGGCTAAGCCTGTCATCCGGCGAGTGAGGAGGCCGACATTGATGTATGTTGAGGCAATTAAGGAGACAGTGGAAAAACTGCTGGAAGCCAAGGCCATTCGCGAAGTGAACTACCCTACTTGGCTGTCCAACACTGTGGTGGTGAAAAAGAAGAACGGCAAGTAGAGGGTTTGTGTTGATTTCACCAGCCTAAATAAGGCTTACCCCAATGACAGTTGTTCACTCCCTAAAATTGACCAGTTGGTGGATGCCTCTTCAGAACATAGAAGGATGAGCTTCTTGGATGCTTATAGGGGATACCACCAAATAACAATGTATCCCCCCGATGAAGAGAATACTGCATTTATCACCCAAAAAGGGTTGTATTGCTACAAAGTGATGCCTTTCGGGTTAAAAAATATAGGAGCAACCTAACAGAGGTTGGTGACTAAGATGTTTAGACATCTAATTGGCAAAACAGTGGAAGTATACATTAATGACATGGTCGTGAAGACCAAAGAGCCTAAAAATCACTTGGCCGACTTAAAAACAGTTTTCGACATCCTGAGGACATATCGACTCCGACTCAATGCTTCGAAATGCACATTTGAAGTCGGGTTTGGTAAGTTCCTGGGTTACTTGGTTACCAGAAGGGGCATTGAGGCAAGCCCAGATCAAATCAAGGCCATCATCGACTTAAAGAGTCTGACATCGGCAAAACAAGCATAGATGTTAACTGGAAGGGTCGCAACCCTGAACAGATTTATAAGTAAAAGTTCAGATAAGTGTAAACCATTTTTCAATTTATTGAAGAAGACCACGGACTTCTTATGGACAGAGAAATATGAAGTCGCCTTGGTCGACTTGAAAAGATACCTGACCACACCTCCAATTCTCTCAAATCCAGTACCTGGAGAGGAACTGTTCTTATACTTAGCGGTTTCGGAGCATGTAGTGAGTGCAGTGGTAATCAGAAAAGATAATAGAGAACAAAGGACAGTATACTATGTGAGTAAAACCCTAGCAGGTGCAAAGACCAGGTATTTACCCCTACAGCTTCAATTTTCTGCGGATCAACAGAAATTCCATCCTTGCTAACAACATGTCCCAAAAACATAACATGGTCAAGCCAGAATTCACATTTAGACAGTTTAGCATACAGTTTCTGTTCTCTTAAGGTCTGCAGGGCAAGTCTGAGATGATGTTCATGTTCTTCTCTAGTCTTAGAATAAATCAGGATGTCATTAATGAATACCACAATAAAATCATCAAGGTATGGTTTAAAAATTCTGTTCATGAGGTCCATGAATGCAGCAGGGGCATTCGTAACTCCGAACGGCATAACTAAAAATTCATAATGGCCATACCTCGCTTAAAGCGCTTTATCAATGTCTTCCTTTGACTTTCGCTTGATGATACCGATCTAAGATCAATCTTGGAAAATACTTGTGCACCAGAATCGGGTCAAATAAATCATCAATGCGCGTAATGGATATTTATTCTTCTGATTACCTTGTTCAATTCAGCAGTAATCAATACACGCCTCGGTGAGCCATCTTTCTTCTTCACAAACAAAACAGTGCACCCTACGGTGAAATCGGGTCCGATAAACTTCTTGTCTAACAGCCTCGCAATTGTACTTTCAATTCCTTCATTCGGTTGGTGCCATTCAAGGAGCTTTAGATATCGGTACCAGGATCACATCAATCAGAATTCGATTTCATCAATCAAATCTCGCAAATCATCTGGAAATACATCTGGAAATTCTCTGACTATAGGAATACAATTCACATCAGTTTTAACACTATCACCAGTAGGCACAGTTAGCACAGAACACAGATATCCTTTACACCCCTTTCTAATCAGTTTGACAGCCTTTACAGAAGAAATCAAATATGGAGGAGGTACTACTCCACTCCCATTAAACACGAATTCAGGCAAACCCGGTGGGCGGAAAACTACTTGTTTGGTCACACAATCGATAGTAGCATGATATTTTTGTAGCCAATCCATCCCCAATATTACGTCAAAATGATCTATGTTCAATGGTAGTAAATCAATAAATAGATGCATATCCCCAACAATAATCTCACAAGCAGGATATATATATGCACATGTCATGGATCCCCCAACAGGTAATGATACAGCTAGCAAATAGTTCATGGGTTCTAAGGGTCTATTCAATTTACGCGAAAAAGCATGTGACACATAAGAATGTGTAGACCCCGAATCAATCAATACATATGCATTTTGAGCACAGATAGAGAGGATACCTGACACTTGATCTCGATGTTTTACATCTCCTAAGATTAGGCGAACACTCCCCGCCTCATAGGCTCTTTCTCGGTAGCTTTGGGGTTCGGTTTTGGTGTTGCGGTGATGCCGCTTTCTTTTATTACTTGGCTTGCAGGCGGAGAGGATAGTCTTTAATTCGGTGGCCCACCTTGCCACACCTGAAACAAGCACCAGAAATCTGATAGCAAACCCAACTGTGCTTGTTGCCACATACTGAGGTGGAGTAAATCCACTCCCTTGGTCAGCTAGTCGTCGACCCCGTATTCTGTTTCTTGTTTGCTGGGTTATGCTTGCCTTTCTTAAATTTAAAACCCTGTCTTTTACCTTGCCACTCGGTCGTTGGTGTTTCAGATTGTTTTACCGCTGCAATATTTATCTCGGCCATCAATGCTCGGTCGAGAACACCCACAAAAGTTGGCATTTTCAAAACACTAATTCTGTCCTGTATATTAGCATTAAGGCCTCCTTCAAACCTTCTGGCCTTCTTATATTCGGTATCCACCATATGAGGTGCATACCTAGCAAATTCGGTGAATTTCTTCTCATATTCGGCAACAGACATATTGCCCTGTCTCAGTTGTTCAAACTCAGTCACTTTTCTGTCTCTGATGCACTGGGGAAAATACTTTTCAAAGAAGGACTCCTTGAACTGAGTCCAAGTCACAATAGTATTCGCCTCACGGGTCAACATCCACCACCTTCTTGCTTCTTCCTAGAGGGTGAAGGTTGCTAATAGTACTTTGTTGGCTTCGGAGCACGGAAACATTTCAAACAATTTCTCAGTCTCAAGAACCCAAGCTTCAGCCTTTAACGGTTCTAAGCCTCCCTGAAAGGACGGCGGTTTCATCTTGCTGAACTTATGGGTTAGTGCAATAATGTCCACCTCATTAACATTCACATTCTGTACATTCTGTTCCGGTTGCACCGGAGGAGGAGGAGGCTGTTGGTTCGGTTGTTGATCCAGTCTTTCAATTATCAATCCCATCATTTGTTCAAGTCTGGCCATTCTGGCCTCAGAGGATGATGATTCAGGTTCATTTGCATTATCCATTTCACTATAAGCAGTTATAACAGTTATCATTATAAACAGTTGTACGATTAAACAGTTTAACACTTTAACATATAATCAGTCAGTCAAAAGCACACACTTTTCAAGTTCATGAGATGCCCTAATTGCTTTTCTAGGACACCCTATAGCTCATTTAGACACGTGTGTGCGGTATAACTCGTGGTTAAGTATCGCTCTGATACCAATCTGTCACGACCCAAACCCGGCCCTATGGGTTTAGCATCAGAATCGCCAAGAATCCGAGATTACAAGGCCTCTGAGCAAGAATACAATTAAACAGAGTATGGCGGCGGAAGCCAATACAAGAAATAACTAGTGTCCATTGAAATGTGAAAATCAGATGCCAAAAACATTTTTATGCATTCATACAGTTCAAAACAAGATGCCTATACAATCATTTACAAACATTCAAGACGGAACCTAATCCTCGATAACAATGACAAGAAACAGTAAACAAGAAATGATGCGAACAAAACAAAGAGAAGACAAGTGGGGAACAAAACACCCCAAGCCATGGCATGGCGTCTGAACCTCACAAAGGAGGCACATTGGCGCTTGACAAAACTGGGACTAACCCACGCCCTAGCTCCGATCCGTCACGAGAACCTACATATATATATATAACAGTGAGCTAAAGCCCAGTGAATAACATAAAGCGTAAAGAGGTTATGAATGGATGTCCTTACATTAATGAAATCAATTCATTATACAGTGTTTCAATCTTTCAGTATTTCAGTCAATCAGTATTTCAATCAAACAGTCATATGTGGTACATCCATTAGCCTATAAACAGTAGGTCCAAAAGGACCGGGCCTTAACAGACCCAACAGTAATGATGGCCATCAATCGATAAACAATATGGTTCCACAAGGAAACCGACAGAGCTCAGAATACCAATAATAAGGTGCTAAGGATGCCACAATACAGCTCAAATACAGACATACATTCATTCAATAAACAATATCAGTTCAATAAACAGCCTTGATTCAAGATTCAAATATAACCATTTTGAACATATCTTTACACAATCTGTTACTCACAGAGATTGGGCTAATAGCAGCTAGAGCGCGTCCCCGAGAGCCAACCCTAAACAGTTAACAAACAGAACACACACTAAGTTTAACAGTTGGGAAGGATGATAATTAAATCCCTAAATTTTCTCGGTGTGGTTCTATATCCAAATCCTCATTAAGATGCCTTAAACTAGGCCTAAGAATGCCTAGGATGGGATGAGGATGCAAAAATACAGTTGGAAGGCATTTTTCAAAAGTTGCTGAAAATTGGTACCTCGCTCGAGCGAGCCTTCCTTCGCTCGAGCGAGCTTCCAAAATCAAAGGCTTCGCTCGAGCGAACAATCCTTCGCTCGAGCGGTCTGATGAAACAGTAAAAGTACTGGTTGCTGGATTTTTACGCGCGATACCACGCTCGATGCTCGCTCGAGCGGAGCCCTGAATAAAGGTGCTCGCTCGAGCGAGGAATCCTTCGCTCGAGCGAGGAAGCAAAATCTGGAATTTCCAGATTTGTCTTCCAAGTTCGAACCAAGCATTCTTCAAGCAAAGACTCAACCTCTTGGGCCCAAATTCTGGGAAAACATTTCAAACTCATAGTACAACAAGTTTTAAAGCTCAATTTATGAATTCAAGCCCCAAAGGTTGGTCAATTAAATCCAACATTCAAACCCATTTCAAGAAAAATGTCAAAACATGCAATGCATGATCTTTAAACCAAAATCAAGCTTCAACTCTTGTCCAAATGGGCTCATCTCTTCAAGAACATGATGAACACATGGATTTAAACATGAATATGAGCATGCATGTACATTTTCACCATGGATTCAACTCAAACTCATCAATTCAAACATGCATGCATGGATTAAGCTATAATCCTACTCTTTTGAACTAATTTATGTCTTAACTCCACAATTCAACTTGACTCATGCAAGAACAACCTTAAATGCAACAATGAGAGATTCAATTACCTTGCCTAAGTCTTGTATTGAGAGCCTAAGAGATCAATAATGGAGTCAACACTTCAATCCTCTTAAGTTCAAGCACAATCAAGCAAAATGGGATGAAAACCAATCCTCTCTCTCTCACTCTCTTCTAATTTCGGTGGGGACAAAGGAATGGCTGATAGAAAGGTTTGATCAAGTGTATACAAGGCTCAAATGATAAGCTTAAACAAGACCCACTCAATGGCATTCCTGTAATTAAGCCCAACTCTTCAATTAATTCATTTCAATCTAATTTAATCATTCCTAATCGATTTTTGGGTAAATATATCATAAAATCATAAAGATTCAACTGATTACAAAACACTAAACGGTTCCTAATTCGGCCGCCGATAAGGCCTTCAATTAGCAGTTTAAACATATGAATTTAAACAGATAGTCATTCAATCAAACAGATGCAATATGCAATTCAATAGGTAAACTTATTTGATTTCAGTTTCAATTTCGATCAGTCCATCCAATACTTCAGTTAATCCACTTATCAGTCATTAGCGGTCCAGTTTAGCAATAATCAGTATATAATTCAGTGGTTATTCAGTAATCGGTACGAGGGTTGTTACAATTGGTATGGCGCCTTTCGAGGCTTTATATGGCAGAAAATGCCGATCTCCTATTTGCTGG
Organism: Camellia lanceoleosa; assembly: GCA_025200525.1. Taxonomy (NCBI): domain Eukaryota; kingdom Viridiplantae; phylum Streptophyta; class Magnoliopsida; order Ericales; family Theaceae; genus Camellia; species Camellia lanceoleosa. The sequence continues at coordinate 176,489,483 of CM045758.1, read as the reverse complement.
GCAGAAATTGGAGACGGGCCCTTGCTTGGGCCCGAGATTGTACATGAAACCACAGAAAAGGTGAAACTGATTCAACAGAGATTGAAAACCGCACAAAACTGACAGAAAAGTTATGCGGATGTACCAAAACGAGACAGGGAATATGAAGTGGGTGATCATGTTTTTGTTAAAGTGACACCAATGAAAAGACAGACTCGTTTTGGGGCTAAGGGTAAGCTAGCACCGAGATATGTTGGGTCGTATGTCATCATTGAAAAGATTAATCTAGTGGCGTATCAAGTAGCGCTTCCTCCTGAAATGGAGAATATATATAATGTCTTCCATATTTCAATGTTGAGGGTTTATCTCCGGGATCCCTTCCATGTTATTGAGCATACTCGTGTAGTGTTAAGTGATGACTACACTTATGAAGAACGGCCTATCCAGGTTATAAACCGACGAATCAAGAAGTTGAGAAATAAAGAAATCCCGTTAGTGAAAGTGGATTGGCAAAACCATGATGGCATTTATGCCACTTGGGAAAAGGAAGACGATATGATAAAGAGATATCTGAATTGTTCCCCCTGAATCTAGTGTTCTTCCAAAATGAAGGTAATCCGAGTTTGGAGGACCAAACTCTTTTAAGGAGGGAAGATTGTGACAACTCTCACCTCTGATTAGTGTTAAACTGTGATTGAGTATGATAAGTAACTGATTAGAATGAAATCCTGATCTGTTTGTATGAGTGTATTGTTTTAAATGCATTTCTATCTGTTTGATTACTGAATGAATCTGTTCGTGTTTTAATTTCGAATTGCAAATTGAAGGCCTTATCGGCGACCGAATCTGAAATTGATTAGTGTTATATGCTAATTAGGATTTATGTGATTTTATAATAGGTTTAATTAAAATTTGATTTGGAATGATTAAAATAGAATAAGTAAAGTTAAATCACATTAGTTCAAGTAAATTACACTTTTGCCACTAAGTGGTCTAATTCTAGACCAACACTCCTTACACTTTACATATGTTGATGCACCACTTTTTGCTCATCTTCTTGACCCAAAAACCGTGAGAGAGAGGGAGATAGGAGAAGCTTGATTTCAACAAGAATTGGCTTGGAAAATTAGAAGGAATTGTTGAAGATTTCCAAAATTAGACTCCCATACTTGGAATTCAAGACCTAAGGTAGGAATTCACCTTCTTGATTATGAAATTAAGTTGTTTCTTGCATGGTTCATGGAAAGATTAGTGATTTGAGTCAAGTATTAGCTTAATGTGTTAAATTAAGAGTGATTTCATGCATGTATGTTCATATCATAGCATTTTGAAGTTGTTTTTCATGAAATTCTTACATGCAAGTTCATATTTTGGTTGTAGTCCATGAATTCACCATGTTTTAGAGTTCAAACTTGCATTTGGTTATGTTTTGGAGCATTGGAGTTCTTAGAGATTCATGCATGTTATGTTCTTACATTGTTCATGAAAGTTTCTTTGAAATTGTGTTCAATTGGCTTACCTTTGGGCTTGATTTTACAAATTGATCTTCAAAAACATGTAGTAGTAAGAGTTTCCAAGTGTTTTCCAGAAAATGGGCCCAAAAGGTTGAGTTTTGATAAGTTTAATTCTTGGTTTTAGCTTTGGGAGCAAATCTGGAAATTCCAGATTTTAGCTTCCACACTTGAGCGACTATCTTTTATTCAGAGCTTCGCTCGAGCAACGGAATGTTGGCTCGAGTGTAGATTGCAAGCTCTCAGGTTTTTGGTGCACGCAGACTCACGCTCGAGCAACGAGACCTACGCTCAAGCGAGCATCGAACGGGGATTTTCAACATCCAGTACTTTTGCATTTTTACAGACCGCTCGAGCGAGGAAGTCTACGCTTGAGCGACCCCTCTGTTTTGATAAGCTCGCTCGATCATAGAAAGCCACACTCGAGCGAGACCCCCATTTTCAGCAAATTTTGAAAAGTGTTTTAAAGTGTAATTTTTGCATCCTCATTTCATCCTAGGCATTCCTAGGCCAAGTTTAAGGCATCTTAATAAGGATAACGTTATAGAACCACAAGTGTATAACTTAGTGTGTGTGTGTTCGTTCTGCAACTGTGTAGGGTTGGCACCCGAGGACGCTGACTAGCCTGTTTGTAGCCCAGAACTCTGTGAGTAACAATGTTGTAAAGATACGTTCAATTATAATTATTTCTGAATGATTGACTGTACCGTTTTCTGAAATAACATTACTTACTGAATGAATGTTTGTCCTATTTGTAAACTGTATTCGTGGCATCTATAGCAACTTACTGTTATTGTACTATTATCATTCTTATACAGAGATCTCGCGCCCTATGTTTGGAACTACTACTGCATCGTTATGATGGCCATCATCAATCGATCGTCTATTAAGACCTCATCGCTTTTGCTATTGGATGTACCACATATGACTACTATGGTTCTAAATAACTATTATGGCATGAAAAATGAGTCACTGATTGAATAACTGATTTACTGATGCAATTAACTGTTTTAATTACTGAAAGGACATCCATTCTTAACCCCTTTACGCATTTGTTATTCACTAGGCTTTAGCTCACTGTTTATATTTATATGTAGGTGTCCAGGCACCGGACCGAAGCTAGGAGCGTCAAGTTAAGCTCTTGTTTTGTCAAGCCAACCACCATGCCTCACCTCGAGGTTCCGAATCCGTTCAAGCCACGGCTGTTTTGGGGTGTCTCAGTTTCACCTTTTTGTCTCTGATCTGTAATAAATGTTTAAGACTTGACTGTACAGTTATAGTTAGGGATTTGGTCCCTAACATGGATGTTTGTGTTTATGACGTATGTATATATGTTTTGGTTATGAATGTAGCTTGTTTATAAAAGTTTTTTTGCATTCAGATTGTCACAGCTCATTGGACATCTTTTATTTACTGTTTGGCTTCCGCCAGCCCCTTTACTCTATATTACTGTCATTACTATTAAGCAGGCCTTCGGTAATCACAGATTATTGGCCGGTTGCGATGCTAAACCCATAGGGGCGGGTTTGGGTCATGATAGGTGAACCGTGGCTTAGGGTGTCCAGGGGAACAAGAGGAGACCCAGCTAGGAATGAAAAACCCCACAGCAGATAAGAAGAAAGAAGAAAAACCCAAGCCTTGCGATATCTACATCAGTGATTCCTTCCGCCTGTTTGTTGATGGAAGTTCAAACCATCAAGGAGTGGAGGCAGAAGTGGTGTTGGTATCACCAGATGGGCGAATGTTGGAGCAATTTATTCATTTGGGGTTCAAAGCTTCAAACAATAAAGCAGAATATGAAGCACTGATCATAGGATTGAAGTTAGCAGCAACAATGGAAGCCGACGAGGTGGTAGTCTTCTGTGACTTCCCAACTTATTGTGAACCAGGCAACATGCGAGTATGTAGCACGAGATGAAAGAATGATAACCTATGTAAAAGAGGTTGTCAGACTGTTAGCCTTGTTTCAGGATTGTCGACTATAATAGGTTAGCCAAGATGACAACAAGCATGCCGATGCCTTGGCTAACCTGGCTAGTGCAATGAAATCAGGGAAGGTAAGGACAATAATGGTTAATTTTTTGTTAGGCCCAAGTGTGGAACCACTAATAACAGAGTATGAAGCAATGTGTGTGGAGATGGGTCCAAGTTAGATGGATGTAATAGTGATGTTTCTTAGAGATAACAAGTTGTCGGATGATCACAAAATGGTGCACAAGACCAAACTGAAGTCGGCAAGGTTTAGTCTAACAGCAGAAAGACATCTCTACAGAAGGTCTTTTACTGGCCCCCTTTTGAGGTGTGTACACCCCTCCCATGTTAAAGACTTCTTATATGAAATACATGAAGGGGTATGTGGCAGCCATGTTGGGGGTAGATCACTTGCTCATAGGGCCATTACTCAAGAGTACTGGTGGCTCTACACGCAGAAGAATATTGAAGCCTATGTCAGAAAGTGCGAGACGTGTCAAAGGTTCGCACCGTTGATATATTAACCAGTAGCAGATTTGAACCCAGTGTCCAGCCCTTAGCCATTTTCCCAATGGGGCATGGATCTTGTTGGATAACTGTCCCAGACAATTGGACAGAGAAAATTCCTACTGGTAGCAACTGACTATTTCACAAAGTGGGTAGAAGCTGAACCCCTTGCAAAGATTCGAGATATTGATGTGAAGAACTTCATATGGAAGAACATCATCACCAGGTTTGGGATCCTAAAAGCAACAATAGCAGACAATGGTACACAATTTGACAGTAAGCTAATCAAAAGCTTTTGTGCTAAGTACAAAATCAAAAACTACTACTCTACTCCAAGTTTTCCTTAGAGTAATGGTCAAGCAGAAGCATCCAATAAGACTATCTTGGACGTGATCAAAAAGAGGTTGGAAACAGTAAAAGGAAAATGGGTGGAGGAGTTGCCAAGTGTACTTTTAGCATATCGGACTACGCCGAGAAGATCAACTGGGGAGTCTCCATTTGCCATAGCCTATAGTACTGAAGTAGTTATCCCACTAGAAGTTGGCATTCCAGGGATCAGAACCTAGGGAGTGGAAAATGGTACTAATGAAGTATTTCTAGCCCAAGATCTAGACCTTCTGGAGGAGAAAAGAGAGAGAGCAGTAATTCGGCTGGGAGCATACCAGTAATAACTTGCTAGGGCTTACAACAAGAAAGTCAACCCAAGAGAGTTCAAAATAGGGGAACTTGTCCCGAGGAAAGTGGTCGGCAACAAAAAAGATCCTAGAGAGGGAAAGCTAGGCCCAAATTGGGAGGGACCTTATAGAATCATCTCGGTCGCCAGCAATGGGGCATATCGACTTGAGGACAGTGATGGCAAAAAGTTGCCAAGACCCTGGAACACTTACAACTTGAAATTTTTCTATCATTAGATTTTTTGATTTTTTAAAAAAGTTTATGTCATAATTTTATTAGCCAAAGTAATAATAAAATTTTAGTTTGGTTTGAAATTTGTATGATAGGACTGACTAGTCCCATGGTAATATTTCTAAATGAAACATGACGAGTAACTTAGACTTATTACATGGCAGAGTTGAATTATACTTGCATATAATAGAGTTGAACTAAGTTGTCGATATTTCTGAATGAAACATGACGAATAACTTAGACTTATTATATGACAGAGTTGAATTATATTTGCATATAATACAGTTGAACTAAGTTGGCGATGTTTCTAAATGAAACATGACAAATAACTTAGACTTATTGTATGGCAAAGTTGAATTATACCTGCATATAATAGAGTTAAACTAAGTTGGCGATGTTTCTAAATGAAACATGACGAATAACTTAAACTTATTATATGGCAGAGTTGAATTATACTTGCATATAATGGAGTTGAACTAAGTTGAAATAACCTGGACTTGCCATGTCGGCAGAGTCAAACTCAGAATGGAACTAAGTGCATTTTAGTTGGATTAACAGAGAAACCCAAGTTGAACATCTTGGCTAGTTTTTGTTCGAATCTGACTTCGGCGAAAGGCTATACGTGCTTAATATGAACTTAAATGAAACTTAGGTTCACATTAGGGAGCAGGAGGTAGGAGTGATAAAATAAACTTGAAAGCAAGAGCTTGGGACTTGTTGAAATTTTTGGAAAAATTTACAAGTTAGAATGGGCTTAACACTTATTGAAATTTCTCATAAATTTACAAATTGGAGTTAGCCGAGATAACTACGAATAAAGTATCCAAGATACATATTACCCGAGGTGATCAACCAGGTTGATAAAAACCTGGAAAGGGTGAAGTCTTGATAGAAGATGACATATAAAGGTAAAAAAGCAATACTGAATAACACTTGTAAAAATATTTTGATATTTTTGGAGCGTTAGCCAAGGTATGCTAATGGTTGGCCGAGGAAAATATTCAACGTTTATATCCGAGGTATTATTTTTCGGAGTCATTATACAGCTAAGGTATACTTTTAAAAAATGCAAAATTATTCTAAGTATGGAAGTGGTAAACATACATAGAAGAAAAGAAGGCATACAACACTTGGAAAAAGAAATCAGATTTGCATTCAGAAAAGAACTTTTGTTCAGATACAAAAACACACTTCGGCCTTGCATAAGAGATTACTTGTTCATCTACAAAGACAAAAGGGGCACATCGGCCAAATTGGAAAATTCAAAAGTCCTCTACACAAAATACAACTGAAAGAATAAAGAGTACAAAGTAAAGATGAAATATCCCAAGTACTAGGATTGGTCTATGCTTGCTCAACCTCGGCTGGCAGTGCTGCATTCTTCTCCGCCGCTATATCGGCGTCTATTTCAAGCAAAGTCTACTCCTTTCAGTACATTGGACCTCGACCTCAAAAGTGGTTGGTTTGGGAGAGACGCCCTTGGAAGCCAAGTCATGCTCCTCGTCTTGAGTCAAGTCTCGGACTTTCTTATTTAGGGTGGGGGACTTGGCATCAGTGGCAGCCTTCTCCTCCACTTCATCAGCATCACCATCCTTGGCATCATCCTCGTTGGCTTCTTTGCCAGAGTTCTTGGGCTTTGGAGGAAAAGGCACTTGAAGTTGATTGATGTCTCGGAGGTCGGAGTCCATTGGAATAGATAATTTGTTGAGCACTGCCGTCCAACCAAGGTAATAACCTCGGTTGCAAGCCAAGTTGACTTGATGTTTGTACTGGTTACGGATAGTGGCTTACCCCTCTTCGTAAGCCTTTTCATCAGTTGCCTTGACCTCGGCTTCCTTGGAGTCAAGGGCCTCTTGAAGCTTAGCCTCTAAGTCAGCTGCCTAGGCCTTGGCAGCCTCAAGATTGGCTCTGGCGACCTCGGCTTCAACATCGGCCATTTTGGCTTTTTCCTCAGCCAAATCCTGAGCAGCTTTGGAAGCCTTGGCTTCATCCAGCAGGGCTCGATTGTCGTCTTGGACATAATTGAGTGAGGTGAGGAGTTTGGCAGCTTCCTTAGTCTTCTTTGTCAACTCCTTCATTGTCATCTCAGTCTTGACCATGTATAAATGAGCATGCTGGATAGTCTGCAAGAAGTAAAACAGATTAGAGAAATTTGACTGAGCATAAAAAAGACTGTAAAAGAGTAGGTAAAGAGGATTACCAAGACTGAGTGATGCATCATTAGGCCGAAGTTTTCGTACTCGTAAAGATCGGCCATATAATTCATGTCCTCGGGAAGGAGAACGGTCATTGATAAGGCGGCACTAACCTCTACATCCTTGATCACATTGTCATCGGCCATCAAGGGTCTATCTCCCACCATGACCTCGGGCACCCAGGTCATGTTGCGAGAAAAGCTGCTGCCGTCGGGATGGTCGGACCTCGGCTTCTTAGCTGGTGGGGCATTGGGCGATAGGGCCTCGGTTGGCCTCTTGTCGCTAGAAGGAGTGCTCTTTTCAGCCTCGGCCAGTTTGGAGATTGGCACAGTGTCCTCAGAATCAATCTGAGTCATTGTAGCCTTATCCTTAGCCTTCTTGACTCTCTTTGGCATAGGCTTGGATTGAGAAGGAGAAAGGGAGGACTGCACAGTCACTACCCCTAGGATGTTGGCTAGAAGGTCCTCAACAATTATTTTTTGCTACCCATCTCGTCGGCAGCAGAAGCAATTGTTACTTTGGTGCCGAAATGTGTCGTTGGAAGTGCGATTGGAGGATTGACTGGATCGTAAGCCAATGCCTCAGAGTCTTGGCATTTGCAGCTACGAGTTCTGCCGGCAGAAGCGAAAATTGGAACTCAGCGTCGGCGTTGGCGTTGGGTTGGAAGAATAAGTTGAGGGGCAGAAGTAGATGGTTACTCAACTGGGTCAAAAATGGAGGCTTGGTCTGGCCTTGGAGACGAGGTTGTTGATGGAGTTGTGGCAAAAGGAGGGGTCTTACTTCGGCTTAGAACGTCAGGCAGGTCCGACTTGTATGTTGGTATGTAGTTCAGTAGAAGAGGTGCCTTGTGCTTCTGCACAAGGAGATCTAGGGGCTTCTTTAGATCTCAACTAGGAATGAATAATTGCCGAAATCCCTCGCCGACTGAGGAAGAACTGCAGAAAACAAAGAGCAAACATTAGAAGAGATAAATACACTAGCAAGCCTTAACCAAAATGGAATTTCAGTACGAATGACTAAAAGTCTTACCATTACCCTCTTTAAAAACTGTTCGGCTCAGAGGATAGAGATGGAGGTCGTCATCAGGTGAAAATTCTCAGTTGCCCAAGACAATAAAGTAATCATCTCTAGCATCCTTGTCAGAGTCCGGGAGGTCGGCTATTAGTTTAAAGGCAATGGATCTGAGCTTGAGGTAGTATATGTAGCTTTTTTCAGACTTAAGGCCACACATGGTATAGCAGAATTGGATATCGGCTAAAGTGATCCTAGCTTTTTCTCGGTGTGCTAGTTCGATTATGCTGTTGATAACCTTATATGCGGTGATGGCTAGCTGCATAGGGTTGAACTTATAGTAATGAAGGACCTCCCTAAAGAGAATATCTAGGGGGAACCGAAGTCCACATTCTATAAAGGCCACTACTGGGAAAGGCATGGAATCCCTATCAGGCATGATAGAGTCCTAATCCCCAGCCAACCTGAGTTGAACATCGGCTGGGATGGAGAACTCTCGACGAAAATACTCTATTTTTTCTGGGGTATCTACTCTCCACCTGAACATACCCATGATGTCGGCTAGTGAAGATTGGGGCAAAATTTCAGAAAAGAGTGGTTGATATGAGTTCAAAGACCTCGGCTAAAACCTAAGCTGGAATCGGAGCAAGGGTTTTTGAAGATCTAAGAGGAATTTGTTTCAATTTTCCTAAGGAATGTGATTTCTATCAAACCCCAAACCTAAAACTATACGGAAACAAGAATCAAGGGTAAGAATCTGGAAACAAGTCAAAAAAAAAAAAAAAACATGATTCAGAATTAAAAAAGTAACATTTTTCAAGAACACTGAGTAAGTGTGTGCAGATGTGCAAAAGTCAAGAGCAGTGACAAACTGCTAAAGCATCAAGTATATGAACAATACATATGTGTGTATATAGACACAGAGACAGATTGAATAAACACAAAGTCACAAGCAAGCATGTCTAATACCCTAAATGGTGAAATTCAGAGCACAAACAAAGATTCAAGAAGCCAGAAATAACTCATAAGATGAAAAACAGAAAATAGATTCAATGGTAACAAGTGAGGCAGTTGAACAGACACAATTAAAAACCATATGGCTAAGAACAGTACAAGTTATTCGAAAGAATGAACAGAGGTACGAAAAGAAGTCGGGGACTTACCGATTGGAGCCAAAGAAAATGATGCCGGAATGAAGATCGCCGGAGTCAGACGGCGTGAATAATCAGAACCAGATGACGAAATGCTCATCGGAGGAGATGATTGAAGCAGTTGTAGGAGCTTCAAAGCAAGAAAATGGAGGATTTGGGAGAAAAGCATTAGAGGGAGAAAATTAGTTGCAAATTGAATACTCAAAAGTGAAGAGACAGAGAGAAAGAGAGAAGTTCTGTTAAAATTATGAAAATGCGACAAACCATAATGATTTGCCTTGGACGGCGTGCATCTGTCAAAGCGGCGTAGCGACGCGACGATGTCGCACTGAACCAATAAGGGAGCAACGCGTGGAGAAAATGGTTGAGTAAACCATGCGTGACAGCTCATGCACAGATAAAACTCTTGGGGTTCTTAATTTAATGAAAAAAAAGCCTCGACTAGGAGAGCGATCTCGGTTAAGGAACTTGAAGAACTTGGTTGTTGGTTCTTGGTCATTGATAAAGTAGACTGCAGAGTCTTGGTCATATGAAGCCGATGAGTGATGATCTCAGTCGTGAGAGAGCGGAAAGTCTTAGCCGATGTGCTATGTGGACAAAAAGTGTAGGTTCCATCACCTCAGATTGCTGAAGTAACAGAACCTAGGGGGTAGTCATGGGGGCATATTTTGTGAATAAACAACATGGGGCCGAAGTGATGCCGCATGTCAGCCGGAGTGCCACGTGGCTTGGTCATGTGCGAGATGATCTCGGCTAGGCTGAGGTTATCTTTGGAGATAATCAAATCCGAGGTGAACAGATAAGGGACAAGAGTCCTAGAATAGGAGAGGACCTTAGTCTGGATAAAGATAAAACTCTTAGGGAATTTATCTCTATCTAACTGGGAGTCCAAGATGAGTATTGAGCCAAAGTTCATTAAAGCTAGGCTTCTACAGGGATCAGGTGGGTGCTGGCTATAAAAGTAAAGTGCCATCGTGAGTCTAAGGTACGCTTTTTATGCTATGTCCAGTGAGTTAAGCATTATTTGTTATCTTTGAAATATATTAATTACTGACTTGATCGTCGTAGTGCCCTCGAGTGGACGAACTACTGCCGGATTCTTATCTCTTTGTAGCAAGTTGTTTGGACTTAATCTATCTCCTGCTGAGTTTTCCTGTTTGGTTGTGTGGTCAAAAATCAATACCCACAACATTTATGTCAATTTATTTTTAAAATTATATTTACTGTTAACATAAATGTGATCTGATCAAATAGTTATTGATATCCAATTAAAGTGATTTTTTATAGAGATGAAGTATTCGATGAGATTTATATATTGAGCGGTTTGAATTATCGAGAAGGATTTAAAATATACCAGACTAGACCATCCAGTTCAAAAACTGAAGTCCAGTCCAGTGACGGAGCTAGAAAATTAATTTAGAGGGGGCACTTACTAATTATAATAATTTTTACAAAAATATTTCACGTAAATTTTTTACGATTGATTTCAGGAAACATCAAGAAAAAAAATATTATTTGTAACTAGTGTATCATGGACAATACAAAAAAAATATGGATATAAGCCTATTATTTTTTGATACAAAATTTGATTAAAAATTCAATATAATGGTAATACCACGTCATCACTGGTATGTAACATCACCCACTAATGGTAAATAAATGCATAAATAGTGAATCTCACATGTTAAATGTAACTAACAATCTAATAAATTTCATATATTTATAGTGAAATTACTTATACTTACTTATCACTAATAATGACATCGTCGTTACATTAAAAAAATTTCATAGCTAATATGGTTTATTTATAATAATCTCTTTATTTTCAATTAAAACAACCATTATTGTTTTCATAATTTTTAAAATGTCTTTGACATTTAACTATAATAATATTTTTATAATTTTTTATTTAATTCTTTTTTTATGTTTACAAAAAAAAAAAAAAAAATTCCCGAAATTCAGGGGGCACGTGACCCCCCGGTCAAATGCTCCCTCCGCCCCTGATCCAGTCCCTTTCCGTATAACGAGGACTAAAGAAATTATTGTATAATAAAAAAATGATTTGAGAAAATAAAAACATAAAACTCTTACTCCTACAGTCTCTTTTCTTTTTGTCATCTCATAATTGGAATGATGAACAACATTACACCTTGCGTGTTCTAGTCCCAAATAATCAAAAAAGTTTCATTAACAAGCTCAGATTTTTTGTTTTCATTTCTTTTATTTCAAATCTCTTCTCTAATACTTGAAGGGACTCATACAGAGAGCGTTTAAGACACAGAATCAGAAGCACGGAGACAAAGAACCATGTATGCTCATTACACCCTTCCTTCTACTTTCTATGTTCTTTTTTCATTAGGACAAATTACATATACCCCTCGAGGTTTAGCAAAATTACAGATACCCTTCTGAGATTTGAGAAATTACAAATACCCCTGAAGGTACTATTTGCATAACAAATTAGGGGACAAATTATTACGAAAATATAAACTTCAGGGGCAATTTGTTATGAAAATATAAACCTCAGGGAGTATCTGTAATTTTTAAAACCTTAAAAATATCTATAATTTAGCTAAACTTCAAGAAAGGTATATGTAATTTGCCCTTTTCATTTTCATAATTGGACACCCAACATTACACTTCTAAGAATATGCTCTGTTTTATTCCCAAATCCTACCTTATTATAACCATTAAATTAGGCTATACGGATAGGAATGGCAGCGGCGGGCGAGGATCACCTTCGTCCCGATCCCGATGGTAGCAATTCCCGTCCCGATCCGACGACAGAGCCCATCATCCTTCCCGTCCCTAACGAGGATCGGGTTTTCATTTCCGAACATTCCCGACCACAAGAAAAAAAATGAATATCAGTTTAATATTTTCTTCAAACTACAACAACATCAACAATTAAACAGATCTAATAGATTTTCTTCATGATTTCATCAACAACAACATGAACAACAACAATAACATTTTTAACAGATCTAACAGATCTGAGATCAAATGTAAAAAATAAAAAAAATCTAACAAAGAGAATGTCTCAGATCAGTGTCTCAAATGTAAAAAATAAAAAATCAAACCGGTGAGGGAGACGATAGTGAGAGTGAGAGAAAGAGAGAGGCGATATCGTCGTGTGTCTCGGATCGATGTCTCGGAGGAGGCGAGGTAGCAGGTGAGGAGGAGGCGGCGGACAGCTGTGAGGAGGAGGCGACGGTCCGGCAGTGAATTGTCGCGATCTGAGATGGAGAGACGACGCCGAGTCGCCGACTGCGGAGCGACCCAGAGAGAGAGAGAGAGAGAGAGAGAGAGAGTGAGAGAGTGAGAGGGAGGCCAGACCAAACCCAGCTGTCTGTGTATTATTATATATATATATAAACGCATGATATTTATATATAATTTATAAACACACACAACACACACACATAAATATTTATATATATATATAAAAACAGATTCGGGGGCTGAACGGGGCCGGGCCGGGGCTGTGAAAGCTATCCCCGTCCCCGGCCCGGAATTGATCGGGGATTCAATTTTAAATACCATCCCCGTCCCCGCGGGGGTATTTTTCGGGGAAAAACCGTTCAATTCGGGGTCGGGGGGTCGGGTCCCCGTCGGGCCGGGTTCAAATTGCCATCCCTATATACGGAGTGGCAGTGGTGCCACTCAACATATATACATATGTACAAGGTGGCACACGATACATGTGCAAGTTAAATAAATAAAATAAAATAACATATTTAATATAAATTGGTTGTAATTTCAAGTCATAAGAGTCTTTTATATTAAATTTTTGATCTTGAGTTCTAACTTTTTTTTTATTTTTTATTTTTTTAATAGATAACTGAATACTTGGCATAAAGAGAGATAAAGTTTCAAGAAACTAATCTAAGTGCTCACATATATAATAGTATAGATATGACAAGCTCAAAAGTACAAAATTAATAATTTTTTGTCAATTCCTTCAGATAATCTTAAATCAATCCAAACAAGGAGTATGATACATAATCTAAAAGAATGGATAATCTCAAAACTAACAGTCATATGAATACAAATCTCGTCTAATTGAATCTGTTCAAATAAATGTGACTTAAAAGTGTTATGAAGTAGAATTAATACATAAAATATTATTCTTTCAATAGTCTGATTCTTATTAATAAAATTCACAGTACTTCTTTTAGTCATAGCATCCAAATCTACCTAGTCAAGTAAAATGATGGACTCATTATTAAGAATTGCCCAACAATTAAAAGCAAAATTCTTTAATTTCTGGATCCACATAAAATCCAATCTATTCCTTGCCCTTAAACTTCCTTCTAAGAACAATTTTCTCATTCCAATCATCAAAGAAACCAAAAGTAGCATCTACACTCTTTTTCCGCAAGTGCAATTGATGCTTTTCATTAGAATTGAGATCAAACACATCAACTGGGATGTCCCATCTAACACTTGCCATGTGACATAACTGCCTACCCAACTGCTCAAAAATGTACTTTTCTTCATCTTGATTGAATTTTATCTCCATGGAATGCCTTTTTTGGTAGGCATTGGAGCCACTTGGGCACCACCTTGCCATCTAAGAACCAATGTGTATTTTGTCCAAAATGATAATATAGTTTCTCTATTTATAGATTGAAAATTTTTTTTTTTTGGTTATGAAAAGGGTATATAATAATTAATAATTTCCATTTATTTCTTTGATTTTATAATGGGTTTTTTTTTTTTTTTTTTTTTTTTGCAAATGCAAGCAATTTTTGCTAATATCGTGCATTAAATTTGCAAGAATAAAATTTCTCCATGAGAGCAATCAAGAAATTATTAGTCTAACAGATTATGTTAATTTAATATATAACTTAGAATTCAACCAGATTGAATTCTATTATAAATGATATATATTATACATTGTTTTGCACGAGGTGCAGTCTCCAAATTCTGATTTATTATATTTGACTCTTTTCCTTTTCAGGAAACCTTTAGGAAAACATATATGGAGAAAAAAAAATTTGCAACAGTTTTGGATCACAAAATACCATTTTAAAATGAGATTATACCATGTTTCAGAACACGCATTCGAAAACAAAGGTTGATTAAATAACAGAAGTGCAATGGATGACATCACCATTTTACAGGGAATAATAAGATATTGAATTTTTATTTAAGTTATGTATACACATGAATGAAAGAAATTGAATTGTATAAGGAAGCTTGGGCCCAGTATTTGCTAAATCATACATCAAGTCATGCATTTGGCCGGTCCTGGAGAAGAACAGAACATCAATCAAGCACCACACTGCAGAGCCTCTGTCAGCGTCCAGCATTTCTCCATTTACCAGCTGAACTGTATTTGGAACCACGAATACAAAAAAAAAAAAGATGAGACAATCAGAGAGAAGCAAGTTTTTTTTTTTTTTTTGAAGAAAAAGAAAACCAGAGCAAGCATCATATGTCTTACCAATTTCTTCTTCTTCTTCTTCTTGTCGATGTAAGCTAGGAGCTCCTCTTGTCGGACAAGAGCATCCTCCAGGGCCTAAATAAACAATAGCAACAAGTACAAGAATAAGAAGCTCCGATCAATGATTTAACAGCAATGCTAGGTATCATGAAAATTCTTTCATGAAAATAATCATGAAAGTTTTGTGACCCTTGAATTACACTTAGAATAAAGCACCACACACTAATCAAGGTAATCCAATGATAATAAATCTTTCATGATCATTTTCATGAAAAGAATTTCATGATCCCTAACTTTTCTCATGATTTAATCACTTTTTCGGGTAAAATATATCGTGTAACATATATGACTAAAAAACGTATACACAATTTAATTCCATCAGATGAGTGTTTGGGAGGGGTTAATTTGATTGGATACAGACCTAACTTTTCAGACATGCAAGACTATCTACAAAATACCGGGGCTAGCAAAATGACCAAGCAGTGGATACCCAAGAATTCCAACACATAATTAACTGTAAAATATCTTTCAAGGAACCGAGCTTGTGATAGCAAAGTTGCCTATTTTGTTAACCGTGGTGAAGTAACCAATACAACCAATTCTTCAGAAACTTGCATTTCATTTGTTACCTCTAAGTCGAACTCTTATGCCATGTCTGTTTGGGTAGACATGAGCTTGGGATTGAACTAATAGTCCAATAAAATTATTAATCTGATGTTTGGTTAAACAATTGAAATACGGACTAACAATCCATCCGGATATGGTATCCCACACATGATGGACTATTTAATTCCACAAAAGGGAGTGGGATATAAATTGGAGGACTAAGCCAAAGTTTAAACTATTAGTCCCTCCTTATAATCCTAACTCAATCCAAACATAGGATAGGATACACAATCCAAAGGGATTCATAGTCCTAAAACTATTAGTCATGGGAATGCTAATCCAACCTAATCCAATCCGCCCAAACAAACATGGCCTTAAGTGTAAGCTTATCTGATGAGAGCCAACTGTTGAGTTTCAGTAATGTTTTGTGTTCAGTCCTTAATGCTGTGTTTGGTTAGGGGATTTGAGGAAGGATTTGGAAAGGGAAATGGAAAAGGTAGGTGAAATGTGAATAAAACATACCTATATTTCACCTAGTTTCACACACTTTTTCCCTTTCCCTTTCCAAATCCCTCCCCAAATCCCCCAACCAAACACAACATAAGAAAATTTTCTTCACTGACTTTTTTAGTGTGAGGACATGCGTATTTATTAATGTAGTCAGCTGTGTTCACTGTTCACTTATTTCTGTCTGTGGGAATCCAACAACAGACGAGAAGTTATTATATGTCTTTTTCAGCACCTTTACAAATCCCATACTAAAAGTCACAACTATGTTAGAAGCTATTACCAAAGATAAAAGGTATCCATACAAAGACTAGTCACTAGGACATCCCCACGGCGGCTCTCAGTGCTCTCTTTCAATCATAAATATAGCAACAACAAAAAATTAAATTTAAAAAAATATAAACAAAAAATATGAAAACAAGGGGTACCTTCTTGGTTGCCATGAGCTCTTGCTCCAAGGTGTCAACCCGGCTTACGGCAGCATTCAGCATTTCCTCCTTCTCAGCCGGCATGGCTGCAGGTTTCATGCTCAGAACAGTCACTTTCTCTTCCAATTCAGACATGCGTCTCATGACAGATAAGAACTCTGCACTGGAGATGGCCGGTGCTTGTACTTTTTGTGGATGTGCCTGCTCGCCTTTCATCATTGTGTCATCATAGCGCAAGGAGCCAGATAAGAGTGAGGCATCAGTGAGCTTCTTAGGCATGTTCCGTGTCACTCTGATCATGGTGACAACGCCCATGACAACAGCCATAACACCGGTGAAGATCTGGTTGCTGAACCCTTCAGGAGCCTTGCAAACATTGTGCACAGTAAAACAATCTGCTCCTGTTATTTGATTAAATAAGGATTGACAAAGACACAATGGGTTAATAGTCTTTGAGTTGGGCTTCCATTGAATTATAGTACATGTGATCCAAATATTTTAGGCATCAAGTACGTTAAATCGCTTAATTAGTGGCACATGCATATGAGGTCATATACGCATGCATGCATATAAATAGAAAAGAATCCGAAACTTGAGCATCGATGTGATGGCATCATTTTCTAATCAGGGCAACAAACATGTCATGTCATTTTTCTTGATGCTCAATTAAATAGCAATTTATGTTTAATGTCTAACATGTTTGTGATCACACTCAGTAATCATTCTCCACAAGATTGAGAATGAAGACACCGAGGGTTCCACAAGTGCCTAAACATGTTCTACTATTTTTTAATATTTTTAGAACAGTACATGCTTTGGACACTTGAGGACACATGTCTCTGATGTTTAGACACGTATAAAAAACAACATAAGTTTAAAGAAGATGAAATGGGAGCCAATGATTAAAATCAAAGCAGTGCATTTATACACAATAATTCCTCCTCATTTAGGCTTTTATACTATACAAATCTTAAACTTCCGATTTGTTTGTGAGTACAAAATAGATATTAGGACCTTTTGTTCATTTTTTCTTTCAATGTATAGTATGCGGAAAAAAAATCTTCCTATTTTGATATAATAAATCTAAATGTATTTTGTAACTCAAAAAATTTAAAAAAAAACAAAATATTACTTTCATCATGTGTATATGTAAAAATATATATATTTATTTGTTGCCTTCTCTTTCCGTGTCATATCTTGTTATTTTGAAAATTGTCAACATATCTGTATCGTTTTTGTAGCTGTGTCCCATATCCATCCATGCTTCTTAGTTTGAGTCCATTCATTTACTTCCATTTTGCAAATGAGAACGTACTCAGTCAATCAAAATTACACAAAGGAAAAAAGTAGCCAGAACTACTTATTATTTTCTTAAATCTATGCAGTAACTTTGCATTTTACATGTTTTAAATTACACTAAGAAGTTAAAAAATGTAAACATATATATGTATCTAATTCCATAAAGACCAACATACCTTTTGAGAGGGCAAATCTCTCATTATCTACCACTTTTTTCCAAGATGACTCCACTGTCTTATCAGCCACTGGCATGTAGTCTTGATAATCATATGATTTATGGCAATTTTTGGTAATAAAAACCTGCCATTTTATTCCCAGATAAAATATGGAGAAAGTATGTGTGATTATACTTTTTACAACCAAATAGAAAAAATTAGAAGCTGAAATAACAAACAAATTCGATGAAACTGCAGAGTTGTTCTGAAGGTTTTGCAATAATATATGGTGACTATGCTTATGTAAGCCTGTTGCACATAAAACACAATGAAGAAAGAGAATTTATCTCCACCCCACATATCTGACAACATTCAAGCACCAATGAAGACAATTCACTGGGTAAGGGACATTTTGAGTTGAATGACATATTGAGGAAACACGAAACTGCACCCTCTTTTAATTCATGAATAAATTTTGATTCACCATGGTCTCAATAAATGGATTCATCACTTCTGTGACATATTGTTGAAATTGGTTGAGTCATCTAGCCACCTCAATCTGCTCTAAATTGTAGGCAAAAACTGCCAACTTATATGTTATGACCTTTCAATTGCTACCAAGACCATGCAGGATTTGTTTCTAGAAAAATTCAAATGCTTACATCTTCATGAATAGGAGAAAGTGAATAATCTATGTCCTTTGCACATCCTGGAGAGAGAGAAGGCACCTCATACGCAACTTGAACTGCCTGCACATTAGAATAGTCACATCCCTAATTTGATTATAGAGACATAAACTGGTGTAAGTAGAAATGACAAGAAAACAATCTTTAAACCAAGAAAACAGTAAAAAGCATACTAATTAAGAAGAAATGGGGAACAAAGCATTAAAAATACAATCAACAGGACATATCCAAAAATAAAAATAAAAATCAAAGGCAGATATGCCAAAGACTTTAGGTGCTTTATGCATACTGTTTCATCCTCAGCTATTATCTTTTCCTCAGTGCATTGAGCATTGGATTTCTTTGTACATTTGGCTTCACCATTTTGAACCCTCTGCAAGACAAATGATGAATTAAATAACTTTACTCACCAGAAGACTGCTAGCTGAACTATACAGAATTTCAGGTGTTAAGAGGGGAACATGAATAAAAGAGGTAGCAGAACACCTTCATTATTTCCGGGTCCTTCCATGGTCCCTTATCAGAATGCATACAGCCTCCTTGGTCAGCACAAGTACAGGTACCTCCTAGAAATTCGGGCAGCTCCCTAGAAAGCAAACCAAAAAGGAGAGATTTTTGAATTGCAACATAAGACAGAAAACAATATTGTAAGAGGCTAAAATCAACGAAAATTACCTAGCATCAATTATTTCAAGCAACTTGCTCTGGTACTTGTTACCAAGAACCTAGTGAACCACACCTCTCACAGATTAACTTTATGTCCTTGATACAAATAAAAAATTAAAAAAATAGAAGTTTTAGCTGCGGAAGCTAAACACTTACATGGATCTTTGCAGTGGTCTTTGGGTCAAGGAAAGTCTTAACAGTATTCCATAACAATCTAAATCCAGAACCCGCATTGATGATGAACATGCGATTCAGAGTCTACAGTGTAAACAACAATTTGGAGGTTACATAAATAAATACAGCATTTAAAGTCTACTAAACAAAAAATAAGGAAGCTAGCATTTTATTCTCTAAATGACAAAAGAATAAGTACCTCTGGATAGTTGTCACCATCAATCTTCTGAAGGCATTGTATAAGTTCTCGGGCAGCTTTGTTAAAATTTTTAAGTCCCTGCAGCAACAATTGGAGTAAAAATGTAATTGTAAATTATCTTTATCATATTATTTAAGACTATATTATGATTCAAAATCACAGAAAAACACTACAGTAGCACGACAATGTCTGTACTGCATGTAGTTCGGAAGGACGTATGCACTTCAAAAAAAAAAATTAGTTGATACTATCACATACAACTCCTTGCACATCCAAGATGGTTGTACTTTGATCAATATGCTTCTTTGCTGCAATTGAGCAAGCCGGGAACTTGACATCAAAGGTCCTCTCAAACTCCCGCACATGATATTTTACATAGCGGTCCATGGTTGTTACTTGCATCAGTTTCGTAGGGTCTACTTTGCCCAGTCTCTCAATGTAGACTGGTCGACCTTCCTTGTCAACTCCATGATGTCCTTGGGGATAATATTCTAAGACTTCATTAATTTCCTTGAATTCAAACTCCTTCCACAAGAAATAGAAGAGAGGAAAATAAAATTCAACATAGAGTTATACTGCTGGCAAATTGTAGAGCAGAATTTTAAATCATCATCCACTGATATCTCCTAATGAATACCTCCACAACTGTGTCAGTACCAAATTCCTTCCTCCAATGAAGCATATCAGTCCACATTTGCTTTGTTTTCTCAATATCAAATTTCCTGGCCTTCAAAAATCTGTGTACTCAAAAATAATTTAGCGAGTGAGTTAATTCGATGCCATATAGAAATAGAGCAAATGTGATTGCAGTTAACTGAAAACAGACCAGTGATGTAGTAACTCCTTTTCTATGTCACATGTACTACATCACAAATTCACAATGCTGAGTGTACTGAAACCATCCTACAGCAACATGCTACTTACTGCCAAACACAAACCTGTAATATTCTACATTGATGTAACTATGTACAGCCATGGTTTCACAAGTGACTCAAAATAATAATAATACTAATAAATACAGATATCTAGCATACCCATGAATTCAACACCTTGTTGAGCCTGGTAACTATTGATACAGATCAATAAGCAATTTCTTGGTTCACAAAAATGTTAATATACATACACATTTAACAAGTGACAAAAGTGTGAATATACATGCACATTTAACAAGTGACAAAAATGCATACATACATGTTGGTATCTTCCTATTATATGTGTGCTCTATGTTCACTTTCTTCTCTAGGAAGAGTATCAACCTATCACACGTGTTCTATGTTCTCATTTTCTTCTCTGTTAGTGTTGATAAAAAAAAGCCTCATCACAAATATGCAGTAAAAACAGCCAAGTACTAAATAATAGTAAAACCACATGCACGCAATGAAAATAGGAATAAGAAAAGAAAACAACCTTAGCATCATATGGTAATCATCGTGTCTTGATGGTAGTAATTCATCCAATATAAGTGCTTGACGGAATGCATCGACAGCCTTTAACTCTTCAGCATCATGCTCATCCTCGATTTCAACAGACATAACTCTGCTATTTCTCCTGCCCTTTCTTGTCAAGGAATTCCTGAATTTCGCAGAGGCATTTATTGCTGCTTTCTTAAAAGACCCAATTCTGGTTCTCTTCTCATCCTCGTTTTCAAAGTCAAGAGCTGTAACACAAGCATTGAAGGAACTAGGCGTCAAACACAAGATATCAAAAAAGAAACCAGAGAAAATCTTCCCAAAATTGCATTGCATTGCATTGCTAGTTGTATAAGGTTGGCTTATTCATTAAGTAAGACAACAAAAAACCAGGGAGTTCCATCGAACTGGACGAGTAGTACAAAATTAATGGGAATGACCAAGCAGGTCAAAAATTGTTTCATGTTCTTCAGCCAAATATTTCTCTTCCTGACTGATGAACACAGATTGATTGACAGATAATAAGCAATATCTATAATTCTGTTCCAGCCAAAATATTGCTAGATCAATAAACAAGTATACTTACAGGGAATGAAAACTAGAGAGTTTCCTTAACTTTGTGGTTCATACACAAGGTATCTCACATAATTCTTATAATTTCAAGACCTCCAATTAAAAAAAGTGCCATATACAAACTTCAAAACTTAACGAAAATAGGAAGAATAAATGATGAAAATAGGCAGAATAAATGATTACCTGGTTTAGGAAATAAAGGTCCAGAGACTCCAGACATGATGACACTAGGGTGGAAATGAATTGGATGATGAGACAAGAGGGCAGAAGAATCAGGCACTCATATCACGATGTATGAACCAAAGTCGTAGCCAAATGCCTGCATATTCCAACCATTATTATTACAAGAAAATCAATAACAAACCAAAAAAAAAAAAAAACACAAAATGCTTCAATTATGTCACCATCCAAAGCATCGCATCTTGTGGCATAACATCAACATTCTCTATATAACAAAATCACAATAAAAACCCCTAAAAAATGGCTCATTTACAAATTAACTCAAAATAGCTATAAGATTTGTCAAGTACGTTGCATTAAATCATCTATTAATTCACAGCACTCCAACAGCACCTGAGATTAGGTAGTCGTGATATGAACAATGGCTTTTAACAATGAAATTGATATGACAACACAACAAAATTGATAAATTTCGTGTGTTGTGTGCTAGAGAGAGAGAGAGAGAGAGAGGTGAGAGAAATTACCTCTGGAAAAAATGGTGGGGGAGAGAGAGAGAGGGGAAGTATAAGTGACCGAATAATCCTCTGGAGATGGTGACCTGGGAAGAAGGAGAAGAGGACAGCCAGAGAGAGAGAATAAAAAACAAAAACAAAAAAAGACGTGTAGAGAGAGAGAGAGAGAGAGAGAGAGAGGGAGAGAGGGATAGGATTGTTTCTAATGGTTTGTCAGGATTTGTTGACAGAGTCTCGTCTCCATTGCCGATTTTGAGCTCTCTGTTTCTAAATTTAGAGAGAGAGAGAGAGAGAGAGAGAGAGATGAGGGTGGGAGAAATGCAAGGCACTCCGTTGGAATCTCAAATCAAATAGATGTTTCCCACTTCCAACCTAACTCCAACTAACGTCTCTCCCTCCTCTCCCGGCAAAATGATCCAGTGCGACGCGTCTCGTTTTACTCGGAGTACCCTCGCTTACTGTGTTAGTGGGCCTTAAATTCAATACTGGCCTGTTTGATAAGATTTATAAGTTGTTTATTTTAATTTTTAAAATAATTTAAATTAAAATATTGTGTTTGATATAATTTAAGTTATCAACTTATAACTTAAATTAAGTTATTTTTTAACTTATGTCAAAAGTTAGTAATGTTGTGTTTGGTTGAGGGATTTGAAGATGGATTTAGAAAGGGAAATGGAAATGGTAGGTGAAATGTGAAAAAAATATACCTACATTTCACATAGTTTCACACACCTTTTCCCTTTCCCTTTCCAAATTCCTCCTTAAATCCCCCAACCAAACACAGCATAAGGGAATGCTTACGGATTTCGACGGCCTCGTTTGGAAACAGGCTAATTTAGTAATTTTTTGGCTATTTAGCTAAAATGTGATGTAAAAAAAATTAGTATGTTTGGGATGACTTTTTAACTTTTTACGAAAAGATGTGTAAAAAGTAGAGAGAAAAGGAAATCTTTAACTTTTTTGTATAAATTATTAACTTTTTGACTTTTTTAATAACTTTTTGATTTTTTGACTAAAATAACCTCTTGCCAAACGGGGCCTTAAGCGCTCGGCTGCAGGTGGGGGATTAAATGATTTAAATGTCCCTCCAAACTTCATTATTTACAAAACTACCATTATATATACCCTTTATCTCTGTTGCCCTAAATACTCTCGCTTCTTACGCTCTTTTCTCCTCTTCTCTTCTTCTCTCTGGCGACCGAGAAGAACAGCCGTCCATCTCTTGATCGCAGCAGATCGTGCTTGTAGAACAGTCGTCTACCTCTCCAAGAATAGTCGTCTCCTCTTTCCGTTTATCTGCACTGAAAAGGTAACATTTCATGACTGTGATATATACAAATACATATATATATATATATATATATATGGACATCGATTAGGGTTGATTTCATGACTGTGAAGTTATATACAATACACACACACACACATATATAAGATTTCTCTCTCTGATTACTGTGAAATGTCCCTCTTCTTCACTCTTTGATTAGGATTGAAAACCCCCTTTTTACTGCGATCTGTTATTTATTTATTTAATCCTTAGATGTTTTTCAATTTTAAATGCATAAATTTGGTTTCCTGTGACTGACTGAGCTATTATAATTGTTTTGTTTCTGTATATATTGGGCAAAATCTACTTTACAAAATCAAATTTCAAAGAAAAAAGACCAAATAATGACTCTTTTTGTTTTTGGGTGGTCTTTTTCATTCGAAGCCCTAATTGCAACTGATTATACACATTATTATACCTATAATTAATATAGATTTGGTAATTAGTATATTTTATTTAAGTAAAGACATTGTTAGTATTTGACTTGAGTTTAAGTTTAATTGAGTTGATTTTGATTTAAGTTTGAAACTTGGTGAAAATTTAACAATGAAAGAACAACCAGCCTTGTTAGACTAATGACATAAAAAAGTATCAAAAGAAATTTCACAATCACATGAATGGTTGATGTGAATTTTTGCAACTGCTGCTCAAACTCTTAACTGTGAATAATGTTTAGGATAAGGGTAGAAAGTTCACCTGTGCATAACCATTTCCTTTGTCATATTCTTTGACCAATGAAATTAGATGTTATTTATAACATTCTCAGGTATGATCCATTGGATTGTGTTTTGTTAAGAAATTATATGTGACCAGGTTGGTTATAGGTCATTGTTAGAAAGTCCATGGGATTATTGAATTATGCTTGGACACTCTATAAGGTCAATTAAATTATAATGTTTCAGTTTTGGTTCTTACAATGATCAAGAGAATACATGAATTATTGTTTCCCCTCTTAGCTTGGGGGCTTTTCTTGAACCATGAAAAGGTTAGTATGATATTTTATGTTGGGTAAATTACACTAAAACCCCCCTCTATTATTTTGAAATCACACTGACACCCTCTTTATTTCTTGAAATACCACTGGCCTCCCTTACTTTTAAAATATGTGTAACATTTAAGTCAATCCGTTAATAAATCGTCCATTAACCTAACAAAAAATGATGACATTAGAATAAGAAATATTTGAAATGAATTACCCTCGTCTTTTGTCCTTTCCCTTCCTCCTCTTTTCCACAGTTACATAAGCTGCATGCACATACACACACACACACATCACCACCATTACAAAACCTACCATCATATAATAACCAACTACGATTTCATAGAGAACGTTTTAGAGAGAAAATTGAAAAATGGAGGCTATGATTCCTAGTCAAACTTGTATGATACAAAAGTTGTATAAACATTAAAAAAACATGCAAACCCCACAACGAAAGAACTCAACTATCACCATGTACAAAAGTTGTATATACATAAAAAACATGCAAGCCCAACAACGAAAGAACTCTATTATCACCATGCCATTGTAATTAGTGTCAACCATCTATTCAAATATTCCACTACACAAATCAGATAACAAGCAATATATGATTTCAACAATTAAAGAGCTTCAAATGTAAACAATAAAATATATGCCCATAACAGAATTTCAATAGTTCCATTCTACAAAATCTAGTTTTAACAAATATATATACACAAAATATATGTACATATAATATGCATACATCTATAACAATCGCAACGCCACTGCCCTCTACCTAGTTGCAAACTTGCATACCCCACCGTTACACCCATCCAAACTAAATCCTCCTATATACCACTGTTTCATTCCTTCCATACAAAACCAATAATCAATCCAAACCCTCATATCCCCAAACCAAACCCAGGATCAATCAACCATTTTTTTAGTGGGGAAAAAAAAATTGCTAGGACAAGAGAGAAAGGAGACAAATTAGATGAAAGAGAAGAGAAGTGAGAGGATTGGAATGGAGATTGATCAAGCTATGTGCTAGGTTGCTCGTTACCCTATATTGGAGGTTCTTTCCTCTGGATTTGCCTCGCTATTCCCTTTCTCTCTACCGTAGCCGTAACCACTTGCCCATTCTTGGCCACCGACGCAGGTTAATCTAGCCCCAACGGCGATGGACAATGGCTGCAGAGATGGAGGGAGTTGCATAGTCTTTGACGATGCCCTCTTCCTTTTTATTCTCTTATTTATTTTATATAAAATTTAAGTAAATAAATAAAGGGCATTACCGTAACTTTACCATTGCAACTGATGGTGTTACTTGACAGGGGGTGTCAGTGTGATTTCAATGAAATTTAGGGGGTGTCAGTGTAATTTACCCTTTTATCTTTGATTTATTTCCTATTGGAAGAACCAGTGTTTTAAAAAGCCCTAGGCGCATCGAGGCGCCAAGGTCACCTGGAGCCTAAGCCCCCGCCTCCTGGCGCGCGCCAAAGGCAAGTTATAGAAGTTAAGTAAAATATTAATAAATCACAATTTTTAATATAAACAAATATTTAATATGTATATTATTAATTTTTTTAATAAGAAAAAAAAATAATTAATTTTTTAATATATATTATTTTATTTATTTATTATATATTTTAAATAATGTGGTTTAATTAATTTTTTTATTTTATTTTATTTTATATACATGTGTTTATTTTTAAATAATTAATGTATTTTATTTTACATATTAAGTATATTATATATTATATAATAGGTATGGTATAATATTATATATATATAAATCAATTATATTTTATATATTATAAGTATATTGTATATTATATTATATATTATATATTATATAATAGGAATTATATAATAATAATCGGTATTATATAATATTATATATATATGTATGAATTACGAAGATAAACAATAAGGCAAAAAAAGAGATGACAGAGAGAGAGAGAGAAGCAGAGATCATGAGAAGAGAAAGAGAAGAGAGAGAAGAAGCGAGATCAAGAGATCGAGAAGAAGAGATCGAGAGATCGCGAGAGAGAGAGAAAGCGAGAGGAGAAGAAGCGAAGCGAAAGAGAAGAGAGAGAGAGAGAGAGAGAGAGAGAGAGAGAGAGAAGAGAGACGAGAGAGAGAAGAGAGAGAGAGAGAGAATATTGGGCGTGTTACTCTTCTTTCTTCTTCTTCTTCTCCACTAGGGCATTTTAAATTTTTGCTCTTTGTTGACCCGGATGGGGAGTCATGGACTTGAGCGCTTGAAGCGCGCCTCGAAGCGCTTTATTATAAAGCTGCGCTCGCCATTACGCCTTGCCTGCCTCGCCTCGCCATGCTGCCGCCATGTTTGAGGCGCCGCGCCTTAATGTCGCTTGGGCGCGCGCTTTAAAACATCAAGAACTACTTTCCAAGTTGTTTGAACCCGTTGTCCTATTTGTTGGAAAGACTGTTAGGATGAAAGCAATGGAAAGTGTGAGACAGGGAAAATTAAAAAAAAAAAAAAAAAAATTCCACTCTTGTTTAGCATAATAATGATGGAAAAAATGCAAGAATGTTACATTTTTTGTACAACCCATTGTAGCATGGTAAGTTGGCCTTCAATTTCTTGCAAGAAATATAGGAATGTCTATTTCCTCATGAAAGTAGCTAACTATTATTACTTTATTTCAGAAACTTTATCTTAAATGAATGCATACTAGAAAATCAAAGTTTCTATTTTTGTGTCTTTAGATATTAGAGAAAAGTAAATGGTATTTTTGAAAGTTATATTTTTTTCGATCAATGTTATAGAGTGAAGTTACGATTTTTTGGTCTTTAGAGAAATGTTGGGTATGTTTGGTTTGAGTTTGGGAGATGAGTTTTAGAGATAAAAAGTATGAAAAGTTGTTTGGTTTGGTTTTTTTCAAAAGATGTTTTGGAAAATTATTGTGAGAGAGAGTTTTGGAAAAAGTGATTGATTTGATGTGTATGAGAGAGAGATTTGTTTGGAAAACTTGTAAACCAAACAAGTTTTGGGAAATTTTTTTGGGAAAATTTGTTTGGTTTGATTACTTTTGAAAATTTATTTGTAGAGAATTTTTCCTAAAAATTTTTGGGAAACACAAACCAAACAAGGCCGTTAATTTTTGAAAGTTATATTTTTTTTGATCAATTTATAGATTTTTTGAGCAAAGTTATAAATTTTGTATTGGTAGACAAAAGTTATAGTATTTTTTAAGTCCACCAAAGTGATTTACAATTTTCAAAATGCCACTACCACATCATTCTTGTGGGACTTTTTATATGAATTTTTTGTTTACATATCATTTTTCCACTATATGTAACTATTGAATCTCATAATGATTTTGTTTTTCTCTCTCACGTAGGCGAATTTCTTGTTTTTCAATTGAAGACTTCCCTTCTGGAGTGGAGATGTTGAACTCAACCACTCTGCAATTGAGAGATTCGTCCAAAGATGCATCCATATACTTCCGCGTAAGGATAAAAAATGGCTATAACTGGTATGTAATCAAGAATGATTCGACAATGCCTGAGAACGAACTTCTCGATCCAATTTTCCCCCAATCACCAACGGGCCAGTTTGTTTCTTCAATCGCTGTTGTTGGCTCCACTATATATGTTCTTGGCGGTGCAAATCTGGATACGTATGACTATATTCCTCCAGCCTTCAGTGATGTATGCTACATCGACATGCTTCATCCAAAAGATGGCTGGAAGATAGGCCCTTCCATGATTGTACCAAGAGCGGGCACTCACTCTATCACCATAAACACAAAGATCTATGCTGTGGGATTGCAACTTAAGATGTGGAAGAGGGGGGGGATTATAGTATCACCTTTTGCTGAGGTTTTGGATACAGCAGATCACCAGGGTGGTTGGAGTAAGTTGCGTGACCACCACTTTTCAGACACGATGCCTGGTGCAATAATTGGGCATGCTGTTTTGGACGGTGGTAAGAGGATTTTGATGCATTGTTTTGGATCACCCTGCCTATATTGCTATGATGTTGAGGCTGATTCTTGGAAGCTTTATAGCAACAATTTTGGTGGGAACAAGATCTCATCGGCCTTTGTAGATGGGATTTTATATTATGTAGATTTTAGAGATCCTGGGGTCATTTTTGGTGTCGATGTTTCTAATCCTAAAAACCTCCCCAAGATAGTGATAGTGAACAAGGATGAAGAAGATGATTGCGAGTGGATACCCCAATCTCGCATATCTTTGGTCTCACTGGGAAACAATAAGTTAGCTGTGCTTTGGGCTTTGAGAGCTTGCGATTCTAATAATGACTATGTTCATGACCAGCTTCTTATTTGTTGCTCCAAATTCAACATGTCTAAAGTGAAAAACACCGCAGCAAGCGAACAAGTTGATCAGTTGGTGGCTCATCCTTTTTCTCTCTCACGTAACCGTGTCATGGGCTACAAATTTTTGGATTGCCTGGCAGTGTAAGTCCTCCATTACAATCTCTTTATTTTCATAATTCTCATCATCATCATCTTCACGTTTTTTTTGGCATAATTTTAATCTATGTTACACAGACTCTTCAAAATAAATCAAATACCCGTGTCGGACACCCAACACTCGGACAAGGGTATGGGATATGTGTCGGATACTTTCAACGGACGGTCTTATATAATTGTATATGACACTATTATTATATGTACATATTGTTGTATAATTTCTAGGATTTTTTTTTGACACTATAAGTTACATATAATACCATTTTATCTCACATACTTGATTAAAACTATAAAAATATGATATTTTTTTGGCGAATCCGCGTACCTTTAAATTTATGATTTGATGAGTCCAACCTCTACATTTATACCCACACCCAACACCAGTATCCGAGTCCATGTAACATAGATTTTAATCACCATGTTGGGTTGTTTTCTCTTTTACTTTACCTTATGTTATTCTTGGGATTGTGTGCCTTGCTTCATTTTTTTCTACACTATTTTACTACAATCCAATGATTAATGTTATTCATACATATTTTTTGTACAAAAAAATTCATACAAATTTGATGTGGTGGTTAGCATTATTTCATTTTTAGTCAGAACACAAGAAAGTTTCATTTTTACATTGTTCTATGAGAAATTTATCTATTAGAACTGCTTAATTGTATTTCATAATAGGCATCCCTGTGTTGGGTTGCATTCTCTTTTACATGACCTTATGTTATTCTTGGATTGTGCTCTACTTCACTATTTTCTCTTCCTATTTTACGATTATACAATACAATTGAGTAATGCTATGCAAAGAAAATTTTTATTGAAATTTTTTAATACACTCCAATGGGTAATGCTCATTGCTTACACAACATTTTTGAATTTTATACAATGATGTTTAAAAATTCTATGTATAAATCATTTTCCAATTGAATTCTTTTTCCTTATCATATCTAACTGTACTGGATTTTAGATAGTAATAAAATTGGGAACATTAAATTGATAAAGGTTTGTTTATATTCAAATGTTTTCACAAGTTTCTTTTTTGTCAGACTAAAAAAGAACTATTTATTTGGCTTAGTTTTAATCCTGGTTAGATGAGTTTTGCTGGAAACTGAAGTCATTGTTATGTCATATCCTCTCAAGATCATGTGTATTCACTATGCTATTCATTGGTGAGTTTCAGGCCTTCCGTTTAAAGAAAGGTGTACTAGGTTTTTGATTTTGTTGACTTTTTGTATTACATGTATATATCAGTCAAGGGATCACGTTTGATTACAAATATTTGGAAATGGTTACCTTCCACAATCACTATGTTCCCACCTATATGATGTTTGATAATTGGTTAGAGAAGTCCTTTGGTTTGGATGAGGAAGATAACCTTATCCAGGGGTCAAGGTGAGACCTATATAATTCATGGCCTCGTTTGGTAGACTTTATGGGGCTTTCTTCTTTATATATATATATATATATGGGTTTATTACACTTTCTACCCCTAAACTATCAGCAAATCGTCTATTTCGCCCTTAAACTATTAATTGAGTTTACTAAGTCCCTAAAGTATGTAAATCAAAGTCTATTTAGTCCATAAATTATTAATAAAGTCCGTAAAGTATTTAATTTAAACCTATTTAGATCCAATTGATCATTTAGGGATTAAATAGACTTGATGTATATACTTTAGGGACTTAGTAAACTCAATCGATAGTTCAAGAACTAAGTAGACAATTTGACGATAGTTTAGGTGTAGAAAGTGTATTAAACCCTATATTTATTTTGAGAATTTGTGTTTGATGCAGTTTTTGTTCTTAGTTATGAGACAAAAACAACATAAACATTTATATTGAGGGAGGAATGTTTTTAACTCGTAATTTTTTAATTAAACCTTTAATTTGCAAGAAACTGCACTAAACTTGCCCATGTTTGAATATGATTTTGGTTGTTTACTTTTTGTGATCCATGGATTCAAAATTTTTAAAATTGATAATAACATTGTGTAGTATAATCTGGTTTGTTCACTCAACTCATTTGCATTTATTCTTTAGATTTTCTTCCAAGACTTATACTCTATCTATTTCTATTGAAAGTCATCCGCCTGAAAAAATGGAGACACAAGGTGCTAGCAAGGATAATGATGCAATTGCAACCAACAATAATGATGCAATTGCAACCAACAGTAATGACAAGAAGAAGAAGAAGAAGAAGAAGAAGAAGAAGAAGAAGAATTGGGAGAAGAAATAGATGGAGTAAGCAGAGTTGGCCAACTTAGTTGTTTCATTTTTATTTTTTTTCTTTCATGGTTTGTGAAAATATACATGAATTTTGATAGCATTATTACCCAACTTTGATATGTTTACTCCTGGTCTTCACCATCTGATGTAAGGTCTATGCTCAAGGGCTTTGACAGGTCAATAGGTCAGTCTTGGGCTGGTTCATCTTAGTGCATCTCCGAGAACATTATTTATTTATTTATTTATTTATTCTCAAATCTATTGCCATTATATAAAAGAGGCAAGACCTTATGTGAATCTAATGCATGAAAGGTCAATATTACGCTTGTGCAAATAGAATATTAGTTGAACCAGGAGATCTCACTAGCCAGGTGTTTCAACCAAATGTTGAGATTGACTTCTGCACCATTGGGTGGACCGCCTTTCATCTTCTCTTTAACGTTCCATATTCTTTCTCCATCATTGTGTCAAAGAGAGCATCTCTGGCAGAAAACATCTGTGCAAACTTCACCCTCTCTTTCAGAGGACCACTGGATCACCATCATCACACCATTTGATCTCATCATATCACAGGCAACAAAACTTCCATTTCTGCTCTCTATTTCTTGAAGTCTGTTTGTCTACGAGTCAAATGGTTTTGAAATTATTTGGCTTTGGTTATGAAACGGTTTAATTTCTGTAGCATCTCTTCTCGTCAATGATTGAAATGGGTTTTTAAATGGTTTCTATTTCTATTTTTTGAAATGGGTTTTTGAAAGATTTCTTTTTCTTGAGATGGGTTTATGAAATAGTTTCCTCCATCACACGTTTTTTTAATGGTTTGGTTTTGGGTCTGTGAAAATGATATTAGGCATGAGAACTCTGTTGTTGGGACTTTGGATATTGGTTCTCATGCTTTATATAAGTGATATCAGCTCTCAAATCAAACCATTTGGTGTGTGATTTTTTGCTTTGCAATTTTTCTTTTTTTCTACATAGAAATGTTGATATTAGATTTGTATGTTTCTATGTTGTCTTGGTGTTTGTTATTGCATCTACAAATTTTGCACACCATCTGCTTGAAAATGGCCCTGTTTGGTAGGTTTTTTTAAGTTAAAATCTGATAATCAGAAAGTAAAAATTATAAAGTATCCCTTCCTCATTTTCTAAACAATCAATTTTGTTTAAAATTTTAAAGTTATTTCTGTCTAATAAGCCATAAGTAAAAGTTGTACTAAAAAGTCTGTTACAATTTTCAAATTAATGTAAGTTATAATCACATTTTAAAATGTATAGAGTCAAACAAGTGGTTCCTACATTAAATTACGAAATTTGAATCCGTAACTTGCTCTTTCTTTGCCGCCACTTCCGTTTATTTGTTTACAAATCCTATGGAAATGGTATTTTTGCAGTATAGGTCCTTCCAATTCAATGTTTTGGGTGGTAATTTTTTCCTTACTTTTGTGTTGGATTGTATTTCACCAACAAGAAGAAAAAACCCACCAGCTCTAACCATGACTTATGATTAGTTCTTTGAACTACTGGGACTGACAATTGCTTCAGATTAATCCTTCTCTTTCGGTGAAAAAAATCAGTTACTTGTCAAAAATCAAACTTTGAACAATTCTCTTAACCTTAATTTTTATTTATTTATTTGTGTGGGATTAGCACTAGAATGTCTAGATCAAAGCTTGACTAATCCGCAGAGTTGCATAGGCTCTCGACAAAGAAAAAATTAAATAAAAGAAAAAAAAAGATGGGAATAAAAAGTATTTCTCTCAACCTTATTTTTATCTATAGATTCGGAAAAGAATTTCTTTTTGCTTGTTAAATTGATAAATTAGATTTAGTCATATTAATGAATTAGATTCAATCTAGGAAATAAAACAAAGAGATCGGTGGAGATTTAGTGTCATGTGGTATTTTATTTATTTTTATTTTTATAAACTATCCTACCTTTTGAGCAAGTAGTGAGAGCCATAATTAATCATCATGATCATAGTTGTTAACATTCCTCATTGTCATTATCATTGTTTTATTCCTATTCTTTTTCTGTACTCTCTCTCTCTCTTCCCCGTATTTCAAAATCGTAATCTGTGTGTTATCTTAGTTGCTCTGCCACATTGCTACTGCTCCATCATCGTTGCTGCTCCACCATCTCTCTTCCAGTTTCCATTATAAATTTCAAGTTCCTATTTCTTCTCAAGTTGTAATTAGTTATGATGAAATTTTGTTCTGTGAATATTACCCTATGTTTGGATGGAGTGATATGGTAAGAAATACTACTAGAAAAAGTACTTTTTGTGACCGTCACAAATAATAAAAATATGGTCGCAAAACGCTCATGCGACCGCAAATGGGGGACGCAAATGTGGGGTGGCAAATACTTTTTGCGACGACAAAATAGCAGTCGCAAATTATTTGTAACCACCTAAACTACTTAGGGCAACTGCTGTTTTGTCGTCGCAAAAAATAAAGAAAAAATACTAACAGGTTTTTTGGCGACCATTTTGTTACCGTCGCAAATAGTTGTCAATAACATTTATAAATAGTACCATAATAGCTTTTTAACAACGAATTTTTTTGTTGTCGCAAATAATTTTTTATTATAAACATAGTACATCATTTCTTTCAAGTACAAGCACCTAATGAGTTTAAAAAAAAAGTACAAGCACCTACCAAAGTTCTTTAAAAAACCTAATATAACTAGATTTACATAATATGCCTTTCATAAGCCATGATATAAGCACATGCCTCTAAATGACTCTAAATGTGCTTGTGAAACTTCAATTTTGGCCAAAATTGCATCTCTCTCTTCCTGTTGACCAAAACCAAGTTAACATTTCAAAGACATGTTTCGACAACACAGCAAGACATTTGCAAATAAAAAATAGAGCAATCAAGGAAAAAATAAAGAACTCCAATGAAGATAGTCAGAATGGTGGATGGATGAGAATGAGAGATCTGGCTAGGACTACCACATCAAGGTAAAATATGGGTAGTAGCAATATGTACTTCTTCCACAACATAAAAAAGAAAAAGATTCTCCTCAAATGGCAATTTTATGAAAACATTAATATACATTTCAGGAGTGTCCAAAAATAAATAAATAAATAAATAAGAAGAAGAAAAGAAAACCACAGTTCCCTTCAATATTAACAAGTTCACTACAAAACCTAGTTCCCACACCAGGAGATTTGCATAAGAGCAATTTAAGTAACTTCAATGGCACTCGACAAGCAGAAATTATCACCAGTTGACAACTCCAAACTCTAGAATAATGTAAATTCATCTAATAATTGGAGGAAACAAAGTCCCAAAGAAGAAGGTTAACAGCGGCACACCTGATGTGAAATTAACTGAAACTGAAAATTATTGAACTCATGCCAATACCTAATACACATAAGTTTGAAAATTATTTCACGCTTACTCTCTTGAAGCGCCCATGTCATCCATAGCAACGACACCAACATCTGCCTTGTTCTTGCACAGATAGCTTACCACCTGTGCTTGTCCAGACCATGCTACTAAATGTAGTCTAGGGTCCAATCAAATTATTCACAAGTGAATAAGGGCCAATATTTGTTATATGAAATGAAAAAAAAAAACAGAGCATTGCTAAAAACATATCATATAAATCATCATTTGTTCATATATAATTAATATTAAAAAAAAAATCAAAAGGTATCAAAAATTAATCTGCAACATGAAAAAGAGCATGATAAACATCTTATGCGCCCCAATCTGATTAGGTGTATAAGAGATCCCATTCTCCTTTGCTAATCAAATCACACTAAAAATAGAACCTTAAATATGATCAAAACACAAATAAAAGATCCTAATTAGATATCCAAAACACAAAGCAAAGCACTAATTTAAGATAACCGAACACACAGAGGCCTAATTCATACTAAATTGAAGAAAAGAAACAAAAATGGAATGGCCAAAATTAAATTGAAGGATACACGAATTAGTGAACTAAATGAACATAAAATTAAATGAAAATTGCAAATTAGACTGAGTAAAAAATTACAAATTCACATTTTTGGGAGAAGCAAAAGGAGCCTTTGTTTGTATCTGTATTTGTATCTATATCAGTGAGTGTGGAAATTTTTAAAAAATATAAGAAGAAGAAGGCAAATGAGGAAGAGAGATGATGATGATCCTATTATTACCTCTAATGAAGGATTGAGTAGTGTTAACTTTCATCAAAGACCTCGTGCAAAACGAGTGAGAGAGAAAAATCCACGAAACATCAATCAACAAACCCTAACTCACTCTGCTATTATTCCATCTTCTATCGATCTGTAACACACTCAAAAATCCCCAAATTCATCTACTTAAAATCAACAGTGACTCAATGCTTAACACACACATATACGCATTCCGAGAGTAGAGATTTGAAGCAAAATTGCAAATCAGAGTCAAAGAGTTCAAGATCTTGAAGAAGTTGAGCATGACTACTTCAATTCTTGCTTGGACCTCAACAAAATAAATTCAATTTTAAACATTGAAATTCACAAATGCATAATATATAGAGGTACATATATAGGTGTGTTTACCTGAGGAGAATGAAGGATATCGACATAGCAGAGGTGTTGATCTGAGAAAAACATCAAGGGGAGAGAGAGAGAGAGAATGATCAGTTTGTGAAGGGACTAGGGCAAATATAAGGATTAGGGGAAAATATATAAAAGAAAATAGAGAATAAATTGGCTATTTGCGACTTATAATTAAGTGGTCGCGAAATATATGGTAGCAAAAAATCATTTTTCTAGTAGTGATACTATTATTACCCTTATTTTTGTCACAAGGACTACATTTTGCTAGGCTTCTATTCTATACCTAAGATCCCTATCTTTAGATACTGATAAAAACTAAATGAATTCACTACTACTTAAGGTGCATATATCAGACCTATTGTGCCTGTCACGACCCAAACCCGGCCCTATGGGTTTAGCATCAGAATCGCCGATGTCTGAGATTACCAAGGCCCGCTAACAAGAATACAAGAAAACAGAGTACTGGGCGAAACCAATACTGAGAAGTAACTAGTGTCCATTGAGTCAGTGAAAATCAGATGCCAAAAACATTTTCCATGCATCCAAACAGTTTAGAACAGTACAGTCTATACAATCATATACAAACATTCAAGACGGACCTAATCCTCGATAACAAGATACAAGAAAACAAAGGATGCCTATACAAAGAGTACAAAACAAAGAAGGAGACCGATGGGGGACATAAAAACGCCCTAAGCCCTAGCATGGCAACTCGGAACCTCGCAGTGAGGCACATAGGCTGGCTTGACACAACTGGGGGCCAACCCACGCTCCTAGCTTCTGGTCAGCCGAGAACCTACATATATATATATAAACAGTGAGCTAAAGCCCAGTGAATAACATAATGCGTAAAGAGGTTATGAATGAATGTCCTTACAGTAATGAAATCAGTTCATTAAACAGTATTTCAGTCTTTTAGTATTTCAGTCAATCAGTCATATGTGGTACATCCATTAGCCTATCAGTGCAGTAAACAGTAGGTCTTAAAGACCAAGTCTTAACAGACCCAACGGTAGTGATGGCCATTAATCAATAAACAGTATGGTTCTACAAGGGAACCGACAAAGATCTCTGTAACAGTAAACAGTAAGTGCTAAGGATGCCACAGTACAGTTCAGAATACAAGACATACATTCATTCAGTAAACAATATCAGTTCAATAAACAGTTCAGTTCAGTATTCAAAAGATAATCATTTTGAACATATCTTTACACAATTGTTACTCACAGTGTTCTGGGCTATCAGTAGCTAGAGCCATTACAACAAAAATAGTCTTCAGAGACGAAAACTAATGACGAAATTTTTTTTTGTTACGAAATATGTATCTTTTAATGACGAAAATCATATTTCGTCTCCAAATGTATCATTTTTGGAGACAAAAATAAAATTTCGTCACCAATCTAAATCATAATAAAAAAATTAGGTGACGAAATTATTTTTCGTCATTATTTATATTTTTTTTGTCACCAAATATTTTCCCGCTAATATTTTCGGAAGGAGCCAAAATTTTGAGACTTTTGGTGACGAAAAAATTTGTCACCAATTATAAAATCATTAATGACGAATATATTTTTGTCACAAATAATTTTTAATATTTTAATATCATTTAGTGACAAAATAATTTTTGTGGTCAATATTTTAATCTTTGGTGAAGAAATAATTTTGTCACCAATAAATAATTTAGTTACTAAATATTTTAGGGGAAAATAAAAATATTTTCGCGCCTCAAACACACCCAATAATTTATCGGTTCAACCCTATTTCTCACACACACACACATACACACACACGGAGACCACGCCGCTGCTCACTCTCCTCATTGATTCAGACACAGATTCAGCGCCGACCGGCTCACTCTCCTCACCGCCGTCACCTTCTCCTCACCGCCGCTGATCTGTTAGCTTCTCCTCTCCTCACCGCCACTCGCTGCTGTGCCGATCTAGCCTCTCCTTCCCTTGCCAATCTCATCTCCTCTTCTCACCGCCGCTGATCTGTTAGTCTCTCTCTCTCTCTCTCTCTCTCGTTGCTCTTTTCTCTCGATGCTCTCTCTTTCTGTCTTTTCTTTTGCTACTCTGTGTTCTGTATACATTATATTGTTATACATATAATATATATATATATATATATCTTGCTCTATTTTATTTATAATTAGATTCTGAATGGACTAAACAAAATGGACTAAAAACCTTCAAACACAACCAGAGTTCCACACTAATATGATATGTGTCACAGCTATTTAATAAAGATATTATATATATAGTTTCCATTAGGATTGTATCGGTGGTGATTTCAAGTAGTAAAGAGTTATCTAGCTACTCCATTCATTATATAAGTAAAACCCTAAACTTAATAAACAATAATAATTAAGTTGCTTAACTTACAGATAACAACATGCCCACCCACTATATAATTTTTTTTCAGAACACATGTTTTATTGCTTTCTGTTTAGGCCTTGTTTGGTAAGTGGTTTGAAGAGTGGATTGGATGAAGGACTAAGATTGATCATACTATACATTGGGTTCACATGGGCTTTACATATCTTTTGTCGTCCCCTAATAACTAATTTAATTTGAAAAAAAAAGAAAATAAATGGAATTAATAGTACTATGGTATTAATAATCTCCAAAATAATGGGACTAACAGTATCACCTCCCTTATTATATTGCTAATACCATGGCCAAGGATTAGCTATATGACCCAATCCAATTATAAAATTTAATCCTCTTTCTGAACATATTGCAAGTATTCTTACAGTATATAATTTCATATTTTTTATGTTACTAATTTCGACTTTAATCCAATGATATTACAATTCTAACCAGTGCTAAAAAGAAATCTAATTTTTGTATCAAACATGGTATTAGGGTTTTTGAGTATTAAAATTTGGTTATAGCTAGTCGTCAAAAAGGCACAATCAAAAATCCCAGCTGGAAGTGGAAATATCACTCAACTGGATATGAAAAGAATATTATTTTTATTTTTATGTTTTTAAAGCCTCACAAAGTCTTTGTTTTGTTTATTAAAATTTCTCATACTTATATGGAGAGTCAAAACTCATACAATAGTTAGGTTGAGTCTTATTTGGTGTACACTGTTCTATCTGAACTGTCCCACTGACTCAGTCCTCTCTCTCTCTCACAAATTGAACGCTTTAAATCACTAAGATAGACCCAGGGTGAATGGGCCTACCTCATGCCCAACAGGACTCTTCAATTCATTCATATAATTGACCAAAGAAAAGTTGTCTATTTTTTAAATATGATGAATCTTATATATACATATGATACATATATAGAAGGTGATATAAATATAGGTAGAACAAATTCAATGGATGGACACCAATATAAAAAATATACATCATGTGCCATTATATATATATTTTTTAATGATTTGTTGAATATAACTTAATAGTTGAATATAACTCAATGTATATATAATATACATCATGTGTCATTATTTTTTTTTTTTAATGATTTGTTGAATATAACTCAATAGTTGAATGTAACTCAATGTATACACACAGATTCAAGTGCCATTATTTTTTTTTAAAATGATTTGTTGAATATAACTCAATAGTATACACACAGATTCATGTGCCATTATTATTATTTTTTTTTAATGATTTGTTGAATATAACTCAATAGTTAAATATAACTCAATGTATACACATAGATTCATGTGCCATTATTTTTTATTTTTAATGATTTGTTGAATATAACTCAATGTATAATATACATCATGTGCAATTATTATTTTTTTTTTAACGATTTGTTGTTCATGGTGGTGTTAGAATGTTAAAATCAATAATGGCCATTTTTGTTAGTTTTTATTCCTTACTTGCATATAACATTAGAACTTGTATAAGAATCTTTATTAAAGATCTGGACATATATTTGGTGAAGTTGTTATTGAATTTTTCAATTTAATTAGTTCATAAATACACAAGTCTACATTATACTATATTGTTTATAATCTTTCATTTGTGATCAGACATGGATAAAAGTTGGATTGCCCTAGGTAGGACGGCTAATGGAAGGATGAGTAAACCATATAATGATGGGGTCAAGTTATTTCTTCAATTTGCAATGGGGGTTATAGACCAGAATGGTAATCTGTTGTGCCCATGTATAAAGTGTGTGAATGTTTGTACACAAAATCTTCAAAATGTGGAAATTCATTTGCTCCAATATGGGATTATGCAAACTTACATCAGATGGCACCAAAGACGGAACCCGTGTTTCAAACGAGCTTACCATGATGATGAGATGCGACTTGATGGTGATGAAATTGTAGGTGGTATTGAAGCCTTAGTGGAAGATCGAATAAGAGGAATCGATGATACAACCCAAGGGAGGAAGTGAGAACTTTTGATCAATTGTTGACTGATGCCAAGCGTGAGCTGTTCCCAAATTGTACAAATTATACTTTGTTAAAGTTTGTGATTGAGGTGCTTAATATGAAGGTAACAAATCATTGGAGCAATAAGTTAGTTGATATGATGCTAGAGTTTTTAAGTAGACTTTTACCGAAAGAAAATTTGGTTCCAAAGTCAACTTATGAAGCTAAGAAAATACTACGTGACTTGGGCTTGTCATATGAGCTCATTCATGCTTGCATAAATGATTGTGTATTATTTTGGAAGGAGAATGCAACACTAGATAAATGTCCGACTTGTAAGACATCTAGATACAAGATCAATCGTGGAAGGGGTAAGAAGATCCCTTATAAAGTATTGCGGTACTTTCCTTTGACACCAAGGTTGAAAAGATTGTACATGTCAAGGAAGAGGGCTGAGGACATGAGATGGTACAAAGACAAACGAGTGGACGACGAGATATTGAGGCATCCGTGACGAGGATGAGTGGAACGAATTTGATGCACAACATCCCGAGTTTGCCTTGGAGCCTCGAAATGTGAGGCTAGGGTTGGCCGTTGATGGGTTTAACCCTTTTGGAAACATGAGCAACTCTTATAGTTTGTGGCCCGTCATACTCATTCCATACAACTTGCCACCTTGGTTGGTTATGAAGGATCCATTTTGTTTGATGTCATTACTTATTCCTGGAGAATCGCAACCAGGGATTGATATTGACGTCTACATGCGACCATTGGTGGATGAGTTGAATGATTTATGGACAAATGGTGCATTGACTTACGACACCTCCACCAATGAGACTTTTCGAATGCATGCAGCTTTGTTGTGGACAATACATGATTGGCCTGCATTTGGTGACATATCTGGGTGGAGAACAAAGGGTCATTATTCTTGTTACACTTATAATGATGAACCGTATTTTGAATCTTTGAGAAGTAAGATGGGGTACACTAACCATCGATGTTACTTGCCTGAGGACCACCCAGAAAGGCGAAATAGTAGGGCTTACAATGGTAAGATTGAGAAATGGAAGAGATCTTTGGAGTAGCCGACGGAAAAGATACAAGACTAGTTAGACAATGTGACAGGTGTCATTTATAGAAAGCATCCAAGTAATAGAAAAATGCCCCATCAAGCACCTAATTGGACAAAGGTAAGCATCTTGTATGAGTTATCCTATTGGAAGAAGTGACAACTTCGACACAACATTGATGTCATGCATGTGGAGAAACATTTTAGTGAAAATGTTTTCGAAACTATGTTAGGTATTGATGGAAAGAACAAGGACACAGAGAAGGCACGATTAGACTTAGAAGATATGGATATAAGGAAAGAGCTATGGCTAACACAACGACCCGATGGATCATATGTCAAGCCTCGAGCAATCTTTTCATTGACACCTGCAGAGAGGGAGGGTTTCTTTGAATTTTTAAAAACTGTCAAGTATCCAGATGGGTATGCGGCAAACATATCCAAATCAGTGAATGCAAGAAATGGTAGACTAACAGGCCTAAAAAGCCACGACTGCCATGTACTAATACAAAGAATTCTTTCCATTGGAATGCGTGGTTACGTGGATAAAGAAATTAGCACAACACTTTTTGAGTTAGGCAATTTCTTCCAAGACTTATGCTCTAGGACACTAAAGCGGAGCGAACTAGAGAAATTAGAGGAACGTATAATACACATTTTATGCAAGCTTGAAAAGATCTTCCCTCCAGCCTTCTTCGATGTGATGATCCACTTGGCTGTTCATTTGCCTCATGAGGCTATTCTTGGAGGACCCGTACAATATCGATGGATGTACCCAATTGAAAGGTATTTTTACACTTATACTTGTAAATGAGATTTACGTAAGTGTGTCACATATGTAATTATACTCCTAATTCGTTCTCTCTTGAAGGTTTCTGGGAGCATTAAAAAAATATGTGACCAGCAAGGCTCGACGAAGGTTCAATTGCCGAGGCTTACATTGTCAAAGAGTGCATTACTTTTTGTTCAATGTATGTTGATGGGATTGAAACCGTGCATAATCGACCAGAACGGAATGAAGAACGCGGTGAACGTCAACAAGGGTTGACAGTATTCACTGAAAGCTGCGTCAATTGGTCTAATCACACGAGATGCTGAAATGTCTCAAGAAATTCGTGATATTGCTCATTGGTTTGTGTTGTACAATAGCCCAGAGATTGAAAAGTATTTGGAGTATGTGTTTCATTGAATTATGTTTATGCTTAGCTTTTTTATTTGCAGAACTACGTAGTAGTCACTCTTTTTTTTTTTTTTTGAGTAGGGAACACAAAAATCTATTACAAACTCAAGCTGGACATGACATAATCC
Source organism: Camellia lanceoleosa (assembly GCA_025200525.1). Taxonomy (NCBI): domain Eukaryota; kingdom Viridiplantae; phylum Streptophyta; class Magnoliopsida; order Ericales; family Theaceae; genus Camellia; species Camellia lanceoleosa. The sequence goes on along the minus strand of CM045758.1, from coordinate 176,447,177 downwards.
ACATACAATGACAAGAATTTCCCAAGTGGTTCAAAGAGAGGGTAAAATATTTATAATTCTTCGACATTTACAACTTCAACAAAATTAAAGTTTTATAAAATGTCATCATTCATAAATTATTTACTTATTGTTTGTTACATGTAATTGTAGATAAATACATTGAGAATGGAAGAGTCATTAGAGGCAACTGATGAATTGTGGTCATTAGCAAATGGTCCTAATTTGCTAGTGAAAGAGTACTCAGGTTGCATAATCAATAGCAGCCGGTTCCATACTCGAGATCTAGACAACCGTCGTACGAGTCAGAATAGTGGTGTGCTTACACACGGGGATCATGAAGGAAAATTGCATGACTTTTACGGTCACTTGTGCAAGGTTTTGGAATTTGACTACATATGTGGTAAAAAGGTTGTTTTGTTCCAGTGTGAATGGTACAACACCGGTAACACTGGTAGAAACAGAACAATACGAGTTGATACATATTGCACAAGCATTGACGTCACAAGTCGGTGGTATCAATCTGACCCATTTATCCTACCTAGTCAAGCTAAGCAAGTCTTCTATCTGAGTAATACCAAATTGGGTGAGCCTTGGAATGTCGTACAAAGGGTGCAACATAGGGGTGTCTTTGATGTTCCAGACACTAGTGATGGAGAATTATTGGATCCTTTAGAAAATAATGATGTGTTCCAACAAGAAAACATTACTAATGTTGTTCCAATTGACATTGACCCAATTGTTCGATACTGTAGGGATGATGTTGAATTCAATGTTATTTCGGAAGTAGGGTCATCAGATGTGATAATGGAAGAGAATAGAGATGATGAAGGAGATGAAGAACATAACATTCCTGATGTTGATATGGATCCTGATATGGATTATGATATGTAATTTTTAGTATATCACTTTATTTTCGAACATATATTATTAATTAATGTAATTTTTATTTTATATGATTATGTTACTTTCTTTTTCTTCTTTTATGTAATGGTGAATGATGACATTGTCTATATTTTTCAATTAAAGTTGAATTATGTTATATAGTTGTAGAAATGGTCCGAGGCAAAAAACAATGGCTAAAACCAGGTGATTTGAGAACCAAGAAGTTAACAGAATACGAGAAACAAAGAAATAAGCGAATCAAGGAGAATTGTGAGGTAATGAACAATCTTGGAGTGAAGAATATTACAAATTCTTTAGGGAGTGCGGTTCAGCCCAAATGTGCAACTGCAAGGGAAAAGGGAATTAGGGTTGAGGTAGATGATGATGTTGAGTATAACCCTTCAGAGAGTGAGGATGACAATGATGATGAGTCATTGGGTTCCTTTGACCGTGAGGTATTATACACATTTTATATTTGTGTGTGAACATGTCTTTCACTTTTTACATTTCTTCTTCACATATCTTACACATCATATCTTTTTTAAAATATATTTTAACTGTTTTAAATCTCGTTTTCACTATTTGATTATGTTCTTTCAGGAACAACAGATGGCACCAGGACTCCGTTTACGGTCTCATTCAAGGCCATTACCTCCCACCCCAGAGGAAAGGATGGATCCCCCAAGTGAGGAGGTCGGTACCCAACTCTTACCACCTCATAATGTGCAACCTGAGGACGAGGTGACTGCATCTACCATCGTTGGTAAGTTTGTAAAGTTGTTTTTAAGGTTTAACTTGCATTTGTTTACTTACTAACTCAATTAATATTATATCCTTACAGCATCACATGACAGACGTGGTCGTGGCCCGACACGCGGCATACAGGCCCATCGCATTGTCGAGAAGGATGTGAAGATGTTAGTTCCTATACCTGAACAGTTTCGTGCACCAGTAGGAGACAACGCCTCCAAGCTAGTCTCCAAAATTGGTATAGAGGTTCGAACGCAGTTACCAGACCTGAGCGTTCGTAGGTGGAAGAAGGTGAATGTTGCTGATAAGGAGCCGATGATCCAACGCTTAGTGGTAATTATTGACAATCTCTTTTCATGTTTAGGCTTTGTTTCTTTGTAATTTTTAATTTTTTTTTCATTTTGCAGGATCAGTTTGATCTACAAGGCAATCGGACTGATGTAGCAAAGGCTTTAAACACACAGTTTGGTCGACGATTGAGTGGTTTCACCTATAAGTTGCACAAACAATACAAGCAACTTAAGGATGCAAGAGGAGAGGATTACGCGAGAAGCCACCCACCAGCAAGAGTTACTCTCAATCAGTGGACATCTCTGATTGACAAGTGGAATAGTCAAAAATTCAAGGTAAAATGTTTTATGTATGTTAATTGTCAAAAATTAAGTTTTTTCTTACTAATGTTATCTTTTCTTGTTTGTATTGGTGTTTCAATTGTGTAGGAACAATCACTAGCTAATGTGAATAATAGGATGCAAATGAAAACAAAACATCGATGTGGATCAAAATCAATCCCGGTCAGGGTACACAGCTCGGTGCGTTCTACTAATTTATTTTATTGGATTAGTAGGCTTTGTTATTTAAATTATTGATATAACATTGACAAACAAATGAAGCAGATAATTGCAAATGGAAAAGTGCCCGATTTAGCAGAATTTTACAAGTCCATCCACTACAATTCGGACACGCATGAATGGATTTCATCAGAGAGCCAAATTAATTATGTATGTACAAGGCAATGCCTTTCAATTTTGATAATATTATTTATTTTGATGTGTAGGGTAGAATAACTTATACTTTGATTTATTTCAAATTAATAGGACAACCTGATACAGACGCAAGCAGAACACCTCTCGCAGACTAGTGTGATCCCTTTGACCCCAGAGGAGTTGTCAGTGAAGGTGCTTCAGCCAAGGCCAGGTTATGTGAAAGGACTCGGTATGAGGCCTTCTTTTTCTGTGAATACAACTGTTGCACCTGTTGAAAATAGTGACTATGTTCAATGCCTCGAGCTGCAAATAGCACAACAAAATGAACAAATTGCAAGGTTTGAAAAGTCAGAGAAGAAACAAAACAAGAAGATACAAAGTATCATCGAGTGTTTGAGGCAGAAAGGTATCACAGGAAATTTTGAGAGTGGGCGAAGTTTAGATTCTGATTGACAAGCTTCTTGGTTAGTATATTATGTTTCTATGCTAATTTAGTAGAAATTTCTTCTTCAACTAAGATAGTGAACTATGCACGTAAAAGCCCGAGAAACATCACAAACACCGAATTATGCATGTGGTTCCCAATTAGAAAACTACTTTGACATTTGCATTATTCCAACATGTAGGCATGAAACTAAGTCGAAAACTAAGTCAAAAACTATTCCAACATGTAGGCATGGAACTAGTTGAAAAAATGTGCAACAGCCACGGGACGGCCCGGGAAACACCTCAAACACCTCGGGACGGACCAATGTGAGTTGTGGAAACTTACGGAACTAGCACGGGACTCCCGGTTTGAAAACTAAGTCCAAAAATGCACTTTTCCACACTTAAGCTTGAAAATAGGCCTTCGGGGGCCAAATCGTGCAACAGCCACGAGATGGCCCAGGGAACACCTCAAACACCTCGGGATGGACCAATGTGAGTTGTGGAAACTTACGGAACTAGCACAGGACTGCCGATTTGAAAACTAAGTCCAAAAATGCACTTTTTTACAATTAAGCTTGAAAATAGGCCTTCGGGGGCCAAAATCATGCAACAGCCATGAGATGGCCCTGGGAACAACTCAAACACCTCGGGATGAACCAATGTGAGTTGTGGAAACTTACGGAACTAGCACGGGACTCCCGGTTTGAAAACTAAGTCCAAAAATGCACTTTTTTACAATTAAGCTTGAAAATAGGCCTTCGGGGGCCAAAATCGTGCAACAGCCACGAGATGGCCCGGGGAACACCTCAAACACCTCGGGATGGACCAATGTGAGTTGTGAAAACTTATGGAACCAGCACGGGACTGCCGGTTTGAAAACTAAGTCCAAAAATGCACTTTTTTACAATTAAGCTTGAAAATAGGCCTTCGGGGGCCAAAATCGTGCAACAGCCACGAGACGGCCCGGGAAACACCTCAACCACCTCGGGATGGACCAATGTGAGTTGTGGAAACTTACGGAACTAGCACGGGACTCCCGGTTTGAAAACTAAGTCTAAAAATGCATTTTTTCACACTTAAGCTTGAAAATAGACCTTCGGGGGCGAAAATCGTGCAACAGCCACGAGACGACCCGGGAAACACCTCAAACACCTCGGGATGGACCAATGTGAGTTGTGAAAACTTACGGAACTAGCACGGGACTCTCGGTTTGAAAATTAAGTCCAAAAATGCACTTTTCCACACTTAAGCTTGAAAATAGGCCTTCGGGGGCCAAATCGTGCAACAGCCACGAGATGGCTCGGGGAACACCTCAAACACCTCGGGATGGACCAATGTGAGTTGTGGAAACTTACGGAACTAGCACGGGACTCCCGGTTTGAAAACTAAGTCCAAAAATGCACTTTTTTACAATTAAGCTTGAAAATAGGCCTTCGGGGGCCAAAATCGTGCAACAGCCACGAGATGGCCCGGGGAACACCTCAAACACCTCGGGATGGACCAATGTGAGTTGTGGAAACTTACGGAACTAGCACGGGACTCCCGGTTTGAAAACTAAGTCCAAAAATGCACTTTTTCACACTTAAGCTTGAAAATAGGCTTTCGGGGGCCAGAATCGTGCAATAGCCACGAGACGGCCCAGGAAACACCTCAGGATGGACCAATGTGAGTTGTGGAAACTTACGGAACTAGCACGGGACTCCTGGTTTGAAAACTAAGTCCAAAAATGTACTTTTCCACACTTAAGCTTGAAAATAGGCCTTCGGGGGCCAAATCGTGCAACAGCCACGAGATGGCCCGGGGAACACCTCAAACACCTCAGGATGGACCAATGTGAGTTGTGAAAACTTACGGAACTAGCACGGGACTCCCGGTTTGAAAACTAAGTCCAAAAATGCACTTTTTTACAATTAAGCTTGAAAATAGGCCTTCGGGGGCCAAAATCGTGCAACAGCCACGAGACGGCCTGGGAAACACCTCAACCACCTCGGGATGGACCAATGTGAGTTGTGGAAACTTACGGAACTAGCACGGGACTCCCGGTTTGAAAACTAAGTCCAAAAATACATTTTTTCACACTTAAGCTTGAAAATAGACCTTCGGGGGCGAAAATCGTGCAACAGCCACGAGACGACCCGGGAAACACCTCAAACACCTCGGGATGGACCAATTTGAGTTGTGGAAACTTACGGAACTAGCACGGGACTCTCGGTTTGAAAATTAAGTCCAAAAATGCACTTTTCCACACTTAAGCTTGAAAATAGGCCTTCGGGGGCCAAATCGTGCAACAGCCACGAGATGGCCCGGGGAACACCTCAAACACCTCGGGATGGACCAATGTGAGTTGTGGAAACTTACGAAACTAGGACGGGACTCCCGGTTTGAAAACTAAGTCCAAAAATGCACTTTTTTACAATTAAGCTTGAAAATAGGCCTTCGGGGGCCAAAATCGTGCAACAGCCACGAGATGGCCCGGGGAACACCTCAAACACCTCGGGATGGACCAATGTGAGTTGTGGAAACTTACGGAACTAGCACGGGACTCCCGGTTTGAAAACTAAGTCCAAAAATGCACTTTTTCACACTTAAGCTTGAAAATAGGCTTTCGGGGGCCAGAATCGTGCAATAGCCACGAGACGGCCCAGGAAACACCTCAGGATGGACCAATGTGAGTTGTGGAAACTTACGGAACTAGCACGGGACTCCCGGTTTGAAAACTAAGTCCAAAAATGTACTTTTCCACACTTAAGCTTGAAAATAGGCCTTCGGGGGCCAAATCGTGCAACAGCCACGAGATGGCTCGGGGAACACCTCAAACACCTCAGGATGGACCAATGTGAGTTGTGAAAACTTACGGAACTAGCACGGGACTCCCGGTTTGAAAACTAAGTCCAAAAATGCACTTTTTTACAATTAAGCTTGAAAATAGGCCTTCGGGGGCCAAAATCGTTACTTGACCACGAGGCGGCGGAAACACCTCAAACACCTCGGGATGGACCAATGTGAGCTGTGGAAACTTACAGAACTAGCACGGGACTTCCGGTTTGAAAACTAAGTGCAAAAATGCACTTTTTCACACTTAAGATTGAAAATAGGCCTTCGGGGGCGAAAATCGTGCAACAGCCACGAGACAGCCCGGGGAACACCGCAAACACCTCGGGATGGACCAATGTGAGTTGTGGAAACTTACGGAATTAGGACGGGACTCCCGGTTTGAAAACTAAGTCCAAAAATGCATTTTTTCACAATTAAGCTTCAAAAATAGACCTTCGAGGGCCAAAATCGTGCAACAGCCACGAGACGGCCCGGGAAACATCTGAAACACCTCGGGATGGACAAATGTGAGTTGTGAAAATTTACAGAACTAGCACGGGACTCCCGGTTTGAAAACTAAGTCCAAAAATGCACTTTTTCACATTTAAGCTTGAAAATAGGCCTTCGGGGGCGAAAATCGTGCAACAGCCACGAGACGGCCCGGGGAACACCTCAAACACCTCGGGATTGACCAATGTGAGTTGTGGAAACTTACGGAACTAGCACGGGACTCCCAGTTTGAAAACTAAGTCCAAAAATGCATGTTAAATTGTATATGTTATGGATAAGATAATAATTGTCTAACTAATTTTTTTTTTTTTTTTTTTGTGTTTCATTTTTTTGCAGATTCGAGATTTGATATGGACGTGTTTGGTAATTTGGAGGGCCGATGGTAGCTCATTTTGTGTTTTTGTTCATATTACCTTACATGTATTTTGGTTGTGTTGTAAATTTTATATTTTTGTTAGTATTACGGGGCATGTTTGGTAATCCGCCCTTGATATTTTATTTTTGTTGATATTAGTAGACATGTTTTTTGTTGGATATTAGGAGATGTGTTTGGTAATCTGCATATGGTTGATATTATATTTTTGTGGATATTAGTAGACGTTTTTTGTGGATATTAGGAGGCATGTTTATAATCCGCATGCAGTTCATGTTGTATTTTTGTGGATAGAGCTAAAATTCGATTGTGATGATTATGAAAATGAACAGATTTTTGTATTGATTTGTAATAGATATTTTATTGAACAGGTTATTGAAATGCGCAGGGAATTGTTACTGAAAAGAAAAAATTTCGGAAGAAAATAGTACCCCTATTTTCAAAATTTTTAATTTTTATTAGTGACGAAATAAAAAATGTCGCTATTAGTTTTCAAAAAACATGAATAATTTTGTCACTAATGATATAGTACGAAACAAATAATTTCGTCACATTTGTTGAATATTTCGTCACTAAATTGAAATATTTGGTGACAAAATGTTTTTTGTCATTGAATAATTTTCTTTTTTGCTCATTTTAGTGACGAATTTTTTTGTCACCTTAATCCATATCATTGGTGAGGAAACCTTTCGTCACTAAAATATATTTGGTGACGAAATATTTTGTCGTAAAAAACAATTAAAATAAAATATTATTTAGTTTTGGTGACGAAATTGGTGTTTTAGAGGACGAAAAATTCAACATTTGGAGACGAAACATTTCGTCGCCAAAAATAAAAATAGGTAATGGCTGTTTTTTAAATCCTGACGGTACTTTTTGTGACGATGTATAGGCCACGAACGTGGTGACAAATTTTTTTCGTCACAGATCACTTTAGTGACGAAATTTTGATGTTTGGAGACAAAATCAGTCTGTGACCAAAGGCTTTTTTTGTTGTAGTGAGCGTCTCCCTGAAATGCCAGCCTTATACATTTAACAAATAGAACACACACTAAGTTTCACAGTCGGGAAGGATGATAATTAAATCCCTAAATTTCCTCGGTGTGGTTCTATGTCTAAATCCTCATTAAGATGTCTTAAACAAGGCCTAAGAACACCTAGGATGGAATGAGGATGCAAAGATGTGCACAGAAATCAGAAATCAGTTTCAGAATTTTCAGTGAAACAGGGCCTCCGCTCGGCCTTGAGTTTCCCCGCTTCGGCGTACATTCCTCCGCTTCAGCGGTGATGAAAGTGCAAGATCTTTGGATGCTCGATTTCCCTCGGCGTTAGTTCTCCGCCGAGCGTCTTGAAATCTTCTTAGAAAATACTAGGAGCTTGATTTCCCCGCTCGAGCTGAACTTACCCCGCTCGAGCGAACGACCAAAATCTGGAAATTCCAGATTCAAGTCCCAAGCTCAAAATCAAGTTTTGATGCTCCAAATTCGATCCTCTTAGGCCCATTTTCTGGAAAACTCTTTCAAACACATAGAATAACACATTTTAAAGCTCAATTTAAGAAATCAAGGCCCAAGGATGTTTCAATTAAACTCAATTTCAAACCCATTTTCAAGAACAGTTTCAAAACATGCAATGCATGAGCTTTAAACCAAAATTAAGCTTCAATCCTTGCTCAATTGAGCTCAATAGTTGGAAAACAAAATGAAAACATGGACTTTAGCTTAAACATGGACATGCATGGACAATCTTCACATGAACTCAACTCAAAATCACCACTTCAACCATGCATGTAACAATCCAAGCATAATTCAACCTCTTAGCACTAAATCATGGTTTAATCCTACAATGGAGCATGAACCATGCAAGATGAAGCTTAAAGACAACAAGAAGAAGATGGATTTTCTTACCTAAGTCTCAATTACAAGTTTTGCAAGCTCAATTTAGCAATCTATGTTATAAATCTTTCAATTTCCAAGCAATTCCCTAGATGAACAAGATGAATTCCTTCCTTTCTCACTCTCTCTATGTTTTGGTCGGTTAGAGGCAACAAGAAGGGCTAATCAATTGTTATGTTAAGTGTAATAAGGCTCTCTAATAATAATAAACAAATGTCCACTAAGTGGGGCAAAGTTGTAATTAAGGCAATCTATGTGTTTAGCTCATTTTAATCTAGTTTAATCATTCCTAATAAATTTCCAGATAATTTTATCATAAAATCACATAATTACACTGATCATGAAGCACTAAACGGTTCTTAATTCGGCCGCCGATAAGGCCTTCAATTAGCAGTTTAAACACATAAACTCAAACAGATAATCAATCAATCAAACAGATAGAAATGCAATATAATAGATAAACTTATTCAATTTCAGTTTCGATTTCAATCGATCATCCGATGCTTGATTAGTTCAATTATGAGTCATAAGCAGCCCAGTTTAGCAGTAACCAGTAGCTAATTCAGTAATTTATCGGTAATCAGTATGAGGGTTGTTACAGTGCCATAAATGTTATTCCATGCTAGAAAAGATAAGAGAAATAAGGTTACCTCTAATGTGATCAATAAGAGGAACAATCTTTAGGAAGATGTCAGAAAAAAGGCGTTTGGGAGAGCCATGATTTTAAACAATCTATTACAGAGATTAACATGTTGCAAAGCCAGTCTGTCTATCCAATCTACATCCTACAAATTCAATGTTTTCTACATAGTGAGTAAGAGAACAGCCTAGAATAGCAACTCAAAGTATAAAAAGAAAAAACTATCAAGAAACACTTCATTTTGAAGTGGCAACTTCCAAAACTATCAAGAAACACTTCATTTTATTTGAAGATTGATTTAACATGTACAAAAGATGGCTATAACCATACAATAACTAAAACACAGTTTTAATCGGAATTCATTCTTTTTTAAGTTGCTGTTACCTGAACCACTTGGCAAAAAAATCAGGTTTCCCAAAGCAGAAGATATTTTTCCTAATGCAGCTGCATAATGACCCTGTTTGGTAGGGCTTATAAGCTACTTATTTCAGATTTTAGCTTAATTTAAACTAAAATGTTGTGTTTGGTACAGCTTAAGTTACCAGCTTATAGCTTAAATCAAGCTATTTTTCAACTTATGTCAAAAGTTGGTCATGGGGTGCTTACGGATTTCGACTTAAGCGCGCAGCTGGGGGTGGGGGTTAAATGACTTAATTGTTCCTCCCAAACTTCATTATTTACAAAACTGCCATTATATATACCCTTTATCTCTGTTGCCCTAAATACTCTCGCTTCTTACACTCTTTTCTCCTATTCTCTTCTTCTCTCTGGCGACCAAGAAGAACAGCCGTCCATCTCTTGATCGCAGCAGATCGTGCTTGTAGAACAGTTGTCTACCTCTCCAAGAATAGTCGTCTCTTCTTTCCGTTTATCTGCACTGAAAAGGTAACATTTCATGACTGTGATATATACAAATACATATATATATATATATATGGACATTGATTAGGGTTGATTTCATGACTGTGAAGTTATATACAACACACACACACACACACATATATATAAGATTTCTCTCTCTGATTACTGTGAAATGTCCCTCTTCTTCACTCTTTGATTAGGATTGAAAAGCCCCTGTCTTTCCAACAAATAGGACAATGGGTTCAAACAACTTGGAAAGTAGTTCTTCCAATAGGAAATAAATCAAAGATAAAAGGGTAAATTACACTGACACCCCTTAAATTTCATTGAAATCACACCGACACCCCCTGTCAAGTAACACCATCAGTTACAATGGTAAAGTTACGGTAATGCCCTTTATTTATTTACTTAAATTTTATATAAAATAAATGAGAGAATAAAAAGGAAGAGGGCATCGTCAAAGGCTATGCAACTCCCTCCATCTCTGCAGCCATTGTCCATCGCCGTTGGGGCTAGATTAAACTGCGTCGGTGGCCAAGAATGGGCAAGTGGTTACGGCTACGGTAGAGAGAAAGGGAATGGCGAGGCAAATCCAGAGGAAAGAACCTCCAATATAGGGTAACGAGCAACCTAGCACATAGCTTGATCAATCTCCATTCCAATCCTCTCACTTCTCTTCTCTTTCATCTGATTTGTCTCCTTTCTCTCTCGTCCTAGCAATTTTTTTTTTCCCCACTAAAAAAATGGTTGATTGATCCTGGGTTTGGTTTAGGGATATGAGGGTTTGGATTGATTATTCGTTTTGTATGGAAGGAATGAAACAGTGGTATATAGGAGGATTTAGTTTGGATGGGTGTAATGGTGGGGTATGCAAGTTTGCAACTAGGTAAAGGGCAGTGACGTTGCGATTGTTATAGATGTATGCATATTATATGTACATATATTTTGTGTATATATATTTGTTAAAACTAGATTTTGTAGAATGGAACTATTGAAACTCTGTTATGGGCATATATTTTATTGTTTACATTTGAAGCTCTTTAATTGTTGAAATCATATATTGCTTGTTATTTGATTTGTGTAGTGGAATATTTGAATAGATGGTTGCCACTAATTACAATGGCATGGCACTGAATTTTTTTTTAAGAACACTTAATATTTTTTAAAAAAACACACAATTAAGTAACAAACAAACCAAATTTTTAAAAACTAAATTTATACACAAAAAAATAAACAAATGCTTGAAAAAGTAAAACAAGAAAAACAATTCCAAAGTGTTTAAGTCTAAGTCTAATCTAAAAAATTGCACACACACATGGTGCCAAACTATTCAAAGAAGCCTACATAAATATGAACAATAAAACATTTTTTGCTTCGTAATTTTTTTTTTAAAAAATTGAATATAAAAATACAGAAGCACACAAGATAGAAAAATACAAACTTTTTATAAACAAAGAAAAATAATATGAATGTAACGCTCCGAAATAATAATCATTATTCATCATTTGACAATTATTAAATAACAATACATTTCTGAATAAGGTACCCTTCCATTCATATGATTCCTTTGTACAAAAGGTAACATATGCAGTTATATATTCATAAGTTCTAACCCTAAATCTACAGCATATGCCACAAGTTAATGATATGAAATAAAAGTTAAACAGGTATATAAATGCCCTAATGGTTACAACGTTCCAAAACGATACTTGGTTACAGCAAAAGTGAGTTTTAACTCAATACAGTTTAAGCCATTGACTTGTACAAAAATAATTACAACAAAAACACAAAAAGGAAGCTCTTGGCTCCAAGTCCTCCCAAGCTATAGTCTTGGCGGAGGCACATCATCAGCGCCCACATAGAGTGAGCCAAAACCCAGTAGAAATACTCTATCACAATGTATGAATCTTAACAAAGTTATAAGATGGAATGCATATGCAATGCTCATGCCAAAACACTTTATATCACTTTCCAAAACTATGCAATGCCAACTTTAAATATCACAATTCTTGAAAACATTTCCTTTATAATAGGCAACAGGGCAGTAGATACAACACTGAGAATCTCTAGATACGTGTCTGCAAGTAGGCTATACAAGCACTACCAATTGACATTTTTACTAGTACTAACCGGAAGGCTCGACACCTAACCGCACGGGTTTCTGGCCTTTCACCAACTATAATACCACAACCACACCCTCTACCTAGATTCACCAAGTATTCACCTATTTTTTTCAAACACAATAAATTGAGTACAGATAGTAGTCATTTTACACATGAAAATTACCCTACATTTAACTTCTAACCGAAATAAATAAACAAAAATCTATTACACACTTAAGATGCCTAACAAAAATCAAAATCACACCCTAGTCAATCTGTAAGGTCAGACTCCAACGGCTCAATGTCCACTTGCTCGTATGGAATCGGCTGTGCCAATGTCACATTAGCGACAGTGAGGGCTTTGAGCCAGTCGTGTTTGAAGCCCCGATTCTTGAACTTGGATACTTCCTCCACGTAGTTCTCCAAGGCGGCGTTCTTCCCAGCTTGGAAACAAGCTGAAGTCGGTCGGTCGAGTGACCAAAGTGGATGCGCATTATCGACATTGGTCTCACTTTGCAAAGTGATTTCTTGATCTAATGCTTGCCATGATATAACACTGTTTTAGGTTGGTTTGATAGCATCTTGCATGCTTCTCATACTTGTAGTGCAATCTTGCATGCTAGCATTGCATGCTAGCATAGCATGCATCTTGCATGCTGCTGGCTTTGGCTTGGCCGCCTTGGCCTTGGCATGGCATCTTCAGCTGGCCTTGGCATGGCATCTTTGGTTGGCTTTAACCTTGCTGGCCTTGGCATGGCATGCGGCTGAGTTCAACATGTAAAACCAAAGAATAGCATGTAATTCACTTCTCGGTTATTTTATTTGCCTTTTTCGATGCTTCCAAATCAGCTTCCAGTTTAGTAATCCTCCTTGGCTAACTTGAGCACGTCTTCGCTCGGGTTTGCCCTCTCTTCGGTGGCCAACTTGAGTTGGTCGGAACTCTTGGCCTTTTCTGCCTTGGCGTTGGCCCTCACGCATTCTTCCGCCGCTTTCATTGCCTTGGACTCGGCTCTTAGAGAGGCCTCTATGGTCTTGTTCTTTTCATTTTCAACTTCGGCTATGAGAAAGTCGATTTGTTCAATAGCATCATGTTGACGGCGGCCAATCTCAGCTACCCTGTCTGTCGTCTGCAAAACAAGGAATTAGAGTTAAATAAAAAATAAAAATAAAAAATATAGGTGGAAGACTGCAGACAAGGCTCAAGTCATGTACCAATATGGTCAATTGAGCGACTAATACTATTGACAACAAATTTGGCTTTGCCCGAAAGGTTGCTTTGTCAACCGGTAGGGAAATTGAAGAGGCCATGCTTAAGGCCACAGCTGGGTCTTTCATAGCTGATGCATTAGAAGCAATCGACACATTCTTTATCTTTGGCTGAACGATAAATGGCACAACCAAGTCCGACTCCTCTATGTGCGGTCGTTTATCGGTTAGGTTTTCTGTAGAGTCAGCTTTGTGCTCGGCAGAACACTCTTCCCCCCTTTGTTAGACCTCCTGACTGCCTTGTTGGTTGACAATGTGCTCCATTTTCAGCTGTATCAATATGAGTAGTTTCTTCCACAAGAGTAGGCGGAGAAGACTCAGTCATGGCAACATGTGGAGGTTCAGATCGGTTGGTCTTGGCTCTTCTCCGGGCGGCCATCCTCTCAGCGGTCTTTCTTCTGGCCATCTGCGTAAGCGACTCCCCAGCCATGTTCTCAGGATATGCGCCAGGAAGGTCCCCTAAGTCAGTAAAGATATCTTCAAAGGAGACGTCCACTCTGCCTGAAGTGGATGGAGGGTTGGATGGATTAAGACTGGCTTCCTCAAAAGCCAAATTTAGAGCCTCGTCAACTTCCTTTCCAAGATTATTGGATCTCTCCAAGGTGGGCTAATTTGGCTGCTCAGCGACTTCTTCGGCTGTTTGTTCGTTCGTCGGCTCTGAATCTGAAGCTTCTAGACCAATTTGCCTAAGGTTTTTGAAGTTCGGAAAAATGAACGCCGTAAGCTGAAGTTCGCACCTTAGAATCAGAATGTTATCTGCGGCCGAAAACGTAGACTAAGTTGGTTCGTATCTCAAAAGTATGTAGACCGCTCTCCCTTGCTTTTGGAGGTTTGGACGGCCGAAGAATTGGAGCGCGGTTTTGATTTGCGCAAGTACAACGTCGTCGGTTGAGACGAGGACTTTTTTTAGATCGTTGCCAGGATAAATAAAACGATAAGTGCATAGAATACAAGCTGAGTAAATATATAACAAATACACATAAAGAACTAAATGGCCACCTGGTTTGCCTTTTCGTCTAGGCACAGGATCTAGGCGATCTTCGCCCTCGCCGAATTCCCAGTTGCCTTGGACAACGACCATGACATCGTCAACATGCTTGCCAGAGCTGGCAAGCATAGTCACCAAATGATGGTCGGTGTCCTTAGCCCTGAGAAAATAGCGCCCCTGCCGGCCAGAGGATTTGGCCAAGGCATAACAATACCGAATAGCAGGGATACCAAGATTGAGCCTAAGGCATTGGTTTAACTCTACGATTCCCATTATGATTCGGTAAAAATTTACGTTAGGCTGAGAAGGGATTAGACTCTAGTGGCGAAGGATGGCCCTTAAAAATGGGTGAAGGGGGAAACAGACTTCGCCCTCAGGGATTGATGGAAGAGGAAAGATTGTACTCTCATCAGTCCTTTCCATATCAATTACGCTCTCTACCATGAGTGACAAATGGATGTCATCAAGAATGGAAAAATGGCATCGAAAACCAAAAACTCGATCTGCAGAAAGAAGGGCTTTCAAATGTTTTGCCATCCTAGTCAGTTTAGGAGGTATGTTAAACTAAAAACAAACAAGGAAATGTGAGTCGAAATAAAAGAGAAGAAAACTTACGAGAAGCAGAGAAGACAATGAAAGACGGGAGGAAGTTGCAGAGGTCGTGAAATGGAGGAGGTATACTGAAAGGCAAACAAGTAGCTTTGCGTATTCAAAAAACATACATTCGAAGAGACAACATAGTTTCAAATCGCATTAAATGAATAAAGTGTATGAAGGGGCGGGAAATTGTAATGATGCCTAAAAAGCGTAGACGTTCTGACACTTGTGTTGGAATGAGGTTAACCGCCGTATTTTTGACTTTCCAAGTGCGAAACCAAACATGCCGACTAACTGGCCTTAATAGGATGTTTGGGGGCCAATTGTGGGAGCTGAATATCGGTTCATGGAGGAAAGCCAAATGAATTTGACGAAAATCAGGATATATATGCTACTCGGCTCCATCCTGGGCGATCCTGAAGCCGAATACTCAAATCTTGAAGCCGAGTACGGATAGGCACATGACTGAATGGTTGAGTAAGCAATTGTACGCTGGATTGAAAGCGGGCCCGACTCCGGAGATTATGAAAAAGTATAAACGAGAGGAGCATCAACCAAAGAGAGGTATGTGAGAACAGACTCAAGAAACTTAAGACACAAGCAAATGAGAGACATATACTAACTTGTCCGTGAGAGTGCTAATTCAGGCACCCCCGACCAGAGTGTTAATCCTTTTTTTAGGTGGCAATCAGAGGATCAGGAACGTCCTTCAAGATCCAAGAGTATTTCCAAACCACTTTACCACATTTTTGTACAGGCCAAGGTCCTTTAACTGTATTGGATCTAAATCCACTTTAATTGTAATCAAGCATCGTCTTGGGAAGTTGTAAACCTTTAGGGCATTTATTACCTGTTTTACTTTCATATCATATCTCCTGTTATAACACATGTTATAGATTTAGGGTTAGAGCTTGTGAATGTATAAATGCATGTGTTATCTTTTGCATAATTCAAATCGTATATGAATGGAAAGGATATTCATTTTGGAAATGCATTATCTTATTTGATTATACGATGTGAGTTATCGTTATATTTTGACGTCACAACTTGGTACACTACAACAAAACTGAGTTTTTACGGCTCCACATTAACGACATACAGAAAATGCAAGCCGTGGTTTTTCACTTTTACGACTTGCTTTTTTTGCATGTTGTAAATAGTTTCCCAACCACAGCGTGTCTATTGCATAGGCCATGAATGCTAATAATGGTGATTTTTTTACGGCTTGCAATGTTAGCCGTAAATAATAAAACTTTTTATGACGTGCATATAGCATGCCGTTAATACATCAACTATACATAACCCACATATGCAGCCGTTAAACATATATCACTTTTCACGATGCACAATTTATGTCATTAAATGATATGATCGGAAAAAAAATAGGCGCCAAAATAAAATGTTGTAGCGCCAATCACCAAAAATATTTATAAAAAAAAAAAGTTTTGTTGCTATTCAGCAAATAAGAGAGGGAGAAGAGAAAGGGTTAGAAAGGGAGACTAGTTGGGCAGCGGTGAGACTTCGACCTAGAACAGTGCTATCTCTTTGGCAGCAAGACTAGTTCGGCGTCGGCAGCGAGCAACTATTTGAAAGGGAAGGGTTTTCTTATTCTCTTCTCTTTGCTTGATCTAGGTATGTTCGGATTCCCCCCTCCCCCTCTCTCTCATGGTTCTGTGATAGCAGAGGGGCTGGGAAGGGGTAGTTGGATCATCGGAATGGAGGATAGGCGAGGAGATTGCTGAGTTTGGTCCTGGAGGATGGTCACCAAAGGGGTTGCCGGGGAGAGGTGAGAGGAGGGGAAGGGGAAAAGGGGAATGATTTTTTGTCTTCGCAATGAGATCCAGTACGAACTCAACTCTCTCCTTCCTCTCAGGTACTCCTCTAATCACTCCAATTTTCTATTTGTTTCCCAAAAAATTGCATAAAGGTTTTTTTTTGTTTTTTTTTTTTGCTGAGAAAATGAAGCAAATAGTCAATGTGGGGTTCTTTTCTCTGTTTGGTTGCTGAGAATTGGAGCAATAAATATTCCATTGAATCTTGAGCATTATATGAACTGATTTTTTGTATGCAAAATTACTAATGCATGAAAATTTACATTTGTCCCCTTCATTATTCAAATTAATTTTGTATTATAATTTTTTTTTGTTCTTTTGTGATTTTATCTATTTTTCGGAAAGATCTCAAAGTGTATCACAATAGATGAATTGATATTAATTGGTAGTTCCAGTCTTCCAGCAGCTAATTACATAGACCCCACTGATGTACAAAATGGATGCTAATGGCTGAAACCCTAGGGTTAAAATCAAAAGGCTTTCAAGGCTTCTACAAGAAGCATACCAAAACCATCATTGAAATGATTCTAGACAGTCTTAAGCTGTGTGTGTTTACTTAAAACAAAGCACTAGAAAGCATCGGTGGGCATCATTCTAGTGTGCTTTTAGAAGCTTCTCATTAATGAGGTTGTTTTCAAGTGCCATGCATTATCTAGTAGTTTCATTGGGATCTATTGGACTGAAAGTTGAAATTGGGCATGTATTGTTATAGATAGAAGAGTTTTGTTGCAAATGAAGCTCTTTGAAAGCTTGTTTCAGGCATAGTCTGAAAAATACAAAAATGAAGATTATCACAACATTAGATAAAGGAATACAGGAGATGAGGAAAACTTTTGCATTTTTACACTAGATATCCTGACATTTTAAACATCCACATTCGAAGCTTCCACAAAAGATCTGTAGCTATGCAAGTCTTTGTGCCTCTGTATTTCGTATTATAGTATCAAATTATTCAATTTGGGAGTTTTCAATATAGTTACCTTTTAGCAGGATTTGCGAGTTACTATTGTTATGCTAATCTAAACTTCTAAGTAAGTTGCTACAATATATTTGTCTAAATCTGATGCTTTAGGCTATAATCAGTTGAGGAATCACATAATTAGAATGTTTATTCTGTGCTGTGTTTGTTATTGCAGCTAGTCCCAAGTCTTGGAAAAACTTGCTCTTCCAAATGTAAGGACACGTATCCCTTGAAATATTTTTGAACTTTATGCTTAGCCTCGTGACCATGCACGTGTATATGGTTCGTTGATTTTTGCAAAACTTAGTTGGTACTTATCATTTTTTTATGCTGAAATTCTATGATGCAGATCAAGTGGATATGCACAACTGCTCTTACTCGCTCAGTGGCTATACTTGGTGGATTTCCTCGCACTGCATGTAAGATTAAAGCTTAGATTTCTTCCGATGCTGAGATACTGATACAATTATCTAAAGTGCTTTTGTGGTTTCGTATTAGGGTTTGACGTTGGAGAACTTTCAGAAGATAGTCCTGATGATTTCGAAGGTTTAGATGCTTCAGTAGCACATATTGCAAACTTGTTGTCAACAGAGCCTGCTGATAGTAAGTTTCTGCCTTGTTACTTCATTGATTATAGGCCATTAAATTACTTAATTTCCATGTGTTTAGTTAGTAGTTCATTTATCTATCGTGATAAAAAGTTTCATCAACTATCATGAATAAATTACCACCGTGTTGTTTAGAAATTCTATACTTTTTCATTTATTTATTTATTTTTGTATTAACTCATGTACAGTTAAACTTGGTATAAAACTCCCCTTTACTCTGTAACTTGTTTTGCCCAGGGAAAATATGGAAATGGGATCGCTTACCTTGTTAACTTGAGGGCTATTGTTGGTCTAAGTGGTTGGCTTCCTGGTTCATGGTATGAATGCAATATCTTCCTTCTCATTTGTTCCTCTGTTATATGTACTATTTTCCCATGCTGAAAATAACCAATTTACCAAATAAAATAAGATTCGTATGAGATGATTCTGAAATATCTCATTTGATAGCTCCCTCTGGCCATATTTGGAATTGTTTTCAAACTAGTATTATATTGAGTTCCAAGGTGACCAAAATAGCTAATAAGTTTTGTACAGTGTCATCTCAGGTAGCACTCACTCATAGTTGATTCATAAATCTTTTCTCAAGTAAAGATGTAATGTGTGCACCTATAGTGCTCTTCAAAATATTACCATGCTTATTAGTTAACGGCAAGTTTATGCAGGACGTTGAGGAACAAGATTGAAGGATCACAGGAGTCTGCAAGGTTTGCTGTATCTTTGCCCATTTTGTTATGTCGCGGAATCTGTATGTATATTGCATTTTGGACTCCCCTTTTTTTTTAAAAAAAGTTTTCTTAGGAATGATAAAGTTCTTTTCTCACATGTTGTTCGCCTTCATGCATATAGCTTCAAACTAGTGCGAACTAGCAAACTATTGCTCTTGAAATTGTGAGTTGAGTTTTTAAAAGAGAATATTTGTTTTGTTATAAGTTTTGAAAACTCATAATCAAACACATAACTTGAAACTCCACACTATTTTCAAAACTCCACACTCAAATCGTAACCAAACACATAACAAAAAAAAATTAAAATATTTAAAAATATATTTATAAAATAAAATAAAATATTTATAAAAAATTATATAGTTAAATAAAAAATAATTTTTGTAAAATTTTTAATTTTTTTTAAAAAATAGCACACAAATGTATGAAATATAGTACATATTAAAATAAATAAATAAATATTTAAAATATAAAATATTTACCCTAAAAAAATAAAATTAAGAAAATTTTTAAATATTTAAAAAAATAAATCCAAAAAATTTCAAAATACAACTCAAAACTTTTTTCAAAATTCATAACCAAATAAATTTTCTCTTTTTAAAACTCAACTCAAAACTCATAACTCAAAACATGACTCCACACTCAAATCATAATTCTAAAAATAATTTTAAAAAATAAAATAAAAAATAATTTTTGAATTTTTTTTTAAATAGTGTTTGAAAAGAGTTTGATACTCTTCCTCATCGACATAATGCCCACTGTGGGGCTTTGAGATTTTTTTGGCTCTGCTTCAAGAACCCATATGAGTGGGCTTTGTGTCCCAGTTTAAAGGGGTTGATAGTGAAAAAAGAATAGATTTTGGGAGGCTGGCTTGCTGGCTTGCTCCATACTGGGTGCCTTGTGAGTAGAGGCAATGAAGTGGACATGGGTAAAGAGAGTAAAGAAATTAAGGAAAGGTGATGAATTTCTTAAAGCATCTTTGATAATGGTAATTTGGCCCATTTTATAGGTTTCCATGCAGAGTGTTGGGTGCTCTGAGCTGTCAGTATTGTACTACCACATTTTGGGGTTTATTTGTTGGAGCTCTTATCATTTTCAGAGATGGAGCTTTCATCACCTTTCATTGTCTTTTTTCACCATGCCAGCATTTGCCACACTTTAGTTATGGGCCTGCATCTCTGCACTATGATTTAATTATACAAAAAGTGTCATACATTTTTACACCTTGCATGCAACCTAATATCTTTTAGGAAAATGTTTCAGACCCCAAAAAATGCTCTCTCAATTTGACCCATAATGATGTGCACAATAGATGTCAATTTTTGATTTGTCACACATTCAAGTACATAGGCCCAACTCCCTTGCCACATCATTGTGGATGAATTTGTGGGTCTAAATTTTGGAGTCTCTAGCATTTCTCTACATTATGCATAAACTTTTCTGTGGTTGACTTTTCACTTGTGTTCGAAACAGACTGTCACCTGCTAGTAAGAAGTAGAATATTTCCAATTTTCTAATGTTCTCTACCATGTGTAATAGCAGTTCTCTTAACATTGATTATCAAACTTTCTATCCTGTTATAGGTACTATTCTATGTACGGACATGTAGCGAAACTAGTAGAACAAATTAAAAAAAGGGGTTGCATCTGTGGAAGGAGTTGAAGCAAAACTATGGTAGGTAGATGCAAATCTTCAGAAGGCATAATGTATTTATTTTAGAAATAACTATTAAAAGACTAATTACGTCTTCTGAAGAATCTAGAATTGATGACCTTTGGAGTTTAATTGCCTAACTGTGACTTGATGTCGTCATTAACGCATTTTCCCAACTGTTTTGAGGTGTGCATTTTGTTCACTTAAAACATGGATTATCAATTTTGAAGTTTTCAGATCTTTACTCGTGTAATGAGTTCCTCAGGTTTCAGATATTTTCTCACTATTTCGATGATTTCATTTACATCTCTACATAGATAGCCAGTGAAATTGGTAGCTTGTTCAGTTTTCTACTTATATTTAACTGCTCTACAATATAATAAAAGTCCAGGAATTATATTGAACTGCTCTGAAATACAAGAAAAGTAAAGTTTCCTTATGGCATTTTCATGTTTTGGCTTAGATATGTACGTTCAATGAATGTTCTGCAGGCGTCGGCAACTACTTTTGTAAGCTGTGAGTCTGTGGTAACCATTACTTAGCATTCTATGAGAGATGCTAATAACCCTGCTAGGTAACCCTCTAACATCAATGCCATCCCCTCCCCCCTCCCCACTATAAGTAGTTTTGTAATATTGACACTGTTTTTTATCTAAATTTTATGCTTTTACAGACAACTCTCAATTGTAGAGGAGACCTTGACGGAGTTCCTTTCAAAGGCTACGGGAACTGCTGTTGATTGGGTCCAGATGCCTGGGATGAAGGTTTTGAATTTGTCTTGTACCAATTATTAATATTTGGAAAATTTTCATTGATTCATTTTAGGTCCGTAACAAATATGAATGCCTTTTCTCACTCTATAAAGCCAAAAATTTCCTTCTTTGCGTGCTCTTGCTATGGAATGCATTAATTTCTGTAATTATTAATTTTTGTAATTTCTGTAATTATTTTCCATACATGTAGCTTGTTGCAAGTTAGACATGCTACTAGTAATGAAATATGGGATTGTAATTGTTGCAAGTTAGACATGCTACTAGTAGTGAAATATGGATCTTAGCCAATTAATGCTCTTGCTTTTGTTCTTGATGGGCTTTATTATGGGGTTTCAGACTTTGGATATGCAGCGTACTCAATGATACTTCTTTCTGCCTATGTATAAGATACTTTCATTATTTCACTTTATCTATTTCTTCCGCAGCTTATTATGTGGGTTAAGCAGGTACTAGTTGGAATTGTCTCTTCGATGTTCTTACTTGGTACTGCCCTGGTATTTGGCCTTGCTGGAATCTAGATAGGGTTGTTTTTGTTTATGACTTGAAATGTTGCAGTAGGAATCTGGAGGTAAAATCCTTCAATTTTTAAATGCAGTTTGGTAGATATTGTGTTTTTTATTTTATTAGAATGGTTTAAAGTTATACGATGTGAAATTTTCTTTGTCATGCAGACAAGAAATGCAATAGGGTTAGTTGCTCCAGCTATTGCCGTAGGTTTAGGTGCCTTAGCACATACATTGGGCACCCTCGTCCCTGTGATAGGAGCAAGTGGATTTGCCACAGCTGTAGCTGCAACTGCTATAGGAACTGTTGTCGGTAGTTTTAGATAATCTCTTAATAGTCGTCGATATGTTTAGAAAGTTAGATATGCATAGTTTTGGATGGTTTAAACTTTTTGCACAGTTTAGAATTTAAGGATATAGTTTTCGAATGTTTGGAATGTATAGACAATTGTTGAGTGTTTATAATTTATGGATATAGTTTCTTTTTGATGTTTTAAACAATATTTTGGTGGTTGATTGATGTTTTGTGATGCTTATTTGTAATATTTATTAGATTGTATAAAATTGGTTAAATAGAACCTGCTGAATTTAAAAATAAAAAGAACTGCATATTTTGCAGCAGGCATAATAAGTTGTTGTATTACATATTTTACGACGCGCAATCAACGTCATTATTTTGAATCCACTGTAACCGAAGATCCAGACTTTTTGAATGGGAATGCTGTGGAGTTTGTCTACTTCTCTGTGCCTTTGGTTTGTTGTACTGATCATAATTTTCAAAATTTTGACATAAACGCAGAGGAAGAAATTCCTCAAGTTTTGAAAAATTTGATTGATCATGAGGAGGAGAGGCACGTTAAGCCTTGTACAGATGAAATCATATCAATTAACATGGGTACTGAGAAAGATCTTCGCTTGGTCCAGATCGGGTCTACACTGTCTTTGGAGGAAAGCGAGCGTTTAATTGCTTTATTAAAAAATTTCAAAGATATTTTCGTGTGGTCCTACGAAGACATACCTAGAATCGATTCTGAGATTGTACAGCACCGGATCCCTTTTGACCTTGAGGCCCGACCAGTTAAGCCAAAGCTGCATAGAGTTCGCCCAGATTGGGCTTTGAAGATCAAGGAAGAAATTATCAAACAGATTGAGGTAGGGTTCTTACTTGTATCTGAGTATCCAATGTGGTTGGCCAATATTGCTCCAGTCCCAAAGAAGGTTGGCAGAATCAGGGTCTGTGTCGACTTCAGGGACCTGAATAAGGCTAGTCCGAAGGATGATTTTCCACTGTCGCATATTGATGAGTTGGTAGGCTTCACCGTTGGCCATGCATTGCTCTCGTTCATGGATCGATTTTCTGGGTATAACCAGATTTTGATAGCACTCGAGGATAGGGAGAAAACTACATTCATAACACCGTGGGGTTCCTATTGCTACCGGGTTATGCCGTTTGGGTTGAAGAGTGCTGGAGCTACTTATCAAAGGGCTGCAACCACCATTCCATACAACATGATCCACAAAGAGGTTGAGGTGTATGTGGACGATATGTTTGTCAAGTCCAAAGATCGAGAGGGCCACTACACCGCCTTGGAGAAATTCTTCCAGCAGATCAAAGAGTATAGATTCAGGTTGAACCTGCAAAAATACACCTTCAGTGTAATAACAGGGAAAATGATGGGATTCCTGATCACACAGAGAGGAATTGAGGTAGATCCTTCCAAAATCAAGGCCATCTTAGAAATGCCATCACCAAGGACTGAAAAGGAGGTGTGCGGCTTTCTGGCTAAAGTGCAATTCATAAGGCGATTTATTTCAAATCTAACCTTAACTTGTGAACCACTATTTGGTCTCCTGAAGAAAGAAAAGAAGTTCCAACGGGACGATCGCTATCAGTTCGTTTTTGAACAGGTCAAGCAGTATCTATAGAATCTGCATTTGTTATCACTGCCAGAACCGGGAAAATCGCTGATTTTGTACCTGTTAGTGAAAAACTCAACCATGGGGTGTTGTAGACACCTCATTTTTTACCGCCCTTAAGACTTGAGCACTACTGATTGCTTACTTTGTGATGCAGGCTATGCTATGCAAAAGGGTCGATTTCTTTGGCAAGGAGATCGTCAAATCCAAACCTCACACCCCTTTTTTGGACCAAAACTATTTTGAATGGTTTTTAGACCTTAAGGCACTCTCTTTCAAAATGTTTTGAAATAAAGTTCCTACGATGTTCCGACACTCACATTTCATTAAATGTTCCGTTTTTCGGTAACCCAAGCAAGGACAAAGTGGAAATGAATGAAAGAGAGATGAAATCTTTGAAAAATCTTTCAAAACACCTTGTTTAGGGGTTTGGAGTTGAAGAAAAAAGGAGAAGAGGGAAGAAACCAAGCTGGAGAAGAAGATGGGCATGAATCGCTAAGAGAAATTCGAGCAGCCCTCGCTAAATCAGGCCTATCCATTTGCACACTTGGATTTCAGTTATGAGGCCACCACCGTTGGAAATAAGACTTTCGGGGCTTCATTTTTCACTCAAGAATCCCCTGAAGCCAAGTCCGGATGAGGGAGATATGGTTTGTTGAAGTAGGGCATTAATTCGGTTGGACAGAAACTGAGCAGTCTTCACTAAAAGAGGGATATCTCTTAGTAAAATTGGAATTTTGATGTGAGGCTACAACCATTGGAAAGCTTACTTCCGGGGCTTCAATTTGCACACAAGAATGACCTGAAAAGGCATCCAGATAAAGGAGTTAGGCTTGCTTCAAGTCGGGGACCAGGACTTATTTTTGCTGCAAACCACTAAGGGAGTGTGCCGACCACAAATGGAGCATGCCGACCATATGCCGACCAGAAATGATCCTTGCTGATCAGAAAAAGTGGTCGGTCGACCAGTTGAGGTGGTCGATCGGCCAGAAATTTCTAGAAAGCCCAGAATCTGCAGATATTTTGCTCCAATTTTCCAGTCATCCGATATTTCTGAATTGAGATATGTCGACCAATGCTCATATATTGCTATATATTGAGCTATATCTCATCTTTTTAAAGGGTTGGCAAGTTTGCGGAGCCTCTCTTTCTAAAGTCTCTCTCTCTAGAATTTTGAAGAGTAAAAATTCCAGCCCCTCCCTCTAGAAGCCTCACTATTTTCTTGTTTTAAGCCTTAAGCTTAGAATCCTTTACACTTTTGCAAAGAGACCCTTGATCAAACTTAACCACCATTGGGCTGAGGTTCTTTTAGGATCATTTGGAGTTCCTAAGGTGGTTTTAGCTCAGAATTTGGACCTGTTTTGCAGCTGTGCTTCAAGGATAAGAACTCTCTCCCTTTTAGCTTATTTTGCATGCTTGCTTCACCATCCTTTTTTCATTGTTTTGGACTATTTTGGGGCTGGTTTTGAACTGTTAGAAACTCTGTTTTTGAGGCATAAAAATGGTGGTTTAAGCCTTGTTTGGCTAGGGGGTGTTTCCTCCCTTTTGCTCCTTGCCTTGTAAGGCCTTTTGAGCTATCTTTCAAGCTTTTCAAACAACTTCATTTTGGCCTTAAAATCACTGAATTCTAGAGGAATTTCAGTGGTGGAAAGGTAGTTTTGAGGCCTAAAATGGGAGAGGGTGGTCCCCCACTCCTCTTGTCTTGTTAGCATGTGTTGTTGGCCTATCAAATGAGCATGTATTTCTTCCTTCTTGAGGCTTAGTTTGAGCATGTTTTTGTGACTTTTTGGGCCTGCTCTAACGCCTTTTGAGGCTGGTTTGGTTGTTGCTTGCATGCTTCATACACTTGTAGTGTAATCCTACTCACTAGCCTAACATGCTTCATGTCTTAGCCTTTAATTCTAGCATGTATTGGCTCTCCAGCATGTTTTTGGCCATTATTTAACATGCTTCAACTCTGATTTTAGTTGGTTGGATCACCTCTTGCTTGGTTCTTGTACTTGTAGTGTAATCATGCTCATTGGCCTAGCTTACTTGGTGTTTTGGCCTTTTATTCTAACATATGTTGGCTATGTTCAAGCATGTTTTTGGCCTTGTTTTGACATAATTTAGGACTTTTTTGAAAGGTTTTAGGCCTTTGAGGATTGTATTGCATAGCTATAGTGCAAGTGCCTTTGCTAGCCTTGTGTTTTAAGGCCCCTAGCATGCTTGGCTTATGATGTTTGCATGTCTTAGCATCCTTTAGCATGTAATTTCAAAGCATATACTTCCATCATACACTCGTATATATCTCTCTTTAATTGTGTTTGAGAGTTGAGCCTTATGCATCGTTTATGAGCCAATGCATGAACATCATTTTCTTTCTTTTCATGCTATCTTCTCGGTTCATTTCAGCCACTGTTTTGGCATATTTAACCTCTGTCTGGGGTTGGTTTGGTCATTTAGGCTTAGTATTGTATGCCTATAGTGTTATGCTATTTGCTAGCTTCAATGCCTTTGACCTCAAGCATGTATTGCATGCATTGTTTGCATGATTTAATGTTGCTTAGCATGCCATTTAAGTGCTGAAATGTATACCATTGTATGCCATCTTTCATTTGTTGTATCACTTTGAAAGTAGTCTTAAGCCGCTTGTTGGCTTGAGCACGGAATTGAGGCGTTCATGCCTAATGGTTTTAACCTTCTCTTGAGGGTATCTACCAACCAACGGCATAAAGCTTCTTCCATGCTCAAGGTGCTTGTGGCTTAGATCCTCTTTGAAAATTAGAGGACTCTCACTTTTGGACTTAACTGATTAAGGGACTAATTGGTAATCTAAAACAAAGTAAAACATGTGAAAGATAAGCATGTTGTTTGCATTGCATTGTGTTTGGATTGGACGTTAATCCAAACACAAGGAATGTGGCACGTTTCATACTCCAAGTGATGAAACGTGTAGCATTTCTTGGTCGCCGACCCTCTTGATCATGCATGATAAAGGTGGACGCTCTTATGTGTTATTTGTGCATTCATTGACTCATGCAAACTTGGCTTCTCGGCCATCGTGTATTGCGATGATCGGTTGGTGGCCCGAGAGTCAAAAATTGCACTCCCTTAAGCTTGAGAAATGATAGGGAGGGTGATTGTGCACACATATCTTGCAAATACACTGCTATGTCCCTTGTTGTTCTCTGTTGCAGCAAAACTGGAGCTTGGCAAATTAACTGGTCGGCCGACCAGTACGGGTGGTCGACCGACCACTTTTTCTAGTCTACAACCAGTTTTTCTGGTCTACAGCTCCCTTTTTTGGTCGGCAGCCCACTGGAGGGTCCCTGTGTTGGAGAAAAAGAATTTTGGAGATTGTGCAATTTTCAGAGATAAAATCAAATGTAAACAAAGGCAATTTGAGGCATGGTAATGGATTTCCGAGCAAAGTCGACCGAGCATGCATATCCCCCTCGCTTCCCGAGGCCATTTGTTTAAATTGCTTAGCTAAACTAGTTCATTAGCTTAGTTATTTTGTAATTAATTAGTTAAGTGTTTAATTAATTAATTTGGTTTGTACTTAATTAACTTAGAATAGTTAGTTAATTCAACTCGGCTTGTAATAATTAGTTAACTAGGAATAGTTAATTAGTGTTGGTTTGTAATAATTAGTTTAATTAGCGTAGCTAGTTAGCTTATTATTCGGACTATCCGTCGAGAGGGCAAATGTTGTAATAAGTGTGCGTGTGTGTATGAATGTCTTCCAACCCCACGTCTTTCTCCCTTTTATTTACCAGCTTTTGATGGTTAGTTTTAGGGCATATTTCAATTAGCATACTTATGCTTTGCATGCATGCAGCATTCATTCGTATTGCATGCACCGGGCTCGGCGCATCATTCAAACTGTATTGTATTTCAATTCCTATTTGAGTACATGTATCAAGTGTAGCATTCATATGCCATCTTAGATAGCCGAGCCTATTTTAGTTGCATTTTTGCATGCGTTGCATTAGGCATACTTAACATAGTTAAGATCATGCATTGATTTCTAATTAGCTTTTGTTTTGGCTCAGAGTACACTGTAAGTGTTTACGCTTTAGCATATCGCATGAGTGTGAATGCTGCCATGTATAGCATGCTTGCCATAAGGCTATGTGCTTAATTGACTAACTCCTTAAATGCCTGTGGATGAAGGCTTCATTGCTTGAATTGGAACAATTCATCAAAATGTGTATTTTAAGCCCACTCTGCGGAGTGGCAAAATCATGTTTTAAGCCCACCTTGTTTGGTGGCAAATCTGCAGTTTAGCCTACTTGAAGGTAGCAACTTCAAACCACTTGTCAAAAAAACAAACATGAGATGTTTTGTTCCAACTTGAGTGATTGAGTCTATACTTGTATGTTGTACGCATCACATAGTAATTCTAGATTAAATAACTGGAATAAGAACACGTGTGTTTTCAAAACAACATATCACGTTAGTAGAGGCCGATCTTTGATCGGGCGAGCGGGGGTACTCATTTCAGGACCTTCCCTTCTCGTATCCAAGTTCTCGAGCTGATGAAACTTTGGTGATGACGGACAAGTGGCCTTAGGCATGAGTTAGGGTTTCCTAAATTTTCCAAAAACAAATATTTAGGTAGCGACTCTGAAATCTGGCAAAGCAGTCCATGTTTGGCGCTTTTTGATTAAAATCGATTTTCCAAAATGATTTGTCGAATTTGGACTCTTTGGTGATTTATCAGTCTTACATTGCACTTTGTGGGATTAGATTCAGAACCGTGACAGGAGTCCGAACTGTAGTAGCTATGAATCCAATTCGCGCCCTCGCACGCGAAGCGGAGTTCGGGCGATTTACAGGTGTATGTTAGCTCAGGAGTTGGAGGCCAAGGTGGAGAAAGCCGTTTACTACTTGAGCAAAAAAATGATGGATTATGAGACCCGTTACACTTCCTTCAAGAAATATTGTCTAGTCTTGGTATGGGCTACCAGGAAGTTGAGGCACTACCTGTTAGCTCACCCTGTAATCCTGGTTTTGAGATTAGATCCTATCAAATATCTCTTTGAGAAACCAGCGCTTACGGATAGGCTAGCCCATTGGTTGTTTCTTTTCTCCGAATTTGTTCTTACATATGTTACACACAAGTCGGTTAAAAGGAGAGCTATAACAGAATTCTTGGCAGATCACCCAGTAGAGGGGGATGGAGCAGTGGAGTATTTTTTCCCAGATGAAGATATTCTGCAAATAGAGGAAAAAAACGTGGATGTACTTTAACAGAGCAACCAATCAATACGGTTATGGGATCGGTGTGTTATTGATAGCACCTGATGACTCCCATTTACCCTTAGCCTTCAAACTCCGATTCAAAGTATCCAACAATAAAGCAGAATATGAGGCGTGTATTGTTGGTTTAGAAGCTGCCTTGGAACCAGGGGCAAAAAGGTTGGACGTCATCGGGGATTCGAACTTGGTTGTATCTTAAGCCAATGGAGATTGGCGGGTTAAAGAGGAGAAAATGAAGGTTTACCATCAAGTCTTGGAAATGCTAATTCTGAGGTTTGAAAAGCTAACGTTTACCTATCTGCTAAGAGAGAACAACCGATTCTCTGATGCACTAGCAACTCTATTTTTTATGGTAGACATTCCATTGGGAGTTAGGATGCGTCTGATCATTATTGAATAGAAATACACGCCAGCCTATGAAACCATTGCTGCGATAGATGAGGCTTCAAACAAGAACCCCTAGTATTACGATATTTGGAACTTCCTGAAAAAGGAGACGTATCCACCAGGGGCAAATGCCAAGGACAAATAGGGAATACAACGCTTGGCCGTCCAATTTATCATCTGCGGGGGCAAGTTGTACAAAAGAGGCCATTTGGGAATGCATAAACTATGTGTTGAGGAAGAAGAATTAAAGCGCCTTATGGAGCCATTCACGGAGGAGAGTGCGAAGCCCACATGAACGGTGTGATGCTCGCCCGAAAAATCTATAGACAAGGCTACTACTAGTCAACCATGGAAGAAGATTGAATTGGTTTTGTTCAGCGATGCCACAAGTGCCAGATTCATGCCAATCGTATGAACATTGCGCCGTCAAAGCTCTACAACATGACTTCACCATGGCCATTCTCTGTTTGGGGGATAGATGTTATTGGTGCCGTCATGCCAAAAGGGTGTCAAACGAACATGAGTTCATTCTGGTAGCAATCGAATACTTCACGAAATGGGTGGAGGCCTAGTCCTATTCTATGTTAAAAGCATCGCATGTGGCTAAGTTCATCAAGAACAATATCATTTGCCGGTACGGGGTTCCGAATGAGATTATCTCCGATAATGGGTCGCACTTTAAGAAAGAGGTGATAGACTTGCTTAAGAAATATAACGTAGCTTTCCATAAGTCATCAACCTACATGCCGCAGACCAATGGAGCCGTTGAGGCCGCCATAAAAAATATCAAGAGAATTCTGCAGAAGATAGTGGAAACTTACAGGGACTGGCCAGATAAACAGCCATTCACGCTTTGGGGCTATAGAACCTCAATCCGAACATCTACAGGGGCAACTCTCTATTCTCTCATCTATGGAATGGAAGTTGTTCTGCCAATTGAAATTGAAGTGCCATCGCTGCGAGTTATGGCCGAGTGTCAGATAGCGGAGGCGGACTGGCAACAGAGTAGGTTTGAGGAGTTAATGTTGTTTGATGAGAGAAGACTAAGGGCATTGTATCATGTCTAGGGTTACCAATGTCGAATTGCCAGGGCTTTTAACAAGAAAGCTAAGTCTCGGAATCTCAAGGAAGGAGACATGGTGCTGAAAGACAACTAAGCTCTCATTCATGACCCTAGGGGCAAGTTCAAACCCAATTGGACTGGTCCCTACATCATCAAATCAGTTTGGTCAGGAGGAGCAATTATTCTCATGGACTTAGATGGCCTGGAATTTCATAACCGATCAATATGGACAAGTTGAAGAAATATTACCCCTGAGAGGCTTGCTAGGCTAAAAACCTGAAAGGGCGACCTACCCAAAACTTAGAGCATAAAAAATTAGAAACAAAGAAAAACTGAGCTCGTAAGGTTGAAAACCCTAAAAGGCGACTTTGGCAAAAGTTAGAGCGCAAAATGAGAGAGTTAATACACGAGTGAACCTTAGCTGAACTACGTAAGGCCTGATTCCCATTTTTGGATACGTAGGCAACTTCACCCTGAAGTTCGGCCATAACTATCTCCGATTCAACCGTCCTATACATTTTCCTGATCAGGTCATCTTTGTTCATCATCTACTAGTTCGGTTATGGTCTTTATTTTGGAGAAGAAAAGCTGATTATAGTGCAGAACAGTAGTGATATGCAATCAGGGGTAGTTATGATTTCTTTTGATTCAGGACTGTACATCTTGATAATCGACTCCGCGCATTTCAAGTGGTGATCGTTCTTGAAAATTGTTTTGAAAAGTTTTAATAAAAGTTGATTTTGTTCAAAATTTTATCCTTTTACAACTTGAACCATTTTTTGGGACCAAAAGGAAAATTTTCAGTACTCATAACTTTGATTTTATTAATTTCAACAGAAGTACATTCTCTCTCTTTGATTTAGATCAAAGTTGCTTTTACATCTTAAACTTGTAAAGAAAATATCAAAGCAGCAAAACTAGGGACACAACTAAGGTAGGTGGTTTTATGCCAAAGACGGTCTAACCTCTGCCTCTTCTTCAAGCCAAGCCAAACACTTCTCAGACAGGGTATAACTGAAACTAATGGCAGGGGCCAGAATCTCTCTCATCCTCCAGGCCACGAGATATTGGGGCAGGTGCGAGGCATGAGCCGGAAATGAAGCTGTGTATTTCACCCCTTCATCTGGACGTATCTGATTATGCCCGAACTGGTGTCGAAACTAGAAAGAAAAATAGAATACGCATTGTGTGAGGCTAATCAACTCTACACTCGACTGTCGGGACATGCTGTAGCTTATCTCAGCCAAATTAAGCCAAGGGCAACGCCAAGTTATGCCAGCCGTAGATTTGTTGCACATCCAATCATACCATAAACCTTCTGAAGGGAAATCGACCAGCCGTTGGCGAAAGAAATAAGCTCGGGCTGAGTACTTAGGGCAAGGGTCCACTACTTGCAGTTTATCCATCAACCATACCTGGGGAGGTTGTAGACCGCCCGAACTCGCTCCGCGCGTCCCCCTTTCGGAGAGGGCACGAATTGTGTTCTTAGCTACTACAATTCGGACTCCCGTCACGGTTCTGAATCTAATCTTACAAAGTGCAATGTAAGACTGATAAATCACCAAAGAGTCCAAATCCGGCAACTGGTTTTGAAAAAACAATTTTGAATCAAAAGCGCCAAATATGAACTGCTTTGCCAGATTTCAGAGTCGCTACCTAAATATTTTGTTTTGGGAAATTTAGGAAACCCTGACTCGTGCCAAAGGCCACGTGTCCGTCATCACCAAAGTTTCCTTGGCTCGGGAACTTGGGTATGAGAGGGGAAGGTCCTGAAATGAGCACCCCCGCTCGCCCGATCAAAGATCGGTCTCTACTAACATGATATGTTGTTTTTGAAAACACATGCATTCTTATTCTGATTTATTAGCTAGCTTACTATGTGATGCGCACAACATACAAGTATAGACTAGATCGCTCGATTTGGAACAAAACATCTCATGTTTGTTTTTCGAAAATGGTTTGAAGTTGCTACCCTCAAGTAGGCTAAAATGTGGATTTGCCACCCTCAAGGTGGGCTTAAAACATGATGATTTGCCACAAACAAGTGGGCTTAAAACGCACATTTTGATGAATTGTTCCAATTCAAGTAATGAAGCCTTCATCCACAGGCATTCATGCAGTTACACACTTAAGTAGTTAGCCTCATGACAAGTATGCTATCATGGCAGTTACTTACACACATGCAAGGATGCTAAAGCATAAACACTCACATTGTACTTCGAGCCAAAACAGAAGCTATGTTAGAAATCATGCATGATCCTAGCTATGTTAAGATGCCTAATGCAACACATGCAAAAATGCAACTAAAATAGGCTCGGCTATTTAGAATGACATATGAATGCAACACTTGATAACATGCTTTGAAACACGTATTCAAGAAAGTGTATTGAAATACAATGCAGTTTGAATGATGTGTCAAGTCCGGTGCATGCAAGACGAATGAATGATGCATGCATGCAAGCATAAGGATGCTAATTGAAATATGCCCTAAACTAACCACCGAAAGCGGATAAATAAAAGGGAGAAAGACGTAGGGTTGGAAGACATTCACACACACACGCACACTTATTACAAAATTTTCCCTCTCGACGGAGGGTCCAAATAATAAGCTAACTAGCTACTCTAATTACAGACCAAACTAATTAACTATTCCCAGTTAACTAATTATTACAAAACAAATTGATTAGTTAAGCACGTCAACTAATTAAGTACAAAACCAAGGAATTAGCTAGCTAAGAAAAGCAGGTAAAAGGAGCCTCAGGGCGAGAAGTGCATGCATGCTCGATCGCCTAGCTCGAAAATCCATTGCTATGCCCAGAATTGCCTCTGTTTGCATTTGATTTGATCTCTGAGAAGTGCACAAACCTCCAGATAGCTTCTACTCCAACATGGGGACCTCTTGGTGGGCTGCCGACCAAAAAAGGGAGGTGTAGACCACCTGTAGACCAGAAAAACTGGTTGTAGACCAGAAAAAGGGTTTGGTTGATCACCTTTACTGGTCTGCCGACCAGAAAATCTACCAAACTCCAGTTTTGCTGCAACAGAGAACAAGAAAAGGCATAGTAGTGTATTTGCAAGATATGTGTGCACAACCACCCTCCCTATCATTTCTCAAGCTCAAGGAAGTGTGGTACTCGACTCTCAAGCCACCAACCGAGCATCGCAATACTGGCTGAGAAGCCAAGATTGCACGAGTCAATGTCAATGAATGCACAAATAGACTCAATGAACCTATACCTCTATCATGCTTGATCAAGAGGGTCGGGGACAAAGAAATGAGGCTCGTTTCATCACTTCAAGTATGAAACGCCCCTCGTTTTTCGTGTTTGGATTAACATCCAATCCAAACACAATGCAATGCAACAACATTCCAAACACAATGCAATACAACAACATGCAAACACAATGCAATGCAATGCAACAACATGCAAACAACATGCGTATCTATCAATGTTAATGTGGCATACACAAGGTTCCATCATGTGAACAATGTATGCATGGCAAGTTTAGAAGCTTAAGGCATCAAAGCTAGTAAAGAGCATCTCACAAGAGGCATGCAATACCAAGTTTAAATGGCTAAACCAACTATGGACAGAGCTCCACCATGCCAAAACAAAGGCCAAAACATGCTGAAAAGGGAGTCCAAAAGCTTATACAAGCATGCATACACATTGGCTCACAAACAAGGCATAAGGTATAACCCTCAAGAG
The DNA here is from genome assembly GCA_025200525.1 of Camellia lanceoleosa. Lineage (NCBI taxonomy): Eukaryota > Viridiplantae > Streptophyta > Magnoliopsida > Ericales > Theaceae > Camellia > Camellia lanceoleosa. Next base: position 176,412,708 of record CM045758.1, on the reverse strand, counting down.
CAATGAAAGAGTGATAAATATGGGAGTATAGCAAAGACATAAGCTCTGAAATTGTATTCCAAATGATGCCAAATCATGCACATATCAGAAATGAAGCACGTTAGGAGGCTCAAAGCTCAAGACTAGCTAAGGTACTTGCACCATAGCCATATCAAGCAAGCCTCAAAGAGCCAAGGTGACTCAAAACAATCCCAAGGTAGGTCAAAACAATGCCAAAACATGCATGGAATAGAGCTAACGCATGCTAGAATGGGAGGCATAAAGCATGACGCATGCAAGGCCAATGAGTGTGATTACACTACACATACCAAAACCAAGCATGAGGTGGCTTCACCAACAAAAATCAGAATTGTAGCATGGCAAAATAAGACCAAAAATATGCTGAGATGGTAACGCAAAAGCTTAGGCACACATGCATACAAGTTAGGCCATGATCAAGACATTGAGGCACAACTCTCTAAAAGCATTGAATGTGTGAAACATGAGAGAGTATGACTACACTACACATACTAAAATCATGTTAGAAATGAGGCCAAAGCATGCCAACAACTCAAGTAATGCATGCTAGAGACTTTGAAAATCAAAGCTAGTGATCAAGATTGCACTATGGCTATACAAAGCAAGGCATGCATGACCAAAACTACTTAAAATAGAGCTTAAGCATGGCAAAACATGAGTAAAAGCTTACTGGAGTGGAGCAAAAAACATGCTAAAATGATGGTCCAAAGCATGATGCATATTAAGGCTAGAGGGAGGATTGCACTACAAGGGTATGAAGCATGCAAGAGGCAATCAAACCGACCCAAAATAGAGTTATGGCATGCTAAAATAACACCAAAAACATGCTGAGATAGAACCAAAATAGGCTAGCATGATGAATCAAAGCATTGAGCACACAAGGCTAAATGGCAAGATTACACCACAAGTGTAAAAAACATGCATGAGGTGACTTAACCAAGCCAAAACAGAGTTATGCCATGTTGAAATAATGCCAAAAATAAGCTAAGAGCAAGCCAACACATGCTGGACAAACATGCTCAAACATGAGGCCATCAACACAAGGAGAAGGGATGACCCCCTCTTATTTGGGGCCTCAAAACACACTTTCCACCACTGAAATTCCTTTGGAATTCAGTGGTGAAAAGACCAAACAAATGTGACCTCAAAGGCCTAAAAGGATAGCTCAAAATAAGGCAAAATAAGGCACAAAATAGGGTAGACCACCCCCAACACCAAAGAGGCCTTAAACAAACACTTTAAGCACTTAAAAACAAGATTTTTTTTAGTTGAAAGTTAGGCCTAAAACATCATGCAAATAGGGCCAAATAAGCAATGAAAACAAAGCTTTAAAGAGGGTAAAACTCACCCTTGAAGCACAACTGCAAAACAGAAACTTCAGAGGCAAAAACCAAGTCAAAACCACTCAAATGCAACCTCCAAGAACCTCAACTCAAGAGTGAAGATGTTTCACTAGGTGTTTAGTGCAAAAGTATGAACAAATCTCACTTTAAGGCACAAAACAACACAACTATAGAGAGAGAGGGAGAAATATAGAGATAGAAGGATATATTTAGCCCTAAGCAAAATTTCTGAACCTAAAGCAAAAGGGAGGAGGCTCCCTTATATAGAATTCATCCCTCAAGCTTGTTAGACAAGCTAGAGGCTTGAAGCAATCCCTCCATACACGTGTATGGAGAATGCCTTTGTTATGCACAACCTGGCAAGAAAAATATCTCTAAAATGCAGAAAGGCACGACCAATTGAAGTGGTCGACCGACCACTCCCACTAGTCGACCGACCACAAAAGGTGGTCTACAGGGAGAAAAACTGGTCGGCAAGGGAGGAAGCTAGTCTACACAGAGAGTAAAAAGTGGTGGCAAGCTGCCAACCACCTTAGGTCGTCCACAGACCACCCACTCTAGCTGGCCGACCACCAAAAGTGGTCTACAAGGACAAAAATTGGTCTACAGGGAAAAAAACTGGTCTACACCCCTGTTCCACTCTCCAGGCAAAGGATAACAAGGTTTGGTTAAAAAAACAAACCAAAAAGGAAGCAAGACAAGAGTCTGCAAGGCGAGGCACTCAGCCGGAAGCCCTGAAAACTAGTCTATGAGTACAAAAAGTGGCCTACGAGAGGGAAAGGTAGTCTATGACTACAAAAAGTGGCCTACAAGCCTCTGTTTCCCTCTAGGCAAAGGCAACAAGGCATGGTCCAAAAACCAGGCCAAAAGGAGAAAGTTAAGAGGTCCCGAGACAAGGCGCTCAGTCGAAGGCTCCGGAAACTCGAAACGAGCACAAACATGCACAATCACTAAGTGCACAGACGATGACGTCTGAGTCTTAAGGTCAGTCAAAAATGGGGTGTCTACAGAGGTATGAAAAATAAGAGAGATTAAAGAATAGAGAGGTGTACGATGAGAGAAAAGTAAGAAAGACTATGAGAGAAAAACAGAGAATGAGTGTTGAGTGATGTAAGGATCATAAATTAGAAGTGTGGAGAATAATACCTAGAGAAGTAATAGACTCCCTGCCAATCGGGTAGTCTCTCCTTGATGGAATGCATCTAAGCCCATCAAGGTTTCGGCCAGTGCCAAACCCATGCAACTTTTACCTTCTTTCAGACATTGGGCCACTTTGATCAATCGGATGCTAGCTCCACCAAAAATAGGGGCAAGGATGAATTGTGCAAGAAGGCATAAACAAAGAGCATGTTGCTGGAGGCCTTTCCGAAGAAGGTCACTCCTGTCTCTAATGGCGAAAAATCAATGAACTAAGTCGAGGATGTCTAGCTCCCCATCATGTGCCAAGGATCGAGCCTCGTGTAATGTTAACCCATACATCCGTCCCAAAGCTTGGGCATGGCCAAAATAGGGCTGAGGTATGATTTCTTCATCGCGTTAGGACTCCATTAAAGCTCGAAATTCCTCGAGTGTCGGACACACCTCTTGTGATCCGAATTGAAATACATGAGTGATCAGGTTCCAACATCGAACAATGGCATGGAGGAATGGAAAGCAAAGAGGAGTGCGACTTAGAGGAAAAAAAGGGCATTTAGGTCAAAACCGTGAAAGTTCACCTTTTCCGAGCCTTCCAAAGTGGCTACCCAGTCTCGGAGCCTATTGTTGCACAATGTCTCTATCTTGAGATCAAAATATGAAGGACTTGTTATTCTACTAGAAAAATAGCATGGGAGCACCATTTATAGAGGATGAGAAGGAGCAATTGTAGACACCCCATTTTTTACGGCCATTACGACTTGGACATCATCGCTTGCACACCCAATGATGAGTCAATATGCTTGTCCAATGCTCGAAATCCTCAGTGAAATGCCACAACTTTGAGCCTTTCAAACCCTACACCCCTGTTGCCTTTGCTTTGGACCCAAAACCTTAGTTTTTCAAGCTTGCAACCCTTGGTGGGCTGCCAGCCACCTTTTTGGGCTGCCGGCCATCACTCTTGGTCGCCGGCCACTAGTGCCTTTTGTAGATATTTTGTGATAGTTGTGCCAGCTGTTTGCACAGATGCTTGCATCTGCTCCCACATGTAGGGCTAAATGTTCTTGAAGGGAATTCATGTTTTCTATCTATAGAGGGTCTTCCTTTCATGTTTTAAGGTTAGAAAAATTTTAGAGCAAACTTTTTCCTCTTTCTTTGCAATTCTCTCTCTTTCTCTCTCTTCCAATTTCTACACTCTTTCCTACAGATCCTTAACCTGTGCCTATACACCCTTAATCAAATCTTCTCACCTTTGAGCTGAGGTACTTTTGAGCTTGGTTTGAGCTCTTGAACGGTGTGTTGTCTTGATTTGTTGCCTAGAATCGATCTTCTCTTCAAGAGGTATAAGGCTTTACTTGTTGCTTTGTTTTATTTGCTATTATTCTTGCTATTTTCCAACTATTTTTAGGCTATAAAAACTCAGTATTTTTGGGCTGAAGCTTGGGTTTTAAGGCCATTAAAGGTTGAGGGGCGATTCACTATTCGTTGCACCTTGTTTTGAAGGCCTTTTCCCTTGTGTTTCCCATCCTTTTACTATCTATTTTTGAGCTTTTAAACACTATTTTTCAGAGTTATTTCAATGACCAAAGTCACGTTTTGAAGTCCAAATTTGGAGGGGTTAGCCTCCCCTCCTTGTGTCTTGCTTACTAGCCTAGCTTGTGCTATGTTTTAGCAAATTAATCTAGCTGACTATTTTTAGACTATTTTAGCACTATTTTTGGTTGATAATTGCATTTGAGCTTTGTTTTCCATAGTTGCAGTGTAATTGTCCTCATGAGTTTGGTGTTCTAGGTCTTAGACACCATCTTGTTTGAGTTGATTGCATTTATTTATGGCCTTCCATACTCGTGATCACTCCGAATCATCTCCACAACCTCTCTCCTTTCTTGCCTTTTTTTTTCTTTGAAAGTCGTTCAAACTACTTGTTTGTTTAAACATGAGATTGAGATGTCATGTTTAATGGTTTAATCCTTTAGGGGGTTTATTACCAACGGTATGATGTCTCTTTCATGCCTAATGCAACACTTGGCTTGAGCCTTCTTTCCATTTAGAGGACTTAAATTCACCACTTGGACTGAATGAATTAAAGGATGGTTTGTAATTAAAATGGGACTAAAATGGTGCACGATAATACTAAGTGTTGTGTTCAATCAGACATTAATTGAACACATGGAAGCTTGAGGCATTTCATACTCATTAGTGATGAAATGGTTCAAGTATCGAAGGTCACCACTTCCCTTAATCAATTCATGAAAGGGAGGAGGTTTGTGTCTTGTTTTGTTACATTTATTGAACTTGCACACTTTGGTTCATAAGCCATCATGCAATGAAATTGCTTGAATTGATGGTTTGTGGACCAACTTTACTACTCCTTTGATTTGTTCATGAAAATGAGGGGTAAGTTGTGCAGACAACCCTTGAGAATACCTTGTGCATGCTCTATTTGTTCTCTGTTGTAGCAAGATGAACCTTGCCGCAGTGGACGGCAAGCTACTTTCTATGGCCGGTAGGCCACTTTTGATGGCCGGCCGACTATCATTGGTGGCCAGCAAGCCCTCACTCTTGGCCGGTCGGCCGGCCACTAGTACAAATTCAATAGTGTGTTTTTTGAGCAGAGTAGAGCCATTCTGGAAGTGGACAAAGGTGTAAGAGTTCTACTGTGCAATAGAGACCTTCTGGAAGCAAAATAGTGGCTTTTCGAGTGGAAACCGAGCACGTGCATGAGCATTCCTCGCATATCAAGCCTGTTTTAATTTAAATACTTAGCTTAGCTATTTGTTATAATAAATTAGTTGTAGCTAGTTAATTTTGTAAAGTGGTGTAATTATTTTAGTTAGCTAGAATAGTTAATTAATTAGTTTGTTGTAATAATTAGTTAAGTAGTTTAGCTAATTCAATTTGTGTTGTAATAATTAGCTTAGTTAGCTAGTTAGTTAGTTGATCCATTCGGACTCTCCTTCGTGAGAGCGCAAACTTGTAATAATGTGTATGTCTTTCAACCCCACGTCTTTCTCCCTTTTATTTACTAGCTTATGATGGTGAATTTATGGATCATGTTTTGTTTAGCATGCTTCATGTTTGCATCCACTTGCCTTGCATGCATTGAGCTCGGCGCATCATTGTAACTTGCATTGTTAGTTTCAAATACATTCTTTGAATACGTGCTTAGAACGCATGCTATCAAATTGAATTCATGTGCCATCTTACTAGCTGAGCTTAGTAATTGCATATCGCATGTGTTGCATTACGCATATTGTATAGTTAGGATCATATATTTTTGTAACTCTATTTTTTTTGGCTTGGAGTACTAGGTGTGCCTTTTACTTGCTTTAGCATATCGCATGCATGTGATTGTTGCCATGTCTAGCATGTTGCCATGAGGCTAAGTGCTTAAATGCTAAACTACTTGAATGCATGTGAATGAAGGCTAGTTGCTTGAATTGGAATAATTCGATCAAATGTACATTTAAGCCCACTTTTGCAAGTGGCACAAAACTCTTTTAAAAAACAAACATGAAATCGAATGTTTCAATTTTGGCAAAGCTAGTCTATACTTGTGTCTGTGCACATCACATAGTAATGTTAGCCCAATAACCAGAAGAAGAGCATATAATGGAGATAAAAATCATATCATGATTGGTAGAGACCGATCTTTGATCGGGCGAGCGGGGGTGCTCAATTCATGACCTTCCCGTCTCGTACCTAAGTTCCCGAGCTGAGACAATCTTGGTGATGACGGACACATGACCTTTGGCACGAGTCATGGGTTTCCTAAATTTTCCAAAATATTTAGGTGGCGACTCTGTATCTAGCAAAACAGTCCATTTTTTTACTTTTTTGATTCAAAATCAATTTTCCAAAAGATTTACCGGATTGAGACTCTTTGGTGTTTATCTATTTCATATTGCACTTGTGAGATAAAATTCAGAACCGCGGGCGTCCGATATTGTAAGGTTATACACCTTCCAAAAGGGGGCGCGAAAAAGTCGAGCCATAGTTTCTGGCTACTTTGCTGGGGAATTTAGAGAACTTGACTTGAAATTCATGATGTAGATTTTTATCTACACTTATATGTTTCTTTGCATTGCATTTGCATTGGTGCGTTTAAGTCATTGTGTTTGCCATTTGCTATTCCTGGACAGTTTGCCGGAGGCTTGCCTAAAAGCTGATCGATCACGGACTTTGCCATGTTGGGAACACAACCCTTGGATCTAGACTACCGCTGTACCATTTGATCCTCCTTTCACTTCTTGGTGTTAGGTGTGAGAGGTATATTAGGTAGTTTTGCTGAGGTACCCTTTTGACTATTTTGGCCTAGTTGCATATCAAATGCCATAGAGACTGTTCCAAACTAGGACATGATGCTTACCCGAATATAGGATTGTGTGAAACTGCTTTGTTTGAATAGTGAACCCTAGTTTCGTCAAATAGGGTAACCTTACCCCCTCATAGGAGTGTTTTGGCTCTCACTTAACCAGTATGTGCTTTATAGTGAAACTGTATAGGAATGTGCATATCAATTGCCTGTTGGGTATCTGTTTTGGGGGCTGAATTCAGTGTTGAGTGTAGTCCTACAACTTTGATTACATCTGTGTGTTGTTAAGATCTAAGCTGAGATGCTGTGCGGTTTTTGATTACTGCATTCTTTTTGCTTTATTTCTTTTTGCTAGGTAGTATAACACCATAGCTTCAGACAGTTTGAATATCCCCTAAGTGCTCTGGACTTGAGTCGGAAAGCTTTGCAAAGCTGGAGATCTTGTTAGGGGACAGCTCGTGTTTACTTCACTCTCGCCGGTTACTAGACGAAGGAGAGTCAGGTAGAGTCTGCCGGTCCAAGCAGTCATCCCTTACTTCACCTGTATCTAGTCAGGCTCAGGGATAGTCTTCTACATCTAGTCTAATATGAGAGCACTCACCTATACCGATGGCACAATATCCCCCAGTCAGCATAGAGGAACTAATCCATCACCTTTAGCAAATAGTTGAAACTATGCAGTAAGACGTTGCTCGTCAAGCTGAGGTCATGACACGTCAGGCTGAGGTAATAAATAGGCTGCAACAACAACAACTGCAACTAGCAGTGACTTCTGCATCTCATGCACCTCCTATAGGTATTCTAGCACCCGAAGCCACTACCCATACTACTACTGCCCATACTGAAAACCAGGGTAATCCTGCAGAACCGATCCCACCACAGGCCTCCAAAGCACTTGTGTATCAAACTGAGGGTCCATTTGAGTTTGAGGTTGACTCGACTGTGCTTAAGGTCAACACACTAGAAAGGCTATTCAAAAAGGCACAGGGTGTTAACACCATCCCCGATATAGAAGATGGGTATATTGACTCTATAATGACATTGCCAGATCAGTTCAAAATGCCGCACATCGATAGATTCGACAGCTCCGGTGATCCCATGGTTCATCTTTGGTTATTTTCAGACATTTTGTAGCCGATGGGCCTAACCAGATTGCAGAAGCTCTCACTCTTTGGCCATACCATGTCTGGTATAGTCACCATATGGTATGCGAAGCTGGAGGATTCTGTGAAGCAGAGTTGGGAAGAAATGACCGAGGTCTTTGTTGCGTAGTACTCGTATAACACATAACTCGAGGTCATAACTCACAATCTTAAGGCAACGTGCCAGGAGTTGAAGGAGGGCTTCTCATAATTCATGATGAGGTGGAGGGTGTAGACACCCCATTTTAGACCGCCCTTAAGACTTGGGCGCTACTGATGGTTTACTTGGTGATGAAAGATGTGCAGGGCAAAGGTTCGATTTCTTCGGCAAGAGGATAGTCAAATCCTAACCTCATACCCCATTTTGGACCAAAGCCATTTTGGATGGTTTTTAGACCTTAAAGCCCTCTCTTTCAAAATATTTTTGAAATAAAGTTCCTACGATGTTCTGACGCTCGCATTTTGTTAAATGTTGCGCTTTTCGATAAATCGAGCAAGGACAGAGTGGAAATGAATGAAAGAGAGATGAAATCTTTGAAAAACCTTTCAAAACACCTTGCTCGGGGGTTTAGAGTTGACGAAAAGAAGAGTGGAGAGAAGAAACCTAGTTGGGGAAAGAGTTGGGCATGAACCGTTAAGAGAGAGTCGGGCAGCCCTCGATAAATCAGGCCTATTTGTCTATACACTTGGATTTAATCTATGAGGCTACCACCATTGGAAAGAAGACTTCTGGGGCTTCATTTTAGGCTCAAGAATGACCTGAAAAGGAGTCCAGATGAAGGAATTAGGCTTTCTTCAAGTCAGGGACCAGGATTGATTTTTGCCATCGGCCTCTATGGGAGTGCATCGGCCACAATTTGACCTCAGTAGCTATAGGTCGGCCAAAAGTGAACCTGATCGGCCAAAAATGATGGCCGGTCGGCACCAAAGATGGCCGGTCGGCCAGAAGTGTCCAGAAAGCCCAGAATTGGTAGATATTTCTCCTCCAACTGTTTCCAGCTTGTGCCACCTGTTCCAAATCAGATATTTCGACCCAAGCTTGATATTTTGCTATATATGAAGCCTTATATCTCATATTTAAGGGTTAGAACATTTGGAGAACATTTTTGGCAAAAGGTTTGGGAGCTTCTCACACTATAACCTTTCTCGCTACAATCCTCTCTTGAGCATTTGTGCTAGAAGGCTTGCATACAACCATCTTCAACCTATCAACCCTTAAGAAGACTTGATCACCATTGGGCTGAGGTCCCTTGGAACTTGGTTTGAGCTCCAAAAGGTGGTTTTGGCTAAAGGAAAGTGGCTGTTTTTGCTGCTGTGCTCCAAAGGTAATCACTCACGCCTTTTACCTTTGCTTTGCATGCTTGTTTTACCACTTTTGCAAACTATTTTTGGCTTGGTTTTGAACTAAAGAAAACTCTATTTTTCGGTCCTAAAAATGATGGTTTAGGCCTATTTTGTGTTAAGGGGTTGTCTCTCCCTTTTGTTCCTTAGCTTGTATAGCTTTTGAGCCATCTTCTAAGGCCTTTCAAAATAACTTTTCGTGGCCTTTTAACCACTGAAATCCAGAGGATTTTCAGTGATAAAAACCCTATTTTGAGGGCCCAAATAGGAGAGGGTGGTCCCCTCTCCTCTTGTCTTGCTTGCTAGTGTTGATGGCCAACCAAATGGGCATGTGTTTTTACTTCTTTATGGCTTTGTTTAGGCTCATTTTTGTGAATTCTTAGACCTTCCATAACTCTATTTTTGGCTTGTTTGATCTTTGGTTGCATGCTTTATACACTTGTAGTGTAAATTTTGCAAACTAGCTTTGTGTGCCTTATGAAGTAGCATGTCTTTCTAGCATGTTTTGGCTCCATCTAAGCTTGCTTTTGGTGTTTTTTTAGCATGCCATAACTCTATTTTAGGTCGGTTTGATAGCCTCTTACATGTTCCATGCACTTGTAGTGCAATTCCATTCATTGGCCTAACATACATCATGCTTTTGACTATCATTCTAGCATGATTTTGGCTTAACTCTAAGAAGATTTTGATCATGTTTTAGCATTCTCTAGGTCTGATTTATGTTATTTTGGTCATGCATGCATTGCTTTGTATAGCCATGGTTCAATCTAGCTCATTAGCTTTGTGTATTGAGTCCACTAGCATGCATTGCTTGGACTATTTTCATGATTTGGCATCATTTCATATGAGATTTGAGTCCATATAGTGTGGTCATGCACTCATATTTGTCACCTTTTCAATGTGTTGGAGGGTTTGCCCTTTATGCCTTAACATGAGTCATTGCGTGTGCCTTCATGCCTAAACTTGCGAGCTATTATTTCAGTGTTTATTTAGGGTTATTTTTCCAGGATGTAACTCTAATTTTTGTTGTTTAAGTCATCTCATGCTTGGTCTTGGTAGGTGTAGTGTAACCCTCCCTTTTGGCCTTGCATATTTCATACTTTATGCCCTTCATGTTAGCATGTTTTGGCTTTGGTCCGTGCATGTTTTAGTCTCATTTTGACATGTTCTAGGACTGTTTTGGGTTGCCTTGGCCATATGCTCCATGTTTTTCATAGTTGTAGTGCAATTGGCCTCATTAGCTTTGAGTTTTGAGCACCATAGCATGCTTAATTTGTGACATGTATATGATTTGGCATCATTTACCATGACATTTCAGAGCATATAGAGTTGCCATGCTCCCACTTCTTTCACCCTTTGAATGCCTCTAAGGGTTATGCATTGTTGCCTAGCTTATGGACCAATATGTGTACATACATGTTCCTTTTGGTGCCTTTGTTTTGGTGTTTTGGCCACTATTTTGGGCATGGCTGAGGTCTATCCATATGTGGTTTAAGTCCATTGAGTATGTGTATTGCATGTTGTTGCATGCTAGTTGCATTACATAACATTTTTGCATATTATTGCATGCTCGTCGCATTGCATGATTCTTGCATGTTGTTTACATGTTTAGGTTGCATTACATGGTGCTTGCATGCCCGTGTTGCATTACATTATTTGCATGTCATTAGCTTTGTTAAGTTATGCTTGCATTGCATTGCATTTGGCATGCTTTTGTTGAGTTGCATTGGATTTCCATGTTATGTGCTTTGCATTGTGTTTGGATAGGATGTTAGTCCAAACACGAGAAATGAGGGACGTTTCATACTTGAAGTGATGAAACGTGCCTCAATTCTTGGTCGCCGACCCTCTTGATCATGCATGATAGAGGTTAAGGCATTTATGTGTTTTTGTGCATTTCATCCATATTGATTTGTGCAACTCGGCCTCTTTGGCCATCATGCATCGTAATGCGTGATTGATGGCTCGAGAGTCGAGCATTACACCCCTTTGAGCCTTAGACATGATAAGGAGTGTGGTGGCATACACACTTTCTTGCAAATACATTGCCATGCCTTTGTTTGTGCTCAGTTGCAGCAAAAGCAGCAGTTTGTAGGAAGAGATGGCCGATCGGCTATATAGTGTGCTGATCGGCTAACAATAATTGACCGATAGCCTCAAAATTGATCGATGACCATTATCCACTAGCCGATGGCCACCTTTCTTGGCCGATGACCTCTCAGAATGTCCATGAGGTAGGTCAGAAGCATCACAGAAATTGGCATAATTTTCAGAGGTGCAGAACAGTGCAAACAGAGGCAACATGAGGCATGGCAACGGATTTCCGAGCGAGGCGACCAAGCATGCATCATTCATCATTTCGAGGTAGAGCTGTGGCATCCTGTTTTAATTTCTTACTTAGTTGGTTCTGTAACTTAATTAATTTGTTTAATTAGTTAAGAGTTTTGTAATAATTAATTAGCTAGGATAGTTAGTTAATTGGTTGGCATGTATTATTCATTTGGACCCTCCGTCGAGAGGGCGAATTTTGTAATAAGTGTGCGTGAGTGTGTGCATGTCTTCCAACCCCCATTTATTTCTCCCTTTTACTTAACCGCTTATGATGGTTAGTTTTAGGGCATATTTCATTAGCATACCTTATGCTTTGCATGCGTGCATCCATTCATCTGTCTTGCATGCACCGGGCTCGGTGCATCATACAAACTAGCATTGTATTTCAATACATTTACATGAATACGTGTTCAACAGCATGTTATTGTGTTGCATTCACATGACATCTTAAGAATAGACGAGCCTATCTGAGTTGCATTTTGCATGTGTTGCATTAGCCATCTTAACATGAACTAGGATCATGCATGATTTCTAACTAGTTCTTTGTTTTGGCTCGGAGTACACTGTGAGTGTTTATGCTTTAGCATACTGCATGTGTGTTAATGTTGCCATGTTAGCATGCTTGCCATGAGGCTAACTGCTTATTTGATATAACTACCTGAATGCCTGTGGGTGAAGGTTGGATTGCTTGAATTGGAACAATTCATTGAAATCCGCAACTTAGCCTACTTGCGAGTAACAAACTTCAAATCATTTTCTCAAAACGAACATGCAATGTTTTGTTCCAACTTAGGCGATCTAGTCTATACTTATATGTTGTGCGCATCACATAGTAATTCTAGCTAATAACCGGAATAAGAGCACATGTGTTTTCAAAAACAATATATCATGTTAGTAAAGGTCGATCCTTTGATCGGGCGAGCGGGGGTGCTCATTGCATGACCTTCCCCTCTCGTACCTAAGTTCCCTAGCCGAGGCAACTTTGGTGATGACGGACACGTGGCCTTAGGCACGAGTCAGGGTTTCCTAAATTTCTCAAAAAATAAAATATTTAGGTGGCGACTCTGTATCTGGCAAAGCAGTCCATGTTTGGCACTTCTTTATTAAAATCAGTTTTTCAAAATGATTTGCCGGATTTGGACTCTTTGGTGATTTATCAATCTCGCATTGCATGTTGCAAGATTAGATTCAGAACCGCGACATTGAGTCCAAACTGTAGTAAGCTAATGAACAAATCGGATTTCGCGCCTTTCGCGCGCAGAGCTGGGACGTTCGGGCGGTCTACAGTTTCTGGTGACTCTGCTGGGGATTTAGAGAACTTGACTCGAACTCATGATACCTTGTTTTGATTACACTTATGTGTTTCTTTGCATTGCATTTGCATTGGTGCGCCTAGGACACCGTGTTTGCCGTATGCTATTTCTGAACAGTTTGCCGGAGGCTTGCTTTGAGAAACGTGCCATAAGGCTGACCGGTTGCGGGCTCTGCCACGACGGGAACACAAACCTCAATTTTTATCAGGGCACCCTTTTTGACCACTCGACCTAGTGCATATCGGAAACTATAGTGACCATTCCAATCTAGGACAGATTGTTTACCCGATTATAGGTCGTTTGAAACCATTGTGTGCGTAGTAAAACCCTAGCTCCTGACAGAATAGGACAGGGAAACCCTATCCCTCCATAGGGGTGTTTTGACTCTTACTTGCTTGGTATGTGCTTTTAGAGTGTGTCTCTACAGGGAAAGCATGTATCAGTTTGCAAGTCTGGTATCGCCCGAGGGCATCAAGATTTTGGGGAATCGGTTTTACGAGGGTATTAGTTCTGACAGCATTGATCTGAACACAATTATTTAGTCGCACTTTTGGTGAAATCAGGCTAAGGTGCTGTCTGTTTTCTCTTTTGCTAGGTAGTCTTGGAACTATAGCTTCAGAAGACTCCAATATCCCCCGGGTACATTGGACTTGTGCAGATAGACTTTGTCAGGTCAGAGATTCAGTTCAAGGGCAATCAGTGTTCCTTTGCCAGAGGCATGGTAAAAGGCCAGTCATGCACAGATCACCAGTTCAACAGTCTCTAGATAAGCGGTCATTATCCACCTCACTTGTGCGCAGTTGGAGTTGAGATATCTGCTTCCACCTTAGAGAGGGAATACAAACCTGTTCAGTAAAATTCACAGTTTTCAGTTAATATGGAGGACATGATGCGTCAGCTCCAAGAAACCATGCAGGCCATGCAACGGGATGCTGCTCGCCAGGCAGAGGTTGCTGCACGTCAGGCAAAAGTGGTAGCTCAACAGGCAGAGTTGATTGCTAGGCTTCAGCAACAGAATCCACCACAATAAGCCGAAGCATCTGTTTCGCATCCGCCCCCACCCCCACCTAAGGTTTTGACACCCGGGGAGACTGCAAACGTCCAGGAAAATATGGACGTCCCAATGGAGCCAGTTCCATCCCCAATCCTACCTCAGCTGTCCAAAGCACCGGCGAATCCAGTGGACACATCGTCTGAATCCGAGGTGGATCCAACAGCGCTGAAAGTGAGCAAACTAGAAAAGTTGTTCAAAAGAGCTCAGGGCGTTAATTCCATTCCAGACATAGAGGATGGATACACCGACTCAGCAATGACGTTGCCAGATCGGTTCAAGATGCCACATATTGACCGCTTCAACGGCTCTGGAGACCCAATGGTGCACCTCTACTTGTTTTCTGATATACTGAGGCCAATGGGCTTGACCACAGCCCAGAAGCTGTCACTATTTGGCCGAACCATGTCTGGGATAGCCGTAATCTGGTATGCGAAATTGGAGAACTCTGTGAAACAAAACTGGGAACAGATAGCTGAGGCCTTCGTTGCTCAATACTCCTACAACACACAGATTGAGGTCACAACTCGTGATCTTGAAGTCACCCGCCAAGAGCCAAATGAGGGTTTTTCAGAGTTTGTGATGAGATGGAGAGCATATGCCTTGATGGTGACTACAAGGCCTTCCGACAAAGACCAGATAAAGATGGTTGTGCGCAACCTCCAACCCAGGCTGATGCAAAAAATGATAGTCTTATCCCTTCCCACCTTTGCGGACCTACACGAGATTGGGGTATAGATTGAAGACGCAATGAAACAAGGTCTGATTGACCACGAAAGGGAGTCACCCAAGAAGGGTTATACACGCGGTTCGAATGTGACCACCAGTGGTAACGCAGCTGCAAGATCTTCTGAAGTTGGAATGGTCACCACCACTCCCAAAACAGCCACCCCCTTTGTTGGTACATCTAATCCAAACCCCCGAACCTCGGACTATCTACCCCGAGGCAAGAGGATTTTCACCCCACTTTATATGCCTTTGTCTAAAGCTCTGGGGGTCCTACTCAGGAAAGGATATTTGAAACTGTTAGAACAACGACCTCTACCCGATCCTCTCCCTCCAAAGCATGACCTGACTAAGTACTGTACTTTCCATCAACAAACTAGTCATGACACCGATAGTTGCGTTCGTCTTCACCACGAGATACAAAATTTGATTGACAACAAGGTCATCGCTGTACCAGTCTCACAAAGTCTATCGGCACTGGATCAGTGAACTTGGGGGATAATGTGATGTGATCGACAGATGAACCACCTGCGGGCGGCACTCAGTTTACTCCAGATGTGGCGTATGGCACGCACTATTTTGAGCATTTGCTAATGCTAGCTTTTGTGCTTTCTGACTTGGGTATTGAGTCAGTTCTGTTGTGTTGTATAGAGTCAATCTTTTTGTGCTGAGTCAGTCGGGTCTGTCTTGTTGTATCGAGTCAGTCCTATTTTGTTAGGTTCGGGTGATTTCGGGGGTGTTCCCTCGGACATCACTATCTTGTTTTGTGTTTGTCTTTTGCACTCTTTCTTTTGAGTCTGTTTCTGCATTGGAGTGAGTTGTGCCAACAGATTTTGAATGAAACAGCAGTGATTTTCACTCTTGTGTTTGCTTCTTCGTTATGCCAGAAGTTCTGATAAGATGGCAGTATTTGACTAAAAATTGTGTTTTTTCTGTGCCTTGAAATCATTGCATTGACCTAAGTTTTTCAATACTTTTTGAATAATGTGTTGAAAACAAAGAGGAAGGAATTTATCGGGATTTGCAAAAATTTGATCAATTGAGAGAAAGAGAGGCATGCTAAGCCCTTGATGAATAAGATCATGTTTGTTAATGTGAGTACTGAAAAGGATCCTGGCTTGATCCAGATTGGTTCTACATTGTCTTCAGGGCGAGCGACTAGTCGCTTTCTTAAAAGATTTCAGAAAAATGTTTTGCACGGTCCTGCGAAGACCTGTGTGGAATCGCTCTTGAGATTGTGCAGCCTAGGATCGCTCTCAGCCTCAAGACTCAACCCTTTTGCTTTCAAACCTTGAACCTGGATTCAGAATGTTCAACGGTCAACCACAATGTGAGGCTTGTGTGGCCAAATTCGAAGCAACCCTTGAACTAGGGGCAAGAAGGTCAGATATGATCAAAAGGAAGCTTGCAAAGCTAGATCAGAAGCACCTCTCGAATTAGGGGCAGCAAAAATGTCAAATGTGCTCGAAGAGTCAAAAATTGAGATGTTACTCAAGCTAGCGAAGATCCGCAAGAATGCCAAATCCCAGAAGGGGAGAAAGAAGAAAGTATTGCTGAAAGACAACCAAATTCCTATCCACAACACTAGGGGCAAATTCACCCCCCATTGGATGGACTTCCACATCATCAGCGAACAGCAACCATTCTCCTGGATTCAGATGGCTTCGAGATCCTCAAACCATTCAACATGGACAAAGCTACACTTTTACCCTTGAGAGCAAGAAAAAACACCAGAGTTCGGTTGTGATCCTCAAACCATTCATTCTTTGCATTTTTATTTTCTTTTTCTTCCATGTAATGGTTCTTGATCATCTTTGTCTTCTCTGTATCCGAGAGTTCGGTTGTGATCGTCACTTTGAGGAATGATTACACTGCGATATGATGCCATCAGACAATGGGCAACTTTCCATTTCCGTGCAGTGCCATTCAGGCAAGGGGCAATTTTCCATTGCTTTGGATCTAAGGTTGTGCATCTCAAGGGTAAGTTCTATGTGGGTTGAGCGGTGGCCATTGGTAAAAATAGTTTTGAGAATTTTTAATGAGGTTGACTAATTTTCTCTCGAAAATTATTCCATTTTTTCCAAAACTGGACCATTTCTTGGACCCGAAAAAGGAAAATTTTCAGTGCTTATAGCCTGACTTGCATGATTTCAAATCAAAAAATTGAACAAGCATGTTAATCTAACTCTCATATTGATCAAAATTGTTTTAGCAGAGCTCAAAAACAAAAAAAAAATGGTCAAAATGATGAACTAGGGGCACAGTTGAGTCAGGTGTTTTGTCTTTTCCCCCGTTGTCAGCATACTCGCCAGAAAGGCACCATATTTGCTAGAAAGGGCACTCTACCTACCAGAAAAGGGCACAACTAAAGATAACAACAAAGGGCTGAAAGCTCTCTCATCCTCCGAGCAGCGAGGTATCAAGCCAAGTACGAAGCACGAATCGGAAAGGGAGCAGGATATTCCACTCCCTCATCTAGACAGATCTGATCACATTCAAATTGGCCAACGGTATTGTCAACCGCTGTCAGTTGTGGATCTACTGCACATCCTGTCACAACCCCTCTGTGGGAAAGTTCACTATTGTGAACAGAAGAAGAAGAATCTAGCGGAATGCTAGGGGCAAGAGCCCGCAACTTCCTATTTATCCATCAACTAGCCAGGGGAGGGATAAAAAAGAAGAGAGATTGAAGAATAGAGAGATGTGCGCTGAGAGAAAAGTAAGGAAAGGGCTTTTTCAGAAAAATAAAGCCTGAGGGCCGAGTGATGTGAGAAACACAAATGAGAAAGGGTGGGAAACAAAACCCGAAGAAACTAGCTCCTCATGAACCGAGAGGTCTCCTACTGCTGGTACACATCTGAGTGTTGTGTGTGTGTTTTGTCCTACCTCGATTCTTGTTTTGAATCGTTTTGAGTGTCTATGCTTGTGTTTAGGTTGTTTCCCCTTTTGTTTTCCTTTATTGAGTCGTGGTGCGCTGTGTTCAGTCGTAGGCTCAATACCCTGTTTGGAACTCATTTCTTAATTTCAAAAATAAAATTGTTTTGTGCTCGGAGTGCTGTGCCATTCTCCACATTTGTGTAAAACATAATTTGTTCTTTCATAAAACTACAGGGTTCAACCCAGGTCATGTGAGAACAGTAAAACCAGAACCTATCTGAAGCTACATAGGTTCCAGACTGCAAAATAAAAGAAAAGAGGGAAAATGTCAGGCATCTGAGTTTGTTTCAACTTCTACAAGCTCCGTCATTGCATCCCGTATGTTCAGAATGAGCTGTATGTTCAGAGTGAGCAGTGTGCCGTATGAGCTGTGTGTTCAGAATGAGCAGTGTGCTGTTTGAGCTATGTGTTCAAAGTGAACCGAATACTGTGTTGACTGTTTCAAAGCCAAAATGGCAATCAGAAGTACTCTCCCTGAGTACCATTCCCCGCCAAAGGCATCTTGGCAGTGTTTTCAATGAGTTCCTAGGAGACCAACTACGACGGTGGAAACTAGAGTTCGAATGGCTGATGCCTAGAACACAAAGGTTTGGAATTTCCGAGACTAAAGTCTGGTTTAAATACCTAGGGGTGTATCCTCAGGTTGAAATCTGTATGGAAGCCCCATAGGTTGAGGTAGCATATATGCGCCTCGGTTCTGGATACTGAACCAACTTAGTCTGCCACCCCGTTGGGGCATAGGGAAAGTTATGAGTATGATCAGGAAGAAAAACGACATTTGTGGTTTCTGCGTGCAGAAGTTACCCCTTGTCAGCATTTCGGAACCTTTGTGTTGTGAGTTGAAGGTAAGTGTTCGAAGAACACAAGGGGAGATCCCCGTCAGAGTAGAGTGGTTCACCGCCACTCACCCTGTGAAGTGCTTTCTAAAAGTGCCGCTTTGTTTGTTTATTGCATTCCCTAAACATCATGCTCTACATTGCTTGTAACATGTATCATATCATCGCACTTATTGCATTTATTTGCATCTTGTGTTATCTTATACCGTTTATCCTTTTACGCTGAGTAGCGTTTAGCATCGTTGCCCTTCGGGGCTTTCTCAGGTTGCGTTGTGCGCGCACCTGGGCAGTTGTTTTCGGGCCTCCTCTCGTGATTTCACCATGGTTAGAGTGTTCCTTTCCTCACACGATTTCAGTGCGTTTGGAATTCATCTTAGCTTGCATTGTCATACACCCTTCCACCTGCATTGTTATGCACTCTTCACTTGCGTTGTTACGCACATTCCACTCGCATTGTTATGCACCCTTTCAATTGCATTGTTTTGCACGCTCCTTTGTTTGGAAACACTGGGGCACGTCCCTATGTTTCTCTCTCTTATTCCGAAACACCGGGATATGCCCCTATGTTTCTCCCTCTTATTCCGAAACATCAGGACACGTCTCTATGTTTCTCCTTCTTATTCTGAAACATCGCGACACGTCCCTATGTTTCTCCCTCTTATTCCGAAACACCGGGACACGTCCCTATGTTTCTCCCTCTTATTTCGAAACACCGGGACACGTCCCTATGTTTCTCCTTCTTATTTCGAAACACTGGGACGCGTCCCTATGTTTCTCCTTCTTATTCCGAAACACCGAGACACGTCCCTATGTTTCTCCCTCTTATTTCGAAACACCGGGACGCGTCCCTATGTTTCTCCCTCTTATTTCGAAACACCGGTACGCGTCCCTATATTTCTCCTTCTTATTCCGAAACACCAGGACACATCCCTATGTTTCTCCCTCTTATTCTGAAACACCGAGATATGTCCCTATATTTCTCCCTCTTATTCTGAAACACCGGGACACGTCCCTATGTTTCTCCTTCTTATTCCGAAACACCGGGTGTAGACACCCCATTTTTTACCGTCCTCAAGACTTGGACGTCATCGTTTGAACACTCAATGATCATCCATGCTCGTGTTCGTTTTGAGTTCCCGGAGGTCTCGACTGCGCGCCTTGCCTCAAGATCTCTCAACTTGTCTATTTTGTACTTGGTTGTGGACCAAGGATTTTTTTTTTATTCTGAGGGAAGAGGGTGGCTTGTTGGCCATCCCCTCAACCCATCGGCCAAGGCATGAACCCATCGGCCCTTTTTTCTTGCTATCGGCCAAAAGTGTTGGCCGATCGGCACTATATTTGGTCGGTCGGCCCCTCATGTTGATCAATCGGCCATATTTTGTGGCCAAACCCTATTCATCTGCTTTATGCAGATATTTTATGCCAGCTAGCACAACTGGCATGCATAATTCACCCCTTCCATACACGTGTATGGAGGGATTTGCTTCCTTGGCTTAGCTTCTCTTAGAAGCTTTAGAATTGGAATTCTATAAGAAGGGAGCTCCTCCTCCCTTCTCAGGGGTTCTGGAATTTAGGGTTAGGAAGTTGTATCTATTTATCTCTATATTTCCATCTCTTTACGTCTTTGTGTGGGTGTTTGTGCTTGAAAGTGTATTTTGTTTATACTTTTGCACTAGAGCACCTAGTAGAACACCATCCCTTGGTTGCTGAGGCACTAGGAAGTTGGTTTTAGAGTTCTTGAAGCGGTTTAAGTTTGAAAAAGTTGTTGGAATGGTGTTCTTGAAGGTGTTCTTCAAGGGTGAGCAAACTACCTTTTAATATCCCATTCTTGCTTAAGCTTTTAGCCCTATTTTCTTATTGTTTTAAGCTTAACTCTAAACTACAATAAATTCTGATTTTGCATGCTTGAGACCTTTGTTTAAGGTCACTTTTTGGTTTGGGGTTGTTTACCCCCCCTTAGGCCTTGTTTGGCCTTGCTTTTGTGCCTTCTTTTTAATCCTTGGGATCACCTTGTTTAGCCCTTCCCACCATTAAAATCCAAAGGGATTTCAGTGGTGGACATGGTTTTTTAAGGTCCCAAAAAGGAGAGGGTCATCCCCTCTCCTTGTGTCTTCAATACTTGCCTTAAATGCCTCATGTGTGAGCATGTTTGTAAGGCTTGTTTTAGCTTGTATATTAGCATATATTTGTTGTTATTTTGTTGAGGCTTACCACTGTTTTTGCTTGGATTGATCACTCCATGCATGGTTTATACACTTGTGGTGTAAATCATACACACTAGTCTTATATGCTTCATGAAGTCGCATGTCATTCTAGCCTATGTTGTGTCCATTTTAGCATGTATTTGGTGTTGTCTTACCATGTCATACCCCTTTTTAGGTTTGGTTTGGTTAGCCCTTGCATGCCTCATGCACTTGTAGTGCATTTCCATGAAATTGCCTTAACATGCTTTGTGCTTTAAGCCATGTTTTTAGCATGATTTTGGCTTGACCCAATGAAGCTTTTAGCCTTGTTTTAACATGCTAAAGCTCTGTTTTGCATTGTCTTGATCATATATGCCATGCTTTGTATAGCTACCATGCAATCTAGCTTGTTAGCTTTGGGTGTCCAAGTCAATAGCATGCTTTATTTGGGTCATTTCAGTGATTTGGCATCACTTGTTATGTTATTTCAGTTCATATAGTATGCTCATATACTTGTACTTATCGCTCCTTTAATGCTTTAAAGAGTTGATGTTTTATGCCTCATGAATGGATCATTGTGTATGCTTCCATGCTTAGGTCATTTGGATGCCATCTAAGTGGGTTTTTGGTCTTGTTTTACCATGCCATAACTCTGTTTTTCATTGTTTAAGTCATGCCATGCTTGGCTTTGGTAGGTGTAATGTAAACCTCCTTATTGGCCTTACACACTCCATGTTTTGACCCTTCATGCTAGCTTGTTTTGGCCTTGTTCCATGCATGTTTTGTTATTGTTTTGGCATGCTCTAGGATTGTTTTGGTTGTCCTTGGCCCTTTGGGGTTCGATTCATGTGGCCATAGTGTAAGCCCCTTTGCTAGTTTTAGGCTTTGAGCCTCATGCATACTATGCTTATGATTATTTGTGTGATTTGGCATCATTCCTAACATCATTTCAGAGCATGTAGTGCTGTCACACTTGCATGCTTTTCACTCTCTAAGTGCTCTTGAGAGTTGTCCTCTTTATGCCTTAATTCTTAGACCAATATGTGTGCATGCTTGTATTGCCTTTTGGTACCTTAGTCTTGGTGTTTTGGCCACTGATTTGGGCATGTTTGAGAGTAGCCCACTTTGGTTTAAGTCCATCTCACCATGTTGTTGCATGCTTGTTTCATTTTGCATGTTGCTACATGCTATGCATGTTGTAGACGCGCCCCGAGAGGGCCTCACTCTACAGTTCGGACTCCCTTTTGTTGTCAGTTCTTAATCTGAACCAAAGAGTCCAAATCCGGCAAATCGTTTTGAGAAAAAAAGATTTTTAGAAAAGAAGTGCCAAACATGGACTGCTTTGCCAGATACAGAGTCGCCACCTAAATATTTTATTTTGGGGGAATTTAGGAAACCCTGACTCGGTGCCAAAGGCCACGTGTCCGTCATCACCAAAGTTGCCTCGGCTCGGGAACTTGGGTACGATTGGGGAAGGTCAGCTATGAGCACCCCCTCTCGCCCGATCCGAAGATCGGCCTCTACTAACTATGATATCCGATTTTGAAAACGTTATATGCTCTTATTCCGGTTATTAGCCTAGAATTACTATGTTATGCGCACAGCAAACAAGTATAGACCAAATCACCTAAATTGGAACAAAACATCGCATATCCACTTGTTTGAAAAATGGTTTGAAATTTGCTACTCGCAAGTAGGCTAAAACACGGATTTCAACGAGTTGTTCCAACTTAAACAATCCAACCTTCACCCAAAGGCATCTAGGCAATTATAACACATAAGCATCTAGCCACATGGTAAGCATGCTGTCATGTTAACATTCACACTCATGCGAGATGTTTAAAGCATAAAATACTTACAGTGTACTCCATGCCAAAACAATAAACTAGTTAGCAAACATGCGTGATCCTAGTTCATGTTAAAGTGGCTAATGCATCGCATACAAAATGTAATTAGGATAGGCTCGGCTAATCCTAAAATGGCATGTGAAATGCAATCATTTGATGCACGTATTCAAGTTAGATTTGAAATACTAATGCAGTTAGCATGATGCGCCGAGCCCGGTGCATGCAATACTGATGAATGATGCACGCATGCATAGCATAAGGTATGCTAATTTAAACATGTCCTAATACTAACCATCAAAGCAGGTAAGTAAAAGGGAGAAAGAAGTGGGGATTGGAAAACATGCACACACTCACCCACACTTATTACAAATTTGCCCTCGCTCAGAGGGACCGAAATAATAATACAATTTAACCAACTCACAAGCTAATTAAATATTACAGACGATTAAACTAATTAAGCAAATTAATTAATCTAATTTAAGCAGTAAACAGCGTCGGGAGAGGGTCCAATACGATGCATGCTCAGTCCTGCCCGGAAACGCACTGCCATGCACAAGATGCCTCTGTTTTGGCTGTTCTACTCCTCTGAAGACTACACAACTCTTAGGGTTGCTACTCTGAATGCTGGGGAACACCACCGGCTGAGGGAAATGATCATCGGCCATGGAGAATGGGCATCGGCTGCCTTTCAACCTATCGGCCACAAATGGATAGCCGGTCGGCACTAAACACTGCCGGTCGGCCAATTCTTCCTGCTGAAACCTGCAGTTGACAGCAGCAGAGGACAAGGCATAGCATGGCAATGTATTTCAAGCAATGTATGCACCAATCACACCCCTTATCATATGTATAACTCAAAGGGACATGGGCCTCGATTCTCGGACCACCACTCACGCACTTCCATGCATGATGGCCCAAAGAATCAAGTATGCATTTTGATATTGGATGCAATGCACATAAACACACAAGTGGAACTCGACCTCTATCACAAGCAATTCAAGAGGCCAAGCATGCATGCTAGTGGAATGCAATCTAAGCATGTGAGCCTAAGTATGCACTATGGAAATGCAAAGAAGCATACAAGACATGCAAGGCATGAAACAATGCAACCAACAAGTGTGCAAGGCTAATGTAGGTATTCGAGCATGCAAGCCAACATGTGACTTCATTCAATCATGCAACAACTCACCAATATGCTACAACATACAAGGAGTGCATGCAACAAACAAATGGGATGGACTTACACTAAATTAGGCAACTCTCGAGCAAGCCTAAAACAGTGGCCAAAATGTTCAAATATGGGGGCTAACACACACACACATATGCACATGTTAATGGACCAATACTTAAGCACAAAGAGTAACTTTCAAGCACACTTAAAAGAGGATAACATGGACAATTAGCATGCAAATTAAGCTCTGAAATCATGTTGAATATGATGCCAAATCAAATGAACGAGACAAGCATGGCATGCAACCAAGGTCCAAAACTTAAGGCATACAAGAGGGATTACATGGTAGCTATACAAAGCAAGGCATGAATGACTCAAATGACTTAAAACAGTCCCTTAGCACATCAAAACATGCATATAAGCTTCACAAAGCTTGGCCAAAACACAAAAGCATGGTAGTCTAAATGCTATGCATGTATTGAGGCAAATCATGGCATTACAAGGTATGTATGCTAAACAAGCATGGTGTACCAAAACCAACATACAACAATGCTATATTATGACATAATAAGCATGAAAATCAGCCA
Organism: Camellia lanceoleosa; assembly: GCA_025200525.1. Classification (NCBI taxonomy): domain Eukaryota; kingdom Viridiplantae; phylum Streptophyta; class Magnoliopsida; order Ericales; family Theaceae; genus Camellia; species Camellia lanceoleosa. The sequence goes on along the minus strand of CM045758.1, from coordinate 176,388,433 downwards.
AGGCATGGTCAACATACATTCAAACTATATGCTCCCTCAAGAGGCTAAAAATGGCCCTTTTCAAGGACAACAAGGAGAGAGGGTGGCCCTCTCCTTCCTAGGACCTCAAGGCACCATCCTCACCTCTGAAATCCCTCAAGATTTTAGTGGTGAGGAGGCCCAAACACTATGGTCCCGGATCTCAACCAAAATGGCACAAAATGGAGCCTTTCAAGGCTTAAGGGGGGTCAAACAACCCCAAAGCTTGAAACACCCTTAGGCAACTACTTAGAGAAAGTAAAAACACAACTTTTATATGTTATACACTAAGCTCAAAAACAGATGCAAGATAGGTAAATAAGCTATGCAAAAAAGGGAGAAAAAGGGATAAGTTTCTTACCCTTGTAGACCTTCTTCACAAATGGTGGACCAACAGTCTCCTTAGGTCCAAACCAGCTCCAAAACTTCAAAAACAACCCCCTAGAACCTCAGCTCCAAGAGGATGGTGTAGTAGTGGGTGTTTGTGTGCAATACTAAGGCCTAAAACACACACAAATACACCAAGAAAGAGAGATATAGAGATAGAATATATACAAACCCTAACCCTAGAACTCAAAGCTCTGACAATGTTGTCTAAATTGTCTAACCCCTGAAAGAGGGAGAGAAGGCTCCTCTTTATAGAGCTTTAGTCTTATAAGCTTACAAGACAAGCTTCTAAAGAGAGAGATCCCTCCATACACGTGTATGGAGGGGAGCCAAGTGCATGCCAGCTGCACCAAAATATCTGCAAAAGCAGATGCACTGTAGTCGGTCGGCAAAAGATGCAACTTGGCCAAAATAGATGGCCGGTTGGCCATCTAGAGTGCCGGTCGGCCAAATATATGACCGATGGACACAAAACACAGCTGGTGGCCTCAAGCCATGGCCGGTGGTGTGTGGGGATGCCTCAAAAGGCATTCCCTGCCTCCCAAAGGCAAAACACAAGTGTTTGGTGCAAAACCAGACACAAAACAGTCGAGTCGAGAGATCCTGAGGCAAGGCGCGTATCCGAGACCTCCGGGAACTCAAGACGAACACAAACAAGAGTAATCACCGAGTGTTCCAACGATGACGTCCAAGTCTTGAGGACGGTCAAAAATGGGGTGTCTACATATATTTGCATATTTAGGTTGTATGCCTATTGCATATTGTATGCTTGCACGCTCATGTTGCATTAGATTTGTATCATGCTTGAGTTGTTTACATGCTTGCTTGCATGCTTAGGTTGCATTGCATAATGTGTGCATTCCCTTGCCTCTTGATCAAGCATGATAGAGGTTGGGGCCCCTTATGTGTTTTTGTGCATTTCATTTGATATTGAATTTGCACACTTGGCTCCTTTGGCCATCATGCATTGAAATGCGTGATTGATGGTCTGAGGGTCAAGAACTACACACCTTTGAGTCTTAAACATGATAAGGGGTGTAGTTGTGCAGATATTGTCTTGCAAATGTATTGCCATGCTTTGTCTGTCCTCAGTTGTAGCAAAAACAGCATTCTGCAAGAAGAAATGGCCAGTCGGCTACTCTCAGTGCCGATCGGCTAACCATTATTGGCCGAGAGCCTCATTATTGGTCGATGACTAGTTTCCCTTGGCCGATGACCACTCCTCTTGGCCGATGACCTCTCAGAGTGTATAGAAAGTGATTCTGGAGCATCACAGAGACTTGTGTAGTCTTCAGAGGTACAAAACAATGCAAACAGACGCAACATGTAGCATGGCAATGGATTTTCGAGTGAAGCCATCCGAGCATGCATTCATCCCTCGTCTCGAGGCCATTTCAGTGTTCTAATAACTTAGAATAGTTATTTATTTCGATTTAGTTGTGTAATTAATTAATTAGCTTGTTAGTTAGTTAATTAGATGGTTTGTATTATTCTTTTGGACCCTCCGTCGAGAGGGAAAATTTGTACTTCACTTTTTTTTCTCTTCAAATTTTGCAGAAAAGGTTGTCTCATGATTGCTTTCTTCCATTCCAATCCAGTTCAAGATGCTTCATCACCAAGCAATTATCACATTTCTGGTTTTAATTTTAATTTTTTTTTTGCCTGTTCAATCAAAGCCCATAATAATAACTCAGCTCAATGCATTCGAACTTGTGGAACAAGAGGGAATCGGAATCGTGTCCCCTACCCATTCAGGTTCTTCGATGGGTGCAAAATCCAATTGGATTGCAGTGCAGACGGAATGTAACAGAACGATTCGGGAAACAAAGCAACTCTTCGGCACCAACTATGCCCTAACTTGGCAGAACGGGCTCATGTTGCAGAGCTGTAAATCTCCGATTGACGGTTGCTTGATGTTGCTTGATTCCGGCGAGCATTTTGGAGGCGAGATTGAAGTTGTGGAGCTATGGATCGGGGAAAAAAAACTATAGCGATCCCAGTTTTGCCCCGACCTTCATTGTGTCCCGGACTTGGGTTCCATGGTTGAATATAGTATCCATGTCTTGCTTTTCCCTTTTGAGTCTTTGTATTTGAGTTTTGGAACTTGTTGGGCATGTTTGGAACAATTTGGTTATTGTTTGGTTTAGATTGTTGGTTCCCAGGTTTTGGCCTCTTCACTCAAGCGAGACTTCTTGCGCTCGAGCGAGCCCTATGTAGTTGGTTTCAAGCTCAAGTGAGGTTTGAGGGTCTTTAGGTTTTCTTCCAGACACAGCTTTTCTAGGAAAGGTTAGGTCCTTCGCTCGAGCAAGGTTTCTTGCGCTCGAGCGAGCTTGGTGTTAATTGTTCCATCGCTTGAGCGAAGCTTCTTGCGCTCGAGCGTGCATGTGCGTCTGTGGTAGACCTGAAGCTTTACATTATGGGCTCGAGCAACACTTCTTGCGCTCAAGCGAGGTCTCTTGTTGTATCTGGTCGCTCGAGCGACAACTCCTTCGCTTGAGCGAAGACCACGTATATCAGTTCGCAGCAGAGCTTTTCTGCATCACTTTTTGATTTCTTTGCACCCGCGGAGTTGCATGAGTTGAAGATTCAACTCCAAGAACTTTTAGACAAGGGCTTCATTTACCCTAGTACGTCGCCTTGGGGAGTGCCAAAGATCAAGAAGCTAAGATCTAACAATGGCGGGGAATACACATCAGATTCCTTCTTTGAGGTTTGCCAGAATGAAGGGATAGTGAGACATTTCATAGTTTCTGGAACACCGCAGCAAAATGGAGTTGCGGAACGCATGAACCGCACTTTTGTGGAGAAAGTCTGGTGTATACTGTCACATTCAGGATTGAGCAAGGCATTTTGGGGCGAGGCATTGAACTATGCTCATCATCTTGTCAACAGACTACCTGCTGCAGCACTAGATGGCAAGACTCCCATAGAGGAGTGCCAACTACTAATTATGATCAACTACGTATCTTCGGATGTCCAGCTTATTTTCATGTTACAGAATCTAAGTTGGATTCTAGAGCCAAGAAAGCTGTCTTCTTAGGCTTTAGTGACGGTGTCAAGGGATACAGACTCTGGTGTCCTGAATCAAAGAAAGTTGTCACTAGAAGAGACGTTACCTTTGAGAAGTCTACAATACTGAAGCAACCAAATCCTCAAGAAAATGATGAAGCATTGAAGAAGTTAGTACAGGTGGAGTTTGAGACTCTAGCAAAGACTATTCAGCCAATTAACCATCCTGAAGAAGTCTCAGTGGATAGCCCTGAAGAGAGTTCAGTTGAAAATGAAGATCCAGAGGCCTCACAACAATCAAAATCCATTGCAATCAGGAAAGGAAAATGGGTTACTAAGCAACCCGGTTGGATGACCGATATGGTAACCTATGCACTTCTAATCATTGAAGACAATGTTTCTTACACTTTCAAAGAAGCCGTGCAGAATGCAGAAAGTGTCAAATGGAAGGAGGCTATGGATGAAGAGATCGGGTCACTTCACAAGAACCAGACTTGGGAGTTGGTGCAACTTCCAAAGGGAAAGAAAGCAATTGGGTGTAAGTGGGTTTACACCAAGAAGGAAGGCATCCCAGGTAAAGACAACATCAGATTCAAAGCCAGATTGGTAGCTAAAGGCTATGCCCAAAAGGAAGGAATAGACTACAATGAGGTATTCTCACCTGTTGTGAAGCACACGTCTATTCGTATCTTGCTAGCTTTTGTTGCATAGTTTGATCTCGAGCTCGCCCAACTTGATGTCAAAACTGCCTTTTTACATAGAGATCTTGAAGAGGAGATATACATGTCCCAGCCAGATGGTTTAAAGTTGCTGGAAAAGAGAATTGGGCCTGTAAGCTGAACAAATCGTGGAGATCTTGAAGAGGAGAAAACCTACTGAAATGGACTCAACATAAGCTAGAAAGACATGCTACTTCATGAAGCATACAAGACTAGTTTATGAAATTTACACTACAAGTGTGTAAGGCATGCAAGAGCCAACTAAACCAACCCAAAATAGATCTAAGGCATGTTAAAACAACACCAAAAACCTGAGATGGCCCCAAAACAAGCTAGAAAGACATGCTCAAACATGAGGCACACAAAGCTAATTTGTAAGATTTACACTACAAGTGTATAAGGCATGCATGGAATGACCAAACCAAGTCAAAACAGATCTGAGACATGCTGAAATAACCCCAAATGCATGCTAAGAACAAGCCAACACAAGCTTAACAAACATACTCAAACATGAGGCATTCAAAGCAAGTATTGAAGACATAAGGAGATGGGATGACCCTCTCCTATTTGGGATCTCAAAACACCATTTCCACCACTGAAATTCCTCTGGAATTCAGTGGTAGAAAGGTCATGTAAAGGTGATCCCAATAGCTTAAAAGAATGGCACAAAACAAGGCCCAAACAAGGCCTAAGAGGGGGTAGACTACCCCCAACACAAAAATGACCTTAAACAAACATCATAAGGATTGAAAAACAAAACTTTTTGTAGTTGGAAGTTAAGCTTAAAACAGCATGCAAGTAGGGCTAAAAGCTTAAGCAAAAATGGGGGTTTAAAAGGTTAAAGGCTCACCCTTGAAGACCACCTTCAAAGCTGCAACAACTTTTCCAAGCTCAAACCAATCCAAAACAACCAAAACAAACCTCAAGGAGCCTTAGCAACAAAGGGATGGTGTTTGAGTGTGTGTTTGTGTGTTAAAGTGTGGTAAAATCACACTTTTAAGGCACAAAATGAAGAACAAGAGCAAGATAGATACAAAAGTATATGTATATCTCTCAAGGCATTTTTTTCTGAACTTAGAGGAGGGAGGAAGAGGTTCCCTCTTATAGAAACAAAAGGTAAAGCTTCTTGAGGAAGCTAAAGGCTCAAGGTCATCCCTCCATACACATGTATGGAGGATGGTTTCAGTGCCCTCCAGCTGGCACAACTGGCAAGAAAATATCTCCAAAAAGGTGCTGGAAAGTGGCTGACCAGTTGCAGTGGTCGGCTAGCTACTTTTTCTTATCTTCCGGAAGAGAAAGTGGTCGGCCAGTGGCTGCCAAGGCCAAAAAGTGGTCAACCAATGTCCAAATTGAAGCCCCAAAAGTTATCTTTCCAATGGCGCCAGCCTTGCATCAAAATTCCAACTATGAAAAACGTTATGCCTGTTTTGGTGAAGCCGCGCAGTTTCGATCCAACTGGATTGATGCCCTACTTCAACCAACCATATCTCCCCCCATCCGAAGTTGGCTTTAGGAGATTCTTGAGTGCAAAATAAAGCCCCGAAAGTAAGCTTTCCAACGGTGGTGGCCTCATGGCTGAAATCCAAGTATTCAAAAGGACAGGCTTGATGTAGCGAGGACTGCTTGATTAAAAAAAAACCAGCTGGCCGACCAGAAAACTGCCTAGCAGGGAGGAAAAGTGGTCTCCAAGGGGAAGAACTGGTCTCCCACCCTTATATCACCTTCCAAACAAGGAAAACAAGGTTTGTACCAAAAACAAACCAAAAAGGATGCAAGACGAGAGTCTAGGAGGCAAGAAGCGCAGCCAGGAGACCCGAAAACTAGTCTACAAGCACCAAAAGTAGTCTACGACCACAAAAGTGGTCTCTCGGATCACAGTGTCCCTCTAGAAAGAGGCAACAAGGCATGGTTCAAAAACCAAGCCAAATGGAGAACGTTAAGCGGTCCCGAGACAAGGCGCGCGGTCGAAGACTCCGAAAATTGGAAACTAGTCTCCGAGCAGGAAAAGTGGTCTATGACCACAAAAAGGTGGTCTACAGACCTCCTTCCCCTTCCAGGGAAGGTAAACATTGCCTGGTCCACAAACCGAGTTGAAACACAAAGAGTTCAGAGGTCCGGAGGCAAGGCACTCAGCTGAAAACTCCGGAAACTCAAACAAGCACAACATGCACTATCACCGAGCACTCAATCGATGACGTATGAGTCTTAAGGTCGGTCAAAAATGGGGTGTCTCTGAGCCAACGCAAAGAACACAACCTTAATCGACAAGTCACAAAGGTGGACGACCACTTTTGTGAAAGAACAGCTGGCTATGTACAAGGCCAGCCAACCTCTTCACCTTCTCTTGAGTGTATAAATAGAGAGGCTAAGGGGAGAGTTGAAATAGAGAAAAAAAAAACTATCAGAGTGTGTCTCCTTTGTAATCTTTGTATTTCTCTCCATATAGTGAAATTCGCTGCCAGTGGACGTAGGCGATTTGCCGAACCACGTTAAAACTCTTGTGTTATTACTTGTTTGTGTTTCCTGGTGTGCCCCCCGATCCCCAACAAAGGCAGTAAAGAAGCAATCTTACATCTCTGTACAAGTGCCTACAATAATTCCCGCATATATGCAATTCGCTCTTCAGCCGTGTTTGAATGGCTCTCATTTTGCAAAGTTTCTGTGGTAAGGTCGATTGGATCATCAATCGACAACGCTCGCTCGCACTCTCTCACTACCTCTTCATAGCTTGTGCCGCAAATCGATAGATCGTAGAGAAGATACGCATAGAAATTTGCAAACTCTAGTGATTTCAGGGATAAAGAAACCGCGCGTCGAGCGGACTCGAGAGCATTTTTCAAGTACCGTAGTTTGGTGCTTTTGTCGCCTATGTCTCTAGATGCAAGATGTTGTACATTAGCTTGAGCGCGGTATACAAGAGTAGAGTTTTTGTAGTAAAGACAAGCTTCTTTCATGATCTTTAGAGCTCTGGATTTGTTTCTGCCGTAGAGAGCATTGAGAGCGAGATCTAATTGGAGTTTTATAAAATTGTAATCGGAGGGAACGAGTGGTTCTATCTTGCTCTGTTCTTGACAGAGATCATCGGTGACATTGATAGTCGGTGAAGCTCCGCCTCCCACGATGGTCATATCCTTCGGTGGTGGTTTCAAGCGCGGAGGACAGTTTCGCTTTTTAGGCCACATTAACTAGATGAACCGAGGGAAAATATTTGAATATGAAAACAGAAAGAATTCGATAATGTGATTTGTTATGATGGATGTTGAGCCGAAGAAGATACTGACACAGGGGAGAGTCAAGTTAGTTCTACAGTTCCCACTACTACAACCGGAATGCAAAATATATTTTTTTAAAATTTGAAAAAAGAAAATCGTGAGAATTATGACACATGAATGCAAAATATTTTTTTTAAGCACAAATATGAGAATTATATGTTTTGCATATTTTCCTTTTGCAAGAGACTTTTTTCCCTTTTCTTTTATAATATTTTCTCCATCCCAATTTATTTGTTCACTATAAAAAAATCCAACTTATTAAGGAAATATGCAATCATTACCTTTTAATTCAAATTTTGAAATTTTTTTCTCACCATTAGAGCATCTCCAATGGTTATTGTTATATTTATATTGCTATTGCTATTGTTATAATTTGACAATAAATAGTGCTATTTTGCCAAATTATAGCAATGGTGCTCCAATGGTCCTTTGCTATTTTGGCAAATCCTAACTAACCTTCCCTCCAAGTTTGTAGGTGTTGTTTGGATATAGGTTTTTTTTGTGATTTTATTTTTGTTTATTTTTTGTCTTTTGTAACCTTTTTTTAACTGTTTGTAAAAAAAAATTACATATTTATATTATTCCCGACTAGACGAATATAAAAATTGAAAAATTGGGAAAAAAATATATTTAATGTCTTTTTATTATAATAAAATTATTTTCATTTAATGTCAGTTAATATATTTTATCTTTTTATTGCTTTCATTTCAAAAAATATATTTATTTTTTCATTATACTTTATTGAAAAATTTAAATTATACTAAAAAATAGTCAACATTATACATTACAAAAATAATATTACATTCGGTTGTAGAAAATATTCAAAAATAAAAAAAAAAGAAAACAAATTTCATTACAAAATAGAAAAATGACATTGCAAATAAAGACTAACAATTACATTAAAAAATAAATGACATTGCAAAAAAATACATTATCGCGTAATTATTCATCAGGAGGCGTGGGAAAATAATAATTTAGGCTGCTAACATTTGAGGATCACTTGGCGAAAATTTCATTTTTTCGCATTGTGTAATACGCTTTCGTCTGAGGGTCCAAAAGAGAAATGTCCGTAGTCATTATCTCATGTTCTTGTTTTTTAATCTCAAGTTCTTTCAGTTCCTGCAGTGCTTGAATCCTTTTTTCTTTTCCTTCTCAGCAAGGTGTTGGTTAAATGTCTCCAATTGTATGCTCATTTTTTGGACCTTAGCTTCAATGACTTGATTTCTCTAAAATAATTCTTTTGAAGCTTTTCTACCCATAAGCTTTTTACCCCTTGCAGACACACTGCCCTCACCAACAGTTGGATTGTTACCAACACTAGGACTGGTGTCATCTTCAAGAGAAATACAGTTATCCATAGGGGAATCAGGGGCTGAATCTGGGAAAAACGGTGTATGTATCCTTGACTTTACCATGTTCGTAGGAGCTACATCTTGCCACCTGATATTGTTTTACAAGATTGGCCAATAATGTTCAAAAGTAAAATGTTTCTTGTTATCTTGATGGTATAAAAGTTTTGCTTGAAGCATCTGTATCAATAAAATATTAAATTAAGTAATTATTTAATTTTTATATGAGACGAAATTTAAAATAATAAAAAATAAAACAACTAATGTAATAAATGAAGATAAAATCTTACTAGATCAACTTAAGACATCCCATTTGGGTGTAGATTGTCGACTTGCGCTAAACATTCACGAAATTTTTTGGAACATTTCATGATTATACCCCATCAAGATTAGATAGAAACTTGTGTTCTTGACTAATCATTCTAAAGGGAGCAATAATTTTCATAAAAGAAAATGCTATAAATCCCAAATAATCTACTAAAATTTCTACCAAAACTCTTACATGAGTATGGGACCCACACAAACCCACATGTGTGTGGATTCCACACCTATGTGAGAGCTTTGGTAGAAAATTTAGTAGATTATTTGGGATTCCTAGCATAGCTCTTTCATAAATTCTCCCCCAAAAATGAGCATAAGATTGTGAATTGCCAGCAATTCGGTCTTCAGAAATGTGATATCAAGCTTTACAAAGTGCCACATCTTAAGCAATGGTGAATGATTTTCCTCTCTTTATTTTTGATGAACCTCATAGCGATTGTGTGAAAAAAAACTATAAATAAAAATGTAATTTAGAAAGTTTGTTGTGAAATGAAATTGGGCAAAAAGAGAGGAGAAAAAGAAAAAGACTTGCTGTGAAATGAAATTGAGATTCAAGGTTTGTATTTATAGAATAGAAAAAGACTCGTTTTTTTATAGCCGTTGTAACATAAAAATATGACCGTTTTATAGCCGTTGTGGTTATGTTTCACTTGTGTTTTTATTTATTTATTTTTTTTTAATGAACAAAATAGCACACTTGGATCTCAGCCGTTAGATTGTTATTAATCAACGGCTGAGATCAATCATCTAGAATGCTCTATTGATCTGAAGATATATTTCCTCTCTATCTTTGTGTCTCTATCCTCTCATCTCTGTTCATCACTCTCTTCCATCACTATTGCCTCTATCTCCCTCACTCTCACTGTCTTCATCTCTCTCTCTCCCTGGTTCTGACCTTCTCTCTCCCCTTGTTTCTCGGATCAACTTCATCACTCTCTTCAGATCAGTGAAGATTAGAGAAAGAAAGAGCTTCGGATCAACTTCATCACTCTCTTTAGATCAGTGAAGATCATAGAGAGAGAGAGAGAAAGAGAGAGCTTCGGATCAACTTCATCTTCATCTTCGGATCGATGAGGTTCAGATCAACTTCATCTTCAGATCAATGAGCTTCGGAATGATGAGACTTTCTCTCGTTTTCATATTCGGATCGATGAAACTTTCTCTCATCTTCATCTTCGGATCAACTTTCTCTCATCCACCCCCATCTTCTCTCATCCAAAGTCATCTCTCTCTCTCTCTCTCTCTCTCTCTCTCTCATTCTCCAGAACCACTACTAGATCATCCACCTATCCTTATCCCGCAAAACCCTAACCCCCCATCCAACTATCATTCGAAGCCCTAGCCCCCATATTCAACCCTTTTCCCCAACCTCAATGGTCACATTCCTTCAATTTGGCTTTCTGAAGAAGATGAATATTAGAGAAATTAGTACAAATTCGACTTTCAAATCTAGGTATTTTTCTTCTAAAACTCATAATGGATTGTTTGAGAAATTAATTTGAGATTATTTCTGTTGGTATTTTTGAAGATCATATTTCTATTGGTATTTTTGTTGATATTTTTCATTTGAGAAATTCATTTAAGATAATATTTGTTGATATTCCTGTTGATTATTTGAAGATGATATTGCTGAAATTTGGTGATCTTTTGAAGATGATTAATTTGGTATTGCTGAAATTTAGTATTAAAGATGATTAATTTGGTATTTGTTGAATTTTTTTTGTGAATTCTATTTTAAACAAAATGGTGAATTTTATTTTTTTTATAAAAAAACTTCAAACATTCTGGAAAAGTCCCAATTAAAAGGGAATGAGGGAAGGAAGAAAACAGTTGGTTTTTGGGTGACTTGGCAGCTGCCATAGCATGCCATTAGAGAAGCCATTTTTGTCTAAGCTGCTATATTATGGCTTTGGCAATTATTTTAGCAATCCATTGGAGATGCTCTTACCTTCCTTTTTAAATTTTAAAATGTGTTTATAATGATTTATGAAGAGCAATTTAAGATGAAAAGTGGACAAACATTTTAAAATGGATTAAAATAGAATAGTGTACAAATAAAATGAGACGAAAGAAGTAATATTTTGATAATAAAAAATCCACTATACAATGTTAACTTTCTACAAAGTCGACACCAAAATTTAAGTATGTTTAATATTTGTAATAAACTCAACAACATGTTTGTTTTGATTTTTAAATTCTTTTTCTTCTTAAAAATTATAAATTAATTTGAGAAAAAAAATAAAATCAAAGCATTTGTCATTTGTATATAGTTTTATTTTTTTGAATGGCATAAATAATTTTTAAAATATTTTTTTAATATTTATTTTTATTAAATTAATTTTTATTTTTAAAAATTTTATTGGGTGAAGCACTAATAAATCCCAAAATGTGATCTTATGAACGGTTTAGTCCTCTCTTTTTTCTTATAAACCCAAAGGTCCCATTAAAATGAAAATTACATAAAAGGGTAGTCACTTACATGTTTGGGTTTAATTTTTTAGGGATAAAAGTGATTTTCTCAAAATGTAAAATTACACATTTAGGCAATTTGAACAATAGAAGTTTTGAATTTTCCATCATTTTAGAACAAATCCCACATTACAATAAAAAACCTGACATTTTAATGTAACATTCTAATAACGTAACACTTCAATGTAACACACTAAAAAACTCATTGGTGTACTTTTTTTTCCAAATGTAATAACGTAATACTAAAAAAAAAATTAATGTATTTTTCTCAAACGTAACGCTCCAATGTAAAAAAAAAAAGTTAAAAATAATTTCTTAGTGTACTTTTCCCAAACGTAACACTTCAATCAGTGTAATCCCAAATGTAACACTCCAATGTAACACACAAAAATACTAAAAAAACTCCATAGTGTATTTTTGTTCAAACGTAACACTCATAGTTTGAAATTATACATTTGTTCGAAACTTACTAAAAAATATTTGTACTCCTTTTAGAATGGTTTGAAGAATTTCACATTCTTTTTTTTTTTTTTAGTGTTATGTTTAGGAAAAGTACACTAAGAAGTTTTTTTTTTTTTTTTACATTGGAGCGTTACGTTTGGGAAAAGTACACCAAAGTTTTTTTTTTGTATGTTACACTAAAATGTTACACTAAAGAATTTTTTTTAGAGTATTATATTGAAGTGTTACGTTTAGAAAAAGTACACTAAGGATTTTTGGGAAAAATTACTCATAAATCTCATTTGGAGAAAAGTTATTCTATTTAGTCCTAGAAGTTTTCTTTCAAACCAATTAGTCCTTTTTATTTTGGGTATGTTGTATTTCCTTGATTTGGGATTTGAAAATCTGCTTGTTTGTCCTTGTGTGTGATTTTGTTTGAATGTTTTCCTAATGTTGGGTGTGCGTGGGTAAGGTAGATTTTTGCGTTTCTATTTTTTTTGTGAGGATTTAGTGGAGTGATTTGTAGGTGAATGATGTTACCCCATTTGTGGTGTTATTGGTGTGGTGTTTGTTCCTTCTTGTGGTGTTCGTCCCTATTGTAACATTGATATTATAACATTGACATTAATTAACATGCAAATGTAACACTAATGTAACACATAAAAAACTCCTTACTAGAGTTTTCTCAAACATAACACTCCAATATAACACTCAAAAAAAATTCCTTAGTGTAACACTCTAAAGTAACTCATAAAAAAATTTCTTATTGTAACACTCCAATGTAACCAAAAAAAAAAAAACTCCTTAGTGTATTTTTTTAAACATAACACTCTAATATAACACACAAAAAAATCATTAGTGTAACACTCTAATGTGCACATACAAAAAAATTTCTTGATATACTTTTTTCCAAATGTAACACTCTAATATAAATACTTTTAAAAAAATCATGGAAAAATTACTCATAAATCTCATTTGGAGAAAAGTTATTCCATTTAGTCCTAGAAGTTTTCTTTCAAACCAATTAGTCCTTTTTATTTTGGGTATGTTGTATTTCCTTGATTTGGGATTTGAAAATTTACTTGTTTGTCCTTGTGTGTGATTTTGTTTGAATGTTTTCCTAATGTTGGGTGTGCGTGGGTAAGGTAGATTTTTGCGTTTCTATTTTTTTTTTTTTTGTGAGGATTTAGTGGAGTGATTTGTAGGTGGATGATGTTACCCCATTTGTGGTGTTATTGGTGTGGTGTTTGTTCCTTCTTGTGGTGTTCGTCCCTATTGTAACATTGATATTATAACATTGACATTAATTAACATTCAAATGTAACACTAATGTAACACATAAAAAAACTCCTTACTAGAGTTTTCTCAAACAAAACACTCCAATATAACACTCAAAAAAAATTTTTTAGTGTAACACTCTAAAATAACTCATAAAAAAATTTCTTATTGTAATACTCCAATGTAACAAAAAAAAAAAAAACTCCTTAGTGTATTTTTTTTAAACGTAACACTCTAATATAACACACAAAAAAATCATTAGTGTAACACTCTAATGTACACATACAGAAAAATTTCTTGATATACTTTTTTCAAATGTAACACTCTAATATAATACTTTTAAAAAAAAATCATTAGTGTAACACTCTAATGTAACACATAAAAACTTCTTAGTGTAACATTTCAATGTAACATACAAGAAAACTTCTTAGTGTACTTTTTCTAAACGTAACACTTCAATATAATACTCCAAAAAAAATTCTTTAGTGTAACATACAAAAAAAAACTTTGGTGTACTTTTCCCAAACGTAACGCTTCAATGTAAAAAAAACAAAAAAACTTCTTAGTGTACTTTTCCTAAACATGACACTAAAAAAAAATGTGAAATTCTTCAAACCATTCTAAAAGGAGTACAAATATTTTTTAGTAAGTTTCGAACAAATGTATAATTTCAAACTGTGAGTGTTATGTTTGAACAAAAATACACTATGGAGTTTTTTTAGTATTTTTGTGTGTTACATTGGAGTGTTACATTTGGGATTACAATGATTGGAGTGTTACGTTTGGGAAAAGTACACTAAGAAATTATTTTTAACTTTTTTTTTTTTACATTGGAGCGTTACGTTTGAGAAAAATACATTAATTTTTTTTTTAGTATTACGTTGTTACATTTGGAAAAAAAAAAGTACATCAATGAGTTTTTTAGTGTGTTACATTGAAGTGTTACGTTATTAGAATGTTACATTAAAATGTCAGGTTTTTTATCGTAATGTGGGATTTGTTCTAGAATGATGGAAAATTCAAAACTTCTATTGTTCAAATTGCCTAAATGTGTAATTTTACATTTTGAGAAAATCACTTTTATCTCTAAAAAATTAAACCCAAACATGTAAGTGACTACCCTTTTATGTAATTTTCATTTTAATGGGACCTTTGGGTTTATAAGAAAAAAGAAAGGACTAAACCGTTCATAAGATCACATTTTGGGATTTATTAATGCTTCACCCTTGTCATTATCACAACATAAATAATTTTAATTTCTTATATTTCTGTTACACTGGTTGTTGAGAAGAATCCTCTTTCAGCAGAAACTCTCTCTCTCTCTCTCTTTCTCTCTTTCTCTCTCTGTGTGGAATCGGAGCAGACTCGTTCTTCGTCACCGTTGTCATCACCAACAGCAATGTCTGGTATGTATGTATGCTTTTTGTGTTGTAATTCCTGGAATGTGCTCTTACCATCGTCACTATCAGATTTACATTAGAGTTTTAAAATTTTACTCAATTACTGCTTTTGAATTGGATACTTTATGAATATTTGGTGGGCTAACTGATTTATGAATAGAAATTCATCAGTTTAGAGAGTGATTGCTTTGATTGGGAATGATTATCCCATTCTGCGAAGTTTATTTTTTCTATATAAAAAAAAATAGTTTGGTTATGGAGATTGAGAATGGTTATTAACATGAATAATGTTATATGCACCAATTAATAATTAGTGTACTAATAGATGATATAGTATAATTTTAGAGATTTTGTATATATGTAATTTGTATAATGGGTGATGTCAGTAATAATGTCATAATATATGTTGGTATATTAATTGGTATACCAATTGGTGCATGTAGCACCACCATATTAACTGCATGTAGCACCACCGTATTAACATTATTCTATTAACATTGTTTGTGGAGTTCAAAAGATTGTATATTTTTTCGGTGGTACTACATGTACCAATTTATATATTAATTAGTATACCAGCATATATTATGGCATTGTCATCTCAAAACCATAATTCCACCCATTATACAAATTATAAAATTTTAAATTTCTAAAATTATGTCACATTATTTGTTAATACTCTAATTAGCATTATTCAATTTTTTTTCCTTTTTAAAGAATGCCTTTGTTTCTGACGGTTGGTCTACCATTATATTAACTACTGACATATTGATGAATTGAACAATGATTGAGACTCCCTGACCCCCACAACCTTTTTGGATCTCAATTATTGATGGTGTGAGACCCACAGATACATAAGTGGTCCCATATATACATCAATAGTTGAGATCAGTCTCCAAAAAAAGAGGGTCCCAAGCATTTTTCTTGATGAATTTACTGATTGGTATCTGAAATGGAGAATAGATTGGTGTGGAGGTTTGGTAATAGTGAAGGTGTGGGGATGGCAGAGGAGTTTCTGTTTTTTGTGAGTCAATTGTGCTTTTTGTGCGAAAAACGTAAGATTTCACAATTTGGGTTAAAAGAAAATAAAAGTAGAATATTTAAATAGAATAGAGAAATAATAAGGAGTATTGTTGGACAATATGGTTGAAAAAGTGACTCTCAAGAACAGGGAATCTACATTTTAGTTGAAATTTACGTGTTTGGTTGGAAAATTTAGGAAAGGATTTGGAAAGGAAAAGAAAAAAGATAGGTGAAATGTGAATAAAATATACTTATATTTCACTTAATTTCACACACTTTTTCCCTTTTCTTCTCTAAATTTTCTAACCAAACTCAAAGAAATTAGGAGCATCGTTGCAGATGCTATCATGGCAATGTTGGTTACAGATATTATAAACACTAAGCTATATGTTATAGTTGTTTGTGAGAGCTTTCGATTATGTAGTTTTTGTCATGAACATATTTGTAAAAGAAAAATGTTTCAAAACTCTAATTCTTAAGTTCTAAAGCCAGCTCTAATGAGTTGGAGGTTTTTTTTTTCTCCTTACCATATCATTCGTGCTCCATTAGAGCACCAAAATTAGTGCTCTGAATCATATTGCACTTTTGGCGACTACTTTTGGCGACGACGTCAATTTTTCATTGCCAAAAGTATATTTTTGGCAATGCAGTGATCAATTTCGTTGGTAAAAGTATACCTTTACCGACGCAATTTGTTGTCGTCGCTAAAAAGGCATAACATTATTTTAGCGCCAAATTTTTTGGTTGGCGCCAAAATTTCAAAACTTTTACGTACGAGGCTTATGTTTTAGCAACACAATGAGCGTTGCTATTAGTGTTGTTACTTTTGGCGATGACTAGTTGGCGTAGGCAAAGAGTTAACCATTTAGCGACGATGGTACTATTCGTCGGTAAAAGTTTTGCTAGTGGAATGATGTGATTTAGTGATTTGTGTTTTTTATTATAATTTTTGAAAGAGTTTTAAATATTTTAGTTACTGAATTGTAAAATTAAAATGATCATTAAATTAGATCACAAAATGAACCCATTGAGCCCAAACACACTCTTAAGTTGAGATGACTAATTTGAGATAATTTAAAATTTTTCAAAGAATATGGTTAGATAATCAATTTCAATATGTTTGTTTTTATTTTCAGAAACTAGTTTCAATTTTTTTTTTCCTAAAAAACTATAAAAAAAAAAATTTGGGTGAAAAAAAAACTTATTATTTTTGTATATTATTATCTTTTAGGTCATAAATACTTTTTAAAATTTTAAAAATATAATTTTGATTTTTATTGCTTTCAAATTATTTTTAATTTTTTCAAAAAAAAAATCTATTTTTTTTTAGAATTTTTTTTTAATCTTTTAGGTCATAAATACTTTTTAAATTCTTAAAAATATAATTTTGATTTTTATTTCTCTGAAATTATTTTTAATTTAAAAAAAAACAAATTTAAAAATTGTTTTGAATATTTTATTTTATTTATTTTTTTGGGGTGATCTGCTGAGAGGCTGTGGACATTTCCCTCTCAAAATTCCCTCATTTTTTTTCCCTCATCAAATCTCCCCAAATCAATCTCCACGATTTCACTCTTGCACATCCTTATCTCAAAATTCGTAGTTCTCTCTCCCTCACGATTTCACTCTTGATCGTAGGGTTTGTGCCGTTTCCTGCTGCCGTGCGAGATCGGTGCTTCAGTTTGCCCTTACAGGTTTTTTCCCTTTTGCTTTGTATCTCAATGCCCCTGCTTCTCTCTCTCAATTTCTTGAATGAATCTATGTTTGTCTATTTTCACTTCTTCTACTACTTGCTTGTGGAGATTGATTTGATGAGATTTGTCCATCATGGGAACAAGTTTGCCAGTCAGACGGGGAGAATGTTCTTAACCATTCAAACAAGATGAGTGTTACATCTGATAGGAACACTGCCTCAAGCAGTTCAGGGATGATTTCAACACTCCTTTCGGGTTAGATTTTATTTGAATTTATCAGTATTGTGAAGATTTTTATGTGTTTCAGTTGAATTTCAAGTCTCACTTGATGTCTATGGTGCGTTTCTAGTTCACTCTATATGCATTGTTTTTTTATTCGAAATTTTCAAATATCTATATGTGCACTCCTACAGTCCCAGTTCTGCACTCACAGTATGCCCAATCAATAGACAACTAGTTAGGAGTGGCAATTTTCCAGCTGACATGCCAACCCGCTCAATGCCTACTAATTTTAAGGGCTAATGTCAGCGTTTTGGACCCATTTAAAATATGAAATTGGTTCAGCTTAGCCTTTTTCGAAGAACTTATTTTATTTTTTTTCTTCTCATTCATCTTCTTTGATAATTAGCCTCCTGCAAAGTTCGGTTTTCTTGAACCACATATTATTCTTCAAATGCCTTTTATAAAGTCCATAACATCTACAGCCTTCATTAATTAATAATTTTGTGAATTATTTTAAAATGTTATAATTAATTATTTCACCAATATATGATATATTACAATAAATATTTAGTTTTACAAATTTAAAGTCTGTTTCAAAATTTCAAAAGAAATGGGCTAGAATCTAGATGGCTTGGTTGGGTTTGATGTGAATTTAATGAGATTGGGTTTGGAGTCCTCATGACCCATTTATTAGATGCTCCAGATTTTGCTCACGAGGGTGTCTGGGCTTGCCCCCGTCTAATTTCTAAGTACATGTAGTACCACGTCCACATATATGAGCTAATTACAAAGCCAAAGCTCTAGGGGTAGCTTTGAGAGGGAGTGAGGAATGAAACATTTAATTATTGGTTTACTCCTTAAAAGAAAGATAATCCTGGTTTTGATATGTCTTGAGCAGGGAAGGATTCATATATTTATCATTTTGCATTTAAAACTGACCTTGCGCTCGCACAATTTTCTTAGGTGCTCAGAGCAACAGTTCGTTGCCACCACCACCCTGGGAAGCTCAGTCAGCAAACAATAGCCAACTAGAAGTCAGTCAATATCCTCAGCCAATGTAGCAGGTTACTCAGGTGGCTGTCACACATGCCCAGCCAATGCCGAGTGGCATGCATCAAGGATCTTAACCAGGTGGTATGTATATTCAGCCAACGACAGCTGGCCATCTCTCATCATTCAATAATCAAGGTATTCAGAGCAATCAGATGGCAGGGATTCATCATCAGCAAATACCGGGAGGGCAAATGGGTATATATCTGCAGCAAATGCAATCTGGGTAGATGGATTATATGAATCCTCAACAGATGTATAGCAACCAAATGGCCGGATATGGATATGGTTACGGTCAGCAACAAAATGCGCCTCTCGGTGAGGGATGATGGTGCATTGAGGAATCCTTACCAGCAGCAGTCTACTCCATCCTATGTGCCGCCTAGAAAGCCCTCAAAGCCAGAGGATAAACTGTTTGGAGACCTTGTTGACATTGCAAAATTTAAGCCAACAAAAACTACTTAAGTGTTCTGATACCTTGTAATTTCTCTGCTCCATATGTACTGCAGACGTGAGGAGAGATGTGCAGGAGATATTCAAGATGACTCCTCATTAAATTCAAGTTATGATGTTTTCTGCAACACTCAACAAGGAAATCCGTCCTGTTTGCAAGAAATTTATGCAAGATGTAATGTCCCATGACCAGTTCTACTTGAATTTAGAAGAGTCCTTTTCCATAAATGTCAGCTTTCTGCTGGCGATAAATAGTTAGGAATGCAGTGGTTGCAGGCTTGCAGCCTTCTATGCTTTCAGTTTTGCATTTTGTTTATGCCCATTATTCAATATTCAGTTTGATAATCGGTTGCTCTTGTCATGCTAAGAGGGATGGATATGCAGCAGCTTATCACTGGATACTTGAAGACTACCCTTGATCTGACTTGGTTGGCATGAGTTAAGATTACCAAAGACACAGTTCTTGGTTGAGCTCGTAATTTCTTGGCTTTGAAGCTTCAATCTTAGAGGTGTCTTCTAAACCTTATTATTTAGGATTTGAGGGGCTGCAAAAATCCTCATTCAATAAAACAATTCACTTTGATTATTGTGCTTTTAGATACTATGTAGCACGAACATGAATATGTGACAAGACATGATAATTTTTAAAAAAGCAGGACATGATAGATGGAGGGCACACACAAAATATATAGTAATATATATATATATATATAATAAAAAAACAAATTTTTTTATTTATAAAGATGAATGATTAATAGATATAAATTTATATTATTTTTCTTTTATCATTGAATCGAAAGTTATTTTGTTTATACTTGTAGTATGTTTCATGTGTGTATAAGTGATGGATATGTGTGATTGTCCAAAGAGTGTCTGGAACTAAATTTTTTTCCAAAAATAATAGGATCCATTTGCATGTGTTCAATGTGTTGAGAAGTGTCCAACGAGTGTACCTTTGTATTGAACGAAAAATAACATCTCATTACCAAATCCTCAATTTTTCAGTTGCTTTTATTTCTTCATGGCATACCTTTGTATACATGATGCACCGATGCCTTCTATTTTTCTGGGATAGTAATGTAAACTAAATGTTCTTGAAGGAAAAATAACATGATTTCTTACATTTGAATATAATTCCTATAGATCAATGTGTTTGCTTAACTGTATATTCATCATTCAGAAAATTTGATATTTGAATAAACATTTTATTTAAATTGGTGCATTGAAGTGATTAGACTCTGTCCCCTAAATAGTGCTTTCGTTTTGATGGAAGTTAGATCTTGGGAAACATGAAGAAAGATCCAGCGTCGTTGACGTTGTCTACTGTTACAAAGAAACTGCATGAGCTCGGCTATGTGCTTAAGGTGATTCTCTCTGAATCATTTGTACTTGTTTGTTCTAGTTACAGATAAATATGTTGTTTATATTCTTCATTGCTAATGATAGCAAATGTTGTTTTGTTTTTATAGGTAAATATAATGTGATTAACAAAGAGTCTTTGGATTATCACACTTTTTACATAGGTTTACAAGGTCTTTTTTTCTTGTCCTTTTGTGGGTCCTTCAAATTTCTGGGGAAAAGTAAAGCAGTCATTCTGATTCTATTATCTTTTCCACAGATGAGGGTTTCTTTTTGTATCCTATAACATTTAAATGTTATGCAAATCAACCAGGTTCGGTAGGTTGCTATGATTTGTATATGGAACCCTTTTGAAGATAAGTTCTTTGCTAAAGCTAATTAGTCATTATGAAAAACCTGCTGAGTTATGCAGATCATACCTCTAGAATTTTGATTGTTGTACACTTATACATCCTTATAATGTTTCTTTGACGATGGTAAAGCGCGTTCTATGTGGGAGGAAATAGGAGGTCAAATCTCAATCCCAAGTCCTGACAAATATGGCCATATTGATTTGTCAATGTATGTGTGCTATTTGATATAGTGTGGTTGCTTTGTACTTTGTGTAGTATTTTTTGTTTTATTGCCAACTCTTTTGGTGACATCTGTTACTTTGTTTATTTTAGTTGGTACAGATGGTTCATGTTTTATCTTTTTTGCAGCTTTGAAGGTATTATTGTAAATTCACTTGAAGGTGAAGATGCAATCTCATTGAAGGCCTTTACGTCCTTCAGAGCTGCTGGCTTTTGAATCCTGATTCCATTTCTTCAATTTTTCATTCAAAAGTCAGAATCGAATGCTATCGTTACCAAGAACTAACCTAATTACCCTCGATTATTGCTAAATCGAACTGAAAAGGACTGATAATCGAAGTGATTAAAGTACTGAATAGACCGATTGAAATTGGAATTGAAATTGAATGAGTGTACCTATTGAATTGCACATTGCATCTGTTTAAATGATTGAATGTCTGTTTGCATTTGTGTGCTTAAATTGCTAATTGAAGGCCTTATCGGTGGCCGATTTAGAAACCGTTTAGTGTTTCAGAATCAGTAGAATATTTGTAATTTAATGGTATATTTATCTGAAAATTGATTAGGAATGATTAAATTGGATTAAAATAAGTTAATTGCCAAGTTTGATTTAATTACGAAATTGCCACCCGTAGTGGACACATTGTTTAATCTTTGATTTGAGACTTATACACCTTAGAGAATACACTTCTCCAGCTCCTATTCTTGCTCATAGCCGAAAATTAGAGAGAGAGGAGAGGGAGAGAATTGATTTCCTTCTTGCATTGCTTAATCTTGCTAAGAAACTTGAAGATTGAAGTGTAGTTGCATAAATTGAACTTCTAGTCAAGAAATTGAAGACTTAGGTAAGAAAATTACCATCTTTTTGTTATGTTTTAAGCTCCATCTTGCATGCATCATGATCATAGAGAAGTAAATCATGAATTTGCTCATAAATGGTGAATTGAAGCTTAAATGTCACATGCATGCTTGAATTGATGCATTTTGAAGTTGATTTCATGACTAATGGTCACATGCATGCCCATATTTATGTAAGAATCCATGTTTTCAGTTTGTTTTCAAAGTATTGGGCTCACTAGAGCAAGATTTAAGGCTGAAAATTGGTTTAAAGATCATGCATTGCATGTTTACAAATTGTTCATGAAAATGTTCTTGAAAATGGCTTTGATTGATCAACCCTTGGCCCTTGCATGTGTAAATTAGCTTTTGAAACTTGTTCTACATTGAGTTTAAAGTGTTTTTCCAGAATTTGGGGCCAAGAGGTCGAGTTTTGGGTGTTTGAATGCTTGGTTCGAACTTGGGAGACAAATCTGGAAATTCCAGATTTGGCTTCCTCGCTCGAGCGAAGGATTCCTCGCTCGAGCGAGCCCTGTGGTTTTGCAAGCTCGCTCGAGCGAGCATCGAGCGACCATCGCGCGTAAAAATTGAGCAACCAGTACTTTTGCATTTTCATCAGACCGCTCGAGCGAAGGGAGGCTCGCTCGAGCGAAGCCTTTGGTTTTGGGAGCTCGCTCGAGCGAAGGGAGGCTCGCTCAAGCGAGGGGCCTATTTCCAGCAACTTTTGAAAAATGCCTTCCAAGTGTAATTTTGCATCCTCATCCCACCCTAGGCATTCTTAGGCCTAGTTTAAGGCATCTTAATGAGGATATAGATGTAGAACACACCGAGGCATATTAAGAAGTTAATCATTGTACTTCCTTAACTGTTAAACTTAGTGTGTGTTCAATTGTTTAATTGTTTAGGGTTGCCTCTCGGGGACACGCTCTAGCTGCTAATAGCCCAATCTCTGTGAGTAACAGATTGTGTAAAGATATGTTCAAAATGATTATATTTTGAATACTGAACTGAAATGTTTATTGAAATGATATTGTTTATTGAATGAATGTATGTCCTGTATTTCGAACTGTATTGTGGCATCCTTAGCACCCATTGTTATTGATTGTTACAGAGCTCTGTCGGTTTCCTCGTGGAACCATATTGTTATTGATTGATGGCCATCACTATTGTTGGGTCTGTTAAGGCCCGGTCCTTTTGGACCTATTGTTTATAGGCTAATGGATGTACCACATATGACTGATTGATTGAAATGCTATTGATTGAAATACCGATTGATTGAAATACTGAAAGACTGAAATACTGTTTAATGAATTGTTTCAGTATTACTGTTTAATGAATTGATTTCATTACTGTACCGTAAGGACATTCATTCATAACCTCTTTACACATTATGTTATTCACTGGGCTTTAGCTCACTGTTTATATATATATGTAGGTTCTCAGCAGCCAGATCGGAGCTAGGAGCGTGGGTCAGTCCCCAGTTTTGTCCAGCCAGCCTGTGTGCCTCACTGCAAGGTTCCGTGTTGCCATGCTATGGCTTTGGGGTCTTTTGTACTTCCCCTGTCTGTCTCACTGTTTTGTACTAACGTGGGACCATTGTATAGACTGACTATTGTATAGACTGTTTACCGTACTGCCCAAGGGATTAAGTCCCCGTACTGTATGACTGTAAATGTTTGTATAGACTACACTGTTGAATGTATGAATGCATGGCAAAACTTTTTGACATACAGATTTTCACAGCTCATTGGACACTATTCATTTATTGTTTGGCTTCCGCCAGGCCCTGAACTCTATTTATATTGATTGATTGTTAAGCAGGCCTTCGGTAATCACGGATTACTGGCCAGTTACGGTGCTAAACCCATAGGGCCGGGTTTGGGTCGTGACAAAAGCTTTAATTTCATGTCTAAAATCAAACTAGGTCTTTCTTCAACATGATAGCAGCTCCTCACTCACCAACCATTTGGGTCAATTACACTTACACCCCCTTGAGGATATTTATTTTTTAAGTCCTCCATCCCAAAATCCTAGGCACTATTATGTTACACTTTCAGGATAATCTGAATATATTTTATTTGGAGCTGGATTTTATCCCTTGAAAGATGAGCCTTTTGAACATCTTGAGATGCAACACCTAAAATTTTTTATAGTAAGTTTTGGGGTTATAATTTTTTGAAGCTATTTCTCTTGTTCCTAGATTATGACCTAAGGGTTATGAACTTATGATCTTCTATGTGTGAAGGAAGTTTATTTTTTTTAGAGTGATTGCTTAGAACTATTTCTTACTATTGTTTCAAATATAATTATGTCTCAATCACTTGAGAATTCCAAGACTTTAAAGCTTATACTAAGGAACCATGAACTAAAGCATCAATTGATGTGATGCTCCGTAATAGGAACAGTGAATGAAAATGTGAATTTAACTATTTCAATTTTGAGTGTTTGTTTGTGGCTATGCCTCCAATAGAGTATTTACTTAAATGTTTTCCTGTCCTTTAATAAGAAAATGCCTCTCAAGAGATTTTAGTCGTGAAAAAGCAAGCTTTCTTAACCTCCCTTTTTCCAGAATTCTTTCATGATATCCCAACAACCAAAAGGAATTAAGTGATTCTGCAGCCAAGCTTTAAACTTGCCTTTATTTCGAAGTTCTTTCAACATGCATACTTAATTGAACATTGCTACATAGGCATACACTTGTAACTAAAGTTTTCTGCCTGTCTTTTCACAATTGCGATAATATTGATAAAGTAGGGTTTCTTTAAACATGTTGCTGGACATGTGCATCATTGGGAGGCTCTGTATTGTATCATTCATTGTTGCACTGATGTTATTCTGTACACTATTTTTTATATGTAGGTTCCTGGTTTATACAATGGATCTTCTCTTAAAAGTTTTGATGATTCTGAGCCATATATCACAAACAACAAACTTACAAATGGTGCTCGTGTGCCGGAAAATAATCTTCTTAGAAGCTTCTGTGCAGATAAAGAGAAGGCTACTAATGTTGCAAAGATTAAAGTTGTGGTATGCCCATATGATTTTGTATCTATCTTTCCTTCAATATCTATTGTGACAGGGATCCATTTGATGCAAAAGGAAGTATTGCTGACTTTATTATTTAAGTGTAACTCTAGTCATAAACATGGATGTCAAAATTAAAAAAAAAAAAAAAGAAGGAAAAATGAGAAGGTAGAAAGAATAGAAACCTGCAATAGAGGTTATATAAATGACATAGCTATTTTGTAGGCATAATATTTATTGTGGTTTTGCTGCATTGGTTTGTTATATTTTCTCATTCTTTCATCATAGACAATGTTTGTAAATATTTTGAATGCAGGTACGAAAGAGACCACTTAATAAAAAGGAAATAGCAAAGAAAGAGGAAGACATAATTACCATAGACCGGAATTCTAATTCGCTCACTGTTCACAAAACAAAACTCAAGGTGAGCTTCTTATGGTTTCCTTTTGATACAATAACTGTTATGATTGTTTATATTGGATAGGATCCTAGCCTTATTTAAGCTTTCCTGTGCTTGCTTTTGATGTTATGTTTGTTGTTACTTTTGTTGCTACATTTGCATTAATCAGTGGTCACATAGTTATATTTCTTTGTTATTATTTGATTTACTGTAAAAAAAACATGGTGTCCTGTATTGATGAGGGAAGTTATGCCATTCTTAAGGTTTATCAATGTGTGGTTTGAAATGTAAGGTTGAACTCGATGGTGAAATGCAAATACGAGATTACTGAATTTATGGTTTAGTATCTATTTCTAGATGGTTGTTCCTTCATATGTGGTTATTCATATTTTGTGACGTAGAGATGTGCAAGAAATACATGAAATTGTTGATGTTCGAAGAGTTTTACTTGTGCATGGATGCTAAGTATATTTGCAAATGAGAAAGCATAGCAATGAGACGAAAGAGAGCGGTGATCAAGCATTTATCTGATGGTGACCCTAACAAATTGGGACATAGGATTTGGAAAAGTCAAACAATGTGTTCCGAACTTGCATATCTGCGTTTCGATGAAATTAGATGTGAAACCTCGTTGTATATGAGGAGCAAACAAGTGTGTGCTGGTGAACATCATTTGATGGAATATAGAACCATTTAAATTGCTCAAGCCGTGTTCAAACTGGAATCAAAGAGGAAGAAGTCTTCAAGTGATCGGACTAATATAATGTATTTTAGCTCTTGCCTCATCTATTGCCATCTTGAAATTTGACAAAGAACAACTAAATGGCAATTCAATTCTTGCCTATTTTTGTTCAACTTGGTACTTGTTTATATGGCATAAATTTATGATTGGAAGTGGCGTATGGAGTGTTTCTTCAACTGGAGCCTAATTCTCGCCTTTTGCAGTTGACTGTTGAATATGTTGAGAAACATGAATTTCTTTTTGATCTTTGTGATGGCGAGGATATTTCTAATGATGAAGTAAGTGAATAACATGACTTGGTTCCTACCCATTTGAAATATCTCTTTCATGATTTTATGGTATCATTATTTTGTTGCTCTAGATTTACTCAATGTAGAGCCTATAGTCCCAATAATTTTTCAAATGAACAAAGCTACCGCTTTGCATATGGACAAATAGGCAAGTGGCTTCACAATCCTTTTATTTTGTTTTGGTACTACTATGACATCTTTATAACCTTTTGTACCCAACTTTTTGATCAAGAACTTCACTTAGATTCCACTAAGGCTTGGACGTCTGTGATATGCTTTAAAATTGATGTAATTAATTTGATATGCTTATTCTTGGACAAATCGAACTAGAAATGCACTTTCATGTATTTTATATTCATCAAGTAGTTTGACAGAATATTTCCAGAGAATGGCAGCATGTGCAATTTTCTAACAGTTTATTTGCATTTGTCTGAAGTTTGATCCCATAATTCAAAGACTTTGTTGCTGGCTTCTTGTTTAGTTCTCTGCTATATTTATAATGATTAGATATGCTTCTTTCCTATTTGTTTGGAACATTTTTAAGTTTTCAATCTGTCCAGGTTAAACATAAATATATAGAACAGTGTTTCATTATACTGGCTAAGTATGCATCACTCTAACATATTGCTGTTTGGACATGCTTTTAATTATATGCAAACCTCTATCTTAGTTTTGTTCTTATCTCTTGGTATCGTTTCTTTTCTAGGTTTTTTAGGTGGATATATTTTTCTAAATTATTTTTCAAATTACTGTCATTGATAAGCTTGTTTTAATAATGAGTTTGTTTCAGGTAGTGGAAAGACTTATACTATGCAACCACTGCCCCTCAAGGCATCCCAAGATATTTTCAGATTAATGAACCACACTTATCGGAATCAAGGATTTCAATTGTTTGTCAATTTCTTTGAGATTTATGAAGGGAAAGTTTTTGATCTCCTTAATGACCGGAAGTGAGTTTCTCAGCTTCTAACCTTTATTTGGTTAGAAGAAAGTTCAATTCCCTAACCTTGAAACTCTTATTTGCAGAAAGCTTTGCATGAGGGAGGATGGGAAACAGCAGGTTTGCATTGTTGGTTTGCAAGAATACAGAGTGTCAAATGTAGAGATGATCAAGGAGTTAATTGAGAGAGGAAATGCTACAAGGAGTACTGGAACGACTGGTGCGAATGAGGAATCCTCTCGATCACATGCTATACTTCAACTCGCCATCAAGAGACCGGTCGACTGGTGCGAATGAGGAATCCTGAATCCATGTTTCGTGTACTATCTGGAATGTATTTTCCAGGCAAACAGGATAGGATTTCAGGATCTGCAAGGGTAAGCCACTCGGTAATTATGTGGGACACTCTTAAGTACTCTCTTATTTCAGGATCTGTTGATGGTCTGGCCGTCTGCCGCCTTTATCACGTCTTCTTTGCCGCCGCAGAATTTTATTGCCGTTGTCGCAATATGTTGTGAAGCGGGTTGCTACTAGATGCTAGTCTGCCTTGCCGCCACGTGTCTTCTTGAAATTTTTGCTAGAAATTTATTCTTGTCTTGCTTAATATTGTGAAGCGGTCGCTACTATGTGATGCATTGCAAATTTGGGTTGTTGTTAGTTTTATGATTTCATTTTGTTATCTGCTATTTTTACTATGGGTTCACAATTTGGATGTATTTGAGTATTTTAGTGAGTTTACCCTTTTAGGTTTTATACAACGCTTCCAAAAGTATATTTTTTAGCAGTGTTTTTTTGCCTACACATCAACTTTAGGTGATTTAATATCAATGTTATTAGTTTGTAATAGTAGTGCCTGAGGGATGCCTCTTGTAAATATGTAAATCTTATAAAAAAATATATGATTTTCAATTTTTTTTGCCACTACAAATTTGTCGTTGCCAAAAAGTAAAGCTTTCTCGACAAACAACTTGTCGGTAAATGTGTAACCAAAAATTTATTTTTGCTCACTCATATTGTGTTGCTAAAAGTGTATTTTTTGCCAATGTCAATTTCTCGCTGCCAAAACTAAAGCTTTATCGACAACCAAATCATTGGCAAATGGCAACATTTACCGATGTAAATGTGTCGCTAAAAGTTACTTTTGCCCACTCATATTGTGTTGGTAAAAGTGTATTTTTTGCCAATGCCAATTTGTCGTTGCCAAAAGTAAAGCTTTAGCGACAAACAAATCGTCGGCAAATGGAAACATTTACCGACGTAAATGTGTCGCCAAAAGTTTACTTTTGCCGACACATATGTTGGTAAAAGTATATTTTTTGCCCATGCAAATTTGTGTCGCGAAAAGTGCCACACAATCATCATATTTGAATGACTTTTACCAACGCAAGGTAGATTGCCGACAATGGATCAAGTTTTTTAGCGACGACTATGTTCGTCGCTAAAAGCATTACTTTTACCAACGCAATGATAATTTTGTCGGCAAAAACTTTTGCCAACTCACTTTTGCCTACAGGTTGCCAACGTAGCTTTGTGTGTCGGCAAAACTCTTTGCCAACAAATTTTCCCTTTTAGCAACATATTTTGTTGCGTTGCGAAAAATGCAATTTCTTGTAGTGTATCCTTCAAAGAATTGTAGGCTGTATTTGATGGAGCTTTCCAAACATGATTCCACAACATGATTTGAGTGCTCTTTTTGTTTATAATTTTTAAAAATTGATTTCACACCCACATTTCAAAACACATCTACCCGGTCATTCTCCCGGCCGTCCGGAACAATGTTCGTGCTTTTTTTTTTTTTTTTGGCACTTGTTATTTTTATATTTTAAATAAAAAATATTTTGAGAACTTTTTTAAAAAAATCATTACTTTTCAGAACTCATAACCAAACACACAATTCAAAATTTTTTTTAAAAAGTTCTCAAAATATTTTTTATTTAAAATATAAAAATAACAAGTGCCAAAAAAAAAAAAAAGCACGAACATTGTTCCGGACGGCCGGGAGAATGACCGGGTAGATGTGTTTTGAAATGTGGGTGTGAAATCAATTTTTAAAAATTATAAACAAAAAGAGCACTCAAATCATGTTGTGGAATCATGTTTGGAAAGCTCCATCAAATACAGCCTACAATTCTTTGAAGGATACAAATACATGTATGGTCAGTTTGTATGAGCTATGCAGGGAAATCCTCCCGGTCAAACTGATTGTAGGCCTTTAGGCCTGGCCAACCAGTTCATGAATAAAATCTATAGTGGCCCATTTTAGATAGCCCCTTAAATCATTACTGGAATAGTAATAAAATACATATATAATCCCTAAAGTGTGCCTTTTTGTGTCATTTTACAATGAAGATGAAGACACGACCCCAAGGGTCAACACAACTTCAAAAAGCAACACCCAAGCCAAAGGCTTCACAAGATCAAAACACTGAACCTAAAAGATTAAACTCACAATACAATGGCTAAGCAAAACTAACACACCCTAAGGCAACAAGCTAAAAGCAACTGAAACAGGGGAGGTGGGTAAGGACCAACCAACTGTGAACAAAGAAGAGGAACTCTGTTTATTCGATACTATCAAAACCAAAGCAAAGAACAACTATATAATCGCATAGACTAAACCCTAATAACCTAGAAGACTAAATTACCCTTAATGGATAATATAAAATATAAATACAATACAATTCACACACCCCCTCAAACTGAGGATACGAGCACAGAAAGTATCGAAAGTTTGCCAAGAAGAAAACGGAAACGAGCAACAGTGTGAGTCTTCGTAAAAAAATCGGCCAACTGAAAAGAGGAGGGAACAAAAGGAAGAGTAAGAGTGCCAGCCTGAAGATATTGTCTGACAAAGTGACAATCTATTTCAACATGCTTAGTCCGCTCATGGAAGACTGAATTATGGGCAATCTGGACAGCACTTTGATTATCACAATACAATGGAGTCAGAGCAGAAAGAGAGACACCCATATCAGAAAGAAGCCATCAAAGCCAAACGATCTCGGAAGTAGCATGAGCCATGGCACGATATTTAGCCTCAACAGTGGAACGAGCAACAACAGACTGTTTCTTACTCTTCCAAGATATGAGAGAATCTCCGAGAAAAACACAAAGACCAGAAGTGGATTTGCGATCAGAGACGTCACCGGCCTAATCAGCATCAGCATAGGCACGAAGAGTCAAGTCCGAAGAGGCAGATAACAATAGACATTGCAACAAAGTGCCATGAAGGTAAGTGCGTAAAGGCGTGGAACGAGGAGCAGAAATAAACTGACTGAGAATGTGCACAACATATAAGATATCTGGACGAGTAACAGTGAGATAAACAAGGCACCCAACCAACTCGCGATACAAAGTGGGATCCTCAAGAGGAACACCATCAGAAGCAGAAAATTTAGCATGCAACTCAATAGGAGTGTCGACAATTTTGTCATCAGTGAGATTGACACGAGAAAGAATATCATGGACATATTTAGTCTAAGAGAGAAGATACCCAGTAGGAGAAGTAGCAACCTCAATAACAAGAAAATATCAAAGAGACCCCAAATCCTTCATCTCGAACTCCTGAAACAACTGATGCTTAACCTCCGCAATAGTACTAGAATCAGAGCCAGCGATGATCATATCATCCACATACAAGAGAAGGAGAACAAGGCCAACAAAAGTGCGCCAAACAAATAAAGCACAATCATGATGAATAGGGCAAAAACCAAGCTGAAGTACAGCAGAGTGAAATCGCTCATACCAAGCACGAGGAGACTGTTTGAGACCATATAGAGCGCGACGAAAACGACAAACAACACCAGGAGGGTGAGAAAGACCCGGTGGAGGACGCATATACACTTTTTCAGCAAGATGCCCATTTAGAAAGGCATTTTTGACATCAAGTTGAAACAAAGGCCATTGATGGGCAGCGGCAACTGAAATAAGGGTGCAAATAGTAGTCATCTTGGCAACGGGGGCAAAAGTCTCATCATAATCAATCCCATACTCTTGAGAAAAGCCATGGGCAACCAAACGAGCTTTGTACCTTTCCAAAGAACCATCAGAAAGAGTTTTGACCTTCTACACCCATTTACAGCCTATAACATTCTTGCTAGCAGGAAAGGGAACCAAATCCCAAGTCTGAGTTTTAGCCAAAGCAGTTAACTCGTCATTCATGGCAGTAATCCAATTAGGATCATGACAAGCTTCCTTATGGGACCTGGGCTCGAAATAAGTATGAAGACAAGAAAGAAAAGACTGATAGGAAAGAGAAAAACATGTATTACCAAAACCATACCAGTTCAGAGGATGACGATCTCGCTGTGGAAAGTGATGTGCAGGAGGAGCAGGATCCAAAGAAACAGTTTGAGGGACAGTAGAGCTAGAGACAGGCGAGGCCGGAAGTGCGTTGCGGCGCTGATAAACAATACGAAGAGCAAGCGAAGCGGGAGCTGGAGAGGGAGCTGGCGAGATATCAAAAGTGCTAGGAAGAGACAAGGTAGAGACCTCAAGATAAAAAACAAACTCATCAGGAGAAACATCTTGAGGAAATAGATCAACATGAACCAATTCATCCTTGGTAAGAGGAACAGGGGTGGAAGGTATAGTGTAGCAGGGTAGTTTTTCTAAAAAGGTGACATGCCTAGACACATAGCTTTTTGGTGGCAAGATCATAGCATCGATAACCTTTCTGATTAATACCATACCCCAAAAAAACACATAGGACACAACGAGAACTAAGCTTAGAGCGCGCCCGTTTAGGAAGGAGCACAAAGCATGCAGAACCGAAAATACGCAAAAGAGAGTAATTGGGAGTAACACCAAAAAGACGCTCATACGGGGATGAGCCGAAGAAAATAGGAGTAGTCATCCGATTGAGAAGATATGCAGTAGTGAGCACAACTTCTCTCCAAAAGACAGAAGGGACAAAAGACGAAAGCAACAAAGAGCGAGCTGTATCAAGGAGATGGTGATGTTTGCGCTCAGCTCGACCATTTTGGGCAGGAGTGTCAGAACATGAAGATTGATGAATAGTGCCATGAGTAGCTAAAAACTCCTCAAACTCGGACAAGCAATACTCACCCCCCAAGTTAGAATGGAGAACTTTAATGGTGGTAGAAAATTGAGTGCGAATCATGGAGTGAAAATTAGAATATATTTTGTAAAGATCAAATTTTCGAGTCATCAAATACACCTAGGTAAATCGATTGTAATCATCCACAAAAGACACATAATATTGTGAACCACCCTTGATAACTATAGGGGAAGGACCCCAAACATCAATATGAACCATTTGAAAAGGAGAAAAAGAAATATAACTACTTTTATTAAAAGGAAGAGCAGACATTTTAGCCATTTTACAACCACGACACTCAGAAATATCATCAATGGGAAAATTGCCTAAATGTCCAGACCGAACTAACATCTTCAAACGGTCACTCGACAGATGACCTAACTTAGAATGCCAAATATAAAATAAAGAAGACTTGTTGTTTAAACAAAAAGAAGACAATGCAATAGAAGACACTTGTAGAGGAACATGCAAGCTGTCCAAGATATATAGTTCGCCAACTCTACGCCCGATCCCAATCTGCCTCTTGGACACCCGATCCTGCACAACACAATGAGAAGAAGAGAAAACAACATCATAACCGAAATTAGATAATTGACTAATAGAAATAAGACTAAGGGAAAGGTGAGGCACATAAAATACAGGAGAAAGAGACAAATGGGAAGAGGAAATAGGACCAATAGAGTGAACAGGCATAGAAGAACCATTAGTTGTAGCAATAGTGATAGAAGAAAAAGGGGAGACACAATTACTAAGAAAAGATGCAACAGGGGTCATATGATGTGAACAACCAGAATAAAAAATCTACGAAGTGTGGATATTACCTGAAGAGGATGAACCAGACAAACCTAACTAAGTGGTAGTCATAGCGGAGGCATGGGACGAAAAATTTGGATTGGCCACCATGAAAGACTTGAACTGCTCAAACGTAGACTGCGTATTGGAAGACTGATCATTCTCAGAGACTGGTGCAGAGAAGGCGGTAGATGAGCGAGATCCTGAAGATATCAGCTTAGAGGATGGTGGACCAGACGAACAACCCTTGGGCTGCAAAAGTTTAGGACAAGCACGTTTCCAATGACCTTTCTGATGACAAAAGTTGCACTCATCCATGGAAACCCGAGGCTTGGGCTTACCAATAACTTGAAATAAATGAGATGGTGGGGTAGGCAAGAGTGAAGGAGTGGCAAAAACTGACTAGGAGGCAGGAGTACCATGAGCCATCTTGAACCGAGTTTCTTCTGCAATAAGCTCACGGATAGCGCCATCAACAGAAAGCAAGGGGGACCGATGAAGAATAGCTCCTCGAAGTGGCTCTGATACCATGTGAACAAAGAAGAGGAACTCTGTTTATTCGATACTATCAAAACCAACGCAAAGAACAACTATATAATCGCATAGACTAAACCCTAATAACCTAGAAGACTAAATTACCCTCAATGGATAATATAAAATATAAATACAATACAATTCACACCAACACCCAAAAGAAAAACTGCAGTTGCACATCCACCCAAAGTCATCCCAAAGAACAACTTGTGTTGACTCTCATCTCCATAAGATAACAGGCCGCGCAAAACAGCTGAAAACTTTCTCCAAAAAGACCTCCACAATTGGACTCATGCCAATCACTAGCCACAGTCAATCATCCAAACAGGAAAGAAAGTGCATGGTGATTTCAAAAAAATCAGGACAAGGACATGATGGGGATGCAAAAAATAAAATATATTTTTATTTGCTATATATACAAATAAAACAAAATATATTTTATTAACATTGAAAAAAAACTAAATTTAAATCATTAATCAGAGACTAGATTTGTGTTGCATGAGGCTCTTGGGATCGATTAGATCTGTGTTGCTTGAGGCTGCTGGGATCGTTAGAAGCTAGTCTTTCAACTTCACAAATGAGTTTAGATTAACTTTACAAAGCTCGTCTCTCAATTTTTCAAATCTAATTTTAATTTTCCTCTATCTACTACTAATGTTAGGCATCTAGAGTTATGTTTGATAGTCTTTCATAACACAAAATGTATCTACGAAACAATTAATATCAAAAGCTAAGCATATAGAGTGTATTTAGCATTCTTATTTGTTTGTCTTGCTACACTAACATCATAACACTAACTGACCGGACACAAACAAATGAAAGAAGACATGGGCCATGATCCCATGTTCGTTTTCGCCCTGCCCCGATGATGAACTCTTAGCCAGCGGAGCTACATACCGGAAAGACTCTCTATTTCTTTGAGAAGAGAATTGTTGGTTTGACTGATGGACTACGTGGGAAATACGAGATCAAGGCAAGCCACTACATGTTCTCCCCTTGCCCTTGAACGATAGAAGAACTACTCATCTTCTCTTTGATAGTAATCAATCAGTTCGCATATATGGTCAATCAATAGGCCCGCGGATCTATTCTTCTACACAATAAATCACCATCTCGTAGCACCACCACGACACTGATTCTCTGAAAAAACTCTGATTTCCCGACAGTTAGGTAGCCAAAAGTAGTAGTGCGATTTAAATTAATGTTCCCCGTCCTACCCTTGTCCAAAAGTAGAGGCAAATATTCTACCCTACCCAATACTAAATATCAAATGTCTTAAACATCTAATTGAATGATACATGCATATGATTACCACAAACAAATGATATTCATACAATTAATCAATGTGAAATGCATGTCTGTATACAATAAAACAAGGATAACGCCATCAAAATTATGTTACTCCAATGCAAAAAAACAAAAAAAAAAAAGACGTGGATAAAATTATTTTAATTCTATCCTTACATACATAATACAATAAAAAAGGAAAGGACAAAGCCAGCAATATACACGGTTCATAAGAAAACGAAAAAAAAAAGGCTGAGAAAATGAGAATGGAAACAGAGAAGGTGTACTGAAGAGTAAAAAGTGAAAACCAAAAAAACAGGGAGAGGATTGAAAAGTGAACCAAAACAAAGATGAAGAAAAAAGAAAAATACAGGTGAAAACTAAAACAGAAGATGAAGTAGAGTGAAAAGCGAAACCGAACAACAAGAAGAAGAAAAAAAAAAAAGAGAGAGAAAACCAAAATAAAAGGACTGAAAAGGAAAGCCAATAAAGTAGAAGACAAGTGAAAACCAAAAGAAAAGAATAGTGATTGAAAAAGGGAAACTGAAACAGACGGACCAAAAATGAAAACCAAACTAGAAGAAGAATACCTTTCCTTTTTTTTCTTTTTCTGGATTGGCAAAATCAGCCCCACCCCTCCCAACCACACCCAAACACCCATGCCCCTACAGGGGGAGAGAAAATATTAAATTTTCAAACTAATCCTGTAAGAGGGGCTAATTTGAGCCCACTAAATTATTTAGGCCCAATAGCCCAAGATTAGTGGGCCCGAATTTATCGCAAGTCCAAGATTGGTGGGCCCAGATTTATCGCTATCAAACGGGCTGAATGGCTCTAAGCCTCGAAAGGGTTCGGATCCACGAACCTAGAGACTTACTCGGGCCCGGACTCGAAAGGGTATTAAGTAAGCCTAGAGATCCGAGGCACTCAGACTCGAAAGGGTTCAGATCCACGAACCTA
Source organism: Camellia lanceoleosa (assembly GCA_025200525.1). Lineage (NCBI taxonomy): Eukaryota > Viridiplantae > Streptophyta > Magnoliopsida > Ericales > Theaceae > Camellia > Camellia lanceoleosa. The sequence continues at coordinate 176,352,535 of CM045758.1, read as the reverse complement.
GAGGTCCGAAACACTTGGCTTTGAACGGATTCAAACGCAATCTAGAAGCCACTCCGTTAATGAGTCCCAGAACACTTGCGGGCTCGAAGCTTTCCGGGATCTACGCACCAGAACCATGGGCGTAATGGAGTCCGAACAAAGGACCCGATCCCGAGGACGGTGAGTGGAGATAAATTCACTCTTCGGTTAAACTAGCCTATACCCGAGTCGAGGTGGCACGATCTAGGGGGTCCCTGAGACTCAGCAATATTTGCAGCAGGACGTTCTCTTGAACTACCCCTGACCCTGATGCGGCAGGACGTCCTCTGGGACTACCCCTGACTCTTTGGGATGATTGGGGATCATTGGTTAGGTGTGGCTAAGAAGAAGGGTTCGCCGAGGGGTTGATCTCCTCTTCGGGGTTTTTTTCTCATCCTCGGAGAAGTCACCTCCTCGGAGAGGTCACCTCCTCGGACAAGGTGGTTTGAGAGAATATTTCCCATGTGCCTTGCACATGGGCTCCGTCCTACATCATGAGGTGCCTATAAATAGCACCCACCCATAGCTTTACAAGGGATGGATTTTGGAGATTTTTCAACTCTTGGGAAAGAACTAATTTCCCCTCTCCATTATCAACCTTGAGAGTGAAATTGGGAGATCCATGGGAGAGCCTTGCCATTATTCTCTCTCTAGCCATTTTGCCTTCTTCTTCACCCAATCTCTTATCTCTATCATCTCCTTTGTTTTTGTGTTCCTAAGTTGAGATTATTGAAGAATCTAAGCCTCTCACCATCTTCTAGAGAATTCGAAGTTGTTCTTCAAGGATCTTCGAATTTTCCAGCTCCTTTTTTTGAACCCTTTCTTACATTTTGGCCGACTCTGCTGGGGAGGCAGATTGGTTAATGGTCTCAACGAGATCTGGAATCCACACAACTCCAACAAGGATGGTGGGAGAAGATGAAGTTCACCAACAAGGATCCTCTAATGGTGGTGATGACAGGACCATGGCTCCAGATCAACCACTTCTGCTTGGAGCCATTCAAGGACTTCAAAATACTCAACAAGAGATTCTTACCACTCTTCAGAATCTCACTCACACCATGTTGGTGATGAGTTCTAATTTTGCACCGGCACCAAACGGAAATCAAGCTGGTGGTGGAGTCATTCCCGCCGGAGTGCAAAATCAAATCCAAGGAGAAGTAGGCACCAATCAGCCCATGGCTCATGGCAACACGGCCACAGTAACACATGCTCAAACCGCAAGAGCGGCGTGATTTACACGCCCGGGCTCCATGGCGTGCCAAGCCAAGATCCAATGGTGACTAGAGGAGTTTCTGGTGTAATGAATGGGGCTCCGGCGACTGTTGGTGTCCAGGCAAATACAAGGGGCATGATGGCGCAAAAAGGAGCTCTGCCCGTACCTAATCTTGTTACGCCACCAGTAAATGTTACTCAAGCACCAAGCGGGCCTCCTTTGGTACCAACAACAAATTTGCAAGCACAACCTGGTATAGCGGCGCTGTGCGGTGGACTTTACGGGCCTCAATCTAATGTCCCATCACCAACTGGCTTGTCTGTAGGCGTTGATGGCCAGTATCGTCAAATGTCCTCACCAATGGTGAATTCTCAACACCCGAATGGCCAAGTCGCTCCAGGCTCAGTCTTCGGGTCTACAAGTCAAGTTCTGGGAATACCACCATCAAACTCTCTCCCTCAACAGTTTCTCACTCTCGCCGATGTGCAAGCCATGTTCGATCTCGAACGAGGCAAGAGAACTTTACCCTCTTTACCTGATCCGGATATCAAGCCGCCTTACCCTATTGAGGTGCTGAGTTATCCATACCCTGAGGGGTACACAGTGCCGAAGTTCATTAAATTCGATGGCAAACAAGGAAATGCCCGAGAACATGTTGTGCGATTCATCGAGACTCTGGGTATTCATGGTCCAAACCACGTCCTCCGGCTGAGAGAATTCTCTAAGTCGCTCACTGACCGAGCATATAGTTGGTATGTTAATTTGGCTCCAAACTCTGTCCGAAGTTGAGAGGAAATGGTCAACAAATTCCACTCTAAGTTCTTTCAAGTGGCGGAGAAGCTGACCACACTTACATTGTGTAAAGAAAAACAGCAAGAAAGCGAAGACATCCTTGACTATGTTAAAAGGTTTCAGGACAAGGCTGTGGATTGCCATGAAGCAGTGGAGGAGAGTTATCTGGTTCAAATCTGTCTAGAAGGGGCATTGAGTAGGTACAAAATGTTCCTAGTTAATCACAAGCTACCCACATTCTCAGCACTAATAGAAACAGCTCAGAACATTAGCATTCCTCAGGCTCAGGAGTCCGGATTTAAGGCCAGTTACAAGACTGGCTTCAAATCGTCTCGTGGACCTATTGTTGCTGCTGCCTCTGCCCCAGATACCCGAAAGTTACAAGGAGGAGGTCATAGAGGCCAAAAGAGAAAGCAGTATAACGGTGAAAAGGGAAATGTCTCTTATCCATGTGGAATCGAGGAAGTAAAAGCTCTAGTTAAGGAATGGGTGGCTGACAGAGAGCTAAAATTGCCTTATGTTGAAGAAATGTCATCAAAAAAGGACCGTGAAAGCCCTGAATTTTGTGTCTTCCACCGAACATTGAAACATCCGACAGAAAAGTGTTGGACTCTTAGGGAAATCTTCAGAGATAAAGTCGAGGCAGACGAATTGAGGTTCAAAAAGCAAGGGACTCAAGACATCCGAGAACAACCGTATCCTCAGCACCGAGACAAGGGCAAGAATGTTTCTATGATAGCTTATGAAGGCCCGATGATTGAGGCTATTGCCAATCTCGATGACGATGATTATTATCTGGACGACATCCTCGAGCCGGAGGGTGAACAAGTTTACTATGGAAGTGCTCTCGATCCAGAGGGCAGAACGTTTCTGACTCATGGCGAAGATCCCTTTGATCCAGAAGGAGGAGAAGAGTACTATGGAAGAGGAGGACACCATGTTTATGTGGCATCTTATTTTGAAGAGACCAAGGAGATAGTTAACTACGAGCCTCCAAGAGTGGAAAAAGATCCGGATCACTATGCCAAAACCCTGCAAGATTGTGTAAAGTTCATGCAATTCTTCGACCAGCTTGGACTTTCCAGGGAGGCAAGAATGGAAATCACCAAGTCTATCATCAATATAGCTAAGGCACACCATGAGGAATGCATGTCGACCGAGGGATCTATTCCGAGAAAGGCAAAAGAGCAATCTAGTGCCATTACTTTCTCCGAGGCTGATCGGAAGTATCCTTTTTCTCACAACCGCCCGCTTTATGTGACTGCTTTTATTAATGGGGTTGAGTTCAAAAGAGCCTTTCTAGATAGTGGAGCCTCTATCAACATTATGACTCGCTCTACTCTAGACAAGGCCGGAATCTTTAAAGAACGCATTGTGAAGTAGCCGATAGTCATCACTGGCTTCGGTGGAGAAAGGAGAGTTACTATCGGATGCGTAACAGTTGATTTAGCCGTCGGAGAGGTTCGTTCGGCCACCAAGTTCCATATTATCGATTCCGAGGCAAATTATCACATCATTCTAGGGAGGACCTGGATGCATAGATACGGGGCTGTACCATCGAGTTATCATCAGTGTGTTAAAGCTAAATGGGGAAAGAAGACGGTGACAATTCAGGCTACAGAAAGGCCTTTCGAGACCCATGAAGCTCATTATTCTGATGCCATCTACTTCACTGAATTGGCTGTCAAAGAAGTTCCCACCACCTCTAAGCCTCGGGGGGTCAAAATTCCTCGTTGGGAGGATATCAAAGATGACAAGGAGCCAAGGGTAGAGTCAAGTAAACGGGTGATGTCTAGACCAGAAAGTCCGCCTATTCCTCGGAAGGTGATGAAAGTCCGAGAAGGAGGCAAGATGGTATACTATTTATGAAGGTCTTGGAGTCGGTTTCTTGATCCGACTCAGGAGTCAAAAGAAGAGCCTCCTGACAATGACATAGTGATAAAGCCTGAAGTGGCTCCAGAATGCATGCAAGATGGGCCGAAGCCTCAGCCCGAACAACTTATTGAAATAGATCTGAGTGATGGACAAGATGCACCGAGGCCTATATTCATAAGTTCGAGCCTTAGCCCAAAGAAGCGGGAACAGTTGTTAAAGTTGATAAGCCGGTACTCAGATGTGTTTGCTTGGTCATATAAGGAAATGCCTAGACTAGATCCTGACCTAGTCTCCCATTATCTTGATGTGTTCCCAAACTCCAAGCCAATTAAGCAAGCTGCTCGAAAATATCATCCAAATCTCGAAGAGAAAATTAAGGAGGAGATTGAAAAACTTCAACAGGCTGGTTTCATCCGGCCAATACAGTACCCCACGTACTTAGCAAATATCGTGCCAGTAAAGAAGAAGAATGGCCAAATCAGAGTATGTGTAGACTTTCGAGATTTGAACAAATCTTACCCAAATGATGAATTCCCTCTTCCTCACATCGACACCCTCGTGGATGCCACCTCGGGACACCAGATGTTCTTATTCATGGATGGATTCAGTGGATACAATCAGATTAAGATGGTTGAAGAGGACGCAGAAAAGACTGCTTTTAGAACACCCCTCGGAAACTTCTTCTATACAGTCATGCCTTTCGGACTCAAGAATGCCGGTGCAACTTACCAAAGGGCTATGACTGCAATCTTTCATGACATGATCCATCATGAGGTGGAAGATTATGTTGACGATCTAGTGGTGAAATCCAAGAAAGAAGAAGACCATCTCCGAGACCTTGAGAAGGTATTCAAGAGGTGCCAGAAATTCAAAATGAGAATGAATCCTCTCAAATGTGCTTTCGGGGTGACGACCGGGAAGTTCCTCGGGTTTCTTGTACATAGGCATGGTATCGAGGCAGATGAAGACAAGGTCAAGTCTATCAAAGCAATGCCTCCTCCACATTTTCAAAAGGAGTTAAAAAAGTTCCTCGGGAAGGTGTCTTATATTCGGAGATTTATCCCAGCACTGGCAGAGATCTCTGCGCCTTTCGGCTCTTTATTAAAAGGAGATGCCAAGTTCAAGTGGAACCAAGAGCACCAAAAGGCCTTCGAGAGAATCAAGGCGGCCCTGACCTCGCCTCAAACTATGATAGCCCCACAGCCCGGGGTGCCTCTAATGTTGTACCTAACTTTAACCCCCAAGTCCATAGGGGCATTATTGATCCAAGATGTAGACGGAATAGAACGCCCAGTGTATTACATCAGCCGGAAGATTCGAGGAGCAGAAGTCTGATATACTCCGGTAGAGAGACATTGTTTAGCTTTGGTATTCACCGCCCAAAAACTCAGACATTACTTCTTAGCACATCAGATTCAGATTGTTACTAGAAGTGATCCAATCCGATACCTCCTCAGCAAGCCTGCTCTAACCGGGAAGGTGGCAAGATGGTTGTTAGCACTAGGTGAATTCGAGATCACATGTGTAGCTCCCAAGGCAATCAAAAGCCAAGCCTTAGCTGATCTCCTTGCTCAATTTCCAAGTGGTGACTATGAACCAGTGAATGAAGAATTAAGAGGAGAGGTGCAGACTATGGCTTCCAGGAAAGCTTGGACATTGAGCTTTGTGAGCGGCGGGAGGAGGAAAGGAGGCCGGATAGTCCTTACAAGCAAAAGTGGGGAAAAGTTATATTTGTCTTATAAACTGGATTTCCATTGTTCGAATAATGAAGCCGAGTATGAGGCTCTTATTTTGGGCTTGATAGCAGCTGAGAAGCACAATATCAAGAAGATTCAAATTCGGGGGCACTCAAAGCTGATAGTGAAGCAAGTTTCAGGACAATTCGTCTTAAAGGAGCCTGCCTTGGCCACGTATCGAACAACAGTCCAAAGGCTTATTGACAAATTTCAGAAGATCGAAATAGAGCATGTGCCTCGCTCCGACAATAAGTTTTCAGATGCCCTCGCAACATTAGGGGCAAGAGTTAACATTCCAGAGGAGGAGGCGACAATTGTTATCAAGAAAAGAACAGAACCTTCAATAATACTTGAAGACAAAGACCTTTCGGAGGACTGGAGAGCAGAAGTTCTCGAACAACTCAGAAGCAAAGTTGGAAAACTGACTATGGCCAAGCTTGCCCAATTCATAATAATTCAAGGTGAACTTTACTTCCGAAGAGGTGCTGGATTCCTAGCCCGATGTGTTGGCCAACAAGAAGCAAACTTTCAACCACAACAAATTCATGAAAAATCCTGCGGGGATGGAGATATTAGTCTGTACAGAAGGATCCAAAGACAAGGCTATTATTGGCCCGAGATGGAGAAGGCCTCGAATCAACTACAGAAAGAATGCCCCAAGTGTCAGTCATACATCCGGGAGGATGATAGTTGCTTTGAAATTGATACCCCTGACTGGAGACAAGTCTACATTGACTATCTCAAAGAGGGGACACTACCTGAGAGCCCGAGGGACATTGCGCACCTCAAAAGAAGAGCAAGGCGATACTTTCTTGATCAGAACAAGCTTTACAGAAGAAGCATCGAGGGCACTCCCCTGAGGTGTCTCTCCAAGGAAGAATCAGATCTAGTCCTCGGAAGAGCCCACGAAATTGAGCATCAAGGAGGGGCTCGACTGTTCGAACAACTTATACACCTTGGGTATTATTGGCCTACCATGGAGTCAGATGCGTCCCATCATGTAAAGAGGTGCCAGACCTGTCAGAAGCACGGAAATTTGATCCATGCTCCAGCCGTAGACTTGCATAGCATCCGAACGCCATGGCCGTTCCATACTTGGGCTTTTGATCTGATAGGGCCCATCTCCACACCTTCTAAGGGGTACAAGTGGATTCTCACAGCCACATAATTGAGCACAAAGTGGGTCGAAGCAATCCCTCTGAAGAACGCTACGGGGCCTGCAGTCACAAACTTCATCAAGGAGAATATCATTTGCCGGTTTGGAGTACCGAACACCATCCTCTCGGATAACGGCACTCCCTTCATAAACAAATATGTGAAGAGCCTCCTAGAGACTTATCGAGTGAAGCATCACAAATCCACACCCTACTATCCAAAAAGGAACGGGCAAGAGGAGGCCACAAACAAGACACTGAGAAGGATTCTAAGCAAGATGATAGATGAATTTGAGGGGACTTGGTCCGAACAGTTGATAGTAGCCTTATGGACATATCGCACTTCAAAGAGAAAGCCAACTCAAGCAACTCCTTACTCCCTTGTGTATGGGACCGAGGCAGTGTTACCTATAGAGTTGGAAACACCATCTGCTCGAATGGCTCTCGCCTCGGGGATGGTATTGGAGCCTCGAACCACCAGATTGGAAGCATTAGAAGAAAAGCATGATAGAGCCGCAAAAGTCATGGAAAGGTATCAGGAGTCCATCGCTCGAGCCTATAATCAGACTGTGGTGCCAAGAAAGTTCGAAGAAGGTGATCTAGTATGGAAGACTGTAGATCCAATCATGCGAGGACAACCCTTGCCCAAGTTTTCTCCAAAATGGAAAGGGCCCTACAGGGTGGTTCAGGCAAGCTCAAGCAGGTACTACAAGCTTGTAAGGGTTGAAGATGGCTTCCGAACTGGCCCGCTCAATGCAAAGTTCATCAAGCATTACTATCCGTAATTAGACTCATCTATGTTGAAATTCATTTTCATTTTCTTACTTTGTCTAAAAGTTGTATTTCCCTTACGTCATGAAGAAGCTGGTTTTCTCTATGGTGTATGTTCAATCCTATCATTTGCAGTGAATCTATTATACTTTTGTCAAAAAAGTTGAAGAATTAATGAGAATATTTCAGCTTTTATAAACATGTGCGTAGGATTGTTCTTTCCATTGTATCATTCGAAATAAATATTTTATCAAGTAGAATGAGAAAACAATGCGAACATATCCAAACAGCAAGGATTTTGTCATTTCATTGCATTGTCCTAGATAAAACATTTTTATCGAAAAGGGCAAGAAAGTAATAATAAATAATAAAAAAAACTCAATCTCTCCTAAAGACACCCTCGAAGAAGCTGCCGGTCACATCTACATCTGAAGGACAAATAGCAGAGTGTGCCTCTAAAGTCTCCAAACACCCTCGAAGAAGCTACCCGTCACATTATATCCGAAGGACAAATAGCAGAGTGTGCCTCTAAAGTCTGCAAGGCCCGAGCATAACCCAACTCAAGTTCACGAAGAGTTGCCTTTGTCTCATCTATAGAGGTCTGATAAGAGGCAAGCATAGACATAAGTTCCACCCGATGATTGGCGTTCGAAGCCATATCCAGGCGCTTCCGAAGCCACGATAAGTCCACTTGGTGACGCTCCATGTCAGAGATCCCCTGATACGCCGTCTCGACTACTTTCCCATTAAGGTCACATAACCGTTGCCTGTCCAAGCTATATAAGATAGTGGCAAAAGACTCGAGAAGAGCAGTCTGAATGAGTGGACACTGGCAAGCAAATGAAGCAAAGGTCTCCGGGTAACTCGAATGCACAAAATTTGTAGAAGCAAGCAAACTCAGGAGCTACCCAATAATGGAGAAATGATACTTTGCCAGAAGCCGAAGGAGGAGTTGGGGCCAGAAAGCTGCTAGTCTCAGGAATCTCCCCAATGTCTATCGGGTTAGATGAACCACCCGGAGGGATAACTCTCGGCAGAGGCCCCGAACTTGAGAATGCGGAGCGATAAGGGGAAAGACCAAAAGCATCACTATCAAAGTGGAAATCACTGAGATTCAAGTCCAAAACATTCGAAAGCACTGGCGAGGAAGAACCTCTGGCAGTCGCCTCAAAGGCAGGTGTCCCCCCTTGAGAAGGGGAACCACGAGGAGTCACAAAGAGAGTCGGAGTAGAGTCCGAGGCAGGTGAGGGCAGGTGAAGGCAGGACCCCGGTAGCAGCTAACACTGAAGAAAAGATAAAGAAGTCTTATTAGGGTTAGGGAATAGTAAAGCCATTTGAGTAAAGATTTCTTACAGGTAGAGCTAAATGACAAACTTCAGAAAGAAAGATTACCAGAGGAAGAATCAATATACAAAGCCGGAGCAACTGAAGGACTCCTAGCATCAATAAAGTCACTGGACTGTATAGGGAGCACATGATCGATCTCAATGTCTGATGAAGCTGAGCGATGTGCCATCCTGAAGAAGGAAGGAGGGCCGGAGGATGAGAATCACCATAAGTGCCAGAGCGAGTCTCAGAGATTTCTAGCACATCCACCTCCGCACCATTCCCAGAGGCGCACCTCATCTCTACATTGTTTCTAGAAGCATAGTCTGCGGCATCAATTTCTGTGGCATCAGTCCCTCTAGTAATCTCAACATCAGAACGATGAGCCCCAATAACCTCGTCACCAAGATAGCGCTCCTCCTCAGCTACGGTAGGGCGGTGACGACGCATGCGTGGAATAAGGTCACAAAAATGATCGGAGGACTCAGCTTCGTCATCATCATCATCATCGTCATCTATAACTGCTATACGAGGGGTGTGCATCTTCACAAGTCTTGCAGACAAAGGTAGGGTGTCGTCCAAGTCTGAGTTCGGCCTGGGGGAGGCAGCATGGCCAGGAGCTACGGTACTGAGAACGTCAACAACCACAAGGTCCTACACAACATGGGCAAATAAAAAGTGTTCATTTAAGAAGGTATGGCCGCAAGAAGGAAAGTAAATTCAAATCAAAAAAAAAAATCGGTTACCTCATGGAGCCTTTTGGAAAGGCGAGGAGCGGAAGGACTGGCATCAGAAGCCCTCTTGTGAGCCACCTTCTTAAGGCGGGTCGTCCGAGGATCAGAGGCCTTATTCAAAGGGACTGGCTCTGGAGAAGCAATTGCCAAACTAGAGGCAGACGCCCGAGCCGGAGGGTCAGTTGGAGCAGATAAGGTAAAGAAACTCTCGTACATGTGATCAGAATTCCGGCTCTCAGGCAGCCGAAGAGAAGAGTCCTTCTTATAGATCGGCGGAGGCAAACATATGGTCGATCTGCTCTGGACAAATGTAATAAACGCATCGATATTCTTCCGCCAATATCGCCTGAAAGAGGGGGTGAAGCTCCCTACTCGGCTCAAGTCTGGCATCGTCAAAGACCCGGATAAAGGAAGCACGGTATGTACGAGTCCGCGGGTAAAGTGCCCGTAACTCTCCGAGAAAGATAATGAAGGAGGTGCTGGCCCCGGGGCACATTGGTCAAACCTGAACTGACATGCTACACGGTCAGGTCTATAAATGGCACTATCAACGCCTTCCTCATGCCATACCGGTAATGAATTCAGACGGATCATGATCAGCATATCAACAAAAGGTGCAGGGATGTCCTTCGGCAAAGGAAAGGACACTGAACGGGAAGAACCATGATAGATAAGTGGCGTGGCCACACCTACCGGTGGGCATACATATGGCCGTGCCACAAAGCGCCGGGGATCATCCACTAGAGTATTCAAGGATGAAGTGGAAATGGTACGTGACCAACGTGTAATCAACGGCTGGCAAGACCTCGCTTTCTCAAATGTCCGAGACCCATCAGTATCGAGCACGGGGATGCCATCCTTATCCACTATCTCCCGAAGAACCTCTGCCCGAATCTGACCCGCGAGGGCAAATTTTGGGAACCTCTCGAAGAAGAAACAAAGTAGGAACTGGCTATGAATGAAGGAGACAGGCTCATATCGACCCACAGAGCGAACCATATCTCGATGTAATAGATCCAGCCGATAGTAGAGATTCCCAAGAAATAGTGGAGCCAAAGGGATCCGATCTCCTCTGAAGAGCCTGACTGCCAAGGGGAAGACGAAAGGATTGAGGGAATCCGGAGGTGTGCTCGGAAGAATGAAGAATGAAAGAAAGCAAGCTAGAAATCCCAAGAAATAGAGCCTGGAGCCATACATCAGACCGGCCTCATACTCCCGAGAGTCAGGGTCAACATCTCTGGCCAAGGGCTGAAGATCCTTGAAGAAGTGGCGGATCCATGCAGCATAGGAGGCACAGTTCGTCCTTACTCGACTAGTCCTCCTCGCTGAACCATCAAAAACGGAACTCCATCGGCCACAAGCTTGAAGATTTAGCTTCAGAGATTGGATCAAAGAATCATCTTCGGGGGGTGTCTGCTCAGGGTCGAAGGCATCAGGGCCGGTCACTTCCAGATGTATCAACATAAACACATCCTCAATGGTGGGTCCCATCTTGTGCTGGCCAAGTATAAAGGTGTGTGTCTCGGTGCTCCACCGAAGAGCCATGGCCTCAAGGCTAGCATTGTTACGCCAGATGGATAGGGAGCGAGATATTTTCACCGGGATCAATAGCCGATCCTCCTGAAGCCGCTGACAGAGGCTCTTGTCTGAGAGGACATCATCGACCCACTCCTGCCAACCAAAAGGAGGGTTTGAGAAGGTCTTGAACTGAGGATAACAGTATGGAAAGTCCCCTCGCTCAATCCGGAAGCGTAGCACCGAGGAAGGAGAAATAGGGGCCTCATGTCCAGAGTTAGTGTCCTCGGTGAGACATAATGGAGCTCCCTTCGGAGTCAGACGAGAAGTGGTGGAGGTAGCCGCCCGCCAGAAGGGGTCCTTTCGACCAAAGTAAGGAGATTTCCTCCACTCAGATGCCGGAGGTACATCCCTCTCTTTCATGAGAGCCGGTTCTGATGACCCCGGAACAACGGGTTTCTTCCGAGAAGACATGTAAAAAAAAGGGGTATAAATTGCAAGGAGGTGACCGTATTAAAATTCAGAATATTGGAATTAAAGCAACACGTTCGAATGAAATTTCAATATCACCAATTCATTCTCTCGGGTATTTTTTTCAAGCTCAACAAATTACGGTACCAATATGTGTATCAACAACATACAGATTTTCAGTTTCTATCATCGATAAGAGGTGCAATATCATAGGTCGTTTTGCGATAAAGTTCAACCGGGTCAATTTCTCAAAGTCACTATGTTCCATATTAAAGGTCCAATTTGTACGGGGCTCAAAATTTAGACAGAGTGAAGTTCAATAGCAAGTTTCGGGACCAAGATCAGAAGCATTTTGTATTTTTCATCCGCAGCAAGATTCAATGGGTCGTTATGCAAATTACAAGAATGTCCTTTTTAAAGTCCATATTCATAAGCCCAGGATTTTCTCTCTCCATGTCAAAAATGGAGCTCAAATACTAGTCAACAAGTTATATTCGGCCTTTTCTCGGTGATAAAGTTCAACAAATTATGTTCAAGCCAAGTCCCTCAATAAGGTTTCAAGTGCTAATGTATGTTTCCATATAGCCAAAATCACAGTGTTTGAGCTAAAATAAAATAAAAAAAAATGTCATTTGGGATTGCCACAAAAATTGAGTCCACGTTCAGATTCAGTTTTTTTTTATTATTATTATTTTTATTAAATTGCTTGAGCCCTCTACATTGCCACAAAAATATATTTATATATATTTAAATATATTTATATTCGGAAGAGGGGGCCGAATTTCATACTTACAAATTTGGGCAGTTAGAGAGGTGAAGTCCGAAGCCGATACTGGAAATTTAAGCTGAAATCAGAGAGGCTTTACAGACTGTAATCAACAAGACTGGGCTAGGCTTGGCAGGACCACACACGTTGCGTTGAGTGGGCGAACGTGCGTGGTCGGCGTCGGACAAGTTGAAGCCGGAAGCAACGCTGGTACCACAGAAGAGTCGGCAACCACACACGTCGCGTTGAGGGGGCGAACGTGTGTGGTCTGCGTTGGAATCGTCAAAGCCAACAGTGATCGGAGGTAGAGCGGAGAGAGGCCGATGGCGGCTTGGTCAGAGCTGGAATAGCGAGAGGCCGGTGGCGGCTTCAGGTTTGGATAGTCCGAGCTCTAAAAAAAATATGTGTATATAATAATCAATATATATATACTTGCCCACAGGTCTTCAAGCAACAAAGTAAAAACAAACTGAAGCATCAAAGATGGATTAAATCTACATCATTAGCCCAGCGACAGTATGCAGATTCAAAGAGGTGCGGGTCAAAGCTTTAAAGCACCAGCAGATTCAATCACTTGGGTATATTGTGTTCAAATGAAGAATTCACAGGTCTCAAGTTTGCTGGTGGAATTCCTGGAACTGTTGGAGGAGCTGCTTATATGAATGCAGGAGCAAATGGGAAGATGATGCTGGTTCTAACTGTAAAAGAAATGACATCTGAAACTGTTTGTGAATGAAGCAGCTGATTGGATACTGAATAGAAGGGATCTTAATTTTGGCTATCGAACATCACCATTTCAAAATATGGAAGACTAGGCAGCCATCGTTGCTGTTACATTCCAACTGAAGCACTTGGAATCTGCAAGGAGAAGGCAACAGTACTTGGAAGGAGAATCTCCCAGCCAGTGAGAAAGAGAAGCGCTGGCTCAGTGTTTGGCAACCCATCCAATTCGGGGGTTTCAGCAGCGGAGTTGATTGAGAGAGCTGGATTGAAAGGTCACAGAGTTGGAGGGGCAATGGTTTCAAACATCCATGCCAACTTCTTCATTAATTCTGGTGGCTCAACTTCTGAAGACATGTTGGAGCTCATCAATTTGGTTAAATGCAGCAAATAGATTTGCGAAGACAGCGTCCGTGGAAACCTGAGAATGGGTTTGACAAAAAAAAAAAAAAAAAGACACTAAACCAAGTGATTCCTGCAAAGTTTCTCAGAAAATGAAGAAACATGGATGGCAGCTTCCTTACCATCCCCTCCAGGTGGTAGCAGTTGCTGTATTTCTGGCATTGGGGTTTGCTTTCTATATATTTTTTGCTCCTTTTGTTGGGAACAATTTGTTGCAGTATATTGCAATCGGGCCCTACACTCATCTTATTACATGTGCCTTCAGCTGTTTTGTTGAAGAAGGAGAGCACAACAATGGTCCTCTGGTGTTGCAGAAGCAGGACTTTGTAGAAGAAGAAGCTTGGTCTCTCTTTTTTAGAGAGAGAAAATGTGGCTGCCGAATACGTCTTGCCAAAAGAGAAGAAAATTCAGGCTTTTGTCCTCATCAAAAAAATAATAATAATATAAAAAGGAGAGGAAAAGTTTTCTGATGGCCCTCAAAAGTGATAAGGCTATGTATATATAAAATATAGGTCACCGAAAGTAATTTTTTTTTGAAACTTTACAGGTTGTTGGAGGCAAAGCAGAGTCAAGTTTGACTAAAAAAAAAGTATGGGCTTTAATTTTCAAGAATAAAAAAAAAATGATTGATGATAAGTGCTTTATTTTGTCTTGGAGTGGAGAAGTATTCTGCGTCTTAATTTTTGGCTTGGAGGCCTTGGATTCAGACATCTGCAGAATTAAAAAAAATAAAGAAAGTGAGGGGCTATTGATTGATTAGGGTTGCTATCATTTTCTTTAAATAAAAAAAAGGTGTGATACATGGAATATGCCTTTAGATATTCTAAATATATATATATATATATATATATATGCATATATATATATATGAGGCCAACCTATTTCTAAGCCCATAAAAAAAAAAAAACAAACAAACAAACAAACACTGTTTGAACATTGCTTTTTGAATAATAAAAAAAAGGGTAGTACTTTGCTTTCATTATCTTTGACTTGGAGTCAAAAAAAAAAAGTGATCTTGAGATGTTCTAAAAATTTTTGGAGTCATGCATCCCGTTAAAAAGGATTAAAAAAAGGGTTAGCTGTATTCTAAAAGAAAAAGTGTGGCTTATCTTGTCAAGAATAAAGAAATAGTTTTTTTTTTTTTTTTAATTCTTATTTCTTTTACTTGGAGTTAAAAAAAAAAAAAAAAATTTTTGTTTTCCAATACTTGGAGAAGTGAAAATGTAATTATCAATATTCTAAGTTGTTGTAAAAATAAAAAAATTAGTGACAAAAAAAAAATTATTATTATTATTATTTTCTTTGAACAATTTAGTTGGTGCCATATTAATTATATGTCCAGGTTGGTTTGGTAGAGTATTAAATAATTCAAGTTGTTGTAAAAAAAATTCAAGCTAATGAATTAAGGACATAGTCGAGTTAGAGATTCTGTCTCCTCCACCACTCGAGTCAACCAGTTAGTGTATATAAGTATGTTTGGATTGTTTTTTTTTTTTTTTTTTTTTTTTTTTTTGCGTTGAGTCAGTTTTGTTTTTATTCAAATCAATATGGATCAATGTCCAATTCAGAGTTCAAAATTCAATCACTCTCAAATTCAATCAAACAAAAATGTTTTCAAGTTTTAAGTGATATGCCACTCATGCCATTGATGAGCAAAAACAAAAAAAAAAAAAAAAAAAAAAAAAAAAGAGAAACTGATTTTATTAAAGTTAGGGGAGGACATCCCCGAATACAAAGTCCAAAAAAAAAAAAAAAAACAAAAAAAAAGGATCTTGTTCTTCTTCTTTTTGTCGTCACCAAGGCTCTCGCCAAGTTTTCAAAGAAAAGAGTTAACTTTTCACGACTATCAAAGGAAAAAATACGGCGCTCGAATCGTCCGCATAAGTGGCTCGTCGTTTTACCTCTTTACTCTCCATGGAGGTAGCCTTCCTTTCAGCTTGTTCTTCGCTTCACAAGACAAATCTCCGCTCGTGCATCCTTATACATATGCTGAAGCAGATTGAGTTGGTTGTTAACCCGATGTACCTCACACGTCCTGTTTTGCAGACGGTGAGACAAGTTCGTGACCGCGGCCACTGTTTCCATACATGACTTCAACGTGAGGTGGTTAGCGTCAACATCAGTTTGAGCAGCCATCACTTGCTCAACTGTTAGTGTAGGAAGACTGGGATGAGTAAGAGCAGGGACACTTGGTCAAGATGAGCTCGATGGATCATTAAGATCCGGAAAGAGAGAGAGAGGGCGAGACGAAGCCATGTATAGGAAGAAAGAGGAAAGAAGGCAGTCACAGGAGGAAGACGGAAAAGGAGAAGAAGAAGAAGATGGAAGAGTGATGGAAGCAGAAGAAGAGAGTGGTTAAGAAGAAGAGAAAAGAGATACGGAAGAGAAGAAGAAGACGAGAGAGAAGGACAAAGAGAGGGAGAGAGTCGAGGCGAGCATCGTTCGCTTTTGTCGGCCAAGGATTTGAAAAAGGTGCCAGCGTGTCAGACGTGGATATCGAAGAAAGGAGAGAGACGCGGGAGAGTTGTGTATGCATATATGTATATATATTGTATAGCTATATATATATTTGTTTGACCATTTGGGTCACAGGTGTGGCTTGGGTTCAGTAGGTTGAGCCCAGTGGTTGAAGAGTGAGAGGCTGAGCCTGAGGTCAGGGGTTCGAACCCACAACAAATGTTTCTTTGTTTTTGTTTTGATTTTATGTATATGTGTCTTGTATATGTATGTATATTTGTTTGCATATCTTGCCACAAGAGTGGCGTGGTTCAATGGTCGAGGACTCGAAGACCAGGCCTAAGGTCAGGGGTTCGAAACTCCATATCCCAACATCCATGCATTTTGTGTTTTTTCCTTTCTTTTTACGTGTTTTGCATACGTGTGCTGACGTCAGCAAACGAAATATGCCTTCTCAGTAATGACATCTTCCCGTTGGCGGTTGCAAACGGAATATTCTCCATCTGTGTATATATCCGTATATGTTTGTGTATAGGGCCGTATATGTCTGTGTCGTATAGACCTGTATATATACTGTATATATCTGTGTATATATCTGTATTTTATCTGTAAATTACGGTGAGCCCTCAGCTTTATCTATGGATTTTGTGAAGACCAAATATTCCCGAAGACGTAATGCGAAGCATGGCAAACAAGGTGAAATTATGCATGTCCGAGAAAATTACAATTTCTCATACACGCAAAGGGCAAATGTAAGAGGGGCTAATTTGAGCCCACTAAATTATTTAGGCCCAATAGCCCAAGATTAGTGGGCCCGAATTTATCGCAAGTCCAAGATTGGTGGGCCCAGATTTATCGCTGTCAAACGGGCTGAATGGCTCTAAGCCTCGAAAGGGTTCGGATCCACGAACCTAGAGACTTACTCGGGCCCGGACTCGAAAGGGTATTAAGTAAGCCTAGAGATCCAAGGCACTCCGACTTGAAAGGGTTCGGATCCACGAACCTAGAGGTCCGAAACACTTGGCTTTGAACGGATTCAAACGCAATCTAGAAGCCGCTCCGTTAATGAGTCCCAGAACACTTGCTGGCTCGGAGCTTTCCGGGATCTACGCACCAGAACCATGGGCGTAATGGAGTCCGAACAAAGGACCCGATCCCGAGGACGGTGAGTGGAGATAAATTCACTCTTCGGTTAAACTAGCCTATACCCGAGTCGAGGTGGCACGATCTAGGGGGTCCCTGAGACTCAGCAATATTTGCAGCAGGACGTTCTCTTGAACTACCCCTGACCCTGATGCGGCAAGACGTCCTCTGGGACTACCCCTGACTCTTTGGGATGACTGGGGATCATTGGTTAGATCTGGCTAAGAAGAAGGGTTCGCCGAGGGATTGATCTCCTCTTCGGGGGTTTTTCTCATCCTCGGAGAAGTCACCTCCTCGGACAAGGTGGTTAGAGAGAATATTTCTCATGTGCCTTGCACATGGGCTCCGTCCTACATCATGAGGTGCCTATAAATAGCACCCACCCATAGCTTTACAAGGGATGGATTTTGGAGATTTTTCAACTCTTGGGAAAGAACTAATTTCCCCTCTTCATTATCAACCTTGAGAGTGAAAGTGGGAGATCCATGGGAGAGCATTGCCATTATTCTCTCTCTAGTCATTTTGCCTTCTTCTTTACCCAATCTCTTATCTCCATCATCTCCTTTGTTTTTGTGTTCCTAAGTTGAGATTATTGAAGAATCTAAGCCTCTCACCATCTTCTAGAGAATTCGAAGTTGTTCTTCAAGGATCTTCGAATTTTCCAACTCCTTTTTTTGAACCCTTTCTTACAAATCCTAAGAGCGACCTTACATAATTTGAAAATAGTCATAGCTAACCAGCATACAATATATCAGTTTTATTTTGTCAAAAAATACCATCCAACTACAACAAAATTATGGAGTGAAGTAACTAAGTGCTGGGTGCATCACCACTACAGACTTTAAAACCTTATGGTAATATAAATTAGAAAATATTATACAAGTCTTACAAACTTTATTTTACTAACAGAAGTGGCATACATGGATGAAACTTTAAAATTGAAATAGGACGCACTTGAATAATATGATAGAGACAACTCTCGTGACCGAGTAAGAAAAAATTGTAAAATTTTATACCCTTACTCATATAAAATTCAATGAAACATCTTCGCATTAAATAAGATTAATAACACAACAAATAAATTCACAAATTCTGATCATGTGGAAATGCGCAACTTAAAACTAATATTTGTGTTTATGCTAAAATAAATATCATAATTTAAAATGCTGGGAAACTTACCTTGATTTGATATTCGATAACTTTGCATTATCCCCCATGACATCCTTCAACGAAACAAGGCATGGGATATGAGGAATTGCTTCGCATTTTCGTTGAAGCCCTGGGGTCTTTAGGTATCTCGCAGTTTGTTTGACCGGGTCATAAACAACGAGGGCATTTCTGGAATAGAACATCAATACGTTACCATTGTTCAGATATCTTATAGGCTTATAAAAACCACCCCAACCATCGTCTCACAACTGGAACAGTTCAGTTGAAATTTTGACAACATATGCTCCAGTCCAACACTCTTGTATAGTACCGCTATTCTTCAAAATCCAAATTTCACAATTTTTCAAAGAAGAAGCATTAGACAGACATAGAGAACCACCTAATACTCCCAAACTCACAAAGCCCCTTACACCATGAAACCCATGTGGCGACAAGACACGCCTGAACTTCTCATTATCGAAATCAAAAGAATCTATGAATTCATAGTCATCGTACAACCAAAAAAGAAACCCATTCACAGAAGTAATAAATGATGGTCTAACATGACAGAATACCTGCAAATCAGGTAGATTTTCGACCCTCCTCCATGTTCTTCCGCTCCCAATTGTGTACAATTCAGTCCCCCAACTGAACCAACACTCCTCATGGACCGGTTCGATAACCTGTCGTTGGGCCATTCGCAACAATTTGTACCGGATAGTACTGGGACTAAAACCAAGTCCAATAAGAAAAGCATATGTCAAATGGGTTGTGCTAACTGTAATGTAATCACCATCAATTAGAATTACAAACAACAAGAAGAGTAGGACAATCAGAAGTAACCATACAGACAAATCCGCGGCATGAATTCACCACAGTGAGCCAACTACAGGGGAGAGTATAGTTGGGGATGAGCTTAATCTCTGCGTCCTTCATAGGGTGATCGAATTTAGAAACAAGATTGACCTTGACATCACCATTGAAAACAAATTCACCATCATCAGTGATATCAGAAACGTTTTGGGCCTCGATTAAGTGAAGGGTTTTGGGAATTGAGCTTCCTCGATTGCCATAGGAGAGAATTAGAGCACAAACTGAGGATTTTTCGAAATGGGTTTTGAGGAAATCAGGACTAGAGAGAAAAAAAAAAAAAAAAAAAGCCATGGTTTACACACAGACTTGCAAGAAAGAACAGTCTTGAAAGAATCTCGTTGAGGAGTTGATATGGCAAGTCTGATATGGACTTAGTACTACTGAATTGTATCAAATTCATATCCATTTTGTGTTTCTTGTTCAAGAGTAGAAAATTACCCATTTGCTGTTGTTGTTGTTGTTGATCATCACCATGATCGAACATTTCAATGGTTTCTTCTTTTTCAGCTGAATTCTTCTCCATTTTGCGCTTCATCGATTACTCAAAAAACCTAGAGACATATACAAACACATTAGGGCTTAGTTGTTGTGACAAGGATTTCAAAAAGGAAAGTAATAAATGTGACACTCGGATATGTCCTTGAAATTATTCAAGGCAAATAGCTGGTTTGGCAAATAGTGCAACTATTTAAATTTAAATGCCCCATTTGGGGGGAAAATAATATAATAATAATTTATTGATTTATTTGGATCATATTAATTTTTTATGTTTTTTTATATTTTTTTAATAATAAATCAATAAGTAAAAAAAAAAAAAGTCACTTTCCAAAATAGGCCTAATTTCCACTCTACTTTCTTGGAGTTTATTTTTCTGAAAACTTTGTTTACTCACAAAATTTTTATAAACATATCACATAAATATAATTTAAGAATCGGTGCATGAAATTTTAATAAATTTTAAAATAATTGTAGACAAGTTTCCTTTGAAGTAGATGAGTGTCAAGTATGACTCATAATAATCTATTTTTCGGAGAATACGACGATTCTTTTACCATTGTGGCCCTAATTTACCTACTATATTTTACATATTCATACCATTGAATCCTTAAGTTTCCAAAATAATGTAAAAAGAAGTGTTTCAAATCATTGATGTTTGATTCGGACATGTTCTAAAAAAAGTCAAAGTATTTCGAATTCTTTCAATTTCAAAATTTTTATTATGGTTTTGAGTTGAACTTGGATATATATTTTTTATTTTTTATATTTTATATGTAAAAACAAAAATATAATTATTTTTTTATAAAATTTGAATATTAATGTTGATTGTGAAATTAACAAACTTCAATCAATTTAACCAAACTTATTATTTTCTTGTTTATTACTATAAAATATATATCATATTTATTATTATATAAATTTTTTAAAATTGTAGAACCAAAACCAGTTCAACTCATGAATAATCTAAGGCCCCGTTTGTTTTCAGAGGTAGAATGGAGGGGATCGATAGTGAGAGGATTAATAATGAGGGAATTGTTAGTAAGGGGATTGATAGTGAGGGGATTAAATAAAATTGTATTTAATTTTATGATAGTTGTTAGTGTAGGGATTGTTAAATTATTTTTATATAAAATAAATATAAAATAATAAAATAAATAAAAAAATACAAAAACATTACATTAATGTTTTTTAAAAAAATGCCTAACATGTAAAAATATTTTAAAAAATAAAAATAAAATAAAAAATTTCCAGGAAAAATAAAACAAATAAAATAATGATTTTTACTTAACAAAAAATATAAAAAATTAAACATTAATGTTAAAAAAAATGCCCGACATGTAAAAAATAAATAAAAATAAAAAATTTCTAGCCCGCCGGACTATTTTTCTTATACCAAGTCCTGGAGGCCCATCCGAATCCCCTTGGGGAGGCCCATCCTAATCCGGAGCTCACTATCAATCCTCTCCCCATCTCTCAAAACAAACACAATATTAGTGAGTCCCACCTCACTATCAATCTCAATTCCCCCTCTAACTCTCCAAACAAACGGGGTCTAAAAGATGATCAATCTGATCCATAAACACCCATAAGTATTTTAGATAGAAATGAAAAGATCATTGAATGCTATATCATGTTATATGAATTTTTTGTAATTTTTTTTATTTCTTTAATATTACTCTTTGAAAAAATATTAAGTGCTCATGAGTTATGAGAGGGGAATTCGTGCCAAACAAATGGATCAAGCAAATCATTTAACCCGCGGCATTAGACCGTGCTACCAAGTAGGCTTGAGACTTGGGTATTGGGCCAGGCTGGTTGGTAGGCTCAGGACAAGGACCGAGCTAGGAGAGGTGATAACACCATCTTCGACGGGGCTAAGTGTCTTCGTCATGTTACCGAGTTGGACACGGTTAGCCTTGGTGAGTGGATGTAGCTCGACTAGGCTGGAGATAATAGACCAAGTTGACTAAGCGTCTCGGATTTGGACCAACTAGGGACAGCTTGGTCTCAAAGGTTGGTCGACATCAAATCGAGCCATGGATAGCTCGGCAAGCATATGCTACGTGGCCCAATTGGAATGCTAGGAAGAAAACCCGCTAGTAGTACGTGTTAATACAGTTTGAATGTTTAGTTAATATTGTTTGGCAATATTGACGCGCACATGTGTAAGGTAAAGAGAGGATAGTATATCCACGCGTCCAAGAAAGGTCGAGCAAGGTAATGCACACACAAACTATATAAGTCTTGTGATGGCTCTGTGCAAAAGGTCTAAAATCTCTCATAGTGAGCTATTCTTATTTCTTTGTTTCTCTCTAAGGGTGCTAATTTAATCGTTAGAGGGGTTTTACAGCAACACACCTGCTGAGTAGCTTATCGTCATCGTGTTTTCAGGCTGTACAATGCCATTTGAAGTAGCACAGAGCTTGGTCACAAGGAATATAGAAGTAAATAATATTTACTCCCTGTACAAGTTATTTCATTTACTACTTGATAATTTTTTTGAGTAAACTACTAATAAGTCCTAATAGTTGAATTTAATTCCCACAAAATCGCATTGAAAATAAGTCATAATAAAATCATAGCTAAAAATAATTATTCGTGACTATTTTTTGCATATGTCGCTAAAAATTAACAATTACTGATCTTTTTTTTTTTGTCATGATTTTTATAAATTATAGTTAAAACCTACAATTAGTGATGTTTTTTGTGACGAATTTTTCAAACTATCGCTGAAAGTTAAAAATCAATGACATTTTTTGGGACAAATTTTTTAAACTGTCACTACAATTTATAAATAATTATATTTTTTGTGACAAAATTTTTAAATAGTCACTTAAAATTAACAATTAGTGACGTTTTTTAATAGTGTTTATTGAAAAATGCAATTAATTATCACATGACCTATTGGATAATAAATCCACCTATTAGGACCTATACGTAGGTCTCCCATAATTTTTTATATTGTTTTTTTTTAAAATCAATATAAAAAAAATGTCATCTTTTTTTATTTTGAATTTTTAGATACAATTTTTCTATTTTTAATTTTTTGTATTTTATTATATTTATTTAACTTTTTTCAAACAAAGTTTTTTTATGTTTGAATTTTTAGCCTCGGTTTGATTTGATTTTTTTAAAACTATTTTTAGATAAGTTATCGTTTATTTTTAGTGTTTATTTTTATATTTTAATCAATTCTTTATACTTTTTAGATGCACCTAATCAAGATGAATCTAAATTTTAAAACAAATTGGGTAAAATATTTACAAAATACTATAAATAAATAAAAATCCAAACAAAAAACTGTGTGTATTTTTTTCTATTTTCATTTGTTCTTAGTGATTTTTTTTCTTCATATTTTAGTTATTTTTTAATTTTTTAGATTCATCTAATCTTGACATATTTACAAAATATAAAAAAAAAATTGATTAAAATATAAAAAAATTAATAAAAACAAAGAAAAACCCATTTAAAAATAATTCCTAAGAATTATAACCAAACAAAAACTTTTGCCCAAGACTTTATTTTATACCTACCACTGTTATATTATTCTTGATGTATACTATGGCCTCTTTTGGGTAGAGGGTTCAATGTTATTTTTTGGATTTTAATCTATTTTGGATCATATCAACTCTATTTTTTTACATGTTTTTTCAAAAAAAAAACAAAAAAATCGAAAAACTAATTTTTAACCAATTTCTCAAAACAATGCTATGTACAAAAGATTGGGCTACCCATCCATCGGAGGATGTTGTCCAGGCATGTAGAGTTGACAACAAGCCCCGCTTTTATAATGAGAAATGTTTGGACCCTTTTGGGGATTACTCTCACATCTTTAAAGTGATCCTGGCCCTCTAGGTATGTGTAGGCTCCACTCATGTATATGTGGGATCAACATCATGAGTGATCCAGATTTGTGGGAGGTCTTGTGGGAGTGAGGGTCTCAATCATAGCTGTTTTATAATTTGAGTCGTTTATTTTATAAGATTTTTTGAGTATATCATTTATTAAAAAAAATTAATCAATTCGATAATTGTAGCATTTTTATTTTTATCTCATTTATCTTCATAAAAATGAATAATCTATTTAAAAAATATTTGTTGTATATTTTTTCAAAAATAAATGCGATAAAATAAAAAAATTATGATTATTAAATCAATTTAATTATTTTCATAGATATAAACCTTATAGAATCAATGATTCAAATTATCGAAACGAGATTTATTATGAACCTCTTAAATTCTCTTAAAATTACTATAAGACACAAGAAGTTATTGTAAGGCCTGTTGAGGGCTTATTCCAAGTCTCTTTTAATGATTCAAATTATTCATATTGTAAAGTTCGTTGAATAGATCATCCATACAAAAAATAAAGTTAATTGAACATATGTAGTCCCATTAAAAAATATATATAATTTTTTTAAAAAAATAAATGGCTAACATGATTTTAATAATTTCAAAAAATAATTAAGCTTTGATCATAGGGTTACGGATTTTCGATCAATTTAATTTTTTACATGAATAATATATTCGACAAAATTTACAATATAAGCAGTTCAAATCATCAAAATAAATTTAGCAAAAAACTCTAAAACTCCTCACAACAAGACTATGTTTGAAAATTAATTATTTTAATTTTTTATTTAAAAAAATGCAAAAAGAATAATACCCAAGTTTCCCAAACAGGCCTATTAATTAATATTGAGAAAAAGTCCAACCTAAAAGGTTTATTTTATTTTATGTGATGGGGCCTATTAATATTGAGAAAAAGTCCGACCTAAAAGGTTTATTTTATTTTATGTGATAGGGCCTAATTGTCCACCCCAGATTGTATTTTGGAAAATGCATTGAACCCCCAGTGGGGTGACCCCCACCACCCCACTGTTTTTTTGATTGGTGGAAATATATATTTTTTTCTTTCTAAGTCATGCTTGCACAGCCCCCCACGTGGAGGTGGGGTGCTGGGGTGACCTCCCACTGGGGGTCCCCAGCAGTGCCATTGTATTTTATCCTTCAAAATCAAATAACGTCTTTGTCTAGGTCTATTTCAATCGCAAATTCTACTATAAACATTTCTTATCATTAATTACATCAGTTTTAATTATAATCTTTTTTTGAAATTTATAATTATTTTATATAATGCTTAATTATGATTTTTTATTTGTTTAATTATGACTCAATAAATAAATATACTTTTTAATATTTTATAAAAAAAATAAAGAAATAATATAATTTAAATAATAATAAAATAATAATAAATTAATATAGAAAATGCCAAACAAGTTATGGATTCAGATAGCTTGTCATGGTTTCCTACCATGCTCCAAAACGACATCGTTTTGAGGCAAAACTTTTTTAAAAAAAAAAATTGAGATGAAGAAACTGTTAAGTTCCTCAACCACCTCTCTCTCTCTCTCTCTCTCTCTCTCTCTCTCTCTCTCTCTCTCTCAAACATTTTGAACAGTAATGAACAATTTTTGGTGTGAATTTCAATAAGAACTACAATCTACTTGTTGAAATTCAAATCGCGATCTCAGATTGAACGTTGAATGAGCATCACGAATGACTTTTGGAGTTCAATTAACTTCCTTATTTGTGTTGAATGCTCTAAAATACTTTGAATTTGTGCTCGATTAGTGTGGAAGGGATTTCTGAAGCCCCTCAGATCTGGATCGATTGGTTCGCAGCCTTTTGTATTTGTGTTCGAAAGGCTAGGGTGAAGCCTTCTTTTGGATCAAATTGGTTCGATTCCTTCATATATGTGTTCAAAAGGTTTGATTGAGGCCTTCTTTTGATCTGAATCTCTCAGATTTGTGTTCAAAGTTGTCACGACCCAAACCCGCCCCTATAAGTTTGGCATCGTAACCGACCAGTAATCTGAGATTACCAAAGGCCTTCCTGTACAATCATAAATAATCGAGGCTAGCGGAAGCAATATACAAAAATACCAATGGTCCAATGAGCTGTGCATCTATATGAATAAATATTTACATGCAAAGGCGTTAATTTACCCACATTCAATACATAACTTGTAACTTAACATTTTATACATAACGTATACACATAACAAAAGTGTACTTCACGATCAAAAGCCTGACAACGGCCGTCCAGGCCTAGCCCCAACTTAGAGGCACACAAGGCAACTCGGTAGGCTTCAAAACGGTGGCTCAGCTAAAGACCCCTTCTAAACTTGCCCTCCAGAACGCTCACCTATACATATATATAAAAACAGTGAGTTAAAGCCTAGTAAATAACATTAAAGTAAATCGGTTAGTGAACGAATTCCAAATATAATATCCGTAAAACAAATCATATCACAATCAATCATATCAATCTCATATTAGAACATAACGTAATGGTACATCTCGCAGAACATATCACATATCGTCTTCCGACTAGAGTAATCGGTTCCAGATACCGATTAAACATTTATCACCATAATGAAGTGGCTAACGAGATCTCGTAAACATTCATGTGTCATGGACTTGCATTTACATGTTGTCCCCCATGATTTGGGATTATCTGTGGATGCCATAATATATTTGAAAATAGGACATTCGTTCACATGATCAAAATAGCATTTCAGAACTTATCACTTAACGGTAACAGTTAAAACATAATTCATATCAACATATCTTTACAGAAATGTTACTCACAGTGGGCTTCCAATACCCGTTGTTTGGTCTTCGAGTCTTGACCTACAAACACAAATATTCATAGCACAATTTCTCAATATACATTCGAGTCAATCAGTTGATTCTTAACCTTCTTCGGTTTATCCGTTACTTGTTCGTTCGGTTGTTTCTATTCTTTCTTTAATTTCTTCCATGCTTATAATATGCATATGGATGTGTATGACACGTGAAAATCATGTAAATGAAGGCCTAGAAATCAGAAAACGGAAAAATAATAAAATTGGAAAATCTGCCCTGTTTGGCCGCTCGTGTAATGGCCTCAGCTGCATGAGTGGTGGTGAAGCAGTGCTTTGAGCAAAAGAGGCCCGACTGCTCGTGCGGTGGCCCAGGTTGCTCAAGCAGTCTGGGTGTAAAACCAGGCCGAAAATCTGCTCTAAGTTTGAAACTCACTCTTTCTCTCTCTCTCTCTCTCTCTCTCTCTCTCTCACAGATATTTGGTCTCAATAAATAAAGATGAGCTCAATATGTATAACATGCCATATAAATCTATTTAGGCCAACCAAACATAACTTAACAAATCAAACGAAATCAATTTCCAATTAAACTTCTCAAATGGCTCTAAAAATTCCCATTAGTATATCCATGTACCCAATTTCAATTTCTGAACCCATTATGGTCGTCAATTTCAAGTCCAAAGTTGTATTCTCAACAAATAATTTTCCAATTTGGACAGATATACACAAATTAAATCATATAATCCGCAATTAACACATAGATAATTCAGATAATTATAATTTGCATTTTTAAGGTGTTACAAAAGTGGTTTGATTTGTACTGATATGAGTTTGATTGGCTTAAGTTTGGCTCGAATTTGATCTTGAATTGCTCTAGCAGTGTTCGTATCTGCAATTTCGGTATTTCTTTCGAATGAAATTTAGATCTAGTTCAACATTATAATACTAGTGCTTGTGTGTGTGTGTGTGTGTGTAAGAGAGAAAGAGAGAGAGAGAGATGGATAACAGAGGAAGAGGTGTAGATAATTTTGTAAATTTTGGTGATGGTGCTGAGTTTAATCCACCAATTGGAAGGAATAATGCTAGTCAAAATCAAAATCCGAATCATAGAATGAAATGAAGCAAATAAGTAAACCAATTGATGCTTTGGAAGTAGTGGTGTAGTGATTGCATTCTCTTGCAAGTAGACAACGATATCTTTCAAAGTTTTATAGAACTTATTCAGAATTGTATGATTGTTGCTCCTCCATCTCTATAGGAAGATTGAAGGTGGTTGATTTCAATGAAGAAAAAGCGGAGGAGGAAGAGATGAGGAGGAGGAGAAAGCTAGCAATGAAGTGAGAGATACAAGGTGCAGTCATCATCGTTCATCTTTGTCTCTTTGATTTGAGAGCTAAGAGAGACTAAAAAGAGGCTCAAAAGCAAAAGAAGAAGGAAAAATATATATATATCCAAAACAACATTGTTTTGGACCGTTGCAAGAACCACCGCAGGAAACCATGACAGACGATCCAGACTCAACAAGGTATACCTTCTCTCTCTTACCTACCCATAGTCATTTGATGTGACTTTGTGTGGCAAAGGTTTTTATTTATTTATTTTTTTTACATTTTGAGGTAAAATTCATAAAATAAATTAAAATAATTAATAAGATAAAATTTTATATTAAATTGATAATTATTTTATTTTTTCTCTCATACATATCACATTCAATTATAAAAAAATTCAATTTTCTGTTAAATATAAATATTTTAACTTACTAAAATAATCAAAAATTACATAACTAACTAAAATAGTAAACTTCGTTGGCAAATTGCATTGCATTGCAAGGTGATCTCTCTCTATCTGAGACTAGGGGCGAGTAGCGGATATTCCGATCCGCCCAAACTAACCAAACCCGAATCGATCTGCCGCATTTTGGATGGATGTGTGATGACGAGCGGACGATTGTGGATTAATTTTTTTCAATCCACCTAGTTTTGGACGGATGGCGAATTTGAGGTTCCTTTGGCCACAATCGAACCGCCAAACCGCGAGCACCCTTAGTAATTTGTAAAACTTATTGTTTTCAATTTGTTTAAATATTCTGTTTGTGTTTTCAATTAAAAAAGAATTTAGATATTCTGTTGTATTTTCAATTTAGAAATCCTTTTATCAAATGGCAAAGGTTGATATTTAGGGGTTGTTCAAGATGAATTATATAAGTGCAATTTTTTAATTTTTAGCTAAAAAAGTAGAGAAAAAAAAAGATGATTGTTTGGAATAACTTTTTGACTTTTTATGAAAAAATGTGTATAAAATATTAAAATTACATTCCTACCCTTCTGACAGTGCACTGAGCACACGTCCCCACTGTAACAAGCCCGCGGGGGACCTCGCTACAGCTCGGACTCGATTCGTGTCACGGTTCTTAATCTTGAACCAAAGAGTCCAAATCCGGCAAATCGTTTTGAGAAAACAGATTTTTTTAGAAAGAAGTGACAAACATGGACTGCTTTGCCAGATACAGAGTCGCCACCTAAATATTTTTAATGGGGGGAATTTAGAAAACCCTGACTCGGTGCCAAAGGCCACGTGTCCATCATCACCAAAGTTGCCTCGGCTCGGGAACTTGGGTACGATTGGGAAAGGTCACTTCGTGAGCACCCCCGCTCGCCCAGTCAAAGACCGGCCTCTACTAACCATGATATCTATTTTTGAAAACATTGTGTGTTCTTATTCCGGTTATTAGCCTAGATTTACTATGTGATGCGCACAGTATACAAGTATAGACCGGGTCGTCTGAATTGGAACAAAACATTTCATGTTTGTTTGTTTGAAAATGGTTTGATGGTGCTACTCGCAAGTAGGCTAAGACGTGGATTTGCCACCCTCGGGTGGGCTTAGAAAACATGATTTTGCCACCAGCTAGTGGGCTTAAAACAAACATTTGATGAGTTGTCCTAATCCAAATAACCCAACCTCCACCCACAGGCATTCAAGGCAGTTATATCACATAAGCAAATAGCCTCATAGTAAGCATGCTATTCATGGCAGTCACTCACACGCATGCAAGGATGCTAAAGCATAAAACTCACCGAGTACTCCAAGCCAAAACAGAAGCTCATTAGAAATCCATGCATGATCCTAAATATGCTGAAATGCCTAATGCAACACATGCAAAAATGCAACTATAGCAGGCTCGGCTATTCTAAACATGGCATATGGAATACAACAGATATCATGTATTCAACTTAGAATTGAAATACAAATGCAATCAGTATGATGCGCCGAGCCCGGTGCATGCAAAACAGATGAATGAATGCAAACATGCTATCATATTGTATGCTAATTGAAACATGTTCTAATCTAACCATCATAAGCGGGTAAATAAAAGGGAAGAAAGACGTGGGGTTGGAAGACATACATCACACGCACGCACACTTATTACAATTATGCCCTCGCGCAGAGGGTCCGAATAAATATACAGTCCCGAATAAAAGAATAATACAGTCCAAATGAATAATGCAGTCCCAAATAAATAATTACAAAACCCTAATTAATTAACAGATTAAACTAGGAAAGCATTAAAACTAGCATGCAAGCTAGGGGACTGCCTTGACTTTGCTCCGGATGATGAATGATGGATGTCCGGGTTGCCTTTGCGCGGAAATCCACTGCGATGCCCTAATTAGCCTCTGTTTGCACTTGTTCTTGGAATGCGTGCCAAGCTCCGAAAGGCTGCTGATTCTTGATTTACTGCAACAGAGAGCAGGAAAGGAGCATAGCAATATATTTTCACAAATGTATGCATGCCTCGATCCTCGTGCCACCAATCACGCATATCGATGCATGATGGCTGAGGAGTCGCAATGCACAATTCAATATGGAATGAATGCACGTATACACACAACAAGACCTAACTCCATCATGGATAATCCGGAGTGTCGGTGACTAGGGAATTGAGATACGTTCCGTCACTCGGAGTATGAAACGTACCTCATTTCCCGTGCCCGGGCTAACTCCTATCCCAAGCACAATGCAACATGCATGACATGCATGAATGCAATCTAAGATACAACCTAGCATACGCAATGCTATGAGATGGCATGCACGATGTGTTAGGTAAGATGGCATACGCAATGCGCTAACATACATCCTAACATACGCAATGCAATGGAATGAAATGGCATACGCAATGCAACATGGGCTTACACTAACACAAGTGGACCTCAGTCACACTCACATAAGAGGCCATTAGATGAAAATGAGACAACTCGAAATGCGTGCACATGTGCACGCAAACCGAGGACCGAACCTAAGGCACTAAATGCCATTCTAATGAGACATGAAGTATGGCATACGAGCATGCAAATTGCAGAGGTGATAAAAGATGCAAAACAGCCCCGAAATATGATAGAATGACATCCGATGCATGAAATAGTCCCGAAACATGAAGTTTGGCACCCGAAATGACCTATGGCTATATCAAACATGCATCATATGAACATGAAGTGTGAAGACAGCAACAAGGAAGTCCCGAAACAAGCATTTTTCAATTCAAAGAAAGGCCAAACAGCAAGCACAAGTAGGGCTAAAATAGCATACAAAAATGGCTTCGCAAGGGAAGCAATGAAGCAAGTGGTAGATGCAATGCCCAAACAGAAAAAGACCCTTCTATAACAATGAAGAGGGACCAAAAATATGATGTTTTTCAGTAGATGACAAGCCCCAAATCAGTATACAAACATGCTCAAAATGCAATGCAAGATTAAGGCCACAAGAAGGCTATAACACAAAGTATACAAAATATTCATCAAACATCCAAAGACCCTTAATGAAACATGACAAGGGGGTCAAAATATGGCCACTTTCAGCTCTGATCATGGCCAAAAAACATAAGCGAGATAAGCTAACAAAACATGCAAAAATAGGGACCAAAGAGGGATACAATGGCAAGTGATACATGGAGGTCCCAAACAGTGTTGAGCCCTTCTTCAATATTGAAGAAGGGCTCAAAATAAGCCTATCTACAGTTTATGACATGCTCCAAAACAGATCACACATAGGCTAAAAATATCATGCAAGAAAGTCGCATTCAAGAGGGTATTGAAGCAAGTGCAACATGGGGGGCTCAAACAGTGTTGAGATCTTAATGAAACAAGAAAATGAGCTCAAAAAATGACCTTTTAAGTTTTGGTCGGAGCTCAAAATAGCAAGCAAATAGGCTAGAAAAATGTTGCAAAATGAGGCCAAAAAAGAGAGGAAATGAACTTACCCTTGTAGACCAACCCTTTTGCTGCCTCTTGGACCCAAAATGTTGCCTCCTAGCCTTTGAAAAACTCCCCAAGCTGCTGGAAATGGAGTAGTGGTGGTGGTGCTAGGTGGTGATGAAGAAAGGGTGTAGGAACTTAAGGATTTTTTAGAGTTGAAGTGTAAAAAGAGAGAGATACAATACAAGAGGCTCAAAGCATTTTTTTCTAACCCCTGTATCAGAGTTGGAGCCTCTGATATATAGGCAAGTGAGGGGGAGAAAGAGGGGGAAAAATGGGGGGGAAAGAATTCAAGTTTCCCCCTCAAAATTTGGTCCCCCGGATACAAAATCTAGGGGGGAAAAGAGGCCATATTTGGACTGAGGAGGGTCAAAAGGTTCAGACCGGCCAGCCACCTTTTTCCCAGGTGGCCGGTCGGCTACCTCACATGGCCGATCGGCTAGGGTTCGAAAGGGCCAAGAAGAAATGCTGGCCGAGCACCCCAGATTGGTGGCCTCCCAAGTGTCCTCAACACAACCCTGTGGTTCAAAATTGGCAACTATGAAACAGGAGAGACAACAAGCCATTTTTAGGAGGGGTTCAAAAGGGTCAATCACAATTACTAGCCGGCCATATGATATTGGTGGCCTCCCATGTGTGCACAACACAAATATGTGGTTTGGAGCTGGAAAAAGTGGGCTTAGGGTGTTCAACATTGGCTTTGAAGTGAGAAAAACGGGCGTCGGAGGGCGATGATGGAATATAACTGGTTGCTGGAACAATTACTGGCCTCCCACCCTTCTACGACCTTCCTGGTGATGAAACAGAGGTCCCTACCAAAAATGAACGAGAACCGATGCAAAATGAAGGTTCGGGGGCAGCCTTGATCTGAGGCCCCAAATCGATCATAGGGCACCGGAGTGGTGTTCGACCATGAAGTTGGTCTCTCGGACCACAGTGTCCCTCGAAATGGAGTAAATAAGATGCATGCCAAAAACCGGAGCAAACGGAGGTAGTTAGGCGGTCCCGAACCGAGGCACACGGCCTGACGGCTCCGAAAACCGAGAACCGGGCTCCGAAATGGGAAAAGTGGCCTACGACCATGAAATGTAGCCTACGGGCACTGAGAGATGATCTACTAGACCTCTCCCTGCCCTCAGGGAAAGAAACAGAAAAAACCGAGCCTGGTTCGCAAGCCGAGGCAAAGTACAGAAAGAGTTCGGAAGTCCGGAGGCAAGGCTCGCAGCCGAGACTCTGAAGCTTCTGAATGAGCACGATATGCAACATCACCGAGCGCTCAATTGGTGACGTCTGAGTCTTAAGGTCGGTCAAAATGGGGTGTTTACACCCACCTTCTGACAGTGCACTGAACACTGTCACTTGTGACTTCTCCTTTCTCACAATGCACTGAGCAGCACTTACATTGTTTGACTTCTTTTCTTTTTCTTTTTTTTTAAACAACCGTGAGCTATCGTTGGAGGGTAAAAATATCTTTTTATCCGCTGAGTACTTATTTCCATTTTTCAAAAAAACTGTGAATAGTATAATTTTTTGACTTTTTTAGTAACTTTTTGAATTTTTATCTTTTTTAGATGATGCCAAACAAGCATTTAATATTTTTGTGTGAAAAATATAAGGCTTAATTTTATTATCTTTTTAAAAATCAAATTAAATAGTTTTTGAATAAAAAAAAAGAAATAGTTTTGATAATGCATGACTTTCTTATATTTATTTATTATTGTTATTTGACAATTTATTTGATAATCTTTTGATTATGCTGAGTTAGATTATTATCTAAAGAATATATTAATAAATTATTATATTATGTTCAAAATTTATAAAAATTTAATCACCAAATTAATTCACATTGATCTGTTAATCTATTAATTCGCCCAATTGGCATTCGACAAATTGATTTTTTTCAATCCGTCCATCAGATAGTCCATCAAATAGACTGACGACAGTTTAGAAATTCTCCTACCCAACCCAACCGCGAACACCGGAAAATTCTATTTCCACACACTATTTATTCTTAATGCACATATTTCTCAATTCACACACTAAAAAAATTATAATTTGCTCACTCCACACATAAGCACACACTATTATTCCAAATATGTCTTGCCACAATGAAAAAAAAATCAGAAGTGTACACATCCATTTATTACACACACCTACTCAGTTACAGAGATATGCCTTCGTATGATAAACCCTATCAAACCTCCATTGTTGCTTCATTTCATACACAATCATATACCTTAGAGAATGAAGTTCCATTTTGAGATTCTTGTTAAAGATATATTATTATTGGGAAGGAATATAAACGGTATTCAATTTTCGTTTGGGGGGGCACAGCACCTCCTGTGTGGTTGATGGTATTGTTAAGAGATGATGAACATCCCTATATCTAGGAGTTGTTTTTTATTTCACCAAAGAAATTCTACAATGTTGACAAAACAAAATACATAAATAAAAACTCTATTTTTTATTATCAATTTTGTCGTGAACAATGATTTCTTTATCAAAATTTGAATTTTTATCTTTCAAATCCTCCATAATAATGACAAATGATTCAAATACTAAACTAATGAAAGGTTTGGGTGACAATGGATTTGGAAGATGTGGATTTTGAAAGGTTGAATGAGAAATAATGGAGAATAAAAGTAGGGTTTGGTGCGTTTAATTTTACACTACTAATGGATGTGTAATGAGAGTTTTTTAATTGTAAAGATGTGTATTGAGAAAATTTAAATTTCAAGTACTCAGGTCTATATTAATAATTTTATTTAGTGGTAAAATTGTAATATAAAATTTATTCATTAAATGTGTGCACATAGAGAAAATAGTGTGTGGAAAAAGAGTCACCCGTGAACACCCTATATGAGACAGTAGGGTTCACAAATTACCAAACCCCCCCCCCCAATTCCACTCTCTCTCTCTCTCTCTTGCGAAGAGCTCCTGAAATCTCTACCATGGCCCCATTTGGTAGAGCTGTGGGAAAGTGATTATAACTTATAGTCTAGCAGCTTATAGCTTATAGCTGTGAACATAAGCCGATTTTTGACTTATAAATTAAGCTTCTCCTCCCCCACTCAAAAAATAAGTTGATTTTTGATTTACAAAAAACTATAAGCTATATTGTTAAGCTGAACCAAACACATCAAAATAACTTAAATTAAGCTAATGTCTCGTTTGGCAACAGGCCAGTTTAGCCAAAAAAATCAAAATGCTAAAAAGTTAAAAAGTTACTAAAAAAGTCAAAAAGCCAACAACCCATACAAAAAAGTCAAAGATTCTATTTTCTCTCTACTTTTTGCACATCTTTTTGTAAAAAACCAAAAAATCATCCCAAACATACTAATTTTTTTAACTCATATATGAGCCAAAGAGCCAAAAAATTACTAAATTAACCTATTCCCAAACGAGACTTAAAAGCTGAAATAAGCTGGAAATAAGTCCTGCCAAACAGGGCCCATCTGAGACTGTCTTCCTATCGAAGACCACCGAGATCCGCAAGAGGCTTCCAGTGAAGTCCCTCCTTCGTTTCAGGTGCGTTTTGAAAACATGGATGTCTCTCATCACTACCCCTGATTTCATCACCAAACACCTCATCACTCAAACCACGTGTTCTCCTCCCAATCACACACTCGTTAGACACTACTCTAAGATTCACAGAAAAGAGATCTACTCTGTTCACTCCGATAATCAATCATTCGATGATTTAAACGCCCAAATCGAATTCCCTTTTCTTGGACAGTCCAGATATTACTTCAGGGTTGTGGGTTTTGTTAACGGTCTCTTGTGTTTGTCTGATGATCTGTTTGGTTACCCTGATACCATAATGATAAGAATTTTGTATAAGAAGAGAACAGAGGCTTAGAAGAACAGAGACTGGAGTGAGAGAAAGAGAGGTTTTTGAAACTGTAATTATCTGCCTTTTTTATTCAAAAGTTCCCAAGCCATTTATAAGGCAAATGAGAACACACCAACTACAAGATGTAACAACCATAAATAAAAAAACGTGGCATGAATTGTGGAAGCATAAGCAACCATTACAACCATTATTGAAAATAATCTACAACTAATTCCTATTCTGGAGGCAGCAGTTCAACAGTTCCTATTTTCATGCTAAGTCCTATTTCTATTCTCATGCATGACCCACTCCCAAAAGCAGCAAAGGCAATGGACATATCACATTTTTCTTTGGAACCCTTCGATTCGGAGGTCATTGACTCTTCCAATTCCTTCGATTTACGTTTGCTTGTAGTGGACCCTTTATGTTTGTTCTTGGTTTTGGGTTTGATTCTAAGACTAATGATCATAAGGTTGTTAGGGTTGCTTATGCTCGATGGGATGATGGGTATATAGTTCCTCCTGAGGTTAAAGTTTTCACAATTCAATCGGGTTGTTGGAGAGATGTAAAGACCACTGTTCCATATTGTGCCACTGAAAATTTCTGGACACAAGCTTTTCTCAATGGGTCGGTCCATTGGGTCGCTTACAAGTTGACTGTGAAAAATAGGGATAGAAGTTTTTGGAGTTTGATTATGTCTTTTGATATGGGTAGTGAGGAATTTGGTGATTTGAGAATTCCAGAAATTTTGGTGTCTATGTCTCCGATGAACATGTTCGCTGCTGTATTTGGGGATTCGCTTTCAATCTTTCACTATGATAAGCGGATGTGGACTAATAATTGCTCCATTTCAGTTATGAAAGAATATGGTGTTGCTGAGTCTTGGAGTAATTTGTTTAATATTGATTTGGAGGGAGGGTTAGGGATGGTATTGTGTTGTCGGAGAAATGGTGATGTACTCTTGGCGGCTAAAGGTGGAGAACTAGTTTCGTATAATTGTGGGACTAAAGCAAGTATGAATATTGGGATGATGTGTGGCACTAAAGACTCGTATTATGTCGATAGCTATATGGAGAGCCTTGTTTTACTGATTGAAGGAAACGAAGTGGTAGGCAGGAAAGCAAGGGATGCGATGTCATCATCGGAAGATGGGTATCCGGGGGACGAGAATGAAGGCGAGGATGATGAAGTTGAAAACAATGAGCTTTGGATGCTGTCAGTTATTGTTCAATTTACTTCTACTTTACTTAATGAACTTTAATGCATATACTTGTTAATGCATTATGAATGTTAAACTTGCTTTGCTGATAGGCATATTTACTTTTAAAGGTCATCTGTGATTTATATGTGAAATATAATATAGTTTGATCTACATTGCAAAGTATGCTTCTTCTTCCTTTTTAACATTCATAAATGAATTTCTATGGTTAGATGTTATTTTAATGTCCCTTAATTGAGTAAAAATTTGCATTGCCCTAGTAGATTATTGTGTAGTTCAATATTGTAAATGCACATAACATGTGAAAGATGACTATTTAGGGGAACAATAAGAGCATATTATTGTGTGGTACTATGCATTATTGATATTCTAGTAGTAGATTAAATTTAGTAACATTGGAATCGATTCTTAACTATGTTTGCTTAAGCAGGCTATCTCATTAGTTGAGCTGGATTGAGCTTTGACATTAGGAGCTATAGCTTTTCATTCTCTTTATGACACTTTTTCTGTACTTTTTACTCTTTTTTTACTATATTTCTATTATTTCTAGCTAACTGGTTTCCTGACTCTGTCCAAAATTACAGGTTATAATGCATGAGTGTAGCTAGTATTGTTTGTTGGCGATCTGAATTACATTTGATGCTTGAAATTTGCATAACCATAGCCTTTTCGTTTCTTTTCTTCTCTTTTCTTTTGTGTGTGTGTGTGGAATATCACAGCTTCAGTTTTTTTAACAGAGCTAGTGTGAAACATTAACCTCTATACTCTCTCCTGTATAGTGTTTGACATTGATAGGACAAGATGTTGCATATATATATGTCTGTCAAACCATAACTGTCTGCAGAAGATGAAGTTGGGAAAATGATCCCTCTCCCACAGAAGTGTTATCCGAATTTCACACAATGACGTGTTTCATGAGCAAACAAAACATGTCGAATAACAAGGGAGCAATCTGTTAGAATTACGGTAGTGCACATGATGTGACGAAATATTTGTTGAGCAGATGAAACTTGAAACTTGAGTACTCATCCAAAAAAAAAGATGAAACTTGAGTCTCTAGGTATTATCGTTACCTAATGATTTATTTATGACCTCACTTGAGGAGAGACAAGAGAGAGACGGAGGGGGGGGTATATAGTTGATGATTCTTCATTTTTGTTGGATTGATAGTTTTAATTAGATGTGTAATCGAGCTGAGCCGAGTCGAGTTTATCAATGTTCGAGCTTGGCTCGATTTATTTTGAAGATGTTCGAGCTCGGCTCAAGCTCGAAATGAGCCCAAGTATATTGGCTCGAGCTCAGCTCGCACAAAATTTGTCTAACTCGAGCTTGGCTCGTTGTGGTTCGTTAGCCAAGTCAAACTAATGGAAGACATCAAGCCTACTACACTACACATAAATAGAGACCACTTTACCTGAACACTATTGTGTGGAGACGATGTGGGACAAAAATTGTTTGACATTTGATACACTAAAACGACGTCGTTTTGTTATTGAGAGGACTTGCACAAGAGAGTCCCACATCGGTCCAAGACAAAAGTGTGGTCAAGAATGAGTGCTTATAAAACTCCCCCACATGGCCCATTGTTTCACCACTCAAGTAAAGCAAATAATTCCAAAATTGCTATATATATATGTGTGTGTGTGTACGCATATATATTATAGAAAATGAACTTGTTTAGTTTAAATTTTATTAATTAAA
Organism: Camellia lanceoleosa; assembly: GCA_025200525.1. NCBI lineage: Eukaryota > Viridiplantae > Streptophyta > Magnoliopsida > Ericales > Theaceae > Camellia > Camellia lanceoleosa. Next base: position 176,314,270 of record CM045758.1, on the reverse strand, counting down.
TTTACACATATATAATAGAAAAAAAATTGAAAAGTTCAATATTTTGTTAATTATATTTATGTATATATTATATATATAATCATATATATATATATAATATATAATATAATTACATATATATATTTGAGCTCGCGAGCCTATCGAGCCGAGTATTATTGAACTCGAGCTCGGCTCGTTTGTTAAACGAGCTTAAAATTTAAGCTCAAACTCATTTATTTAGTAAGCGAACCAAGCTTAAGCGAGCCTTAACAAGCCGAGCTTGAGTTTGTTCATGAACAACTCGGTTCATTTGCAGCCCTAGTTTTAATATAATAGTGAATGAAGTATGAACATAAGGGCATAATTTTTTTTTTTTTGGTCCCAAAACTTGCTTTTTGGCACCACCCTTCTATCATCATCACTCCAGTACCATCCCTCCAGTTTGGATTTCCTGTAGTGCTAGGCTATGAAGCACAGACACGCATACGGATACGGGACACGTCAATTTCTAAAAAATGGGAACACGGACACGATAAGGGATACGGCAAATTTTTTAATTTTTTTTATGAATATTTTTATTTTAATATACATTAATTATTTTATTTATTTATTATATTTTTTAAATAATATGTTCCAATTAATTTTTTTTATTTTATTTTACCTACATGTGTTTTTTTATTTATTTTATTAATATGTATAAATATATATTATCTTATAATAGTATTATATATTATATATTATCTTATACATATATTATATGTTATATAATAACTATTAATATATATATAGTATATTATCTTTGAGTAATGGTGGTCAACGAAACATTTCAGTCTGAGAGAGAGAGAGAGAGAGGTAGACGAAATAGGGGAAAGAAGAGAGGCAGATGAAAGGGTTAAAAGAAGACGAGAGGGAGAGAGAGAGAGAGAGAGAGAGAGAGACAAGAGGCGAGCCAGAGAAGAGAGAGAATAGAGATGTACCAGGTCAAGAAGTGATGGAAGATCAACTGGAGACAGAGATCGACTGGAGATGGAGATAGAGATGAACAGGTTCGCATTTCTCTTCTCTCTTTTCTTCTTCTGATTTTGGATTTAGCTCTTCTTCTCCTCTTTCTTCGAATTAGGGTTTTCTATTTTGTTCCCCTTTCGTGTCCTCTTGCTATGTGTCGCCGTGTCTCGCCGTGTTCCCGACGTGTCCCATACCAAAAAAATAAATTAACTAAAGGGACACGCCAAATGGCGTGTCCCGTACGTGTCCCCAGCGTGTCCCCATGTCCCCGGCGTGTCCTCGTATCCGACACCGCCACGGCTTCCATTTTGGCGTGTCCATGCTTCATAGGTGCTAGGTTTGTAGTTCAATCTGTAATTTTTTCAATCAGAGTGCACCATATCAAAAGCAATAGAAATGGAGGGCTGAGATTTGGTGCTAATTAAAATGACGTAATTTGTTTTTTGCTTCATCTCTCTCCCTTAAATCAGATCTAGGTTGAAAATCAGGGCGATGAACACACCATTGTAGCGTTAAACTTCCTCCGATACATCGGTTACAGCGAGACCTCGAGCGTTTGTGAGCAGCTACATTGAACTCTCTCTCTCTCTCCCCTCCCTTCATGCACCCTCATTCTCTCTCCTCTCTGTTATGACTATTGAAGAAGAACAATTCCTTAGGATCTTTTTTTTTCGGTTGCACCAAAACGGCACACAAACACTACAGAGAGCAGCACTATAGAGAATCTGAACTCCCACCACCACCACTATCAACATTACCACACCACCGCAACATCACTATTAACCCGCCAACACAATGTGAAGTGTGGAAGAAAACAAAATAAATTTCAAGTAAAGTTTCTTTTATATGTCAAACAGTTTGATTAAATTTTAATACATATCAAATAGTTTTTAGATTTTAAAAAAAAAAATTAATATTCATTTTTCAATACTAAATTGTAATTATTTAGGTTTTATTCAATCACTTGATTGCATTAACAAATGAATGTTATTGTTAGAAGTTGGATTTCTAGTAGTAAATGTGGCTTCTATTTCTTCTGTCATTCAAAAAGGAAGATGAGAGAATCATCAATAAAAAAAACATTTATCCACACCCTCTGTTAATCATAATGACAAAGATTTTTTCGCTAGGGTCCGGACTGTCTCCAGTCCAGATCTAGGACAGTCCAGTCCAGTTCGGCCTATTGGACCCACTTTTAAGTTTTTTTTTGTTGATAATTCGAACCATTCATATTTTAGAATTTTTTGAGTACATTATTGTTGTAAAAAATCACGTCGATCAAATAATAGATCTTATGTATTTGGATCACTTTTGTCTGGAAAAAAATGGACGGTCACAAAATTAACGGTTCATAAAAAAGTGATCTGAATACATGTATCCGTTATCCGATTGTAGTGATGTTTTATATGGATAATGTACTTAGCAAATTCTAAAATGTGAACGGTTCGGATTATCGAAAAAGGATCCAAAAGTGAATCCAATGAGCCGGACTAGACCTTCCAAAATCCAGATAGTGGACTGGAGGCAAGCCCAACCTTTAAGCTATTGTTCTTGATATTGATAAAAAGGAACCATACCAAAGACAAGAGAAATCTTTTGATGGTGGCCTTTTATGGAATTCACTTCATGCACCCTCTTACCATAATTTCGTATCCATTTATTTGGATGGATGGATGGATGGATGGATGGATATATGGAAAATATTTGACTATTAAAAATATTTTTCAAAAAATGTTCACCAAGAACATTTTTGTGTGTGTTTATTTATGATCATAATGTGCTAATAGTTAGGTTGCAAAGGGGTGATAGTGAGATAGTGGTGGCATTGTTTAGAGTGGGGTGGTTGTAGTACTTCATACTTCTTGATATAATAAAATTAGAAGATGATTTCTTTTCAGTTCACATAGTAGATTAGAGTATATTGTTGGACTTGTGGGGTTCACTACGAGTTCCGTTTTGATAATCCGAACCGTTAATATGTAGAACTCGTCGAGTACTTTATACTTGCAAAAAATCACATTGATCGAATATCGGTAGTCCTTTGATCGGAACACATTTTTGTTTTCGTATTTACCATTGACAAAAATATGTTTCGATCAAAGGACTACCGATATCCGATTAACATGATTTTATAGGCATAAAGTACTCAATGAGCTTTACACATCAAACAGTTCGGATCATCAAAATGGGACCTATAGTGGGCCTCATGGGCCCAACAATATGCTCTCTAGTCCACTATGTGGACTGGAGAGAAGCCATTTCCATAAATGTATATTTGACTATTTGATTATCATAAATAAGAACCTTCTTAGTCGATATTTGAGCATTGATTGAGGTGTTACCATAATGGTTGGGCGAGATTGGATCAAAAACTATAAATTCTATTAGTTTTCCCGAGTAGTCTTCATTTTTTTTTATCATTTTCTCTCGCCACACTTTGAATCTTGATGTGAGACTAGAACTATTGAAAAGTTTATTTCTGAGGGCTTCAATTTGGACGCGAGAATGACCCAAAATAGAGTTCGCTAGAGAAAGTTATGCCCATTAGAAGTTTACGAATTTATGTTGTGTGAATAGTTCGCACGAGTGCAAGTTTCACCTCTTAAGCGGTCCATAAATCGTTCCAGCTCTGTTTTTCAAAATTTTCTGAGATACTACAAGCCTTGATTCACCACTCGAGCTCATTTTTGAAAGCTTGAGCAGTCTATTCGAGAAAGTGTAGATACTGATAGGGTTGTGCAAAATATTGCTTAATCCGCTAAAACTACATCAATCTGCATCAATCCGCACTGCAGTTTAAACTTTAAAATTTATAATCCGCCTTCGAAACCGCTTTGCTCCGCTCCATTATAGTTAATACATATATATATATTTTAATCTATAATAAAATATTAAAGTAAAAATGAGTGTTAGATATATTTAATATGTGAAATTTATTACAAATTAGTAGTTATATATATAAAAATATTATGTAAATTTGGTTTGTGTTATATTTATATATATAAACAATATTATGCAAATTAGTGTTATATATTATGCAAAGACTTGATAATTGGTTAGAATATTCTTAAATCCGCCAATCCATCCAAAACCGCTCAAACCGCAATTTTCTAATTCGCCATAATTTTACTCTCAAATAGACCAAACTGCATCATGCACCTCCTAGATACTGAGATATTTCATTTATCGCTCTAGCGCAAGTTTGACAGCTCAAGCGGTCTGTTTGGGATCAACACTTTAAAAAGTCACTTTTGGGTCAAATCTATCTCATTTTCGCTCTCTTTTCTCTCTATTTCCTCCATTTCTAAAAATCCTAAGTTTTCAAGCTTAGATTTCATCAATATCTACTAAGAATCTTACCCTAGTTCCATGTACCAAAATGTAGAGAATGGCGAGAGCTTCCTTTTAATCTGAACAGATCGTGTTTTCGTCAAAATTGGATTTTCGGGCTTTCTTATCTTCTTGCTTGAGATAGGGATTTTTTTTTATTTCTCCTCAATAATTTTGTATAGATAGATAGGTGGTATTTTTCTATTGCATAAAAATCACATTGGAAGAGATTTTCTTGAAAAACATGTAGAGGAAAGTTTGGGTTTTGAAATAAAGAAGTTACATTTATGGTTTGTAGTAGATTGTGAAAGTTTTGAGCCATTGGAACATGTTTATGTACCTTAAGGTAAAAAGTCCTAATTTTTATCCAAACCCTAGTCTTGAACTTTATTCTAAAGATGAAGTTTGTTTGAATTGGGTCTTAAGTCATGAAATTGGGTTAATATTTAAAAGAAATGGGTATGGAAATGTTGTGAATAATCATATTCATTTATCGAGATGAATTCATACTATTATTATTAAATGTGTATAGGATTTGTCCTTAGCTATTAATCGAGGATGGTATTGGTTAATTGTAGGAGTTATATTTGTATGTGTTGTTGGTATAATTCTATAAATTGAAATGATGAATGATATGAGGAATTGATGAATTAAAATGTTAGAAAGAAGATGGTATGTTTCCTTTCGGCTTGTGACCAGTAAAGCGTGGTATTTGATAGAGATTCTGCCTTCCTTCCAAAGTAGCGCCCAGTAAAGTGTGTGGATTGTTGGGCTATATGGAGGTTTCGCTTTCTTTTCGGCTAGCCACTGATAAAGCGTGGCGGTTCGAGATAGGTTCTAGATTTCTTTCCGAAGTAGTGCCCCTTAAATTGTATTGATATGGCTTGACGAAGTCAATTGTTGGTATGTTAGTGTTAGTAGTTAGTCGTGTGATTATTTTGATACATGTGAATGCGATGGTTTGTAACTAGAGGCTTGCAGTGTTTAATAGGAGCATGTCTATAATGAACTGAAATTTATTACCTAGAATGTGAAACACGTTGGTGTGCATGTGTGTGATTAGGGGTGAAATGGATTTTGGTTAGTTAACGGGTGATAGTGTAATTAATTTTTATGATATATGATTAGGAGAAGTGCATGATTAGTTGACCTAAGATCTTCTTCTAAGGTAAAAGGAGATTTAAGAAATTCTTTGAATCAATACTGATAAGAGATAAAGATAATAAATGTGTTTTCCTTGAAATGTCAAATGAGATTTTGTGAAGAAAATATCTACCTATGTAATTTATTTTGCATATATGAGAACACACTATTTATTTACTTACCACTTGATAGAATTTATGATCACATATGTCTATTGATTTTATTGTTGAGAATCATTGTAGATTCTTAGTGAAAGGATCCTCTGTCCCCCTGTCCCAATTCATTCACAACCATTGCATATGTCTTGAGATTTTCAAATCTTGGGATTCTCATATGATCCAATGGTTGTGAGTGAATTAGGACATTGGGATATGAATATTTGGGGATAGAAGATCCTTGCTAAGATTCCTACTAGACCTTATATTCATCCCAATTGTTGAACTATTTTTTAGGTGTGGAGTTGTTGCTTTGTTCGAGAGTTCAAGAAGTTAGATTGTTATTGATTTAAGCTTTGTTTCTCATTGATGGAATGTTAATGTATTGACATTTTTTTTTAATGTAATTATTTAAGTTGTTGAAGTTTTTAATGTAAGCCTTAGAGCATTTATTGCACTTATTTTATTGGAATGTTTTGTCATTGTATTCGAGAGAGAACACTTTCTAGTTATCCATTTGTACTTATTATTTCCATATTGCTATGTAATTAGACTTAAATAAGGGATTTGATAATATATTCGTGTAATAAAATTTGGGGTGTTACAGTGGTAGTGGTAGCTTTAGCGGCGTGATAATTGTGTGGTAGTAATGGCCATGGTGATTGTAGAAAGCTTGTATGGTGGTGATAGTGGTAGGGTGGTGGTGTTTATAGCGACCCCGGTCTTTTCCTTTTGATTGTTGTATCCGGACTTATGTTCCGTAGATCCCATTGTTATCAAATTGTTGTTGTCGTCCTTTAATTTCTTATTTTTGAGTTATGGGATGTGTTGGGCAGGTTTGTTACAGGTTGGTTGGGTTTGGAAACCAAGTGTTGCTGTCCAGATTTTTAGACCTTCGCTCGAGCGAGGAGTTGGTCGCTCGAGCGAGCTTTTGTTTTTGGTCCTTCGCTTGAGCCAGGGTTTGGTCGCTCGAGCGAGATACTGCGTCTGGGCTTAAGACCTGAGAGCTGTGTTTCTTGGCTCAAACGAGCTTTTCTTCGCTCGAGCAAGCGAGGTGTATGTTTTCTAGTTCTTCACTCGAGCGAGCATTCTGTCGCTCGAGCGAGCTTCTGGGTTGCAGACCTGAAGCATTGAGTTTTTGGCTCAAGCGAAACTTTCTTCGCTCGAGCGAGGCTTTCTTGTGTCTGGTCGCTCGAGCGACCAATCCTTCACTCGAGCGAGCTTGTCAGGTTTAAATAGGCAGCAGCGGGAAAAATTCAGTTTTTTAATATTCTTTTTTATTCCAAAACCTAGGTCCGACTTCTCTCTCCCTCCACTCACCTTCTCTCTTAGGTATCATCTAGTTTTAGGGTGTTTCTACCCTAGGCTCTTTATTAAAAAGATAGAGTGAGTCGAGAGCTTCGTTTTAATCTGAGAGTTTGGCGGTTTGGAGCACTTTGGATTTCGGGTCATTATCTCCATCTTCTCCATTCGGGTTATTTACTTCGAGGTAGGGATTTCCTACTCCATATTATAGGTTTTGTTCTAAGTTGTAGTATTTTGATATGTTGGGGGTTGTTTGGTAATTTTGGGAAAAACCCTAGTTGTTGTAATAAATTAATTTGTATAATTAATTTAGGGAAAATTGGGGAATTTAGTTGAATTCATGGAATTGAGGAATTTATTGATTAAATGGTGTAGTTGGTTAGTTTAATCACTCACCTATGAAAATGTTGGAATTATATTAGTTGATACATTTATTTCCTGTTTAGAAATAACTGTTTTGGGCTATCGGTGGAGGATAGTCGTGATTGTTGTAGACATTGCATATGGATTAGGGAAAACTGATACTAATCACATTGGTTAAGTCATTGATTTTGATTGTTGAATTAATACAGAATATACGTGTATTGATTGTGTGTTGTATATGACAAGTGTTGAATACATTGTGTATGCATTTTGTTTGGGAGGAGATAGGGGATGTACTCCACGGTTTAGGGAAAGATAGGGGATGAACCTCTAAACCGGATTTTGTTTGGAAGGAGATAGGGGATGGACTCCATTAGCACCACTAACATGTGTGCTTATTGATATTGGAAGTGTTTTTACATGTTGATACAACACTAAAATGTGTATCAATCGGGAAGTATGGAAGTGTTTTGGTATGAGCCTTAGTCTCATTTGTTTTGTTGATATTGAAAGAAATGTTAATGTAATATTTAGTTCACTGTTATAGTTTGGCCAGGTTCTGAGTCATATTGATATAAATGGAAAGTTGAATAAATAATGGAAAGTGAAACGTGTCATAGACATTAATGTCATGAAACTGTATGTTGGTGAAGTGAATAGTTGTGTTAACCATCTATTGAATGCTATTGCTTTATTCAATGCTTATATTTGGTTTAGTATATTTCTACTGGGTTGTGGCTCACCCTATACGGGAACATCATTTTCAGGTTCAGGTGATATGCTACCTCCAAGGACTTAGCTTGGAAGGAGTTGGAGTTGAAGACTCTGTTTAGTTTAGTTGTTATTTATTTTATTTGATATTACATGTAAACACTCAAGCCAAAGGCTTAATTTGTAGTTGAGTTAGTACTCACATTTTGTGTCCAAGTGTTGGCTTGGAAAGATGTAAACCCGTAAGGCATTTGCTTTTGATGTTACATGTAATGCTTTTCAATAAGAATACTCTGATGAATGGTATAATAATTTGTTTTCTTTTATCAATGCATGTTAATGTTATATATATTATGAGTTTATTTTGAGGGCATTACAGTGTTGATAGTAATCGCAATAGAGATAAGGTGATGATGTGGTGGTGGAAGCAATTATAGTAAAAATGACGGCGATGTATGTAGTGACAGTGATGGTAATAATGACAACGATGTAAAGTACACGAATGACATTATTTTTTATTGACAATGTAAAATATTGTATTCAATTATAAAAAATTTCAACACATTCTATTACGGGAAAATTTCCTATGTAGCATCTAAATTTGTTTTCAAATTTACATGCGTAAATTCTATAAAAATAATATTTATAAAGTAATCATATTAGAAAATAATAAAAAAATATCAGAAAACAAATGTAGTAATATTTTCAAGTATTTATAAAATTAATAAAAAAAAAATAGTGGATGGCATGTTCCGAGCAACATCTAAAAAACTAATCAATGAATACACTATTAAGCGAAAGTAAATGTCAAAAAGATAAGTTTAAATTTTAAATTTTTTTTTATCTAAAAAAAAAATTTCAAAATAATAAGTGTATTTTTAGTATTGTTTTATTAAATTAATTTTTAAAAAATTATTCAAAAAAACAAAATTTAAAAACTTGAAACCAAACAATCAAAATCGCTGCTATTATTTCACGATTCCATCAAGGTCAGTTTCTCTTCAAATGCTTCTTTAATCAAAGCAATTTTGCAGAAATACCTAAATTCACTGATCATCAGGCTGTGAATTGCTCTGTTTTTGTTTTTGAACTGTTCTGCGGGCTCAAAGAACAAGAACCTGGAGTTATAGATGTTTTGTTAGATGCATATGCACAAAATGAAAGGACTAAAAGGATTTATCAAAAAAAAAAAAAGACTAAAAGGAAAAAATATAGAAAAATGATTAAGAACTCTAATAAAGGAACTCTAATTAGCTCTAATGGGAGTGAACCACTGTGATGTGATGTTTTAGCCTTGGTTTTATTTTTAATTTTTTTTTTTGTTGTCTGCTATATCATTAGAGTTCCAAAAATATATATGTCACACCAAAAGGTGACCAAGCTGTTGGTGTATGTCATTTGTCAATGTTGGAGAAATAGTTGTTCTATTTTATTTTGTTTCAGATCTGGAATACCAAAAAACTGATTGATCCATACCAAAAAATAAAATTTTCTGTCTTGAATTCTGTTATAATTATTTAACTTAAGGTGTACATAACAAGTTCACTTTCGATTTTGGATACCATAGATTCTCTGCTGAACTACAATTAGAGCAATGAAGATGCCATAAACTCGGGACCTCTTGACAAGAAAAGGGAAGTTGTCTTGATTTATGGAAAATAGAGTAATAGCATAGTGGGAATAACCTTTTTGAAGATTTCTTAGGGTTCACTTTCCCAAATTTGAGTCACTGTTGAATCTCATTTTTTGCATAAATTTCGGTACTGAATCCCATCTTTGGCAAGTATGAGCCTGAATCTTATTTTCAAGTTTTTTCCTTGCCTAAACATTGTTGTCCCCTTGTCATTTTTCTTTTTCCAGAGAGTAAGTTTTCTCAAATTTTTTTGTAACTTACAGCTGTAAATCTAGTTATTTCTAACCCCATCCACAAACCATTATGCTCCTGTTGTATTCCCAAACCCAAAAACCATAAGCAATTCTAAATCTTATGCCTGCCAAATAAGCGAATAGACAGAAATATCCTGAAATCGAAGTGCTGACTGTATGCCTAAACTTTCACTTCAACCTTCTTTTTTTCTCTTCATCTTTATTTGCATCTTGTTATTTTAGTATTTAATGAGTTGGCTCTTTAGATTATTTGGCATAGAAGAAAGCATTTGGCACGGCCATTACACTAAATCACCATGCTAATGTGATATGATATGAATCTCTTTGTAACATTCAGACATATATACTAAATGAGTCTTGTGTATGCAAATCACAATCTTTGGAATGCAAATGTTGTGCACAATAGCCAATATTTGGTAATAACTGACGTGTGTACAAATACCTGAATGCTATTGCTCAACTGAATATGTCAATGTGATAATGTTGTGTAGTGCCTGCACCTTGATAATTTCTACTATGCATACTGGAAGTTGTATATTAACATACTATTCAGATGGTTAGCTGGGTTCAGAGAGTGTCGTTTGAATGCAGTTTTGATATGTTAAGAGCTATGCATCCTAGTAGTGCAATGGGCTACTGTTGAGTTTAACCTTTTTTTCTTGAAATATGTTCCCTTAGGATGTCATTGGGACCCTCCCTTCAGATCATGATTGGCTTCGAGCCCTTCGGATGAATTCATATGGGTTTCTTCTCTATGGGCCTGGTTCTTATGCATGGTACCAGTTTCTTGATCACTGCATGCCAAAGCAAACTGTAGAGAACCTAGTGCTCAAGGTATAACCCTTTTTTTTTCCCCTGGGTTGGATATTTATTTATTTTTTGGACAAAGAATATTCATAACCAACTTCTTTACACATTGTCTTATCATCTCAGTTCCTTGCAGGTTTTATTGAACCAGATCATACTTGGCCCCATAGTAATTGCTGTTGTTTTTGCATGGAATAATTTATGGCAAGGAAGATCTCAGAGCTTCCAAATAAGTATAAGAAAGATGCACTTCCCACATTGTTTTTGGTGAGCTGTTTATAGTGATGACTGTGATAGTCTTCAAGGTGGTGGTGTTATTTCTTGTGAGTTCAATAATTCTTTCTGTCCTTGTCATTCTTGTGCAGGATTTAGGTTCTGGATCCCTGTCAGCGTATTGAACTTTGGGTACATCTCTTTCCTTCAAGTACTTAGATTAAGTAATGGATCCAATCCTCATAAAATAGTTTGGGAAAAGAACCATCAAGAAAAAAGTTAGTTTGATACTTTGATGACAAACCACTGTCCATGCTTTCTTTCAGTCTAGAAACTTACCAGATTTTGTAAATGCTAATCTCAGAACATTGTCGTAAAACAAGCTAGTTCCTTGATAAGTTCCTTAATCAAATGGTTTTATTTGCCTAGATTGGAAATTATGTCGGAAATCTGAACGGTTTTCTTTGATGCAGCAACTATGAATTTGTTTCACTTCTCTATCTGGCTGAGTTTAACTCATAAACTATGTTTAGAATGCTGTATACCTAACTAGGTGTATGTTTTAATCTTGCACTTGCACATTGTTCCACCAATCAAGTCACTTCCAGAAGTGACAGAACTTTTCCCTTCTCTATTTTCTCGTGTTGACTTTAATTTTGCTATTGTTACTACTGTTGCTGCTTCTGCTATAAACTTCAAATCTCATGCTAAAAAACCCTTAAATTATTTTGTCACCCTTACTAATAATCGAATAACCTTTTCCCAATGAATGGATGGGATCCACATGCATAGGACTGTTGTAGTAATAAGTCAAATAAATTGGACAATTTCATAAACACAACTTTGTTATTTTCTTCTGACGATTTTGAATGTCACCGAATTAATTTTTATTTCAAGAAAGTTTGGGGATTTCTTATGTACTGGTGAAAACCATTTTAGTTTAGCTATTGCTAAGAGACAGATGATGGACATCCTTTTTATTTTGTCACCAAGTGTTATTCATGTTTTTGGAAATAAATTGTTGAATGAAAATATGAAAACTCATAAATGAGAAAGTTATCGTCTATGATGGCCCAGATCAGGAGAGAGAAAGAAGAGAATTGGGGGATCTATTTTGAGGAAAGAAAGGCAGTCAAAGAAGTTAGTTTCCTCAGTTAATTATGAGTATCCTCCCCTATCAAAAAATTGAAGGAAGAAAGGATGGGGTTGATTAGGTCATTTTAGTTGTTTTCAAAATGAAGTTAAAATAGTTCATTGGAATCTAAGAAGGTTGAATGACCTGAATAAGCGAGAGGTTGTGAATTGATGATGCAAAGCTGGAAAGTTGGATACGAGAAAGGCTGTGTAATATAGATGATGCAAAATTAGAGAGCTGATTTGGTGTGTTACAGGAAACAAAGATGGAATAGATTCACACTAATATTGTGAAGAGTTTGGTGGTGGATTGGGAGGATATCATGAGGGAGGAGGAGATAAGGGAGTGGTGCTGTTTTGTGAAATATTATGCTCCAAGACTTGTAGGATGCCTTTCTTGGATGGTATGGAACTTTCTTCTGTGCATGAGGTTGTTATAGTTAGAGTGGATGTTATTTATAGCCATGATGCCATTTTTTTTTTCCCTCATGAGTTTGGACTTTTGAGAGAAACGTAAATGCAACTTTTATTGTGATGATTCCAAAGAAAGGTGGTGCTATGGAACTGAAAGATTTCAGCCCCATTAGCTTGGCTGGTGGGTGGGTAGGTTTATTTATGAGTTAGTGGCTATGGACTTGAATGGTTGTTATTGTGTAGTCTCTATTTCTCATACTGCCTTTATGGGTAGGATGCAAATTTTTAATGTGGTCCTTGTGATAAATGAGATTGTTGTTGCAGGATCCATAGTGGCGTACAAGGTTGACTTATAAACTGGATATGAGAAGGAATACAATTTGTGGTCTTGGCCTTTGGACTACAAAGAGTTTTATATTGTGGTCTTTATTTCATAAAGGGTTCGTTCCTTATGGTGAATGTTTGTTGTTGGTGCACTGTTTTGCAGTAGGGTTCCAAGGTTGATTTTTAAACAGGATATTTTGGAGTAGGATCATGTTAGCTACTAACTAGGAATTCTTGCTATACAAATTAGGGAGGATAAGTTTACGGAATTCTACATGAGATTTTCCAACAAGAAAGAGTCCAAATTTTGTTTTCGGTATGATTTTTCGGTTATCTTAGAAACATAAACATTTCGGAAATGTTTCAAAATCACAAGTGATATGACAAGAGAATTTTGAAACGTATGAAAAATGTTTGGAAGCAAAAAGTAAATCCTACATAACTATTACTACGTTCTCAATAATTAAATAATTAAAATGTTGAGGTCCATGAATATTAGAGGCTTGTAAACTAATGGTTTAAAGTCTTAGTTGGGTCCATGAAAATAAGTGACTTAATAATGCCTTTTTAATTTCTCTCTGTCACTCCTCTTCTCCTACTAGTTTCTTACATTCTTTAATAAATTTAGTAGGTGTTTGGGTTAACCTAAAAAGGTAAAAAGTCAAAAGTCACTACAAAAGCAAAAAGTTTTTGCTATTCACAATTTTTTGGGAAAACTGGGCTGATTTGTCGAGGGCAAAAAGACACTTTTACCCTTATTTGTCCCATTCCACTCATGTGTGAAAAAGAAAAAAAAAACGGAAGTTCAGCACAGTGCACTGATATAAGTCCCATCACTGACATGCATTGACCCTCAGAAGGGTAGTTCGGTCATTTTAGTATTTTATACAATATTTTGCTATACATTTTTTCGTAAAAAGTCAAAAAGTTATCCCAAACAACTATATTTTTTTCCTCTACTTTTTTAGACAAAAAGTCAATAAGTGCACTTATATAGTTCATCCCAAACAACCCCTTAATATATATATACATATATATATTTGTTCTCAAATCTATTCTTTTAACAAAAATAAGCAAATAGAAATGACTTTTGCCAGATATTACTAATAGCCTAATAGGTTTTGAAATAACTCAGTGTTTCAGTATTTTTGTAGTCTTTCGGTGTGTTTCGGCGTGTTTCAACTGAAATATTGGAATTTCGGTATTCTGCTAATGTTTCATTTTGGTTTCCTGTAAAATATAAATGTTGCAACTGTTTCAGTGGAAACGAACCGAAACAACATTTTGTTCCTTGCCAATAGGATTTGAAGTATGAATTTTGTTCTGCATTCCCCTTTTGGTAGCTTTTAATGAGTTTTACTCTATACTGAAATTAATATTCACCTTTGATCTCACGGCTGTATCAGCATGGTCTAATGCAGAAACACATGTATCTTTAACTAGGATGTAGTTACTTGGAACAGTATGAGTCACTATATCAGTAAATTTGGACTCGCAAATTATTTCCAACGAGCCTACTCCTAAAATCATGGATAGTAAACATTCTGACTTATGCTCGAGAGAGAGAGAGAGAGAGAGAGATTTTAGTGAGTTTCGTGAGACGGATGTGATGATAAGAACCAACAAATTTCAAATGCTAGTGTTGCTTCACCTAGTGAACTCCTGTAATTTAACATGGTTTTTTATTGTCTATTGGATTACCTGTGTGGTTGTTAAATGCTTTCAGGATAACATGCTTTGACAATTTTTGAGTGGCATATTTGTAGGGTTGTCCCTCTTCAAGCTCGTGTTGCTTTCATGTCAATGGGCTCTATCTTCTGGAACTTCTGCTCGTCTTCAACTATGAGCAAGTGATTTTCTCAGTTGAACGATTTATATTGCTTTGATATCAGTGTATTAAAATTTGAGCATTAGGTATTTTCTTGAGTCCAAATTTCTTGTACTGAGCTTTGTTAATGTTAGTATTTGTTGGTTATAATTAACTTTCTTGTGGGACTGAAATTAGGTAGACATTCTGTTAAGGGAAGCACGAGGTCTGGAAGCAATGGTTCAATTATCTTTAAATTGCATTTGTGGCATTCTCATAAACTCACAAGCCGTCTTTTGAACAATATTGATGTGGTGATCAGATTATTTGTCTCTAGGGTAGATTTTCAGAGGATTTTGTTTCTGGGTTTGGAATTTCCCCCCCTTCTTTTCCTTATGGTCTGTCCACTTCATGAAACAATCAACTTAGAGGCCTATCTCTCTCTGTGTTTATTTATTTTTAAATGAAATGATTACTACTTCAAATTTTCACTTATTTAATCTTTTTGGATCAGCAAGTTAGGTAATCATGTTGTGCATTCTTATTCCAAGGATAAAAGGAAAGACTATTTTTACAGATTTACACTGTATAAAGTTCAAAACACACACATCACCAATTTGAAAGAATTGGATTCTTTTCTTCAAGCCTACTGAATCTTTTCATTTGGGCACCACCAACCAAAAAGGAGAGCATTTCCCCAGTGGGCATAAAAAAATGAAGAGAACATAGACGAGAAGAAATAAAGATAGCATTCTCTCTGGTTGAGTCACATACATACAGTAAGGAATAATGACTTGTTGAGACTCCAAAGCCCCAAGCCACCATTGTCTCTGCAAACCAGCAGAACGGATACACTATGAGCGGCAGCGGCAACAATTTAACGCCAATACCAGGGAATAGGCTTCCTGGACAGGGATACAGAGACTGGAACAGAGTGCACCCCATGTTCCCAAGGCCCCAGGTTAGTGTCATTTTTATTTTTATTTTTATTTTTTATTTTTGGAGTATTCCAGGATATATCTATCTATTTAAATAAGGTCGTGAGTTTTTCATGTGAGACACAAAATAATAGTATCAGTTGTTTGTTGCTTGGGTTGGTGTTTTTGCAGAATCCACCACCTATACAGGAAAGAATAACAGGAAGACCTCTGGGCTTAACCACCAGGTGATTATTGCCTTCTGTTGCCAAATACATTTGTTGTAGCATCAAGAAACAATTTATATTATCTAACCTAGGGAGGGAGGGGGGGGGAGGGTAGGTGGCTCGAACCCTAACCTAATGAGCAGCCTCACAAGATCTCAACTACTGAGCCCTATTGATTTGCACTACGCGCCCATTTTTACTTGAGATTTGATTCATTAATTGCAGAAATTATTTAGGAGTTTTGTTAATGATTGTTCTAAGGGGAAGCTTAGAATATTTGCCTATTTTTTTATTATAAAAAATCGTGTTATAAAGAATATATAACCATTTAAAATATTGTTAACCAATACCCTAAGGTACTTGTTAATCAAACCTATTATTTGTATATTATAATGTGCTTCATATTCACAATCTCATAATTTTGCAAATTTTGAGGCAACTATTAGACTTAAGGAAACAAGATCATGATACTTTATAATACTTTCATTTTATCAAATATTATTTTTGATAATTTTAATCTGTTGGTGCAAAGGCTATTGTTTATATTTTTCTCACAAAATGATAATTGTAAGGTTATTTGTGAGTCCAAAATTAGAGGTTGAAAGAAATAGTTTTGGAAAATTTTGACAACGTTATAATTTTGTCCGAGAAATGGCACACCATTAGTTTTAGCAAGTATTTTATGGTCATTGGTTATGCATATTTTGTGTTGGTAAATGTTACAAATCATTTATAGTGAAAAATGTTATGAAATATTTTAGTTAAAAAAAATTATGATTACAGAATTTTGTGGATATATTAGGTGCATTATGGTATAGTGCATCTGGTATGCTTCTTTTGTCCCTTGTAAAGGTGTGCACCGTAATATCACAGGCATAATTTGCTCACTGGAGTCGATGTTGATTTCCGAAATATATATAATATTAAATTCTCTCTCCTTTTTCTCTTTACTCTCTTTAATCTAATAGTCACATTAACTTTTTAAAAAATAAGTTTAAATGAGAAAGAGTAATAAAATAATATTTAAATAAAATAGAGAATGAGTAAAGGGTATTCTTGAAAAAAGTAATTGAAAAAGTGATCATCTAAATTAGAGATTGCACTTTTTAAGTAAAATTTGAAGGAAATTAACGTGGTTGGGGATGCTTTAAGGTTATGTTTGGATGTACGTCTTTGGAGAGATTTGTGAAGAGAAGATAAATGTGTAGGGAAGAAGTGTCTTTTTAAATCTAAGATCCAAACAAAGATAAAGAGACCTTTGTTTTTTGCCTATTTATAGATTCTCACTTCTTTTCTTCTCTTTTTTTCAATTCAAAGGAAGTTAATAATCTCTCGGGAAATTCTATTTCCACCACTCTAATAAACTCAGTGAACACACTTAATGAAAAATTAGAATAATGACAATTATATCCTAATTAAAAATTACTGTAATAGTCATTGATCAACACTCCTAATATTATATATACAAATTCTCTATACATATCTTTTAGAAATAAAAATATCTCAATATACACTTTTTGAAACAAAAAAATTAAACCCTAATTTTTTTTTGTAGTCACTTTGCTTCTTACACACTCTGTACTCCTCTCTGTTATTTGCAAACAAAACATCTTCTCTATTACTTTAATCTTTAAGTTTATACTCAATTATTAACATCGTTTAATTATTAGTTCAACAATTTTTATTTGATTTTGATCAACACTCCTAATATTTTTTTTTTGCGTTTTTTAGTCGGCAACGCAGTGTCAAATTTGTTAAATTAATTCGGTTATCAAATACCGAAATAATATGAATAGTTCGTCACTAGAACTATTCGGTCTTAGAGTTCCGAACAAAATTAATATTTTCGGTCCTAGAATTCTGAATTTTGTTATTATTTTCGATTTTTTCGTCCGAATTATTTTACTTACTTCGACTCTGTAGAACCGAATTGAATACCTTTATTTGAAATGTAAAACCCAGAAACCAATCAAATTATACATGAAAACCCAAAAAAAAAGGCTTACGTGAATTGTTGAGAATGAATGGAATTTCATCGTGGAAGATCCGAATATGCTTCTTGGGTGAAGAAGCAGAAACAGAGGAATAAACAGAAACCAATGAATCAAATGCATCAGCCATCTGAACTGAGAGAGTGAGAGGTTGATGATGGGAGGGGCTTAAATGGAAATTAGTAGTAGATTTTAGTGTCTCAGTCCAAGATTGAGAGCGGTCCTAAGATTTATTTGTAATTTTAAGGATGTAGATTGAGATAATTACTTAATAATTAAATTAATAGAGATGTGTATTGAGAAAAGATTTGCACTGAGTTTATTAGGGTGGTGGAAATAGAATTTCTCGAAAAACACACAGTTAGGCCTTGTTTGGCAAGTGTTTTTTAGTCAAAAAGTCCTAAAAAAATCAAAAAGCTACAACTTATACTAAAAAGTTAAAAATTTTTTTTTTTTTTTTTGTACTTTTTGCACATCTTTTCGTAAAAAATTAAAAATCATTCTAAATATATTAATTTTTTTATATCATATTTTAATTAAAAAATTAAAAAATTACTTTTTAAAAAAAAGTCTGTTATCAACGTAGCCTTAAAAAGAACTTTTCCAATGCAATATGATCAAATTGGTGACGATTTTGAGGAATGAAATGCTTTTCGAAAAAGTGCTTCTAACAAAAATTAGTGGATAAATTATATTGCCTCCTTTAAGTTTTTAGAGAAAATTGTTCAGCATTCAGCTGAACAAATTTTTTTTTTTTTCTCTTTCTATTTTTTTAATCTTTTGTGATTTTTTTTTTTCTTTTTCTTTTTAGGTTTGTGTTCGTTCTTTGTAGACGAAATTAGAAAGTTAATTTTCTTAAAAAAAATTCAAAATTCTTTACTAAAGATATAAAAAATAAAAAATAAAAATGATTTTTTTTGGTCCTTTCCAGACTTTTTTTTCTTCAAAATTTATAATAAAAAAAAATTAACTTTTCCATTTCGTGTACATAAATAGAAATCTGTGTAAAAAATTTCGATTTTTTTTTGAACAAATTATACAAATAGTCTTTATAGTTTGGGACTTGTGTTATTTTAGTCCCTGACTTTTCAATTGTGACACATTTGGCCCTGAATTTTGAATTTTGTTCCAAATAAGGACAATTGAAGATTTCATTAAATTTTTCAAGGGTAAAATCGTTAATTTGATAAAATATAAACTAATTTGACAAAAATAAATGTCAAATAAATATTTTTTGAATTTTTAAAAATTATTTCTACCAACTAAAAATAAAATTATGTAAAATTGATAAATCTTTTAGACATTTATTTATTTTTTTACTAAATTAATTTTTATTATGTGTTTTGATGATTGTCATGTAAAATTAATTTTAAAAAATTAATCATGTAATTTTTATTAATTTTACATAATTTTATCATTGGTGGATAAAAATAATTTTTTAAAAATAAAAAATATTTTTTTGACATTTATTTTTGTGAAATTAGTTTATATTTTATCAAATTGACGATTTTACCCTTGAAAAATTCAATGATATCTTCAATTGTCCTTATTTGGAACAAAATTCAAAATTCATGATCAAATGTGTTACAATTAAAAAGTCAGGGACTAAAGTAACATAAGCCCTAAATTATAAGAACTATTAATGTAATTCACCCTTTTTCTTTTTTTAAAGGTTCACTAAAGACAAACAAAGAAGCCAACAAAAAAAAGTCACTAAAAATCTCAATTCCAAGAAAATATACATATACATAGATGTCAAATAAATTTTTTTTTTCTTCCAAAATATAAACTGCTTTAATTATCTTCAACTATTTCAAATAATTGCTATAGTTATCCGATTCAATTATAAATTGCATATACGTACCGCCTCTAGTAGATACTGTACGGGGGCGAAAATCCTTAGCTCTCCGTACGCCTTGAACGTCAAGCTTCTGATAACGGCGTCTGTCTCTGCAACACAAGAATGGTGAGCTGCCCGGCGGTGGTGTGCCGGAAAAACCCTCCGACGCTCAAGTCAGTTCACTGAGGAAGAAGACAATGAAAGGAGTAAGTTTGCGAGAGTGAGTTTTTCATACCTGTTGCCTTCCTCTTCCCCTCTATTTCTAGGCTGGCCATGCAGCCCAAGATCGTGCGCGCACTACCTCTGTTGTCCTTCCCTGGACAGGTGGCAGTGTGCGCCTCTCACCCCCTTACGCGTGTAAAGGTTTTGTCATTCTTTCAGTACACACAGAACTTTTCTAACGGTATTGAGGCGTTCGTGGAGCAGATGTCCTCTCCTTTACGCCATTGGCCCAGGTGGCACCCTTAACCGAGGTACCACGACCGGCCTATCACTTGTGGCAGACATCCATTACGCTACCCAACCGGGCTACATATCGCCGAACTGTAACTTGGAACCAGGCAGAAGTATAACCACCTCGGCCAAACAACTCTCACTACAAAAAAAACCATTTTTGGCGACTAAAATTACAATTTTCGTCGCTGAAAGTACTAGAATTGGCGACTAAAATGGAATTAGTCGCCAAAACTGATCACTTTTGCCGACTAAACCAGTTTAGTCGCCAAATGCATAGTTATTGGCGACTAAAATGAATTTGGTAGCCAAAAGTAGGGGTTTTGGCGACTAAAATTCAATTTAGTCGCCAAAAGTGGAGATTTTTGGCTACTAAAAAAATTTAGTAGGTAAAAGGAGGGGTTTTGGCGACTAAAACTGACTTTAGTCGGCAAAAGTTCTGTTTTTGGCTACTAAAAAAAATTTAGTAGCTAATAGGATGGGTTTTGGCGACTAACACTCACTTTAGTCGCCAAAGTCTTTGTTTTGGCTACTAAAAAAATTAGTAGCTAATAGGAGGTTTTGGCGACTAAATCGACTTTAGTCGCCAAAGTGGTCTGTTTTTGGCTACTACAAAAAAATTAGTAGCTAATAGGTGGGGTTTTCCACTAAATCTTTTTTGTATAGCCAAAAAAGATTAGTAGCTAATAGGTGGGGTTTTCGCGACTAAATCTGACTTTAGTCGCCAAAAGTGGCCTAAATTTTTTTTTAGTAAATAATTTATTTTTTAAATAATTATATTGAATTAAAATAATTATATTTGTATATATTATTTTGTATTAATACCGGTTAATATACTATATAAATAATATATATTGCATATATATTCATGTGAACTTGTAGTGGCATAGTGGAAGGCGTGTGTTGCAAAAAGGCTTGGAATGTGGAATGGTTCGGGTTCGAAACTCAGCAGAAGCAAAAAAAAGTGGGTTTTTTTTTTTTGCCCAAAACACCTTTGGCGACTAAAAATTTAGTCGCCAAAAGTCTTTATTTTGGCGACTAAGCCGTTTAGTCGGCGATTCTATGACTATTGGCGACTAAATTTTTAGTCGGTAAATGTATGATTTCCAAATGTGAAAAACACTATTGGCGACTAATTTATTAGTCGGTAAACATCTATTTTTGGCGACTAAAAAAGGTTTAGTCGCCAATACCCTCCGCCGACCACAAATACGCGACAACTGTGGCGACTAAAAAATTTTGTAGGAAAAAGTCAAAAACAGACTTTCGGCAACTAAAAACAGACTTTTGGCGACTAAAAATTTAGTCGCCAAAAGTCATTTTTCTTGTAGTGTCTTGATCGGTCCGTCAGGAGCAGCCGGTCGCGAGGCATGCCGGCCTCCAACCGTTCTACCTTCGACCTTGGTCAAACAAAAGTTGTTCATCTCGGATGACTGGTTAGGTGCATACCGACGCTAACCGCGTCTCAAGAATAGACCGGGCTAACCGTTTGACTCGGCGCATCACCCATGGCCCTGAACTCCGTCTGCTTCGCACAAGCCACTGCTCGGCAACGCCAATTGATGTATGACCGGTCAACATCCCTGACCGTGCAAGTCATATCGCTGGCCGTGTCAACGGAATGTCTGCTCGGCGCCGTGCACTCTGTCAGTCAACCGTTATCTCAACTCGGCCGTACAATCCGGTGCAAATCTTCCCTCTCAATTGCCCCTTAAACCCATCCGAACTATCGTGATTGGGTTTACCTTTGCGGCCGAGCTAACAAAACGATTTGCTCCATCGTCAAGCCGAGCGTCATCTTGGCCGTGTCTCGCCGAAAGCGAACCCGTTTGGCGGCCATTTCTCGATCACATCGAGGTCGTAAACCGATCGACAAATTGCGTTACGATGCCACGTGGCTTCGCGCCATTGGCTCGTCTCGCCCAATTTCAAAGCGGTCTTTGTTTGGTCTTTTCCCCCCATCAATAAACCCCATTCGAAGGGTTTAGACCCTTCATCTTTCATTTTCCATCAGAGCTCCAAAAACCCTAGTTTTCCTCTGCCGTTACTGACTTCGGGCTTCCATCCCCACTTCTGCGATTGATCCTCCATTCCAGTTCCTTTGGTAGGCTGCAGACGTGCTCTCGAGGTCGCATCTTCCCTAGCCTTCGCCTTTGGTAAGCCACACTCCCCATCTCTGTATTTTCCTTTTCCACTTCTCAAACTTTCGTACCTGTTCTTCACTTTTGTGCCATTATGCTTTGCACTTTTTGCTTGTGACTACTCGTGCCCCCTCTCTTTGTTTAGAGCCTGCACACCCTAGGTCAAACAGGAACATTGGGAAAGGATGGGGCCTTCGTGCCCCTTGTTCTTCCTGGGTTCGAACTGGTTCGACCTGTTCATGGGAAGAACAGTTTGAATCTGGGTTGGGCCGAGCTAAAAGCTCGTTTAGATCCGTAGGCAGAAAAATAATCGAGTAAAAACTGTTTGTGGCTCCACACCGAGGTCACAACCAAGCTACCAACATAGCAACTAGGGATGAACCGAGCTAGATCACTGGAACCTTCGTCTGGAACCTTGACCGAGCTGTAGGATCAGCTAGATTTTCTGTAGTCTTAACCGAGCTAGAAACGAACTAGGAGGTTTATGCACACATGTAGTTAAACCAAGCTGGACATAACCGGTCTAAACACTAAATCCTTCACTTAGCTATTCCAAAAGGAGCCGCGCAATATCTGCCGTGCTAACCCTTGGCCTTATTTTTAATATGCAGAACAAATAGGACCAACCAAGCCCTTCAGCGTTACTTCTGATGGAGCTCAAAGACCGAGCAAACACACCAACAACCCTTTCGACCGATATAGCAAATAAAACCGAGATACAATACATCGAAATAAAACCGAGATAGATGGGCAAATACCGCTTTAGGGTTAGCTCGCCCGGGGCGATGGCGGAGTTTCGAGAGGAGTACAATATTCCTGACGACGTCATCCTTGAACTTGGCAAGAAGGGAGCCACGCCTTGGGGAGACCTTGACCGGTGCCCCTTCACGGTCGTTTCCATTGTCGAATGAGGGCTTCGCTTCCCCGTGCAGCCTCTGATCTGTGAATGTTTGCGGCAGACAAGGCTTTGCCCGACCCAAGTCTCCACTAATACTTACAAAATAATAAACGGCGTCACCGAGCTAAACCGGAGGCTCGGTCTTAATCTCGGCCTCGCTGAAATTTTCCATCAATACAGCCTCAGCCGAAATAAAAGTGGGTTTTGCTGGTACCTCAAAGTTAAGAAGGGCCGAGCAAAACTCATTGAAGGCAACCCGGACAAAGAGGCCAATGATGACGACTTCCTCTGGGTGTCCGGTAACTACGAGGACACCGAGGCGCCCATACCGGGCTGGTACATTAGAAAAGATTTTGGTAGTGCTGGTAAGTAGTCCGGCCGACTGTGCTACTTTCATTATGCATTTCATTACTGTCATTTGGCACCGATCTAACACTTGTCTTCTCCTGCAGATAAACATTTGGCGGCAGATTACTATCAGTACGACCAGAAGGCCATCCGAGCTGTGCTACGCCTCAAAGCCGAGGAAAGAGAGGTATCGAAACTGCTCGGCTTCGAACAAACATACCACTACACAGCACCGCGTAAGAGCAAAGTCACCGACTTTCTGCGCGAGCCAACCCCCGAACCAGATCCGACTTTGCCACCGGTCAAACTCGTCCAAACTACCGCCGAGCAAGAAATGGCTAAACTCTGAGCCATTAAATCCATGATCACTGGGGATGAAGGCGAGTCCCAAACACCAGAAGCAACCGGGGGAGCATCTTCCACTCCAGCCGGACAAAAAGAAGGGGCTGTGCTCGCCCTGGCCAGCGAACAACCGGCTGGCCGGCCAAAGAAGAGGCAAAGGAAGGAGAAGGCCGGGCAGAGCCTTGTGGACGAAGACTCCACCGAAGTCGCCTCTACCGAGCTCGGTGACCAGACCGAGCAATCTCTTGCCCGCAAATCCAAGGGCAAGGCCCCTGCTGCCCTCCCGGTCTGGGCGTAGAAAGGGGAGATTGGCTTTTCTTCCTCTTTGGGACGTCGGGGAGTACTGATTTATAGGTTGGGATAAAATTGAGTACCAAAGGGGCTCTCCGCTTATGGACTGGCAAATCCCGTAGTTTCTTCAAGTCTTTGTTGGAGAAGAAAGACTGGCGGAAGCCCTTTGGTGGCTGAGGAAAAGCTGCAAGAAAAACAGACATTAGAAATAAACGAAGTATTGAAGACTTTAAAAACAAGTAAGTATAAACACTGGGCTCTTACCATTACCCTCTACAAAAACCATTCGAGGAAGAGGGTAGAGGTGGAGGTCCTCATCTGGAGCGAACTTCCAGTTCCCCGAGGTAATGAAGTAATCATTCCCAGCTCCCTTGTTAGAGTCTGGGAGGTCGACAACGATTTTGTACTCTGTAGACCTCGGTTTAAGGTAGTAAATATAGCCTGTGTCTTTTTTGAGGCTACACATGGTATAGCAGTATTGAATGTCGGCTAAAGTAACCCTAGCGTTTTCTTGTTTGGCTAATGCAATTATACAATTTATGACTCGGTAGGAATTGATGGCAAGCTGCATTGGGTTCAACTTATAGTAATGGATTATCTCACGGAAAAGGATATTGAGTGGGAGCCGAAGTTCGCACTCCATAAAAGCTATAACAGGGAAGGGCATAGAATCAGTTGTGGGCATGATAGAGTCATCCTCTCCAGCCAACCTTAGATGAACGTCGGTCGGGATGTCAAACTCTCGCCTAAAGTGCTCTAACTTGGTCGGGGTGTCTACCCTATGCTTCCACATACCTATGATATCGGCTTAACTGGAGGAGTTGAATTTGTGGGTTCTACAAACAAATCCCAAACCTAGATCTATGGAAACGAAGATTGAAGGCACAAATCTGGAAAAGTCACAAAAAACAGAAAAGCAAGAATGTGCTTCAGAATCAAGAACAATAGTGAACTATCAAGAAAATTATAACAAAATGTGTACAAGGGCGCGAGGCCAAGGACAGTGGCAAAAGTGAGCAAATTTGTGAACAGTGTGTGCGTATTCAAGACACAAATTGGGCAGAAACAGAATCGCGAAGCAACCATACTCAAATACATGAACAGATTAAACTAATCAAAGACATAAGCAAGTTCGCAAAAATGACAGAGTTCGAGGTACAATCAAGAACTGAAACTAGGAGGAACAGTGGCTTACCAGAAAAAGTGAGGTTGGTGTGGGGATCGCCGAAGTTAGAAGACGGTTGCAAAAACGACGGAGCCGTGAAAATCACGCCGGAAGAGGTGAACGGAGCAAATTGCAGAGCTAGAAAAGCTTGAACAAAGACAGATTAAGGAAAGAAGAAGATGGGTTCTCCAGAAACGATAATGCAAAAAGTAAAGAGACGGGGAGAGAGAATTGATTTTGATAAAAACGCGGAGAATGGCGGCAAAATTCCATCAATGCGTCTAGGGCGATGTGCTTATCAGACGGCGCACCCAGACACAAGACGACTTACAGGCGCGTATCGGGTATGACCCAATGAGAGGAAGATGCATGGACGAAACGGTTGATTTATTTTGCGTGACAACTTACACGCATGATAAAACTCTTGGAGTTCTTGGTTTAAATGAAGCAATAATCTCGGCTTATGAGAAGATCTTGGCTAAAATAACTCGAATGAACTAGGTTATTGGTTCTAAAAACCTTGATGAGACAGACTACATGACATGGTAGTGTGAAGCCAATGTATTGGACGATATAGCAAGATAGCCGGCATGCTATACGATATAATGATATAGGTTCTATCACCTCAGGATGCCGAGGTAATAGAACCTAGGGGGCAGTTGCGGGGATATATTTTCTGAGTACCAACACGTGGCCAAGGTGACGCCGACGTGTCAGCCGATGTGCCACGTGTCCTGGTCGTGACGCCGAGGTGATCTCAGTTTGGCCGAGGTTATCTCCGAAAATATCAGAATCCGAGATAAGCGGATAAGGGACAAGAGTCCTAGAATGAGGAAGGAACTCAGCCTGGATAAGGATAAAACTCTTAGGGAGTTTATCTTTATCTATTGGAGAGTCCAAGATGAGGACTGAGCTAAAGTCCATTAGAGCAAGGCTTCTAGTGGGACTAAGATTGAGTTGGCTATAAAAGAGAGGCACCCCCATGAGTCTAAGGTACACAATTTATATTCAGAATAGTGAGTTTAGCACTATTGATTATCTTTGAGAGATATTTGATTACTGACTTAGTCATCGGATATTTGATTACTGACTTAATCATCGGAATGCCCCCGGGTGGACGGACCACCGCCGGAATCTCTTCTTTCTGTTGCAGGTCGTTCGTGTTTATTCTATTTTGCCAGTGCTCTCCAGTTGAATATTGAGTTGGCAGTGTGGTCAGAAATTCACTCACACAAAATTATAAAATAATAGTCCAAAAGTAGCTTAAATTTTTAGTGTAATTTATACAAATCTACCATTAATATTAGGAGTGCAACTTAAGCTAAGCAAGTTCAACCCGGATAACTCGAGTTCAACCCAAAATTTCAAAGGGTGTTGAACAACATATTTTTAAATTTTGTGAAGGCCTGGGCAAAAATCTAGAAATCAAAATTAAATTTAAGAAAGTTTAGGCAAAGATACCGAACCAATTGAAAAACGAATTATGCATATATATAAATAATAAATTATTAATCATTCCATAATGTTAAAATAACATGGACATTTGAATCATATTTACTGTATATATTATATAAATTTGAATCATTTTTTTATCACTCAAAAATGACATATACCACTATAAGAAACGTGTGATTTTTCAATAATCACTCTCTTCCTCATTCTCCCTCATTTAAAAATTATTTATTTTAATATTATTAATGATTTTATCATAAAAATGAATAAGTTTAACAAATTAATTAGCTTAATTGTCACAAAAGAAAAAGCTAAAATCTAAAAATTGTGAGTAATTCAAACGTAATGCAAATTCAATTTATTATAAATGGGTTGAGCTTAGACAAACATGTTTATATGGAGGTCAGGCGTGAGAAATTCCAACACATTTAAAATTGAAATTAGATAATTCTTCAATCAGATTAATTTTTTTTTTTAAATTGTACCATATGTTACCTACCCTATCATTAATGCATGTTTTAGAACTCTTATCTTAGAGCTCTCAAACATTTTTCGTTACCTACCATATCATATCTAAAAAATGAAGGCCGCTCATCTCCAGTCAATTTAATGGACTGGAGGGTACAAATTTTGACTTTTCGAACATATTCCGACTCCTCTACTTAATAGGTTACTTGTGCAAAAAATTACGTTAATTGGGTAGTAATAATCACAAGTTTGTATCATATTTATTTTTAAAAAAATAAATAATTTATTATCAATTCTATATTATTATTTAAATATGTAATTATCAATATTTGATTAACTTAATTTTTATATGAATAATTTACTGAACTAACACTAAATTTTAAATGATTTGAATTACCAAAGAAAAATCAAAATTGACTCAAAGTATCTCAAAATTGAATCTTCCAATTTAGGTCTTGTTTGGAGACTAATATTTTAATCAAAAAATCACTATAAATTATTAAATTGCTCTTTATTTTTTTCATATATTTTTATAAAAAAGTTAAAAATTATTAAAATAACATGTTTCAAAATCGAAGCCTCAATTTTTGAACAGGAAGTGAGCCTCGTCCTTAAAAATATGATTACGTATTACATTTTCATTCCGTTCTTTATTTTACGCATCCAAATGATCCACGTTCAAAAGTAATTGAGTTTCATTCCCATTCTTTGCCTCCGTTTGGCAAGAGCTAAATGGAGTTTTTTTTGGCTATTTTAGTCATAAAAGATAAAATAAGTTATTTTAGTCACAAAAAATAAAATATCACATCTAACTCATAATCATTACATTCTTCTCTCACAAAAAAAAAATCAAAAAAGCCAAAAAATTATTCCCAAACTATACTTTTAGCCCAAGTTAAAATAGTCAAAAAAACTAAAAAGTCAAAAAGCTAACTCACTTTTCAAACAGAGACTTTATTTTACACATTCGAATGATCCACGTTCAAAAGTAACTGGGTTAAGAAGGCTAAAATCTTGACTCTGAGAGTAAATAAAAATATTAGAGATATTAAAAATTATATTAAAACTTTTGCTAAATATTTTATGAAATATAATATAAAACTCACGTTATATAAATTTTATGTTTATATAAAATATTTGATAAAAATTTTAATAAAATTTTGAAAATAGAGTATGTTTGGTTTGTGTTTGTAGAGTAGTTTTTGAGATAAAAAGTACGAAAATTTGTTTGGTTTACCTTTTTTTCAGAAATAATTTTAGAAAATTATTTTGAAAAGAGAGTTTTAAAAAAATAATTGATTTGATGTGTATGAGAGAGAGAGTAATTTTAGAAAGTAGGAAACCAAACAAAATTTTAATTTTTTTTTAAAAAAATTGATTTAATTTGATTACTCCTAAAAATTTATTTGTACAAAATTTTTTCCAAAATTTTTTCTGAAAAACAAACTGAACGAGCCCTACATTCGCCAACCTTGCAAAATAATCAGAACCCGGCCAGACGGGGACCCGATCCCTCGACCCCGAATTGAGTGGTGATTCTCCGAAAAATACCTCTGACGGACCGGGGGTGGTATTAAAAATTAAATCTCCGATGATATACAGGCCGGGATGGGGATACATATTTCAGCCCCGGACCCGCCCGCCCCGCCCTGCTTGCCCGATGTAAAATTACTACTTTGCCCTTGTATATATATATATAACATATGTGTCTATGTAGGGTTCGTTTAAACCAAACCTCCCTCAACTCAGTCCCTTCTTCTATCTTCCTCTCTGCCTCTTCTCTCTCTCTCTCTCTTTTCTACTCTCACTCTCGCACCTCTCCACGACGCCGATGGTCCTCTTCCGTGTCCTCCTACTCCGTCGTCCATCGCCTCCTCCGCCGATCGTCCTCCTCCTCCGCCGATCGTCCTCCTCCGACACAGATCTGTATCTGTTTGTGTATGTATATAGATTTTTATATGTGTATGTATGTATATAAATTTTTTTTGAACGAATACAGATCTGTATCTGTTTGTGTGCATACAGATTTTTTTTTTTTAAATTTTTTTTTGAACGAATATAGATCTGTTCAACAGATCTGTTTGTGTGTATACAGATTTTTTTTTTGGGAACGAAAACAGATCTGTTGTTGTGTTAATACAGATCTGTTGTTGTGTTGAAACAAATCTGTTATATATATATATATATTTTGTTGATCTATGTTGATGATGGTGAATGTTGAAACAGAGTTGATGGTGTTGAATGTTGAAACACATCTGTTTTTTTTTTATGATCTGTTATTCTTTTTTTTTTTTTATTTGTTGATGGTGTTGAGTGTTGAAACAGAGCTGGATCGGGGAATTTTCGGGGTCGGGAAATCCGATCCCCGTTGGGGACGAGGATGGGGACTGATAGGTTCCCCGTCGGGGTCGGGGACGGGAAAGTTTTGGCCATCGGGGACGGGGAGGGTGATCCCCGGCCCCGCCCCGCCCTGTTGCCATTCTGAAAAATATCAAAGGAACACCAATCAGCCATCAAAAAATAGACACGTATAGGCTTGTGAAACCACATCCATTCCCTCTCACGTTACAAACCCCTTTCTCTCTCCTTCACTCCCCAGTTTTCCTCTGCGCTACTCCACACCCTCACCCACTTCATATTTGCCCTTATCCACCAGCACAGTTAACAAATCATCTGATTCAAGCTACTTCTTCTTCATGATCTGCTTCTTTATTGTGGTAATTGATCTACTTGTTTGTTGCATTATTTTGATAAGGTTCCATTTTGATGGGTCTGATTTTATGACTTTCAATACTTACTTGATGTTGGGTTGTCTCTTTTTTTCAGTTTCGGTCTTGTATTTGTGATGATTATATACTGTTTTTTGAGATGGGTTTTGTGCTGAATTTTGTTTTGAACTGTTCTTATGATAAAAATTAAAAAAAAACCCTAGAAGATGTAGATGTTGTTGCTCGTCACCAAATGCAGAATAGCTTGTGCCATGTGTTTTGTGCTTGTGGTTGTGAAATTTTTGAAGTTAGGAATGACTTCAAGCATTGAATTCTTGATGCGGAATGTTATTTTTATCTCTGTAGTTTATGGGTCTCAGAATCAATGCGTGAATTTGCATAAACATACATATTCATATACATATGTAGGTCAGATTTGTTGTTTAGGGTTAGCATGTTTGTTGTGTGATCTGAATGTTATGTGAAGTGCGAGAAGCAGGTCCTAGAATGGTGTTACGAGATCACATTGAAAGCTTTTAGGGAAAATTCAAAGAATAATCACCTATTCCACCCTCCCCCAAGAAAAAAAGAGGATAATATTAAGGTAGAATGAAAAATATTAATGTATTTTTATGTAATTCTAAGTGAACCAATCTAAATTGCAAAATGTTAATCAAAGGCTGAAGAGTAAATTTAGACGGGGCTTTGTAGAAGCTTCAAGATGCAAGCTTTTCCTGCTTTATGAAATGTAATTTGTTCCCAGACTTTCCTCTTCAGTTGGTGGTCAAACATGATTGGAGGTCAAACATGATTAGAGGATTGGATTATTATTCAAGTTATCGGAATGGTTTTCTGTTGCTGGAAGATGCAATGAGATTCTTAGTCCTTTTGGATTAAACTTCCTTTATTTATTGCACTGTGATAAGGTCAAGACTTTTCTGATGATGCCAACTCTCTATATGAAATTCCATTACTGTTGAAATTGTTAATATGTTTGAATCATCTAGGGATATTGTCTGCTTGCAAGACATTATCTCAAGGTCTTTTTACACTCATCTCCTTTAAAATTTTGAAATCTCGCTTGATTAATAAAATAGAGATATAAAATATTGGTAGAAATAAACTTTCAATGTAGTTCCATATTTAATGTCACAATGGTATTTGCCTAAAATGTCATTTGATGTAAAAAGACATTCAGTTCACAAGGCTCCCACTTACAACATGGTCTGGGGGATTGAGTAAGTAGGTAGCCTTAACCCACTTTTTTATGGTGAGGATGATTCCTGTGATTTGAACTAGCGCCATAATGTTAGAGGGGGTTAGTACTTAATATCGTGCTAGGTCGCAACCTATCTAAAACATCATTTAATGCTATCACTATTAAAGATATTTTATTTTTCGGAGCTGCTTTTGTATGATAATAGCACAAGAATATTTCGGACATCACACCACAAGAAGAAATAAGAAAGAGACAATGGAAATAAAAAATTAAAAAAACAAAACAAAACAATTGGTTTGGATATTATAAGCTGTGTATATATCTACTCATCTACTCTGTAACTCTGCCTATCTCTTCAAACTTTGCATTTTATAAGTGATTTCTATTCGTTATTTATTCTCCACAATCATTGAATGCGAAAAATTTGTAGTGGATAGCAGTTGTTTTTGTCGGAAATAATTTTAAATGAAGTTCTTTATACATGTGTATATTTTTAATTCACTGTCACTTAATTTTTCATGTCCACTTTCCAAAGACCTTGTTCGGTGATAATCTCAGATGGCAGCATCATCAGCATGCCTAGTGGGAAGTGGTTTATCTACTCACAGTACTAAACCAAGTTTGGGCAAAGAGATCTATGGCAGGCGCCTTTTTCCTTCCTCTAGCCTTCTGTCATTGGGTAAGTTATTAAAAAGAAATTATGTAACAGCATCTCTGGACCAAAGGCACCATGAAGGAAGAAGAGGCTTTTTGAAGTTGTTACTCGGAAATGCAGGACTTAGTGTACCTGCCTTACTTGGTGGTGGGAATGCATATGCTGATGACCAAGGGGTTTCTTGCTCCAGGATGTCTTATTCTAGGTTCTTGGAGTACTTGGACAAGGACAGAGTGAAAAAGGTAAATTTATTTGAGAATGGAACCATAGCTATTGTTTAGGCTGTTTCTCCAGAATTGGGGAATCGGGTGCAACGAGTTCGGGTCCAACTCCTCGACTCACCAGAGCTCCTTGAAGTTCAGGAGAAGAACATTGACTTTCTTTGCACACAATGCTCAAGAGGACTCGTGTTCTCTATTGTTCAACTTAATTGGAAATTTGGCCTTAATTGGGGTCTGCTCCTTCTCTCAAGGCGGTCATCTGAGCAATGGGAGGTCTGGTGGACCTGGATTTCCTCTTGCCTTTGGTCACCAAAAGCCAAGTTTCGCATTTTAACCTATCTTTGGAGTGACATTTGATGATGTTCTTTGGTGTAGATGAAGCAAAGCAAGATTTCATGGAGGTGGTGGAGTTTCCAAGAAGCCCGAGAGGTTCACTGCATTGGGGCTCAGATCCCTAAAGGAGTGCTTCTTGTTGGTCCTCCAGAACTGAAGACCCTTCTTGCCAAGGCAATTGCTGGTGAAGCAGGTGTCCCATTTTTCTCCATCTCAGGTTCAGAGTTTGTGGAGATGTTTGTTGGTGTTGGTGCTTCTTGAGTCTGTGATCTTTTCAAGAACGCCAAGAAGAATGCTCCCTACATTGTCTTTGTTGATGAAATTGATGCTGTCGGCTGGCAAAGAGGAACTGGAATTGGAGGAGGGAATGATGAAAGGGAACAAACCCTTAACCAGCTTTTGACAGAAATGGATGGTTTTGAAGGAAACACTGTATCATTGTAATTAATTGCAGAACTAATCGTGCAGATATTCTTGACTCTGCCTTATTAAGGCGTGAAGATTTGGATGACAAGTAATAATACATCACTTATTGTATATTTGCTCTTTTAATATTGTGGGAATGCTTAATTTGAAGCTTTGTGCAAAGTTACGATTGATGTTCGATATACGGGGTAGAACAGAGATATTGAAGGTTCATGGTAGCAATAGGATGTTTGATGCAGATGTGTCTCTTGAAGTGATAGCCATGAGAACCCCTGGTTTCAAGTAATGATCTTGCAAACCTCTTGAATGAGGCGGCTATATTGGCTGGACGACGTGGGAAAACTGCAATCTCATCTAAAGAGATTGATGATTCAATAGATAGGATTGTGGCTGGAATGGAAGGAACGGTTATGACAGATGGGAAGAGCAAAAGCTTGGTTGCATACCATGAAGTCGGCCATGCAATTTGCGGGTAAGTATCAAATTATCCTTTGCTTTTGGCAATAATTCTGGATGTTCTTCATTTTAGGGTTCTTGGTCCAGCCAAAGCATGGTTGTTTACAATGTTTTTATGATATCATTGTGCTTTATTCTTCAGTATTCAGCTAACCATATAAATGAATGTGAGTTGGCAAGGTTCATCCTCATCATGTTTGTTGGACTTGCATCTTGCCCTTTTGGCAAGGGATGTTCTCTCTGACTTCGATGGTGGCAAAAGATTTTTGTGCCTGTGGTTTAATTTTTTTTGAATGGTATAAAAATGGCATTATCACAGGGCACTACTTTGGCCTTGTTTGGTACAGCTTAATTTCAGCTTTCAGCTTAATTTAAGTTATTTTGATATGTTTGGTTTAGCTTAACAATACAGCTTATAGCTTTTTGTAAGTCAGAAATCAACTTATTCTATGAGTGAGGCAGGAGAAGCTTAATTTATAAGTCAAAAATCAACTTATAATCATAGTTATAAGTTATAAGCTGTTAAGGTTCTATAAGTACTTTCTTATAGCTCTACCAAACAGGGCCTTTGTACAGAGAAATGTGTATATTGAACCCTCAATCCCATCCCTTCAGGCCCTTTCTTACAAATGCCGTGCCAACACTTTTTTACTACTCTGCTAGGTTTGGTCTTTGTAGTCTGAGGTTATGAGAATTATAATGCTTAAAATGTTTTAATGTGCGTTGATGCTAGCAATAATAATGTTTTATGACCTACTTATGTATATTTTAAATTGTTTGACTCGTGCCTTGTGTTTCTTGTGGACATTATTCGTAGTTGATTTCATTATGTTGTCTTCATTTTCTGTTTATCTACTCTGCCGCTGTTGGACCTCTGTGTCTTCTGCAGTGAGATAGTCTCTGGGGATGGGCATCACTAAATAACTTAAAGTTCTTTTGTTTACCTTGGTGGACTTCTTGTTTGCTACTCTCTTGTAATTTTTTTCGGTTCACAATGAAAATTGTTATTCTAGTACTCTCACTAATTCATTGGTTTCTTTTCCATGCAGGACCCTTACTCCAGGGCACAATCCCGTTCAAAAAGTCACCCTTATTCCACGTGGTCAGGCCCGAGGTCTTACATGGTTTATTCCTGCAGATGACCCGACCTTGATCTCAAAGCAACAACTATTTGCAAGAATTGTTGGTGGACTTGGTGGAAGAGCTGCCGATGAAGTGATATTTGGTGAGCCTGAGGTGACCACAGGTGCAGCCGGTGATTTGCAACAGATCACTGGTTTGGCCAAAAAGGTAAAATCATTTAACTGAGGTTTTTAGTTCAAAATGAACGTCAATTTCACCCCAGCCATATTTGAAAGCAATCCTTATCAAAACACTGAAATTAAATCCCTAAACGTCGTATATTCTACCGAGTTTATGGAGAAAATGGGTTTAATTTTTTTTTTTAAATAAAGTTTGAGGTGGCAAAATATATTCATTGTTATAAAAATAAAAAAAAAACTTACACCTTCCAGCTAGGGCTTATTCCAGTTAGTTGCACGAAGCGGGAGCGGGAGCGGGGGCGCGGGAACGGGAACGTGACCACTTAGAGGAGTCGTAAATTAGGAACACTTATATATTATACATAAAAAATTATAATAAATAAGAAATAATAAATTATGTTAAAATAAATAAAAAGAAAAATTAGATAATTTATTTTATAATTTTTTTAATTATATATGGTTTAATCAGATTTCTTTTAAATAATTGGATGATTTATTTTATTTATTATATGTTAAAAAGTTAAGAAATAATAATTTACAAAAATTATTATTATATATCATATTTTAAGAAATATGGTAAAAATTATCATTTATTATATATATTAATATATGATAAATTATATTTATTATATATATTATATATATGATAAATTATATATATGGTAAAAATTATAATTTATAAATTTTATTACATATATAATATATGATAAATTATATTTATTATATATATTATATATATAATAAATTATATATATTATATGTCATATATATAGTGGTATTTTGGGAAGATGGTAAAAATCAGTTTTTTTACTTTTAACCAAGCTTTTTGAGAGTGATTTGGAAAGTTGGTAAAAAGTTGATTTTTTTTTTGGATTGATATTTATTTATATGTCACATCACAATAAAATGACTAAAATAGCCTCACCCAACTTAACAAACCCACAAGATGTAAATATTAGGGGTACTTTCGTAATTTTTCAACCAACTTTTGCCACTTCCAAATGAGAAAAAAAACGCAGCTTGGCGTTTTAAACCAAACCTCAAACGCGGTGTTTTGCTGAGCTCCCAAAAGAGCCCATAATATATATGATCAAACATTAAACATGGAGACGAAGAGAGAGAGAGTGAAGAGAACAGAGACGAAGCAGACGAAGAGGGAGAGAAGCAGAGAGCAGAGACGAAGCAAAGAACGACGAACAGAGATGAAGAGGGAGAGAAGCAGAGACGAAGACGATCGAGAGAGTGAGGAAGATCGAAGCCCTCAGAGACGAAGACGATCAATCAGGTTAGGGTTTCTCTCTCTCTCTCTCTCTCTCTCTCTCTCTCTCCTTTACGATCCCATCTCGGACTGAATCGCGTTTCTCTCTCCACAGAAACGCGATTCTTACACGTTTCTTTCGCGGAATCGCGATTCTTACTTAGAATCGCAACCTAGTTGCACGATTCCTGCAACTAAGACCTTGACCTTCTCTAGATTTGAATTTAATACAAGGGTCATCTAATAATAGCTTGGATGCAATGTTGGGGGTCCCAGTTTCAATTTTATTACAAATAGCACATCTTTACTTTATTAAAACTATCATTTTTTATTATTATTTAAAACTCATTTTTTATGTTTGGATTAGAATTTTATATCTATAAGAACAAAGAGAAACTCTAGCATACCTTAATTAGATTTAAGGAAGATCTCACATCAGACAGATGAACAATGTGAAGATGAGCTCCTTCAGCAGGGCCACCAGCCCTTGCATCGTTTGCTACTGTTAAGAGCTCTCTATTAGCTGCCTCTTCCTTAGTCATCATAGTAAAAATGAGCGGAAGGAGAACATTATCCATCCATTTAAGATGAAATTAACATAAATCAAGTAAATCATAGTATGTAAATACATGCATCCTAAAATTCACACGAGGCATTCTTTTCATACTTTGAAGGTAGAAGTAGATAAACGCAAATATGACTCTGAAAACTAGCAGCCTTTAAAATAATGTATTTATGTACTATGATTTGTTTGATTTATGTTAATTTCATAAATAAATAAAAAAACATAATTTGGGTGCTTAGTAGAACGTAGAGAAATCAACTTACTTTTCAGGAAAGGAACTTGAGTAATATTTTAAAACGAAGCAAGCCTAGTCTTGAGATATGTTGAATATGATCGATGGTCATCTGCAATATCTTCAAGTTCTTGTTGAATCTCTGCGTG
This sequence comes from Camellia lanceoleosa, assembly GCA_025200525.1. Taxonomy (NCBI): domain Eukaryota; kingdom Viridiplantae; phylum Streptophyta; class Magnoliopsida; order Ericales; family Theaceae; genus Camellia; species Camellia lanceoleosa. The sequence goes on along the minus strand of CM045758.1, from coordinate 176,277,676 downwards.
TACAAGTAAAAGTCTTCTATACTTTGCCAGTATGGACAATCCTTCCTACAGGTGAATAAGAAGATCAACTTCATTAGAAAATTATTCATTTAGTGCGGGGTTGGAGGGTAAATTAAATCAGCCAACTGTTAAAATGGTGCACGATGAGAGTGTGCATCAAAGTTTTTAAAAATAAAAATAAAATGTATATTGCACTGTACATTAAAAAAAATAATCTGTGAACTTGTGGATAAATTTGGAAATGCATCAATAAACATCAAAGATGATCAATAAATGACCACATATTACAATGATTAATTGTTTTTCATATGAAATAAATGACAGTGTTATTTGCTGCCACATCTTTGATACATCTTTGATGTTTATTGATGCATTTCCAAATTTATCCACAAGTTCACAGATTATTTTTTTTAATGTACAGTGCAATATACATTTTATTTTTATTTTTAAAAACTTTGATGCACACTCTCATCGTGCACCATTTACCATTTTAACAGCTATGATGATTTACTTTGATAATCTTTGGATAGTTTTCGATTTGTTTAAAAACCTAAATAAGAATATAGTTTTTGGGTTGTTTAGAACTTTTTGGATGACAACCCAAAAACTATATTCTTATCTAGGTTTTTAAACAAATCGAAAACTATCCAAAGATTATAGAAATCCAATCATCAAAGTCATATCCAAAACTATCCATACCTGTGCAACGACTTTTGATGTGGTAATGCTCCAAATCAAATAGTTGTGCTATCACCACTTTTTGCTTCCTAGACAAACAAGTAAGTAAAATGAGAATAGAATCTTTAATTCTTCATAAAAGTACTGGTAAAACTTTCCAAAACTTTGAACAAGTAACAATGAGGCTATGGATTTCGAAAAATTCCATTTTCAGAATTTTTAGATCATTTTCCACTATACTTCATTTAAAAAGTAACTAAAATTCATCTGCCTGGTAGAAGATTATTTTGAAACATTGTTTCTTGATAGAACTCTTCAGAAATGTGTGTAGTAAAAATTTGGAAATTGATCCAAAAGAGAGAGAGATGAATAACCAGAGCCTAAAGGTCGTCCCAATAATATTTTGGATTGGACCTTGACCTTCTCTAGATTTGAATTTAATACAGGGGTCATCTAATAATAGCTTGGATGCAATGTTGGGGGTCCCAGTTTCAATTTTATTACAAATAGCACATCTTTACTTTATTAAAACTATCATTTTTTATTATTATTTAAAACTCATTTTTTATGTTTGGATTAGAATTTTATATCTATAAGAACAAAGGGAAACTCTAGCATACCTTAATTAGATCTAAGGAAGATCTCGCATAAGACAGATGAACAATGTGAAGATGAGCTCCTTCAAGGCCACCACTTCAAGGCTGCTTGCTATCAAGTAAGAGCTCTCTATTAGTTGCCTCTTCCTTAGTCATCATAGTAAAAATGAGCGGAAGGAGAACATTATCCATCCATTTAAGATGAAATTAACATAAATCAAGCAAATCATAATATGTAAATACATTCATCCTAAAATTCACACGAGGCATTCTTTTCATACTTTGAAGGTAGAAGTAGATAAACGCAAATATGACTTTGAAAACTAGCAGCCTTTAAAATAATGTATTTATGTACTATGATTTGCTTGATTTATGTTAATTTCATAAATAAATAAATAAAAATATAATTTGGGTGCTTAGTAGAACGTAGAGAAATCAACTTACTTTTCAGGAAAGGAACTTGAGCAATATTTTAAAACGAAGCAAGCCTAGTCTTGAGATATGTTGAATAGGATCGAGGGTCATCTGCAATATCTTTAAGTTCTTGTTGAATCTCTGCATGTACAAGTAAAAGTCTTCTATACTTTGCCAGTATGGACAATTCTTCCTACAGGTGAATAAGAAGATCAACTTCATTAGAAAATTATTCATTTAGGGTCTGTTTGGTAACGTTTACGTTTTCAGTTTATATTTACAAAAATTTTATAAATTGGTTTTTGTTTATTTTTAGAAAAACATAAACTACAAACGCGTTTGGTAATTGACAAAATATTTTTAAAAAATTAAAAATATAAAAAGAGTGAGAAATGGCAAGTGGTGGCAAATGGCGGCGGAAAACGGTGGTGGAAAGTGATGACGGTGGGTTAGGGGTGGGGGGGGGGGGGGGGGGGGGGGGGTGATGGTGACGAGTGGTGGTGGTGGTGGCGGGTGGTGGGCGTGGTGGTGGTGGGTGGTGGGTGGTGGTGGTGATGGTGGCGGTGGTGTGGCGGGTGGGTGTGGTGGGTGGTGGTGGTGTGGTGGTGGTGGTGGCGTGGTGGTGGTGGTGGGCGTGATGGTGGGTGGTGGTGGGTGGTATGACGGGTGGCGTGGTGTGACGGTGGTGGTGGTGGGTGGTGGTGGTGGTGGGTGGGTGGGTGGTGGGTGGTGGGTGGTGTGGTGGTGGTGGTGGTGGGTGGTGGTGGTGTGGTGGTGTGGTGGGTGGGTGTGGTGGTAGTGGCGGGTGGTGGGTGGTGGTGGGTGAAGTGTGGTGGTGGTGGCGGTGGGTGGTAGTGGGCGAGTGGTGGTGGGTGGTGGTGATGGGTGGCAAGTGGTGGTGGTAGTGGGTGGTGGTGGTGGTGGCAGCAGTGGGTGGTTGTAGTGGTGGGTGGTGGGTAGTGATGGCAAGTGGGTGGCGGATGGGTGGTAGGTGGTGGTGGTGGTGGCGGGTGGTAGTGGTGGTGGGTTGTGGAAGGTGGTGGCGGGTGGTGGCATGGTGGGTGGTGGTGAGGTGGTAGTAAAGTGGTGGTGGTGGCAGGTAGTGGTGGTGGAAAATGGTGGCAGGTGGTGGCTAATGTTGGGTGGTAAAAAAAAAAAAAAAAACCTCAAAACTCAAAACGGAAACACATTTTTTGAGTTTACATTTTTTGGCCAAATTTATAAACTGAGACCACTGATTTATAAATTAAAAATTTACCAAACAAATTTTTATTTGAATTTTTAAAATTTTTGTAAATATAAACAGAAAACTGAAACGTAAGTGTTACTAAATGGCACCTTAGCAAACAGGCTTTAGATAGTAAAAATGTTGTAAAATTAACAAATAATTAAATAAGTTACCAACGTAAGAAATAGCTTATCAAAAGATTCTTAGGCTATATATGGTTTGATTTTTAAAAAAAAAATTTAAAAATAAAAAATTAATTTGGTTAAGAAATAAATTCAAAACAAAAAAATAATTATCATTTAAGGGTAAAAAATAATTATCATTTTAACTTTTGGGCAGGTTATATACATACGTATGGTTGTTTCAATTTAATTTGTAAAAAATTATTTCTAACCACTCGAAAGATAAAAATTATATAAAAATGATAATTATTTTTTATTTTTTATTTCTTAATCAAATTAATTTTTATTTTTTATTTTTTTTTTCTAAAAATCAAACCATACATAGACTAAGAAATTTTTGATAAGTCATTTTCTTATGTTGGTAACTTATTTAATTATTTGTTAATTTTACGACATTTTTACCATCTGAAACATGTTTAGTAACCATTTCATTTTCAGTTTTCAATTTATATTTACAAAAATTTTAAAAATTGTCATAAAAACTTATTTGATAATTTTTTTGATTTATAAATGGTTGTCTCAGTTTGTAAATTTGAGGAAAAAACGTAAATGCAAAAAATAAGTTTATATTGGTTTTTAAACAGAATTTAAAAATTTTACTAACAATTTTTTTTTCAATGAATTTTTTTTCCAACTAATACTAACCGAAGGGACAATTGGTAATGCTACTTTAAACCTCAGGGAGGGGATTGTAATTTCTAAAATGTAAGGGGTGTCAATGTAATTTACCCAGTAAGGGTAAAATTAGTATTTAAAAAAATTAAATTGCTAAGGGAGGAATTTGTAATGAAACTTTAAACCTCAGGGAGGGAGATGTAATTTCCAAAACGTGAAGGGGGAACTGTAATAAACATAAACCTTAGGAGATATCAGTGTAATTTACCCTATATATATATAATCACACTTAATTAGAAAGTGACATAAAAAATAAATATTATCACAGTCAATCAGATTAAGTGATTAAAAATTTGAGAATTGTATATTTTATATAAAAATCAATTTGAAATATTTTATACAATCACACCTATTTAGGAAGTGTGATTAAATATATATATATATATATATATGTAATCACACTTATTTAAAAAGTGTGATTAAAAACTAGTAATGTATATATAATCACATTTTAATTAGAATATGTGATTAAAAAATATATAAATAATCATACTTTGTTAAAAAGTGTGATTAAAAAGTAATATAAATAATCATACTTTGTTAAAAAGTGTGATTAAAAAGTAATAGTGTATATATAATCACACTTTAATTAGAATGTATGATTAAAAAATATATATAAATAATCACACTTTAATTAGAATATGTGATTAAAAATATATATATATATATAATCACACTTATTTAAAAAGTGTGATTAAAAAGTAGTAGTGTATATATAATCACACTTTAATTAGAAAGTGTGATTAAAAAATATATAAATAATCACACTTTAATTAGAATGTGTGATTAAAAATATATATATATATATATATATATAATCACACTTATTTAAAAAGTGTGATTAAAAAGTAATAGTGTATATATAATCACACTTTAATTAGAAGGTGTGATTCAAAAATAAATAAATAATCACACTTTAATTAGAATGTGTGATTAAAAAGTATATATATAATCACACTTGTTTAAAAAGTGTGATTAAAAAGTAGTAGTGTATATATAATCACACTTTAATTAGAAGGTGTGATTAAAAAATATATAAATAATCACACTTTAATTAGAATGTGTGATTAAACAATATATATAATCACACTTGTTTAAAAAGTGTGATTAAAAAGTAGTAGTGTATATATAATCACATTTTAATTAGAAGGTGTGATTAAAAATATATATATATATATATATATAATCACACTTAATTGAAAAGTGACATAAAAAATAAATATTATCACAATCAATTAAAGTGATTAAAATATCAATCTAATTTTTTTTATCACACTTCCAATAAAAGTGAGATTTTTTTTTTTTTGTCAAAGTGTGATCTTTAACTATTTTTGTAGTAGTGCTTATTGACTTATATGGGTTGGGTTTGATGTGATGTGTTAGAGAGGTGATGTGATTTAAATAAGATGATGTGATTTAAATAGGATAGTGACTTTTTAACTTTTTGTATTATTTAGTGTATCTCAAACCAAGCCTACTAAAAACTACCCTTTGTCATTATCACAACATAAATAATTTTAATTTCTTATATTTCTGTTACACTGGTTGAGAAGTATTCTCTTTCAGCAAAAATACACACACACACTCTCTCTCTCTCTCTGGAATCGGAGCAGACTCGTTCTTCGTCACCGTTGTCATCACCAACAGCAATGTCTGGTACGTATGTATGCTTTTTGTGTTGTAATTTCTGGAATGTACTCTTACCATCGTCACTATCAGATTTACATTAGAGTTTTAAAATTTTACTCAATTACTGCTTTTGAATTGAATACTTTATGAATATTTGGTGGGCTAACTGATTTATGAATAGAAATTCATCAGTTTAGAGAGTGATTGCTTTGATTGGGAATGATTATCCCATTCTGCGAAGTTTATTTTTTCTATATAAAAAAAAATAGTTTGGTTATGGAGATTGAGAATGGTTATTAATATGAATAATAACAATAGTTGAGATCGGTTTCCAAAAAAAGAGAGTCCCAAGCATTTTTCTTGATGAATTTACTGATTGGTATCTGAAATGGAGAACAGATTGGTGTGGAGGTTTGGTAATAGTGAAGGTGTGGGGATGGCAGAGGAGTTTTTGTTTTTTGTGAGTCAATTGCGCTTTTTGTGCGAAAAACGTAAGATTTCACAATTTGGGTTAAAAAGACAATAAAAGTAGAATATTTAAATAGAATAGAGAAATAATGAGTATTGTTGGACAATATGGTTGAAAAAGTGACTCTCAAGAACAGGGAATCTACATTTTAGTTGAAATTTACGTGTTTGGTTGGAAAATTTAGAAAAAGGATTTAGAAAGAAAAAGGAAAAAGGTAGATGAAATGTGAATAAAATATACTTATATTTCACTTAATTTCACACACTTTTTTTCCTTTTCTTCTCTAAATTTTTTCTAAATTTTCTTAACCAAACTCAAAGAAATTGGGAGCATCGTTGCAGATGCTATCATGGCAATGTTGGTTATAGATATTATAAACACTAAGCAATATGTTATAGTTGTTTGTGAGAGCTTGTGATTATGTAGTTTTTGTCATGAACATATTTGTAAAAGAAAAATGTTTTAAAACTCTAATTCTTGAGTTCTAAAGCCAGCTCTAATGAGTTGGAGGTTTTTTTTTTCTCCTTACCATATCATTAGTGTTCCATTAGAGCACCAAAATTAGTGCTCTGAATCATTGCTATTTGTAAAAAGAAGAAATAATATTACTAAATTATTTATGTTCCAGAAGACATTTATATTTGTATTTTCAACCTATAATATTTCTTGTACATTATTTAAATTTAAATTCAGTGAAAGGTACATTATTTTTATTTCTACTACATTCTTATATTTAGTATTTCACAACAAACAATACTTTTATGCCTATAAAAAGTAAATAAAAACTTTGATTATAACAGAGTAATTTTTCTTCTAAAAGAATATAATTGGCCAGAGCAATCGGATTAAACTGGAAAACCTAATCCTTTGCCTCAGTAATATTGACTCAGAGAATTCAATCACTGCTGGAAATTGGATTTTTAGTGGTGTTTTAAAAACGCCGCTATATCTATCAAAAACGCCACTAATTCCTTTAGTGGCGTTTAGTATTAAAACGCCAAAGCTGCGGCCGTCGCTGTATCTTTGCGACGTTTTAAAAACGCCGTGATATTAGTATAGGAGGCGTTTTAAGAAACGCCGCAAAATGTCCCACTATACACTCGCTGATGTCACCAACGATATTTAGCGACGTTTTTTAAACGTCGTGGTATCTGTTTTAAAAATATGACCGTTAATATTGACAGTTTAGAAGGCATTTGTAAAAACACCGTCATATCCCCTCTCTTTTTTTTTTGGAAATTGTACTAATTTTTATTTGATTGAATTAAAAAAATACCTGTAATAATACTGACATATAAAATATTAACTCTCATTCAATAACAAAAATGAAACATTAAGTAAACCATATTAAACTTATGTAAGCACTTCTTTTCTTCAGTTTCATTAAGTTTCCAAACAAAGTGTTGAAGGTATTTGGAAAATCCATAGTAAACCATATATTCTCAGTTACAAGAAAAATTTATAAATAATCCAAAAAGCTAGGCCAAATACACTGCATATTGTCATGTCCCTATCAAAACAAAACTCAGGTTCCTTCCCAACTCCTAAAACGAGAAAAGATTTTCACAACACAACAGCAAGTACTTAAAAGTGTCTATGGAGAAACAGAAACAGATATACTTCAAACTGCAAAATTCCACAAGAGCAAGACATCAATATTCCCACTTCTTTAACTCCATACCATTAGGAGGGCTACCCTCCACCTTCTTAGAGCCCACTTCTTTCCAATTTGTTGACAGCACAGTCCCATTAGACTCCGCCTGCAATGCCAAAAGACCAATTTTAAGCCAACTACAATAATTTGGGGAATTTGAGAAGGGACTTGGAAGGAAAAAGAAAAAGTTGTGTAAAACTAAGTGAAATGTAACTATATTTTATTCATATTTCACCTACTTTTTCCTTTTTTCTTTTCAAACCCCTTCCCAAATCTCCCAACCAAACACAGCGTTAGTGAATTAATGCAAGGGCGTATTACGAAAAGAAATGCTGTGCTTTAATTAGTGAAAGATAAAAAGATGTAACTTCATAACTACTAATGAATGATAAAATATGTGCTAATAGAAAAACTTCCACATTCTTCCTGTAATTTATAACTCAAACACCCACATTTTGTGGATAAGTCCCTCATGAGAAGTGGGTTAATTAAAGCATAAGTAGTAATGACTAGATTAGGAAGGAAAAGAATCAGGAGATGGGTTAATGGGAGAAAAAGTAAAAATAACTAATTAGAAGGAAAAGAACCCCCCCCAAAAAAAAATGGCATGAAAAAAATAGATTTAATATACCACACCACCCTTCTAGTTGATGCACACTCAACCTGCAAGAAATAATAAACTAGACAAATGGATAGCGGGGGATGAAGATCTCACAAAAGATTTCAGCATGGCTCTTCGCATATCCTCGTCTGCATTTTTATATATGTCCCCGAACAATTTATTCAAAGCCGCATCACCATCTAGCTTCTCTTCTTTTTCCTGAAACTCAAATTAGCATGCAATCAATGCCTTGCATAGGAAGTGGTTTGAAGGAAACAAAATTGCAGACAAAATTGAAAATGAATAAAATAAAAGTATTCTCCAATATAAAATAAAGGATGGTGAAGATCTGCAAACCTCCTCCTTTACTTGGGCCTCCAACTTATCCCAATCTGTGGTCCTTGGTTTTGAACATGGGTAACTTGGCCTTTGCAATCTCGACCTACAAATTCATGAAGAAAAGAACTATGGACCGTAAAGAAATATTGGACAACGTGTTTATTTCACTGGCTATAACAAAGACCGATATACAAGACAGATGTTCCCGTGGCTATCGGCAAATTTGACCTACCTAACATACATACAAGTATCATACAAATTTGAAGACCTACGATGATACATTTATGCGTTGTGGTACTACCGCAACTTCCTTGCTATATTCAAGAGATGTCCATTAATTGCTTCGCTTACAAGACAGATTTCAATTTTGGTCGATAATACTTCAAACCGCATTTGTCGTACTATCTGCTTTCCATGCAGCCCAACACAATCGAGTTAAGCGATATCAATTTTGTATGGACACCGAAAACCTTACATTGGTAATAGGACTTAGCGCTCGCTAATGTAGTGCAATAAAATATTGAATGACAACTAGCTTGTGGCTTCAAAAACAAAGGCTAGCTAAGATAATGAAACGATAAACATAACAATGACAGATTGCGTAGCTTTAAACCAATTTTCCCTCCTCATGGGATCTAAATATAGAGATATACCATCATAGCTATTATGGGGATGACTTTGAAGGAAGCTAGGCTAAAAGAGAAGGTTAACTCTCCAGGGAAAACATAGTGCGATAGGTGTTAGAAGGGTAGCAGAACTTGACAACAAAGAGTTGAACACGTAAAAAAGTAAAATTCAATACCTTTCCAAATAGTCTTGGCTGAAAATGATACTTATTTTCACCAGGGACATCAATAGCAACACTTAGCTGCACAAAAAAGCCAAATAGAATTGATTAGCCTATCAACTTGTCATTAGAAGATAATGAAGTCTTGGGCAAAAAAAATTCAAGAATAATGATTGAAAGCGATTTAACAAGACATAAGACAAGAAATTGTCTAGTAGATCGACATACTATCTGTTCTCCGGTTGATAGAAACATTTTTCCGGTACACCCTTGGCAAATATTGTCACCACCACTTCTTCAAAGCTTCGATAGTATGAATGCATGTTTAACTAATCATTGTCAAAAATCAGATGGAGTCGACAAGATCTCCAGAGGCGTAATACTCCATCCAGATTAAAAACAATCTAACAAACCGATATCGGTTACAATAAATTAACATCAATCAAGGAAAATAAATGATGGCATTGGTGCCGACAAGAATAGCAAGAAGATAGTGCCGCCATCACAATGGCAAAGAATCGGCATTGGCGTGAAAGTCTAATGATAAAGGCAGCAATTGAAACAGCAGATTAAAAATAAAAAATAAAAATAAAAAAATACACAGAAAACAAAAACAAAAACAAAAACAAAAAAAAAAACCCAAAAAAAAAAAAAAAACTACACTTCTAATGCATATATTAAAGGCTTGTTCTGTTATTCAACATAGAAGTAACATGGCATGTTAAGCATTACCTATACTTTGGTTTGACTGATTCAAACTCTTTCACCTCACATGCACTATGTCCTTGCTCAGCTTCCTCAAATACCTATATTTTTTCGCTAATTTGACCAATCGACTTGTCAACTGGTTTAGGTTACAGCCCAAATTGGATGTGATTTTTCTGATTTTGTCAACAGTGTGAGTTGCAGAAAATTGCCAATAATATTACATATTCTCTTAATGGGAGAAGGGAAAGGAGTTGGCAAGAAAACATTGATATTAGTGTTGGAGTTCAAGGAAAAAATTAATCAACCCATCTAATCTGCTCAATTAGGAATTATGATTGAAGTGTCACATAGATGCAAAATATTTGTATTAAAATAATGTTACACATATCACAATTTTATATCGTGTTTTGTCTACTATATAATGTGATAACACCCATAGTGATTGAATATTAATTGGTCCAAAAACCCTATCAAATTAAAATCAAAGAAACAGAGGAGCAAAATGAAATGCACTTTCTGTATGAAGTCGGAAACTTAAAAGTTTCAAACTAGAAAAATGTTCATGCAAAGGGCACAGATTTCGATAGGGAAAGACATATTTCTAGTGCCATCAAGAACAACTTGGCAGCTGCCAATGTACATGGAGATAGTTTCTGTAGATGTTAATATATAAGAAAAATAGATGCACCAGATCTTGGAAGCAATTGGAGAGAGAGAGAGAGAGATAAACTCTTTAGCAGCCTTTTTCACTAACCTGCTGGCTTCTATCAAAGGTAGATGATCGTTATGAGGCTTCTCTATTACATTCTTCACCTGCAAATCCAAGGAATAGTTAACATTACCATACCCCAAAAGATATTTCAGATTTATCATTACACATCAAAGAATCTAACTGAATTAGGAACATTTCCAGAAGACACTATCAAGTATTGGTTTCAATTCTTGTTATCACTGCCAGTCCACGCTGCTTACAAGGATTCCTCATCTAAGGAATATGTTAATAAGCCTCCTTCTACAACCACAAGAAAGGTAAATGCTCAAGCATCCAAACCATCCAAATGACCAAAGGATCCAAATTGAAGAATCCTTTTCATTGACCACTTCACTGACCATATAGTCAATGTTCATGTGAAGTGGAAAATGATAATCATATAATAATCATGTGTCAAACAAATTATCACATAGCTACATAAAATAATCACTATACCAAGACTACACAATAACTTCAAAAAAGGGATAGATTGGCAAGAACTAGAAGCCATACTCTACAATTTAGATCCCAACTTCAGCATCAATTTCCAAAATGCAGTAGACCCTGCTCAATGTAAAATACCAAAATTGACTAAACCATCCAATGTTCATTCTTCTGTTGTAAAGAGCATAAACTTTTGGCAAGATGTTAAAATCATTTTCAACTCAAATAGTTGCCATTAGAATATGATGAATTTTATTAGAGGTTAATAGTTTCCTCAACAAGAAAAATTCCATTCTTCATGCCTGATCTTCCAGGTATTCCTTAATAAGACTGATTACAAAATGATATTTATACCTATAGAAAAACTTTTTTTTTTTTTTTTCTGTATTGATTCAAGGAGAAAAACACAAACAAACATTTCCAATAAAACAACCCTTTTCCAAAGAACCTCTTTCTCCCTCTCTCCTCATCTCCCCCTTTCCCTCCTTTTCTGTTCTTTTCTCTTCTTTTTTCTTTTTTCTTTTTTCTTTTTTTTGGGTGGCTGTGGGGTTGGGGAAGTGTTTCAGTGTAAAATAGTTTTTAATGGTCATAAAGGCAGTTCTTACGAACAGAATACATAATCAACAACCAAATAATAGTAATAATAACATACAACCCCCATCACCTCCCGCCAAAGAATCCCTCCGCCACTCCCTCACTTGTTTTCAAAACAAATTTTTGGAAACATGTGTTCACAAACAGATTTTGTTTTTGTTATCGGTAAATAAAAAACAAAAATTGTAAATGTTCTTGAACTCCTGTTAAAGTCAAGGCTCCTCATTAGTCTAGATAGAAATTTAATCGCTAAATCTGCATAAGATCCATAGTTGCAAAGTAAATATTTTCATATAACTGTAAGTAAATATCTGCATAAGATCCATAGTTTCTAAGTAAATATAAAAATAATCTATTTGCAGCACTACAAAATCTATTTGTCATTATTATCTCAGAAGGGATCTATCAAACAACCGTCTCACAGGAACAGTTCCAGATAATGGTTCCTTTTCACTATTTTCACTATGGATCTTATGCAGATATTTACTTACAGTTTCTCATTCATAGGAACAGTTCCAGATAATGGTTCCAGAAATTGAATTAATGCTTAATTGAATAAGATACAGAGGCATATATACAGCATAACAGAGCAGCACACAGAAACAGAGGCATAAAATATAACTCTAAATTTTCCATCATGTTTATATTAGCTTCATGTAGATATTTCTAGCGAAAAAATAATGTTTGAGAATTAATCTTGAAAATTAGCGAAAATTAAACTTTCATAGATATATATTTCTAGTCCTTTTCGTTCTTTGAAATTAATCTATGAAATATGTATGAAGTCTAAGATATAGATTCATAAATTAATCTATGAAATATCTATGAAATCTTGAAAATTAAACTTTCTATTTATGTAGCTTCATGTAGAGAGAGAGAGAGAGAGAGAGAGAGAGAGAGAGAGAGTACCGATTTAAGCTTGACATGCGAGTAATCGAGGGGTCAAAGTTCAGATCTGGAGCTTCGATGGAGCTTCGAAATCGGTTCGATCTGGAGCTTCGATGGAGCTTCGAATATCTGAATCTTCGATGGAAATCACTGAATCTTCGAAATCGGTTCGATCTGGAGCTTCGAATATCTGAATCGTCGGCTGGTGTTTGCTTTTCTTGAACTTAAAGCCCTGCCTTTTTCCTGATAAGTTGTGCTTAAAACCCTGCCTTTTTCCTTGCCACTCAGTTGTTGGTGTTTCAAATTGTTTCACGGCTGCAATATTCGATTCGGCCATCAATGCCCGGTCGAGAACACCCACAAATGTCGGTAACTTCAAAACACTGATTCGGTCCAGTATAGCAACATTAAGGCCGCCTTCAAATCTCCTGGCCTTCTTATAGTCGGTGTCCACCATGTGTGGTGCATACCTAGCAAGTTCGGTGAATTTCTTCTCATACTCGGCAACAGACATTTTGCCCTGTTTCAACTGTTCAAACTCAGTTACTTTTCTGTCTCTGATGCACTGGGGAAAGTACTTTTCAAAGAAGGACTCTTTGAACTGAGCCCAAGTCATGATAGCATTTGCATCACGGGTCAACATCCACCACCTTCTTGCTTCTTCCTGTAAGGTGAAGGTTGCTAACAGTACCTTGTTGGCTTCGGAACACGGAAACACTTCAAACAACTTTTCTGTTTCAAGGACCCATGCTTTAGCCTTTAGCGGTTCTAAGCCTCCCTGAAAGGACGGCGGTTTCAGTTTGCTGAACTTATGAGTCAATGCAATAATATCCCCATCATTCACATTCTGTACATTCTGTTCCGGTTGCACCGGAGGAGGAGGAGGTGGGGGCTGTTGGTTCGGTTGTTGATCTAGTCTTTCAATTATCAGTCCCATCATTTGTTCAAGTCTAGCCATTCTAGCCTCAGTTGATGAAGGTTCAAGTTCATTTGCAGTTGTGTTATCCATTTCACTATAAACAGTTATAACAGTTATAGCAATTATAACATAAACAGTTACACACTTAAACAGTTATCACATTAACATGTATTCAGTCATATCATAATCGCACACTTTTCATGTTAATGCAATGTCCTAATCACTTTTCTAGGACACCCTATAGCTCATTTGAACACGTGTGTGAGGTATAACTCGTGGTTAAGTATCGCTCTGATACCACTCTGTCACGACCCAAACCCGGCCCTATGGGTTTAGCACCGTAACTGGCCAGTAATCCGTGATTACCAAAGGCCTGCTTAACAGTAATACAATATAAACAGAGTTCAGGGCCTGGCGGAAGCCAAAACAATAAATGAATATTGTCCAATGAGCTGTGATAATCTGTATGCCAAAAACATTTTTCATGCATTCAAACAGTTCGGAAACAGTACGGTCTATACGACCATTTACAGTCAGTCGGTACAGGGATCCAATCCCTTGACAGCAGTACAATACAGAATGGCATACACCATATACATATACATAACAGTCGATAAAACCGGGGACTTAATCCCTTGGGCAAGATCTGATAAGAACAAGAAAGCAGTCTATACAAGAATCCCACAAAACACAAACAAAGGAGACAGCATAGGAAGTACAAAAGACCCCAAAGCCATAGCATGGAAACACGGAACCTCGCAGTGAGGCACACAGGCTGGCTGGACAAAACTGGGGACTGACCCACGCTCCTAGCTCCGGTCTGGCTGATGAGAACCTACATATATATATAAACAGTGAGCTAAAGCCCAGTGAATAACATAATGCGTAAAGAGGTTATGAATGAATGTCCTTACAGTAATGAAATCAATTCATTTAACAGTATTTCAATCTTTCAGTATTTCAGTCAATCAGTATTTCAATCAATCAGTCTTTCAATCAATCAGTCATATGTGGTACATCCATTAGCCTATAAACAGTAGGTCCGAAAGGACCGGGCCTTAACAGACCCAACAATAGTGATGGCCATCAATCAGTAAACAGTATGGTTCCACAAGGAAACCGACAGAGCTCTGTATCAATCAATACAATGGGTGCTAAGGATGCTACAATACAGTTCGAAATACAGGACATACATTCATTCAATAAACAATATCAGTTCAGTAAACATTTCGGTTTAGTATTCAAAAGATAACCATTTTGAACATATCTTTACACAATCTGTTACTCACAGAGATTGGGCTAATAGCAGCTAGAGCGTGTCCCCGAGAGCCAACCCTAAACAATTACGAAATAGAACACACACTAAGTTTCACAATCGGAAGGAATGATAATTAAATCCCTAAATTTCCTCGGTGTGGTTCTATGTCTAAATCCTCATTAAGATGCCTTAAACTAGGCCTAAGAATGCCTAGGATGAGATGAGGATGCAAAATTACACTTGGAAGACATTTTTTAAAAGTTGCTGGAAATAGGCTCCTCGCTCGAGCGAGCCTCCCTTCGCTCGAGCGAGCTCCCAAAATCAAAGGCTCCGCTCGAGCGAGCCTCCCTTCGCTCGAGCGGTCTGTGTTCAGAAAAAGTACTGGATGCTCGATTTTTACGCGCGATACCACGCTCGATGCTCGCTCGAGCGAGCTTGCAAAACCAAAGGGCTCGCTCGAGCGAGGAAGCCAAATCTGGAATTTCCAGATTTGTCTCCCAAGTTCGAACCAAGCATTCAACCATCCAAAACTCAACCTCTTGGCCCCAAAATCTGGGAAAACACTTCAAACTCATTGTATATCAAGTTTCAAAAGCCAATTTGCACATGCAAGGGCCAAGGGTTGGTCAATTAAAGCCATTTTTAAACCCATTTTCAAGAACAATTTGTAAACATGCAATGTATGAGTTTTAAACCAACTTCAATCTCCAAATCTTGCTTTATTGAGCTCCAATCTTTGAAAATAACTTGAAAACATGGACTAATATAAAAACATGGACATGCATGAATAATTCTCCAAGAATTTAACTTCAAAACACACCAAAATGGCCATGCATGCATGAATTCAAGCATAATCCAACTTCTTAGCACTAAATCATGGTTTAATCCTACAATGGAGCATGAACCATGCAAGATGAAGCTTAAAGATAACAAGAAGACAATAATTTCCTTACCTAGAGTGTTGATTTCTTGTCTAGAAGTTCAATTTATGCACATACACTTCAATCTTCAAGTTCTTCTAGCAATTTTAACAATTTGGGCTTAATTCCCTCAAGATGAACTCTCTCTCTATCTATCCTCTTGTTTGGTCGGCTAAGAGTGGAAGAAGACTGATCAAATGTGTTTGTGTAGGAGTATAATAAGGCTCAAGTATAATATAATAATGGCCCACTCACTAGGCAATTTGGTAAATAAGTCAAGGTTTGCAAATAACTCAATTTAATCTAATTTGATCATCCCTAATAAATTTTCAGATAAATATATCGTTAAAACACAAATATTCTACTGATTATAAAACACTAAACGGTTCCTAATTCGGCGGCCGATAAGGCCTTCAATTAGCAGTTTAAACATATAAATTCAAGCAGACATTCAATCTATCAACAGATGCAATATGCAATTCAATAAATGAACTTATTCAATTTTAGTTTCGATTCCAATCGGTCTATTCAGTACTTCAATTAATTCGATTATCAGTCATTATCAGTTCAGTTTAGCAATAATCAGTATATACTTCAGTGGTTAATCGGTAATCAGTAATGAGGGTCGTTACAGGCTGTCCATTGGAAAGCATACAACTGGGGCCAGGAGTAGTGAAAGTAGTGATAGACAACAATGGTTCATTATGTCATTCCATATGATGGAAGAGATATTTCGAGAAATAAGTTTGCCTGTTGCCATTAATTTTGGAGCAGGGTCCATCTTGGCCTTCCGGGACTCGCCTTTTTTACGTGCTCCGACATATGGGTTATGACAGATTATGGTGTTGTAGATTCTTGGACTAAACAATATAGTTTAAGAGACACAATTGAATTTTCTTTTGGGCTCATGAGCAATGGTGAAGTTCTTCTAATAAAGTCCAATGGCAATTTGGTTTATTATGATCTTAAAATCCATGAGCATCGGAAACTTAAAGGTCAACCATTTGCTCGTGTTCATGGTATGTTTATTTATAAGGAGAGCCTTGCTTTACTTAACGAAGGAGAAACAATTCACATTCAAAGTGATCAGGTTGCAGAAGTGGGAGCCTAGCCTAGCCAAGCCCTCTGAATCATGAGATGAAGGAGAAGTAATTTACCTTTATCTAGAGCTTATTTCTCACTCTCAAAATCTGTCACCCAATAACTTACTTTTATTTCTACTTTGTTCGTAGAAAAAATTCTTTAAGATACGATTTGTGAAGATTGAATTGCCAATTATAGTCTATTCTTGGTAGCTTCTTCTAGTCAAGAAGAATTAGATACAACTTTCCATGCCATTTTCTTAAAATCAGCTAATATTATTCTATAATAATTGATATGATTTAGTAGTCTAATTGTTCAAGTGATTTTTGCTCTGCTTCTTTCCATAGATGAATGTAAGTGATCACCAAGAGAGAAAATTGCATCTTGTTAATTTCACATGCTTAAAGGGAAGCTTTATTTACTCTTGCATGGCTAAACTCAATAAAAGGGTGACCATTGGTTCAATAGTAAAGACTTAACCTAATAATCTTAGGCCATGTTTGTTTGGGCGGACTGGATTAGCATTCCCATGACTAATAGTCCTAGGACTACGAATTCGTTGGATTATGTATCCTATCTTAACTAATAGTCAAGTTTAAAAAAATTAGTCCGTACTTCAATTGTTTAACCAAACATCGGATTAATAATTTTATTGGACTATTAGTCCAATCCCAAGCTCATGTCCACCCAAACAAACATGGCCTCAAGGTTATAGGTGTATACTCAATTTTTCCCCTCCTAAACACACATTAATGTGTACTAATTGGGCATTGTATATGGCTAAACTCAATGATTCTTCTTCTTCTTCTTCTTCTTCTTCTTCTTCACTGGGAAAGATAATCCTCTCTTCTAAATCATTATTTTGTGATTGGTATGGTATTCGGAAAATAAATAAATAAATAAATATTAGAAATCTATATCTGTTACCCTTGCTTTTCTGTTTATGTCACCACCATTGTATTCACTTTTTTCTTTATTCTAAAATTGTTATTACATTTGTATATTGTGTTGATTGAAATAGTCCTAGATCTTAACATTTTAGTGAACTTGGCCTAAACTGGCTCATTTTGATATTTTTATCTATTTGGGTGTTTCAACAACTCTAATCAATCCTCCAAATAGTTAGACTCGGCTCATAATATAAGGTCCGAGATCTCTAGACTGGCTTTGTACTCACTCATGGGTTAAAACTTAAACTCAATTCATTTTGTTAACTCTTCGGTAACAAACAATCCATAAATTCTATGGACACAATACTAGAAATTCATGAGATCAGAACTAAGCAAAGAAAAAACATTAAAAAAATGCAAGCACAATCAAAATGACTAGAGTATCCCTCACAATCAATTTGAGAAAAAGTGATTGCCCCTTATTGTACAACCTGAGAGCGAATAACTAATGTATTCCACTCGTTGAGCATGGTTCTATGCATGATTGGTCCTTGATCCGAAAAGTGTCCTTGGGGTAATCTCGTAGTTCTCATAGGGTAGAGATGACAAGGTTGGTACTGGATTTTCCTTTCATTTATTGTATTTCGCTCAAAGTGTTGAAGGGAGATAGTGCATCAAACTCCAACACCCTCATGGATTTGTACATCTTAGGTTTACAAATAAGGCGTTTACTAAAATAAATAAATAAAAAGAAGCAAAAACCTGTTCAATTAGGATACCTCTCAACAAAAGCTCTGAAGTTTTAATTCTATTTCTCCAAACTAGTTAGTTAGAGAACAAAATTGAACGCGTGGAGGAGCTGCAGTCTTCCAGATCTTCTCTGTGATGCTAATTTTTAATACCCAAAGATGAATCAAATGTTTATACAAAGAATTAACTAAGAAAATACTTGATGAATGAGCATTCCACACCAACCTCTACAGAATAATAATAATAATAATAACTCAGAAGACAGGAGGAAAAAAAACAACCCACAAAAGAATGTCATATATTCCTAGTCTATCAACTCAGAAGATGGGTTGATCGGATCAAGTTTCTGTATTTTCCTAGCCTATCACTTTAAAAGCCAAAAAAATAAAACTCAAACACAAGAAATGGAAATCAAATTTGTTCCAATGTCTATTATCTGTCTATTAAAAGAAACTCCTAAAAACAAGATTCACAAATGAAAATGTAGCCCGGCTGGTCTCCTGATTTTCAGTGCTGCATTTTCTCGATTGCTGACAATTGTGGTTGTGTGGCCCTGTAGAAAGAAAAATCAAAAATTGCGTTTGGTAGAGTTTTGTAAATATGATTTGAGAGTATGAGTTGTATTTTGAGTTTGTGAGTTATGGAATTATGATTTGAATGTAGAAAATTTGTTTGGTTATGGTTTTTGAATAGAGTGTTGAATAGTCTTGAATTGTATGTGGAATTGAGTTTTGAATGTTTGATGTGACATGTGAAATAAGAAAATTTGTTTGGTGATGAGTTTTCAAAATAGTTTTCAAAACTTAATTCAACCTATAATTGATAATCAAACACACAACTCATAACTCGATATCCGTATTTTTGATCAACAGTCAAAACCAAACTATTTTAAAAATAATCAAATAAAAAAATGATTTTTTTTCAATTAATTGTTTTTAAGTAATTTTTTTGAATAATTTTTTTTCAAATAATTTTTTTTTCAAATAACTTCTATGTCAATTATTTTATGTCAATTCATTTTTTAGGCCTGTATAAACATGAAAAATATTTAGAAAATTAAAATATTAAAAATATTCCAAAAATTAAAATATTAAGGATATTAAAAATATTCCGAAAATAAAAATATTAAAAATATTCCGAAAATCAAAATATTTACAATTAAAATATTAAAATATTAAAATTAAAATATTTAAATATTTTTATGAAAATTAAAATATTAAGAATATTCCTATAAAATAAAATATATATATTTAAAATAAAAAAAATAAAAATTAAGTTGTTTTTGAGTTTTGAAAAGAGTTTTGAATTGTGTGTTTGGTTATAAGTTCTAAAAAGTAATGATTATAGTTTGAAATGAGTTTTGAGAAATGAGTATAGAATTATGATTTGAAAGCTGCAACCAAATACCACACTCAAATCAGTAGTGGAACTATGTTTTGAAATCTAAACCAAACAGAGCCAAAGATTTAGTCATAAAGAACACAAAAGCTTCTCTCCTTTCCAAAGCATAAGGAACAAGAATGGTTTTCAAACAAAATAGATTCTCACAGTGCCAATTTCTTTTATTTGAAATAAGAATGCCACATGAAGCTTGTTCAGCATCTATGCAACTACTCTCACATGCAAAACCAACTAAAAAGAATTGGGAGGAAAAAATAATTTGCCACGAAATGATAATTTTCTTCTAGAAATCACCACTAGGCTATCTTTACATGTGTGCCATGACCATGAATTGAAGATCATGAAATATCCCTAGTGTTAAGGAGAAATGTTTAAGCACAAGTTCAACAAGTAAGAACTAGTAGTTATTTAGAGAATTTACGGTTGTGTTTGGTAGAGCTTTAAAATTATGATTTGAGAATAGAGTTATATTTTAAGTTTGTACGTTTTGGAATTATGATTTGAGTGTGGAATATTTATTTGGTCATGAGTTTTGAAAAGAGTTTTGAATTGAGTGATTTGACTTTGACATATGATATTTGATTCAAAAATTATAACTCATAACCAAACACACAACCCAAAATTCTATTCAAAACTCACAAATTTTTTTTAAAAAGTTCTCAAAATATTTTTTATTTAAAATATAAAAATAACAAGTACCAAAACAATAAAATAAAAAATAAAATAAAAAGAAGCACGAGCATTGTTCCGATCAACCGACCGGACGGCCGGGAGAATGACCGGGCAGACGTGTTTTGAAATGTGGGTGTGAAATCAATTTTTAAAAATTATAAACAAAAAGAGCACTCAAATCATGTTGTGGAATCATGTTTGGAAAACTCCATCAAATACAGCCTACAATTCTTTGAAGGATACAAATACATGTATGGTCAGTTTGTATGAGCTATGCAGGGAAATCCTCCCGGTCAAAATGATTGTAGGCCTTTAGGCCTGGCCAACCAGTTCATGAATAAAATCTATAGTGGCCCATTTTAGATAGCCCCTTAAATCATTACTGGAATAGTAATAAAATACATATATAATCCCTAAAGTGTGCCTTTTGTGCCATTTTACAACGAAGATCAAAACACGACCCCAAGGGTCAACACAACTTCAAAAAGCGACACCCAAGCCAAAGGCTTCACAAGATCAAAACACTGAACCTAAAAGATTAAACTCACAATACAATGGCTAAGCAAAACTAACACACCCTAAGGCAACAAGCTAAAAGCAACTGAAACAGGGGAGGTGGGTAAGGACCAACCAACTGTGAACAAAGAAGAAGAACTCTGTTTATTCGATACTATCAAAACCAAAGCAAAGAACAACTATATAATCGCATAGACTAAACCCTAATAACCTAGAAGACTAAATTACCCTTAATGGATAATATAAAATATAAATAAAATACAATTCACACACCCCCTCAAACTGAGGATACGAGCGCAGAAAGTATCGAAAGTTTGCCAGGAAGAAAACGGAAACGAGCAATAGTGTGAGCCTTCGTAAAAAAATCGGTCAACTGAAGAGAGGAGGGAACAAAAGGAAGAGTAAGAGTGTCAGCCTGAAGATGCTGTCTGACAAAGTGACAATCTATTTCAACATGCTTAGCCCGCTCATAGAAGACTGAATTATGGGCAATCTGGACAGCACTTTGATTATCACAATACAATGGAGTTGGAGTAGAAAGAGAGACACCCATATCAGAAAGAAGCCATCGAAGCCAAACGATCTCGGAAGTAGCATGAGCCATGGCACGATATTCAGCCTCAGCAGTGGAACGAGCAACAACAGACTGTTTCTTACTCTTCCAAGATATGAGAGAATCTCCGAGAAAAACACAAAGATCATAAGTGGATTTGCGATCAGAGACGTCACCGGCCCAATCAGCATCAGCATAGGCACGAAGAGTCAAGTCCGAAGAGGCAGATAACAACAAACATTGCAACAAAGTGCCACAAAGGTAGCGCAAAGTACGAAGTAAGGCAACCCAGTGTGTGGAACGAGGAGCAAAAATAAACTGACTGAGAATGTGCACAACATATGAGATATCTGGACGAGTAACAGTGAGATAAACAAGGCACCCAACCAACTCGCGATACAAAGTGGGATCCTCAAGAGGAACACCATCAGAAGCAGAAAAATTAGCATGCAACTCAATAGGAGTGTCGACAATTTTGTCATCAGTGAGATTGACACGAGAAAGAATATCATGGACATATTTAGTCTAAGAGAGAAGATACCCAGTAGGAGAAGTAGCAACCTCAATACCAAGAAAATATCGAAGAGACCCCAAATCCTTCATCTCGAACTCCTGAAACAACTGATGCTTAACCTCCGCAATAGTACTAGAATCAGAGCCAGTGATGATCATATCATCCACATACAAGAGAAGGAGAACAAGGCCAACAGAAATGCGCCGAACAAATAAAGCACAATCATGATGACTAGGGCGAAAACCAAGCTGAAGTGTAGCAGAGTGAAATCGCTCATACCAAGCACGAGGAGACTGTTTGAGACCATATAGAGCACGACGAAAACGACAAACAACACCAGAAGGGTGAGAAAGACCCGGTGGAGGATACATATACACTTCTTCAGCAAGATGCCCATTCAGAAAGGCGTTTTTGACATCAAGTTGAAACAAAGGCCATTGATGGGCAGCGGCAACAGAAATAAGGGTGCGAACAGTAGTCATCTTGGCAACGGGGGCAAAAGTCTCATCATAATCAATCCCATACTCCTGAGAAAAGCCCTGGGCAACCAAACGAGCTTTGTACCTTTCCAAAGAACCATCAGAAAGAGTTTTGACCTTATACACCCATTTACAGCCTATAACATTCTTGCTAGCAGGAAAGGGAACCAAATCCCAAGTCTGAGTTTTAGCCAAAGCAGTTAACTCGTCATTCATGGCAGTAATCCAATTAGGATCATGAAAAGCTTCCTTGTAGGACCTTGGCTCGAAATAAGTATGAAGACAAGAAAGAAAAGACTGATAGGAAAGAGAAAAACATGTATTACCAAAACCATACCAGTTCGGAGGATAACGATCTCGCTGTGGAAAGCGATGTGCAGGAGGAGCAGGATCCAAAGAAACAGTTGGAGGGACAGTAGAGCTAGAGACAGTAGTAGGAAGTGCGTTCTTGGCTGATAAACAATAAGAGGAGCAGGGGAAGCGGGAGCTGGAGAGGGAGCTGGCAAGATATCAGAAGTGCTAGGAAGAGGCAAGGTAGAGACCTCAAGATCAAAAACAAACTCATCAAGAGAAACATCTTGAGGAAATGGATCAACATGAACCAATTCATCCTTGGTAAGAGGAACAGGGGTGGAAGGTATAATGTAGTAGGGTAGTTTTTCTAAAAAGGTGATATGCCTAGACACATATAGCTTTTTGGTGGCAGGATCATAGCATCGATAACCTAGAAGACTAAATTACCCTCAATGGATAATATAAAATATAAATACAATACAATTCACACCAACACCCAAAAACAAAACTGCAGTTGCACATCCACCCAAAGTCATCCCAAAGAACAACTTGTGTTGACTCTCATCTCCATAAGATAACAGGCCGCGCAAAACAGCTGAAAACTTTCTCCAAAAAGACCTCCACAATTGGACTCATGCCAATCACTAGCCACAGTCAGTCATCCAAACAGGAAAGAAAGTGCATGGTGATTTCAAAAAAAATCAGGACAAGGACATGATGGGGATGCAAAAAATAAAATATATTTTTATTTGCTTTATATACAAATAAAACAAAATATATTTTATTAACATTGAAAAATAAACTAAATTTAAATCATTAATCAGAGACTAGATTTGTGTTGCATGAGGCTCTTGGGATCGATTAGATCTGTGTTGCTTAAGGCTGCTGGGATCGTTAGAAGCTAGTCTTTCAACTTCACAAATGAGTTTAGATTAACTTTACAAAGCTCGTCTCTCAATTTTTCAAATCTAATTTTAATTTTCCTCTATCTACTACTAATGTTAGGCATCTAGAGTTATGTTTGATAGTCTTTCATAACACAAAATGTATCTACGAAACAATTAATATCAAAAGCTAAGCATATAGAGTGTATTTAGCATTCTTATTTGTTTGTATTGCTACACTAACATCATAACACTAACGGACCGGACACAAACAAATGAAAGAAGAAATGGGCCATGAGCCTATGTTACCGCCTCGATGATGAACTCTTAGCCGTGAGCTACATACCGAAAAGACTCTCTATTTCTTTGAGAAGAGAATTGTTGGTTTGACTGATGGACTACGTGGGAAATACGAGATCAAGGCAAGCCACTACATGTTCTCCCCTTGCCCTTGAACGATAGAAGAACTACTCATCTTCTCTTTGATAGTAATCGATCAGTTCGCATATATGGTCAATCAATAGGCCCGCGGATCTATTCTTCTACACAATAAATCGCCATCTCGTAGCACCACCACGACACTGATTCTCTGAAAAAACTCCGATTTCCCGACAGTTAGGTAGCCAAAAGTAGTAGTGCGATTCAAATTGATGTTCCCCGTCCTACCCTTGTCCAAAAGTAGAGGCAAATATTCTACCCTACCCAATACTAAATATCAAATGTCTTAAACATCTAATTGAATGATACATGCATATGATTACCACAAACAAATGATATTCATACAATTAATCAATGTGAAATGCATGTCTGTATACAATAAAACAAGGATAATGCCATCAAAATTATGTTACTTCAATGCAAAAAAAAAAAAAAAGACATGGATAAAATTATTTTAATTCTATCCTTACATATAATACAATAAAAAAGGAAAGGACAAAGCCAGCCATATACACGGTTCATAAGAAAACGAAAAAAAAAGGCTGAGAAAATGAGAACGGAAACAGAGAAGGTGTACTGAAGAGTGAAAAGTGAAAACCAAAAAAACAGGGAGAGGATTGAAAAGTGAAAACCAAAACAAAGATGAAGAAAAAAGAAAAATACAGGTGAAAACTAAAACAGAAGATGAAGTAGAGTGAAAAGCAAAACCGAACAACAACAAGAAGAAAAAAAAGAGAGAGAGAAAACCAAAATAAAAGGACTGAAAAGGAAAGCCAATAAAGTAGAAGACAAGTGAAAACCAAAAGAAAAGAATAGTGATTGAAAAAGGGATACTGAAACAGACGGACCAAAAATGAAAACCAAACTAGAAGAAGAATACCTTTCCTTTTTTTTCTTTTTCTGGATTGGCAAAATCAGCCCCACCCCTCCCAACCACACCCAAACACCCATGCCCCTACAGGGGGAGGGAAAATATTAAATTTTCAAATTAATCCTAAGAGCAACCTTACATAATTTGAAAATAGTCATAGCTAACCACCATACAATATATCAATTTTATTTTGTCAAAAAATACCATCCAACTACAACAAAATTATGGAGTGAAGTAATTAAGTGCTGGGTGCATCACCACTACAGACTTTAAAACCTTATGGTAATATAAATTAGAAAATATTATACAAGTCTTACAAATTTTATTTTACTAACAGAAGTGGCATACATGGATGAAACTTTAAAATTTGAAATAGGACCCACTTGAAAAATATGATAGAGACAACTCTCGTGACCGAGTAAGAAAAAATTGTAAAATTTTATACCATTACTCATATAAAATTCAATGAAACATCTTCGCATTAAATAAGATTAATAACACAACAAATAAATTCACAAATTCTGATCATGTGGAAATGCGCAACTTAAAACTAATATTTGTGTTTATGCTAAAATAAATATCATAATTTAAAATGCTGGGAAACTTACCTTGATTTGATATTCGATAACTTTGCATTATCCCCCATGACATCCTTCAACGAAACAAGACATGGGATATGAGGAATTGCTTCGCATTTTCGTTGAACCCCTGGGATCTAGGTATCTCGCAGTTTGTTTGACCGGGTCATAAACAACGAGGGCATTTCTGGAATAGAACATCAATACGTTACCATTGTTCAGATATCTTATAGGCTTGTAAAAACCACCCCAACCATCGTCTCATTAATAGCAGTTCAGTTGAAATTTTGACAACATATGCTCCAGTCCAACACTCTTGTATAGTACCGCTATTCTTCAAAATCCAAATTTCACAATTTTTCAAAGAAGAAGCATTAGACAGACATAGAGAACCACCTAATACTCCCAAACTCACAAAGCCCCTTACACCATGAAACCCATGTGGCGACAAGACACGCCTGAACTTCTCATTATCGAAATCAAAAGAATCTATGAATTCATAGTCATCGTACAACCAAAAAAGAAACCCATTCACGAAGTAATAAATGATGGTCTAACATGACAGAATACCTGCAAATCGTAGATTTTCGACCCTCCTCCATGTTCTTCCGCTCCCAATTGTGTACAATTCAGGTCCCCCAATGAACCAACACTCCTCATGGACCGTTCGATAACTGTCGTTGGGCCATTCGCAACAATTTGTACTTGGATAATCTTTGGACTAAAACCAAGTCCAATAAGAAAAGCATATGTCAAATGGGTTGTGCTAACTGTAATGTAATCACCATCAATTAGAATTACAAACAACAAGAAGAGTAGGACAATCGAAGTAACCATACGACAAATCCAGCATGAATTCACCACAGTGAGCCAACTACAGGGGAGAGTATAGTTGGGGATGAGCTTAATCTCTGCGTCCTTCATAGGGTGATCGAATTTAGAAACAAGATTGACCTTGACATCACCATTGAAAACAAATTCACCATCATCAGTGATATCAAAAACGTTTTGGGCCTCGATTAAGTGAAGGGTTTTGGGAATTGAGCTTTCTCGATTGCCGTAGGAGAGAATTAGAGCACAAACTGAGGATTTCTCGAAATGGGTTTTGAGGAAATCAGGACTAGAGAGAAGAAAAAAAAAAAAAGCCATGGTTTACACACAGACTTGCAAGAAAGAACAGTCTTGGAAGGTAATCTTGAAAGAATCTCGTTGAGGAGTTGATATGGCAAGTCTGATATGGACTTAGTACTACTGAATTGTATCAAATTCATATCCATTTTGTGTTTCTTGTTCAAGAGTAGAAAATTACCCATTTGCTGTTGTTGTTGTTGTTGATCATCACCATGATCGAACATTTCAATGGTTTCTTCTTTTTCAGCTGAATTCTTCTCCATTTTGCGCTTCATCGATTACTCAAAAAACCTAGAGACATATACAAACACATTAGGGCTTAGTTGTTGTGACAAGGATTTCAAAAAGGAAAGTAATAAATGTGACACTCGGATATGTCCTTGAAATTATTCATGGCAAATAGTGCAACTGTTTAAATTTAAATGCCCCATTTGGGGGGAAAATAATATAATAATAATTTATTGATTTATTTGGATCATATTAATTTTTTATGCTTTTTTATATTTTTTTAATAATAAATCAATAAATCAAAAAAAAAAAAATCACTTTCCAAAATAGTCCTAATTTCTACTCTACTTTATTGGAGTTTATTTTTCTGAAAATTTTGTTTACTCACAAAATTTTTAAACATATCACATAAATATAATTTAAGAATCGGTGCATGAAATTTTAATAAATTTTAAAATAATTGTAGACAAGTTTCCTTTGAAGTAGATGAGTGTCAAGTTTGACTCATAATAATCTATTTTTCGGAGAATACGACGATTCTTTTACCATTGTGGCGCTAATTTACCTACTATATTTTACATATTCATACTATTGAATTCTTAAGTTTCCGAAATAATTTGAAAAGAAGTGTTTCAAATCATTGATGTTTTGATTCGGACATGTTCTAAAAAAAGTCAAAGTATTTCGAATTCTTTCAATTTCAAAAATTTTATTATGGTTTTGAGTTGAACTTGGATATATATTTTTTATTTTTTATATTTTATATGTAAAAACAAAAATATAATTATTTTTTTATAAAATTTGAATATTAATGTTGATTGTGAAATTAACAAACTTCAATCAATTTAACCAAACTTATTATTTTCTTGTTTATTACTATAAAATATATATCATATTTATTATTATGTAAAAAAATTTAAATTGTAGAACCAAAACCAGTTCAACTCATGAATAATCTAAGGCTCCGTTTGTTTTCAGAGGTAGAATGAAGGGAATTGATAGTGAGAGGATTAATAATGAAGGAATTGTTAGTATAGGGATTGATAGTGAGGGGATTAAGTAAAATTGTGTTTTTTTTTATGATAGTTGTTGGTGTAGAGATTGTTAAATTATTTTTATATAAAATAAATATAAAATAATAAAACAAATAAAAAAATATACAAAAACATTAAACATTAATGCTTGTTTCCAATTTTCAAAAAATACTTTTCAGAAAATTCTACTTTCTTATTTTCTTTGTTTTTTTATTTTTATTGAATTTTTTTAATATTTCAAGCCATTTTTTTACTTTTTAGACACACCTAACATAAATGCACCTAAAAAGTAAAAAAATTGTAAAAAAAATCTTTTAAAAATTCACTAAATACAAAAAAGACAAAAAAAAAGACAAGAATTTAGTAAATTTTTATGTATTTATTAATTTTTTAAAATATTTTTTCACAAATGTTTTACTTTTTAGATATATCTAAGTAAGGTGTATCTAAAAAAGTAAAAAAATATTTAAAATTTAAAAAATATTCACTAAAAACAAAAAAAATACGAAAATCAAAAAAGTCAGTTTTCAAAAAACTTAATCCAGAAAACTCAAACCAAACACACTGATGTTTTTTAAAAAAATGCCTAACATGTAAAAAAATTTTAAAAAATAAAGATAAAATAAAAAATTTCCAGGAAAAATAAAACAAATAAAATAATGATTTTTACTTAACAAAAAATACAAAAAATTAAACATTAATGTTAAAAAAAATGCCCGACATGTAAAAAATAAATCAAAATAAAAAATTTCTAACCCGCCGGACTATTTTTCTTATACCATGTCACGCCCCAAAATAATACATAAAACCCATCACTTTTAACATGCATTGATATATAAAAGACCTTCATTCTTCTATTCATCAGAATAATTCATTACAAAATGTATTACATGTTAACAACAGACAAATGGCCTACGGGCTTACAACTTTCCAAGTTAACACTTGGTTACAAACAAAGAGTACTAACTCAATTACACATTAAGCCCTTGGCTTGAATCCACATGTAATACATCAAAAGAAAGAAAGACAATAAAGTCTGCCCGCCTTAAGCCTCCCAAGCTATACCCTTGGAGGTGGCATGCTACCCATACCTGAAAATGATATTCCCGTATAGGGTGAGCTAATGACAAAGAGAAATACACTAAACCAGCTATGAACAATGACTAAAAGATTCACAGTTTGATAGATGGTTAACACTTTTACATTCTTTCATAACTCATTACAGTTTCATTTTCCATTCCTTTTCAATTCTCAATTCATAACCATAGTCCAGAACCTGACCAAATAACCGATATGAGACAGTAACTCATATTAAACATTTCCTCATTTCACAATAGATAAGCATACTAGCTATATCAATACATCAACAGATAAGCATATGAGCTATATCAACACTTCCACTGATAAGTATAAGAACTATATCACACTTCCAACGATAAGCATATGAGCTATATCAACACTTCAACAGATAAGCATATGAGCTGTATCTACGGAGTCCATCCCCTCTCTCCTCCCACACAACACCCGGTTTAGAGGTCCATCCCCTTTCTTCCCCTAAACCGTGGAGTACATCCCCTCTCTCCTCCAACACAACACAATGCATATAAACAATTATTATACACATCATCAGTCAATACATAAAGTTAATGTATTCTTTCAAACGTCATACTCAATGACACATTCTAGTGATTAGTTTTAGTTTGCCTAATCATCATGCATTGTCTACAACAATCAAGACTATCCTCCACCGATAGCCCAAAGCAGTTATTTCTAAACAGAAAATAAATGCACAAAATGAATATAAAATCAACATTTCAACTAGGTGAGCGATAAATAATTCAACTACACCCTTTAATCTCATACATTCCCAATTCTAACATTTCTCTATGCTAAACATGCATATAGGTTTATTATAAATAAAACCCTAACTTTTGTAAAATTGCACAAAAGCCCCTAAACTTTCGCAAAATTACCCAACAACCCCCAACATATCAAAATGCTAAAATTTAAAGACAAAACTCATAAAGAGGAGTAGGTTATCCCTACCTCAAATTCGAAGCTCAAACGGAGAAGATGAAAAGAGTTGAAACTCGATCTCCACCACACACCACAAAGCCCTCGAGAATTAACACAACTTTGGCGAAGGAACTATGGCCAAAATCCCAATGGAATTATGGCCAAAATTTAGCTCGGCACAACTAAAATTTATAACTCAAGCTCGGTTCGTAATGGCTAATTAAACCAAGAAAGAACCATAGAAGTTGGTAAGCTAACCCTATGCACTTGCACCTATATATAGGAGTTTGTCCACCTTAAAATGTGTCTTGTAACCGATGTGGGACTTTCAACAAACACACCAAAGGTTCCCAAAATAGAATGAAGGGTCCAAATACATTTACCAAAAGCCTTAAAAGGCACAAGTGCTACAACCTCCCCACCTTAGGAAATTTCGTCCCCGAAAGTAAGGACAAGTTTTTGAAAAACAAGTTTGTCTCCGTTTTTAAACAATGTTAAATGTCAACATGTAATAACTCGACCCATTACCGGTCATTCCATCTCTTGTCAAGAGGCATAATAAATACATTTCATCATGCATTTCCTTTCCTTCTCAACCATTTTCAACATACATGATTCACAATTTCATATCATAAACAATTTTCATGATACATCTCCAGTTCTATAATATGGCCAACATATGCAATATTACAATCAACTCCCATATCAAGGCAGTTCTACAATATTTCCATAAACCAAAATATTTACAATGTGTTACGACTTAAGACATACTTAATGATCTTAAAGTCCAACAATACAACAATACATATATAACATACGTTCAAACATCAACAAATAGGTCCGGATATTTCTCTCAGACCTCCAACTCACGTTCCCAAGTGGCCTCCTCCACTCCGTAATGTTTCCACAAAACCTTTACCAAAGGAATGGTCTTGCCACGCAGGACTTGATCCCGCCTATCCAAGACCCGAACCGGTCTCTCCTCATACGAGGCATCCTCATCTACCTCTAAGTCGGTCCAATCCAATACATGTGATGGATCCGGCTCATACTTCCGAAGCATACTCACATGAAACACGTCATGAACTCTGGACAACTGCGGCGGCAAAGCTAAACGATAAGCGACCTCGCCAATCCTCTCAAGGATCTCAAAAGGACCAATAAACCGAGGGGATAACTTCCCACTCTTCCCAAATCTCATCAGTCCCCGCCTAGGTGATATCTTCAGAAAGACATGATCACCCATCTCAAATACCAACGGTCTTCTCCTACGGTTAGCATATGACTTCTGACGACTCTGGGCTGTAACAAGCCTCCTACGGATAAGCTCAATCTTCTCCGTTGTTTCCCTCACCAACTCTAGACCCAACAAAGGTGCATCACCCACCTCAGCCCAACAAACTGGAGACCTACACGGTCGCCCATACAGGGCCTTAAACGGTGCCATACCGATGCTAGACTGGAAACTATTGTTGTAGGCAAACTCCACCAATGGCAAGTGCCTCTCCCACGTCCCACTAAAGTCAAGGACACAACCCCGAAGCATATCCTCAAGGATCTGAATAGTACGCTTGGACTGCCCATCAGTCTGAGGATGGTATGCTGTACTAAAGGTCAACTTAGTGCCCAATGCACTCTGCAAACTCTGCCACAACCTAGCAGTAAAACGAGGATCTCTATCTGAGATGATGCCATCGACTCGTGCAACCTCACTATGTCCCGAATATACAAGTCGGCAAGATGATCTACCAATCTCTCACGCCAAGATAGGAATGAAGTGCGCCGACTTAGTCAACCGGTCTACAACCACCCAAATAGCATCACTACCCCATCGAGTCCTCGGAAGACCTACAACGAAGTCCATAGTGACATGCTCCCACTTCCACTCGGCAATAGGCAAGGGTTGCAACAAACCCACTGGCCTCTGATACTCGGCCTTCACTTGCTGACAAGTAAGACACTTAGACACGAAAACTGCCACATCTCTCTTCATACCCCGCCACCAAAACTGGCGACCCAAATCCCGATACATCTTGGTGCCTCCCGGATGCACCGCAAGGCGCGAATGGTGAAACTCTCGGAGTACCTCCTCTCGGCAAGACTCCGGCACAAACAGACGGTCTCGGTATCTCACACTCAGGTCGAGATACACCGTCAAACCCTTCTCAACTTTCCCACTGGAGATCTTCTCTCGGAGGGATTCTACCTCAAGGTCACCTCTCTGTGCCTCTAACACTCGAGTCATAAGTGTAGGCTGCGCAAAAATAGAAAACAAGGCCGCAGCCTCAACAGATTCGCCTAGATGCAAATCAAACTCGCCAAGTGCCCCCAACATCTCCCACTCCCGGATGGCTACACAAGCTACATCACTAATGGATTTTCTGCTAAGGGCATCGGCCACGACATTGGCCTTTCCCGGATGATAATGCAACTCGAAGTCATAGTCCTCAATAAAGTCCATCCACCTCCTCTGCCTCAAGTTCAAGTATTTCTGTGTAAACAGATATTTCAGACTCTTATGATCCGAGAACACCTCGAATCTCTCACCATAAAGGTAGTGCCTCCAGATTTTCAAGGCAAAGATCACAGCTGCTAACTCTAGGTCATGTGTAGGGTAATTCTTCTCGTGTATTTTCAACTGACGTGAGCCATAAGCTACCACTTTCCCTTCCTGCATCAACACACAACCCAA
Organism: Camellia lanceoleosa; assembly: GCA_025200525.1. Lineage (NCBI taxonomy): Eukaryota > Viridiplantae > Streptophyta > Magnoliopsida > Ericales > Theaceae > Camellia > Camellia lanceoleosa. The sequence goes on along the minus strand of CM045758.1, from coordinate 176,244,918 downwards.
ACCCTCTCGTGAGGCATCACAATAAACCGCATAACTCAACCCTCTCTCCGGAATAATCAAAATCGGAGCGGTGGTCAATCTAACCTTCAACTCTTGGAACGACTTTTCACAAGTCTCACTCCATACAAATTGGACTCCCTTCCGAGTCAGTCTAGTCAACGGTGAAGCTAATCTGGAGAAATCCTTCACAAACCGGCGGTAATACCTAGCTAATCCCAGAAAATTGCGGATCTCAAACACACTCTTAGGCTGTGCCCAATCTTGCACTGCCTCAGTCTTGGATGTATCAACAGACACCCCTTTCCCGGATACCACATGGCCTAAGAACTTGACTTCCTCAAGCCAGAACTCACACTTCCCAAACTTGGCATACAGCCTATGGGCTCTAAGTAACTTGAGCACCACTCTCAAGTGTTCCTCGTGCTCCTCCTCTGAAGGTGAATAGATCAGAATGTCGTCCACGAAAACGACCACAAAACGGTCTAAGAATTCCCGGAAGATCTGGTTCATCAAGTCCATAAAGACTGCCGGTGCATTGGTAAGTCCAAATGGCATCACCAGAAACTCATAATGGCCATACCGCGTACAGAATGTCGTCTTCGGAATATCCTCCTCCCTGACCCTCAACTGGTGGTAACCCGATCTCAAGTCTATCTTAGAGAAACAACGGGAACCCTTCAACTTATCAAACAAATCATCTATACGGGGCATAGGATACTTATTATTCACCGTAGCCCGATTCAACTTCCGGTAGTCGATACACAATCTCAAGGCACCATCTTTCTTTTTAGCAAAGAGGGCCGGTGCTCCCCACGGTGAAATACTAGGGCGAATGAAGCCCTTATCTAACAATTCCTGGAGCTGAACTTTCAACTCAACCAACTCTGCTGGAGCAAAACGGTAAGGTGCCATAGAAATCAGCGCCGTGCCAGGCACCAGATCAATAGAGAACTCAATCTCTCGATAAGGTGGCAAATCAACGAGGTCCTCAGGAAAGACATCCGAATATTCACAAACTACCCTTGGTAATACAATCTGGGTCTCATCACACTCGTCGTTCTCAAAGCTAGCAAGTATACCACTAAGCTCACTCCGTCCTCGTGGGTCATACCCCGGTGGCAAAACACTACCAACCCGGTTCCCCAAGAAATGGAAACGCTCCCCGCTCACAGTACAACAAGTGACCCTCTGGCGGTAGCAATCAATAACTGCCCGGTATGACGATAACCAGTCCATACCTAAAATAACATCAAAGCCCTTCATGGGCATAACTACAAAAGGAAACGGAAGCCTATGATCGGCGACCTCTATATCACAACCTCTACATCCGTGTTTCAAAATCAACTCACCCCCGATAGGTGACACAACACAAATAGGAGATGCCAATAGTGCTAACTCCAACTCTAACACAGATGCAAATGCAGCAGATACAAAAGAATGAGATGCACCTGTATCAATCAACACACTAGCAACCGAATTGCAAAACAGAAAGGTACCTCTCACAACTGACGGAGCTGGTACTAGGTCCTGCGCGGTAACAGCATACACGCGCCCTGCAGTCCCCTGCTCCACCTGCTCACCTCTAGGAGCATACAACTGCTGTACTGACTGGGACGACGAAGCTCCCGGATTGGCCCTCGAGGCCTGCACAGACTGAGCTGGCTGATAACTCTGCCTCAAACCAGATGCACCAGATGTGCCACTCAACTGCGGGCAAGACCTCTTCATGTGCCCAGGCTGTCCACACTGAAAACAAGACCAAGGCTGGCCCTTGCCCTGACTCTGGTCCTGAGGTCTAGCTGAAGAAGAAGCAGCTCGCTGACCCCCTCCTTTCTGTGGGCAAACCGAAGCCTTGTGACCCAGCTGGCCACACTTGTAGCAGGTGAACTCCCCCTGATTGCCTTTCCCCGAGCACTTCGGACCTTTGGAAAGGTCGATCTAGTAAAGCTACTCTGAGACTGCTGTGGGTTAAAACCCTTTTGTCTCCTACCATCACTCTGTCCATCTTGGCTCCTTGGAACCTTGATGCTTCTCATCATCCTCCTCCTGCATCATAATCTCCATATGAGCAGCAGCATCCACTAAACGTCTATACTCTTGAATAAAAGGTCCTCCAACCCTCAACTTGAGGCCACGCCTCAATTTCTTCTCAAACTCAACACAACGACGTTCCTCAGACGCCACGAGTTCAGGTGCAAACCTGGACAAGTTAGTAAAAGTAGCCTCAAACTCGGCCACAGACATACCCTACTGTTTAAGTTTGCTAAACTGATCCCTTAGCTTCTCCCTAGCAGCTGAAGATAAGAATCTCTCCTGGAAAGCCCCTACAAAAGCCTCCCATGCACCACCAATACGGACCTTCTCGTACTTCCACCATTGACCCGCATCTCCCTTCAGCTGGAAGGATGCCAAGGTCACCTTCAGTGCTCCGTCCTCAATGCATCGAACATCTTACTCATTTGTTCCAACCACTCATCTGCCTTAAGTGGCTCCCTTGAGTCCCCAATAAACTCATCTGAATTAGACCGGAAGAACTCCCTTCTTAAGAAAGAAGGCCCTGCCTCTGCAACCTGATTTTCAGCTCTGAGAATATCCAAAGCTCCTGCTATCTCTCTAGCCAAGGCACCCATAGCCTGCTGACCCGCTGGCTCGGCCATATTGGCCTGGCCAACTCCTTCCTGTATTGCCGGAATCTCATCCGGTATAGGCACCCTCTGCCTCCCAGGCCTACCACGCCTACCACGTCCTCGTCCCCATCCTGACATCCTAATAAAGGAAACGAAGAATATTAGCATATTCATAAACGTGTCGAAACTAAACACTCACGTCCTAATGCATGGACAACTTTAATTCACTCCATGTAAGCATATAAACACATAAGCACTTACGAATTTCCTTTCCGGATAATGATAGTCCCGAGGCGTTACTAGAGTTCCGGTTAGAAACGGCATTGATCAAGTGCTTTTCTAACAAGACTCACAGAAATCCAAGGATCCAATCAACATCCTAGAAATTAAATTCCATACCCACATAGTCACATAAACATGTTATCACATAAGCATATAACAGTATAGCTAAGTCTCTATCAAACGAGACGAACCCATTGTGATACTAATCACTTCCTACGTACCCAAAGAATTCAAACCCGGTACGCTCTGATACCAAGTTGTCACGTCCCAAAATAATACATAAAACCCATCACTTTTAACATGCATTGATATATAAAAGACCTTCATTCTTCTATTCATCAGAGTAATTCATTACAAAATGTATTACATGTTAACAACAAACAAATGCCCTACGGGCTTACAACTTTCCAAGTTAACACTTGGTTACAAACAGAGAGTACTAACTCAATTACACATTAAGCCCTTGGCTTGAATCCACATGTAATACATCAAAAGAAAGAAAGACAATAAAGTCTACTCGCCTTAAGCCTCCCAAGCTATACCCTTGGAGGTGGCATGCTACCTATACCTGAAAATGATATTCCCGTATAGGGTGAGCTAACAGCCCAGTAGAAATACACTAAACCAGCTATGAACAATGACTAAAAGATTAACAGTTTGATAGATGGTTAACACTTTTACATTCTTTCATAACTCATTACAGTTTCATTTTCCATTCCTTTTCAATTCTCAATTCATAACCGTAGTCCAGAACCTGACCAAATAACCGATATGAGACAGTAACTCATATTAAACATTTCCTCATTTCACAATAGATAAGCATACTAGCTATATCAATACATCAACAGATAAGCATATGAGCTATATCAACACTTCCACCGATAAGTATAAGAACTATATCACACTTCCAACGATAAGCATATGAGCTATATCAACACTTCAACAGATAAGCATATGAGCTGTATCTACGGAGTCCATCCCCTCTCTCCTCCCACACAACACCCGGTTTAGAGGTCCATCCCCTTTCTTCCCCTAAACCGTGGAGTACATCCCATCTCTCCTCCAACACAACACAATGCATATAAACAATTATTATACACATCATCACCAATACATAAAGTTAATGTATTCTTTCAAACGCGTCATACTCAATGACACATTCTAGTGATTAGTTTTAGTTTGCCTAATCATCATGCATTGTCTACAACAATCAAGACTATCCTCCACCGATAGCCCAAAGCGCTTATTTCTAAACGTAAAATAAATGCACAAAATGAATATAAAATCAACATTTCAACTAGGTGAGCGATAAATAATTCAACTACACCCTTTAATCCCATACATTCCCAATTCTAACATTTCTCTATGCTAAACATGCATATAGGTTTATTATAAATAAAACCCCAACTTTTGTAAAATTGCACAAAAGCCCCTAAACTTTCGCAAAATTACCCAACAACCCCCAACATATCAAAATGCTAAAATTTAAAGACAAAACTCATAAAGAGGAGTAGGTTATCCCTACCTCAAATTCGAAGCTCAAACGGAGAAGATAAAAAGAGTTGAAACTCGATCTCCACCACACACCACAAAGCCCTCGAGAATTAACACAACTTTGGCGAAGGAACTATGGCTAAAATCCCAATGGAATTATGGCCCAAATTCAGCTCGGCACAACTAAAATTTATAACTCAAGCTCGGTTCGTAATGGCTAATTAAACTAAGAAAGAACCATAGAAGTTGGTAAGCTAACCCTATGCACTTGCACCTATATATAGGAGTTTGTCCACCTTAAAATGTGTCTTGTAACCGATGTGGGACTTCCAACAAACACACCAAAGGTTCCCAAAATAGAATGAAGGGTCCAAATACATTTACCAAAAGCCTTAAAAGGCACAAGTGCTACATACCAAGTCCTGGAGGCCCATCCGAATCCCCTTGGGGCTCACTATCAATCCCCTCCCCATCTCTCAAAACAAACACAATATTAGTGAGTCCCACCTCACTATCAATCCCAATCCCCCCTCTAACTCTCCAAACAAACGGGGCCTAAAAGATGATCACTCTGATCCATAAACACCCATAAATATTTTAGATAGAAATGAAAAGATCATTGAATGCTATATCATGTTATATGAGTTTTTTGTAATTTTTTTTATTTCTTTAATATTACTCTTTGAAAAAATACTAAGTGCTCATGAGTTATGAGAGGGGAATTCGTGCCAAACAAATGGATCAAGCAAATCATTTAACCCGCGGCATTAGACCATGCTACCAAGTAGGCCTGAGACTTGGGTATTGGGCCAGGCTGGTTGGTAGGCTCAGGACAAGGACCGAGCTAGGAGAGATGATAACATCGTCTTCGACGGGGCTAAGTGTCTTCGTCATGTTACCGAGTCAGACATGGTTAGCCTTGGTGAGTGGATGTAGCTCGACTAGGCTGGAGATAACAGACCAAGTTGACTAAGCATCTCAGATTTGGACCGACTAGGGACAACTTGGTCTCGAAGGTTGGTCGACATCAAATCGAGCCATGGATAGCTCGGCAAGCATGTGCTACGTGGCCCAATTGGAATGCTAGGAAGAAAACCCGCTAGTAGTACGTGTTAATACAGTTTGAATGTTTAGTTAATATTGTTTGGCAGTATTGACGTGCACACGTGTAAGGTAACGAGAGGATAGTATATCCACGCGTCCAAGAAAGGTCGAGCAAGGTAATGCGCGTACAAACTATATAAGTCCTGCGATAGCTCTGTGCAAAAGGTCGAAAATCTCTTACAGTGAGCTATTCTTATTTCTTTGTTTCTCTCTAAGGGTGCTAATTTAACCGTTAGAGGGGTTTTACAGCAACACACTTGCTGAGTAGCTTATCGTCATCGTGTTTTTAGGTTGTACAACGCCATTCGAAGTAGCACAGAGCTTGGTCACAAGGAATATAGAAGTAAATACTATTTACTCCCTGTACAAGTTATTTCATTTATTACTTGATAAATTTTTTTGAGTAAACTACTAATAAGTCCTAATAGTTGAATTTAATTCCCACAAAATCGCATTGAAAATAAGTCATAATAAAATCATCACTAAAAATATTATTTGTGACTATTTTTTGCATATGTCACTAAAAATTAACAATTACTGATCTTTTTTTTTTTGGTCATGATTTTTATAAATTATAGTTAAAACTTACAATTAGTGATGCTTTTTGTGACGAATTTTTCAAACTATCGCAGAAAGTTAAAAATCAGTGACATTTTTTGGGACAAATTTTTTAAACTGTCGCTACAATTTATAAATAATTATATTTTTTGTGACAAAATTTTTAAATAGTCACTTAAAATTAACAATTAGTGACGTTTTTTAATAGTGTTTATTGAAAAATGCAATTAATTATCACATGACCTATTGGATAATAAATCCACCTATTAAGACCTATACGTAGGTCTCCCATAATTTTTTATATTGTTTTTTTTTAAAATCAATATAAAAAAAATGTCATCTTTTTTATTTCAAATTTTTAGATACAATTTTTCTATTTTTTAATTTTTCGTATTTTATTATATTTATTTAACTTTTTTCAAACAAAGTTTTTTCTATTTGAATTTTTAACCTCGGTTTGATTTGATTTTTTAAAAACTATTTTTAGATAAGTTATCGTTCATTTTTAGTGTTTATTTTTATTTTTTAATCAATTCTTTATACTTTTTAGATGCACCTAATCAAGATGCATCTAAATTTTAAAACAAATTGGGTAAAATATTTACAAAATACTATAAATAAATAAAAATCCAAACAAAAAACTGTGTGAATTTTTTTTTTTTTCATTTGTTCTTAGTGATTTTTTTTCTTCATATTTTAGTTATTTTTTAATTTTTTAGATTCATCTAATCTTGACATATTTACAAAATATATAAAAAAAAATTAATAAACACAAAGAAAAACCCATTTATAAATAATTCCTAAGAATTATAACCAAACAAAAACTTTTGCCCAAGACTTTATTTTATACCTACCACTGTTATATTATTCTTGATGTATACTATGGCCTCTTTTGGGTAGAGGGTTCAAAGTTATTTTTTGACTTTTAATCTATTTTGGATCATATCAACTCTATTTTTTTACACGTTTTTTCAACAAAAAAAAAATTGAAAAACTAATTTTTAACCAATTTTTCAAAACAATGCTATGTACAAAAGATTGGGCTGCCGATCCATTGGAGGATGTTGTCCAGGCATGTAGAGTTGACAACAAGCCCCGCTTTTATAATGAGAAATGTTTGGACCCTTTTGGGGATGACTCTCACATCTTTAAAGTGATCCTGGTCCTCTATGTATGTGTAGGCTCCACTCATGTATGTGTGAAATCCACATCATGAGTGATCTAGATTTGTGGGAGGTCTTGTGGAAGTGAGGGTCTCAATCATAACTGTTTTATAATTTGAGTCGTTTATTTTATAAGATTTTTTGAGTATATCATTCATAAAAAAAATTAATCGATTTGATAATTGTAGCATTTTTATTTTTATCTCATTTATCTTCATAAAAATGAATAATCTATTTTAAAAAATATTTGTTGTATATTTTTTCAAAAATAAATGCGATAAAATAAAAAAATTATGATTATTAAATCAATTTAATTATTTTCATAGATATAAACCTTATAGAATCAATGATTCAAATTATCGAAATGAGATTTATTATGAACCTCTTAAATTCTCTTAAAATTTGTTGGCTACATAGTTTGTAAAAGCCAGTTACAGTTCAACACGTGGCAGAGTAAGGGTAATATAGGAAGATTGTTCAAGTCTTCGATCCTGATTGTACACGTGGCGATAAGTATTGATTCTCACGTGATCTAAGTCGCACTAGATCATTAAAGAGATGCAAGATGGCATGGCTTCAACGGTTGCTCATATTCAAATTCAAACACAGGAGGGAAGCTCAACTGCAAGTAATAGCGTAGTGGAGCTACTTGCAAGGAAGCATGATCAGCGATCATGGAGGAGCAGTTCGACGGTTCGAAGTGCAGTTCGAAGGTCATCATTGACGAGTATAAATAGCAGGGAAGCCCCCAGAAAAAAGCCCCCCGAACTCAGATCATACAAAACCAGTCTTACTTTACATATTTCTTTTCTAGTTTTTTACATTTCCAGTCTTTAGATACATGCACTTTAATACCTGTTATTTACATTCCTGCACTTTAAATACTCGCACTGTACTTCCTTCATAGGAGTAGTTTCAAGTAGATTCAAGTAGATTGTTGCTGTAAACCTCTACGAGGCTGAGTTTGGACCATTGTAAGTTTTCATTTTAATGAAATACTTCGATTGTTCTTCAAATTAACTGTTATTTCTCTTAATTTCTCCTAAGTCAAGCCACCAGTAAAAGTCCTCTTCATTGAGGCTGAAAGAACTAAAACACAATCGTCTGATAATTGGTTGGCAATTATAATTTTTGTAAGGACTGATTGATCCTTACTGGCACGCTCGCATTTACAAAACTACCCTTCGAAAAGCCAAAAAGCCAACATATATTTTTGGCACGCCCAGTGGGACTTAATTAAAATGGCTAGAAGAAGACGACAAGGAGAAAATGAACGCCTGGAAGAAGGCGTAGAAGGAGAGGTAGAAATGCCTAATCCAGAGGATAATGTGGTAACACATCCTGTGGAAACTCCCATGTTATCAGAACTTATGGTTGAACAGACCAACACTTCTGGACAAGAACCATATATTCATAATATTGGACGAAACCAAGGAATTGGACCATCCACTGTTCCATCTACTCAACCAACAAATCCATGGGATGGTTTAGTAGATGCCATGGGACAACAATTAATGAACACAATGGAAAGGTGGGCAACATCCTTTTTGGATCGAATGAATAACCACCAACCAACAAACACAAGACACACAGAGGAAGTTTTAAATGTCCCTCAGCAAAGATTGGCTAGAGATAAACAGCCTATGCAAGTTAATGGACATTTTAATGGTCAAACTAGTAATCAGAATTATGAAAGACCATCACCTCAGTCTTGGTATGAACCCATTTCGATGCCTATAACAGGCCAAAATGTCTCAGTACTCAACAATGAAGCCACACAAGTTGGTGGATCTGGTCAGGTACAAGAAACTGGTATAAGAATGGTTGCTGTAACAACCCTTGTACTGATTATCGATAAATTACTGAATTAGCTACTGGTTACTGCTAAACTGGACTGATAATGACTAATAATTGAACTAACTGAAGTACTGGACGGACTGATTGAAATCGAAACTGAAATTGAATAAGTTTATCTATTATATTGCATTTCTATCTGTTTGATTGATTGATTACCTGTTTGAGTTTATGTGTTCAAACTGTTAATTAAAGGCCTTATCGGCGGCCGAATTAGGAACCATTTAGTGTTTGGTGATCGGTAGAATATTTGTGATTTAATGGTATAATTATCAGAAAAGTGATTAGGAATGATTAAATTGGATTAAAATAAATTAATTGAAATGTTGGCCTTATTTACACTATTGCCACCTATAGTGGACCTCTATTTCTTATTATTATTAGAGCCTTGGTATAGTTGATTCAACACTCTCCATCAGCCATTTCTCTTTGTTTTTGCCGACCAAGAAGAGAGTTAGAGAGAGAGGGACTTGTTCTTGTTGATTTGCTTGAAGACTTGAAGTAAATTGAAGTGTACTTGCATAATTGAGCTTCTAGGCTTAAACTACAAGACTTAGGTAAGAGAATTCATCTTCTTCATTGTGTCTTTGAGCTAAGTTTTGCATGGTTCATGCTCCATTGTAGAATTAAGCCATGATTTAGTGCAAAGAGGTTGAATTATACTTGAATTCATGCATGCATGGCCATTTTGGTGCATTTTGAAGTTGAATTCATGGTAGATTGTACATGCATGCTCATATTATTGTTGTAATCCATGTTCTCATCTTGTTTTTCAAAGGATTGAGCTCATTTGAGCTAGCATCAAAGCTTTGGAAGAGTCTTAATGCATGCATGTCATGTTTTAATGTTGTTCATGCATGTTCATGAAAATTTGGTTTGGAAATGAGCTTGATTAAACTCCCATTGGGCTTTGATTTTTACAAATTGAGCTTGGAATCAAGTAATATTATGTCCTTTAAAGAGTTTTCCAGAAATTGGGCCCAAGAGGATCGATTTTGGTGGTTGAAAACTGGGTTTTGGACTTGGAGTTCGAATCTGGGTTTTCCAGATTTTTGCCTTCCGCTCGAGCGGGGGAAGTGCCGCTTGAGCGGGGAAATCAAGCTCCCAGTATTTTTTTTGACCTGTGTTGAAGTCCGCTCGAGCGGAGGTATGCGCGCTCGAGCGGAGAAATCGAGCATCCAGCATTTGCACTGTTCATCAGTCCGCTCGAGCGGAGGAATGTACGTCACGCCGAAGGGACCTTTGTTTTTTGTCCGCCGAAAGGAAAACTCGCGCGCGAGCGGAGGCTCTATTTCATTGAAAATTCTGAATTTGCTTTCTATGCACATCTTTGCATCCTCATCCCATCCTAGGCATTCTTAGGCCTAGTTTAAGACATCCTATGGAGGATATAGATGTAGAACCACACCGAGGAAATTTAGGGATTTAAATTATCATCCTTCCGACTGTGAAACTTAGTGTGTGTTCTATTTGTTAATTGTTTAGGGTTGGCTCTCGGGGACGCGCTCTAGCTGCTATTAGCCCAGAACGCTGTGAGTAACAATTGTGTAAAGATATGTTCAAAATGATTAACTTTTGAATCTTGGAATCTGTTCTTGAATCGATATTGTTTCTTGAATGAATGTATGTCTGTATTCTAAACTGCATCGTGCCATCCTTAGCACTTCATCCATCGTTATCATTCATAGAGATCTCTGTCGGTTCCCTTGTGGAACCATATTGTTTACTGATTGATGGCCATCACTACTGTTGGGTCTGTTAAGACCTGGTCTGTTAAGACCTACTGTTTACTGCACTGATAGGCTAATGGATGTACCACATATGACTGATTGACTGAGATACTGAAAGACTGAAATATTGTTAAATGAACTGTTTTCATTACTGTAAGGACATTCATTCATAACCTCTTTACGCATTATGTTATTCACTGGGCTTTAGCTCACTGTTTATATATATATGTAGGTGCTTAGCAGCCAGACCGGAGCTAGGAGCGTGGGTTAGTCCCCAGTTTTGTCAAGCCAACCTATGTGCCTCACTGCGAGGTTCCGGGACGCCATGCCATGGCCTGGGGTGTTTTTGGTTTCCCCACCAGTCTCCCTACTGTTTTGTGTTACTGTATAGACTATTACCTACTTTACTGTACTGTTCTTAAGGGATTAGGTCCCTGTACTGAGTGTTGTAAATGATTGTATAGACTGTACTGTTCTGAACTGTTTGAATGCATGAAAAATGTTTTTGGCATACAGACTTTCACAGCTCAATGGACACTATTAATTAATTTATCAGATTGGCTTCGTTCCCGAACTCGTTTCTATCAGATATCATGTGCCTTGGTAATCTCGGATTCTTGACATCGATACGATGCTAAACCCATAGGGTCGGGTTTGGGTCGTGACAGTTGCGAATCCCATGTTCGAAGCCATACCTGGCACTAGGGGATATACTAACCCCTTATTCGAATTTATACCTGGGGGGTTGGAAGGTTTGCCTGGAAGAGACACAACACCTGTTCCAGCACCTTTCGCAGGTCCTTTTGCAGGACAGGCTCAAAGGGGTTACCCACACCCCCAACAGCAACCTGCACCATAAGGACAACCAGCCCCAAATTTGCCACATTATGGACCAAGAGGACCACAAGCACAAGTTTGTCCACGAACTCGTGGTTTGCCCCTCCAAAGAGTGGTTCAAGAAAGACAAAATATGGTCCCTAGGGACCAAATTGCTGATATTGTTAGGGAGATGTGTGGACCGATAGCTCGGGGGGTCCAGACTCCTATATACAGAAAACCATACCCAGAATGGGTAGATAGGGTACATGAATACCCAAGGGGATTCAGGATACCAGATTTTACCCTTTTTTATGGGACAGGAAATCAATCAACAATAGAGAATATTGCTAGGTTTGCTGCTCAATGCGGTGAATTTACTAATCATGACTATATGAAACTACGATTATTTCCAAATTCTCTAACTGGGGGAGCATTTGTATGGTACATCAACCTTACACCTGGCTCCATTCAAAATTGGCAACAAATGGAAGAGGCATTTCATGCCCAATTCTTCCAATCGGAGCCAGAAGTATCCATGGCAGACTTGGCTAGATTGAGTCAAAGGCCTGAAGAAAAGGCTACTCAGTTTATTGCTAGATTTAAAAGGGCTCGAAATAAATGTAGAGTCATCTTGCCAGAGCCATAATTTGTAAGATTGGCTCAAAATGGTTTAGAGTTCAGGCTTCGAAAAAAGTTTGACTCAACTGAATTCAAAGATCTGGTGAAATTAACCTATAAGGTGTCTAGGTATGAAGCATTACTAGAGGAGGAACAAGATCGAAATAATGCATCATACAAGACATATTATAGAGATCCTAATTATGAAATAGATGCAGCAGAGATTGTAGGCAAAGAGCCTGTCATCTGTGAAGCATTAATTCATAAGGATACAACAATTGACCAGCAGTTTAAAAAGAAAGACCTTCACAGAAAGTACTCTTTCGATTTAACAAAAGCAGATGACATTTTTGATCATTTGCTTGCGGCCAACTTCCTTAAGTTACCAAAAGGAATAAAACTGCCATCTCCAAATGAAATTAAAGGAAAAGTATACTGTAAATGGCATAACTCTTGGTCTCATTCGACTAAAAACTGTATTGTTTTTCGAGACAGGATCCAAGAACAAATTCGAAAAGGAAGTTTGAAATTCCCAGCCAAAGCAGAAAAGGCCATGGGAATTGATAGTGACCCATTTCCAGAAGTTGGAGAGGTGGCAGCCAATGTCATTACGTCAGATTTCCAGAACTTGTCCTTGACGGAATTGGAGGAGGTTAATGTGTAGATGCATGTTGCCAACCAGACAACCATCAAGAAGGACACTAGAAACCCACCAGCTATTGGACAAGGTTTCTCACATCAAAAGGAGAACTCTAATGAAGAATCACTGGATGATGATTCCTTGGAAGCAGTAGTGATGCAAAGGATGTGTCCTAGGTGCAGACTGAGTTACAAGTGGTTGAAAGGGCTTCCAACTGATGGGAAGCAATACTACAGGGATGTTCAGAGACGCCCTAAATCAAACAATGCTTACAACAAAAGGCCGTATCCGGCTAGTGATAGGCAGAGACCACCAGTGGTTGAGCCTGCAGTGGACAAATTGCATGCTAAAGGCAAAAGGCCTTTATATGAATCCAGGCCACATAACTATTACAGAATGGAGAGCAGTCATTCTGAAAGAAGGTTGGAGAGAGGCTCAGTTCATGGAATCAAAGCCAGAAATTGGCCCCCCAGACCAACTTCACACAGGACAGAAGACGGCTACCCTTATCGAAAGTCTGAATCAGACTCAAAACATGAGGTCAAAGCCAAGCACTTACCTTCACGGCCAGCCTCGAAGATGGCTTCGAAGGTAGGAAAAAGCGGTTCAACGTCTGAGTCAGCAAGTTCATAGGTACCTAGGGTCCCAGATTGGTTTGTAATGCAAAACAAACCTAGGGAAATGCCTGTTCGAAGGGATGTTGGAATCCAAGGACGGATGGTCAAGCCTCCTTTAGTGGCTCCTAACAATTGGGTATTGCTTAAACACCCAAAGACAAAGGAACCAGGTTTGGTCCCAGTCATTTCGAGATCACAAAGGAGAAAGATCCAGCGCAAGTACGCTCAGTACCAGAATGAGATGAAAGAAAATGGAGAGAGCTCTTCATTGGTCCAGGCAGAAGGAAAGAAAATTCTAGAGTCAGACCGTACTCCAAAGTCAACTCCACGGAGCAAAGTGGGTTGCAGTAAAGAGCAGTTGGCCAAGGTTCACTCTGAACAAAAAGCCAGAGAGAAGTCGAGCTTCGCAGGTTTGGAGAAAGCTCTGATGGAAAGTGATAGCGAGACTGAAGAAGAAATTGGCGTAAGCCAGAAGAAAGAAATAATGGAGGAAGAAATGTTCGAAGCCTTCATGGCTGAACAAACATTTTTGGTTGGAGAACCAGTTGAGAAAGATTCTTCGAAGGAATCAGTTAACAATGAGGTACCAGAGTGCAGCATGGAGGATGCTGTTGAAGCAACTGAACAAGGCGGCCAGGAGGGGAAGCAAGTACAACCAGCCATCCAATTTAGCTCATTTCCTCCAGTATCGGTTAACATGGTACACATATTGCCTCATGAGTTCCAAGCTAGACATGAGGACCAAGATGACCAAGACATGGATCCTATTCCTGTCTCTAGTGAAGGTTCACAAGTAAGTATGGTGCAGGATGGTCCTGGGATGGCTACCCCAATGGAGACTGACTATGAGAGTGAGGAGGAGGTGAGCATAAACCTCTCTTATCCTTTTGAGTATCCCTCGAATTCCATGACGCAACACGTCAAGCCTTTGTACATCAAGGCTTTCTTTGATGGGATACAACTGAACCGAGTCCTGATAGACAATGGGGCAACGGTGAACTTACTCCCGAAATCTTCTTTGAAGAAACTAGGAAAAAAGAATCCCAGGTTAATCCCAACCAATACAACCATTGCTGGTTTCGCTGGAGATAAACAGATGGCCCAGGAGATTCTGCCCGTTAACTTAAGTGTGGGAACCAGGGACTGCATGACTGCATTCTTCGTAATCGACAGCAATGCTAAGTACAATGCATTACTTGGCAGAGATTGGATCCACACTAACAAATGTGTGCCTTCCTCTTTACATCAGAAAATTGTGATGGCCTTAGGCAATGGGGAGACAGAGGAGATTGATGCAGATCATCAACCCTTCATAGCCTGTGCAGACTTTGCAGAGGCCAAGTTGTATATTGAGGGAGTGACACCTCTCAATATACTGAGGAAAGTTGATGGCTCAGCCGAAGTGACGGCTGATGAGGAAGTGACACACCTAAAGCACTTAGTTCAGGAGAGTGCTGACGAAGAAATTGTCGTTAAAGATGACAATGATGCCTGGTTGTAGGCAAGGAGATAAGATACAAGAAGCCAAGTCTTTGGCTTTAATTCAATTTTCAACATTGGATGTCAAAGCAATAGTCCAGAAAGTACGGGAGCAAGAGAGGGAGGCCATGATAATTGGTCAAAACAAAGAAGAACAATTCGTAGTCTTGACTCTTGGTAAATACTGTGCATTGGACATTGAAACAAAAGTCCAGGAGATACAGGAAGAGGAAGCCTTGTGGACAGATTTTGTCTATGAGGAAGAGGGCAGAGATGTTGAATTAAAGAGCCTAGGAGCAGAGCAATACAGGGATGTTGCTTCGAAGGTAGCAGAAACCAAATGAGAGGTTTCAGTGAGTTCCCAAACACAAGACCCCTTAGAAGAAGTAAATTTAGGGGAAGGTTCTATACAACAGCCCACATACATAAGTGCTTGGTTGAATGTTCTGGACAGAGACCAGTTGGTTATTCTCAAAAAATACAAAGATTGCTTTGCATGGTCTTATAATGAACTGCCAGGATTGGATAGGTCATTAGTGGAACATAGGCTCCCTATGAAGCCTAATTTCAAGCCATATAAGCAGAAACCAAGGAGGATGAGTCCAGAAGTAATTCAGAAAGTCAAGGAAGAGATCCTCAGACTACTTAAAGCAGGCTTTATTAGGACAGCCAGGTATGTTGAATGGCTATCTAATATTGTGCCTGTAGTCAAGAAGAATGGTAAAATGAGGGTATGCATTGACTTCAGAAACTTGAATCTAGCAACTCCAAAGGATGAATACCCTATGCCTATAGTGGATCTGTTGGTAGATAATTCAGCAGGGCATCAAGTTTTATCAATGATGGATGGACATTCTGGTTATAACCAAATCTGCATTTCGGAGGAGGATGTCCACAAGACAGCATTCAGATGTCCTGGGAATATTGGTACCTTCGAATGGGTTAAGATGCCATTTGGTCTGAAGAATGTTGGAGCTACATACCAGAGGGCTATGAACACCATCTTTCATGACCTCATTGGAGGGTATTTAGAATGTTATATTGATGACATTGTAGTGAAATCCCAGTCCATGGAGGAACATCTGCTTCATTTGGAAGCAGCTTTTGAAAGAATGAGGAAGTTCAAGTTGAAGCTCAATCCCCTTAAATGTGCTTTTGGTGTATCATTTGGAAATTTCTTGGGTTATGTAGTGCACAAGAAAGGAATACAAATTGATCAGAATAAAGCCAAAGCCATCATTGAAGCCAGACCTCTATCAAGTAAGAAAGAATTACAAAGGTTCCTTGGACAGGTTAACTTTCGTCGAAGGTTTATTTCTAACACTGCAGGGAAAACTAAAGTATTTTCTTCCTTGTTAAGGATGAAAGATGAAGAGGAATTTGTGTGGACAGCAGAGCATCAAATTGCTTTCGAAGGTATCAAAGCCTACTTGGCCGATCCTCCAGTGCTGATGCCACCTAAGGGTAATAAGCCCTTGAAGTTGTACATAGTTGCAGCAGAAGATTCATTGGGAGCTTTCTTGGCTCAAGACAATGAAGAAGGCAAGGAGCAAGCTGTTTATTACCTTAGTAGGTTTTTAAATTCTTGTGAATGTAAATATTCAGCTGTTGAAAAACTGTGTCTTGCTTTGTATTTTGCTGCTATGAAATTAAGGTATTATCTTTTGCCTACAACTGTCTTGGTAATTGCAACCACAGATTTGGTTAAGTACATGTTATCTAGACCGATGTTGAGGGGAAGAATTGGCAAATGGATACTAGCCTTGTCAGAATTCCATTTAGAATATGTCCCTCAAAGGGCAGTGAAAGGGCAAGTTTTAGCCAATTTTCTGGCAGACCATCCATCTCAAACAGAGAACCAAGAGATAATGGAACTTGGTATGGCCAGTGTTGAGCCATGGCAAATGTGGTTTGATGGGTCGAAAGCCAATGGCCTAATTGGAATCGGTGTTGTGATCAAGTCTCCACAAGGGGTAGAAACCACACATGGTTTCAGAGTGGATGAAGCTACCTGTTCCAATAACTAGGCTGAATATGAAGCCTTAATAGTGGGACTAGAAATTCTTATTGGATTACAAGTACATGCAGTTGACATATTTGGGGACTCTCAGTTGGTGGTCAACCAAGTGAAAGGGATTTTCAAGTGTCAAAGCATAAGTATTTTACCATATTATGTTGTAGCATTACATTTGCTTTCCCAATTCCAGATAGCAAATGTGACTCATGTCCCAAGATTCTTAAATGATAGAGCCAATGATGTGGCTCAGAAAGCTTCGAATTTCAAGAGAAGGAATAATGTCCAAAGAGATATAAGCCAAACAACATACCAAAGATTAATACAACCTTTGAATAAAAGGAATGTGGTTTTGGAAGTCAATCATAATGACTTACAAGAGCAAGATTGGAGGCATCCAATAATGCAATACTTGGCTGGTCCATCCTTGAAGGCCAGCAGAAAAGTCAAATTGCAGTCTATGCAATACATGATATATGGTAATGCTCTCTACAAAAGGGAGGGGGAGATGGTTTACTACTGGAATGCTTAAGCCCAAAAGAAGCATTAACAGCTATGGCTGAGGTTCATGAAGGCATCTGTGGTGCTCATCAGCCTGGGGTAAAGATGAGGTGGTTACTTCGAAGGCATTCCTATTATTGGCTAACTATTCTTAAAGACTGCATAGAATATGCAAAGGGTTGCCAGGCATGTCAAAAACATGGCACAATAAGGCATGTTCCCATAACTGACTTACATGTAGTAGTGAAGCCTTGGCCATTCAGAGGATGGGCCATGGACATGATGGGAAAAATACACCCACCTTCTTCGAAGCATCATTGTTTCATTTTAGTGGCCACTGATTACTTCACTAAATGGGTTGAAGCTAAGCCATACAAGGCTGTAGACCAAACAGAGGTTATTGGCTTTATTAAATATTTGATCCATAGATTTGGCATCCCACAAACCATAACAGTTGATAATGGAACTGTGTTTGATAGGAAAATGGTGAAGTCTTTTGTGGCAGAGTTTGGAATTAGCCTTGTTAATTCCACACCCTACTATACACAAGCCAATGGTCAAGCTGAGTCATCCAACAAGTCCTTGAAAAAGGGAATACAAAAGGTTGTGGATGATAATCCTAGGGATTGGCATAACCTGTTGTTGGATGTTTTGTGGGCTTACAGAACTTCCCCAAGGTCAAGCACAGGAATTACTCCCTATGCCATGATGCAGTTTTACCAGTGGAGATTAATGTTAGATCTTTGAGGGTAAGATGCCAAGATCAATTAGACCCTGAACAATACCATCAAAGTATGTGCTTGGAGTTAGAAGGCATAGATGAAGCCAGGATTTTGGCACTAAACAGTATTCTTTTCCAAAAGAAGAAAGCAGCCAAAAATTATAACAAGAAAGTCAAACACATTGGCTTTGATGAAGGTGATTTGGTATGGAAAACAATACTCCCAATAGGAATTAAAAGCCATAAGTTTGGCAAGTGGTCACCTAACTGGGAAGGACCATACCAGATTCATAGAGTGCTGCCTTTTGGGGCATACCATTTGAGGAATTTGAATGGTTATGTACACCCCAAAAAGATTAATGGCAGATATTTGAAACCTTATTTTCCAACCATTTGGGAAACACAGGGAACAAAATGAACACTAAGTACAAGAACACAAGACTACCCAGATGATATACAAAAATTGTGCTTTCATAAAGAATTAAGTACATTTTGCCACAAATTGGCCCAAAAATCATTACAATGTCTTAATTGTTTTTGTACAATAGATTTCCTATCGATAAGTGAAGGAGCTAGTTGAATAGCTGCAGCCATCTCTTTCTTTCGATCAGCCAGTCCTTGGTTGATGAGTTGCAGTTTTGTATCAGTTCGGACTAAGGCTCGATTTACTGCAGCTAGCTCCTCTTCAAGTTGAGCTTTCTTCTCCAGCAGCTGGACTCGAAAGTGGGAGGCGGAGGAGTGTTGTTCCTTAAGCTTCGACACTTCATTGTGTACATGGGAAACAAAACTCCGGTCACCAGTCAATTTCTCATCCTCAGCCTTGGCAGTTTGGCAAATGCCGATGTAGAAATCAACAGTAGCTGCTGCCTGGGATAAATGACTGGAAACATCCATGCCTGACTTCTCAGCAAGTTTGCAGCACTGGAGGAACCCATTTCTAATTATAGGTCTCTGTAGAGCTTCAAAGGGAATCCTCGAAAAGGAAATCAGCAGTTCCAAGCATGTGTCCAGGTCTATTGAAAGTACAGAAGGCTTGCTGCTAGAAGAAGAGCTCTCGAGAATTTCCAGTAAAGAGTCAGCCAAAACTAGTGGCTCAGCTTCAACATTGGAAATTGGAGAAGTAGAAGGTATATCGAAAAGACTAGCTAGTCTTCCTTCGAAGATGTCTACCTCATCCTTAGACATGAAGGGCATAGAGAGTGTTGTGGTGGAAGGCACAAAGGACTACATGGAGATAGGAGAAATGAGTGGAGCATCTTTGGCAGTCTCTATGATTCTAGCCACCATTGAGTCAAGTGAACAGGGGCTGGAAGTAGGCAAAGGTGATGAACCATGAGTGGGGGAACAACCAGCACCCTCTGTAGGAGAATCAACTGCCATTATGGATGAAGTAGCAGTTGAAGTCTCTGTGAGAGAAGGAGGAGCAAGGCTCGAAGGAGAATTGGATTGAAGTAGGTCGAAGGTCAAGAAAGGGAGGTATGGTTCTAAGCCAAGAAGGAGAGATGCAGGAATGCTAGGGCTCAAAGAAGGTACATCGAATGTTGACCTTGGAAGTGGGAGTACAATTTGAACAACTTTGACATTCTGCATTTGATCAACCTCAACTGAAATTGAGGGAGGCCTCATTGGAAAGATAAATGCAGTAGTTGTCGCTGCAAAAGGAAGAAATGCAAAGTAATGTCAAACCTCAATACCAAAAAGCCCACAAGGAAAAATAGCAGAAACATGAAGGAAATTACTTGATCCAGAGGCACTGGCACTGATGGGAGAGCTGCGGAGAGAGTAATATTCAGCAGTCTGTTGCCTTCTTGTTATTTCCCTTTGTGATGCATCGGCAGCAGCAGCTTCCTCTCTTAGCATTTGTTGCTGCCGTCTCTTCTCGGCCCTCTCAAATACAATGATTGCCTTAGAATGTTCCTGCTCGACTGCCTTGGCAGCTGCTTCATGAATAGGGTCTTCAACCAAGTCAGTAGCTGAGGCAGCCACTTTCCTTCTTTTGCCTATTGCTTCGGCAATAGTTTCGGAATCAGAGTCTTCATCGAAATCAGAAGGAGAGACAATCATCTTTCTTCTCTTTCTTCTCTGTATCGATTTTGTTGGTTCTTTCTCAATTTCCTTCTCAATTTCATCAGTTTGAGATCCAGATACACTAGAAAAGAACTCCCCTTCGCCTCTAGCAGTTTCTTTTTCTTCTTCTTCTTCTTTTTCTTCTAATTGAACTTCAGGCATCTCCTCTTCTAGCTCAAGGAGTCTCTTCTTCTTTTGCTTTTGACCACCTTCACAGAAGAAAAATCAAGAGTAAGGTAACCATCATAATGGGGGAAGTCGAAAGAAAAAGGACAAAGATATATACCTTTCTTCGAAATAGCTCGGGTAACTTTAGGAGGAGTTGTGGCAGCAGAAATGGACTGGGATGTGAGAGGTGCAGTGGGAGAAGTACCAACTTCAGCTTCCTTGGACTTTGGCATATCTAGGACCTTGAGTAGGTTTTGAGGTGAAATGGCCAAATAGATTTCCATATTGTTCGCCCACCAATTTTGGTACCTTTTCAGTACGGTACCTTGAGGAATGAAAGGGGAATACTCAAAATTGGCCAAATCATCCATAAACTTGAAGGTTGCCTCTTCTAGCCTCGACCTCCGAACTTTCAAATCTCTCTTGGTGAGACTTAAATTGGTATTGCTACAAAGAGGTATTGGAACTCCCTGCGTAAAGCCAAATTGTCTAGCAAATTGAGCAGGACAGTAAGGCTCGGCTATGCATTTATAAGCTCTGGGATTCGTAGTCCCGATAAATAGTTCTCTGGGAAGAAGAAGTGAAGCCCATATGTCCTTGTGAACAGATGAAGCACAAAGCCTGTCACTTAGGAAATTATTCAACCAGGTTGGACCAATGCTAGATTCGAAGGGGCGGAAAAAGTGAATAGGAGGGGCAGTTGGCAGCTGATGAAAGAATGAGAAATAAAATGCAAAAGTAGAGGGAGAAAGCGAAGCATTGGCCAGTCTTATGCCATGAGTAAGGGAGTGTAGCCTAGAGAATTTAAGGCACTTGGATTGCAATTCAGTAAAATAGGTGAAAAGCCAAAGCTGAAGGATCCAGAATGGCCCCCCTTGATTAGTATCTAAGGGTTTCTCACAAAAGAGAGAACAAACTCTATATACATGGCCTAGAATGTATGGGGCCAGGGCTACCTTTCGCTGCAAAACAAAGGCTTTGGCAAGAGGGGCAAATTCAGGCATAATTCTTTGGGAGGAGGTGCAAAAGAGGAATTTGCAAAGCCAGTACAGTAAGAATGAAAAGAATTCCCTATCAGTTACCAAACCCTCTCTTTTATTCTCGGCTTTAGCAAAATCACTGTAAGATGAGTTAAGGGGGAGGGGGAGGAAAAAAGAGACGACTAAGTCAGGGAAATCTGGTGTAATAGGAGCACCAATAGGGGACACTCCTAGTAGATGACAAATATCAAGAACAGTAGGGGCCATCATCCCACATTTAAATTGAAAGAAGTTAAAGATAGGGTTCCAAAAACATAAAGCAGCGGGAACTAAGAAAGGGTCCTCTGGGATAGTTACCCTAGATAATCGGAGAGCATCGAGGAGGCAGAGCTCTTGAAGGTCCAGTGTCCTAGCAGGAATGACCCGGTCATACCATTCTTGCCACTCCGGTCTCACCGTAGGCCAGCATCGGTGAGGGCGATTGATCCTCCAGGTCCCCCAATCGAGACCACCTTTGTAAAGAAGACATTGGTTCTCTAGACGAGGATACAGAGCTGGGAGCTCATTAAGGATCTCTTTAAATATGGGTCCGAGCACGTAATCTTGCTGCGCATGGCGACGAGGGATAAAAATACGCCCATCAATAGCACTTTGTTCTCCAGCCTTGTACTTCTCACATTCTGCATCGATGAGCCTTTTCAAAGCCACAGATGAGCTCACACGCTCTATGACTGGCATTTTTGGTGAAGAAGAAGCCATTGATAAACACGTCATTTCAGAAAAGGAAGAGGAGAATAGAAAGAAGTGGAAGACTGATGAGGGTTAGCGAAAGTAATTTTAGAGCGCAAACAAAGGGGTTTTAAAAGACCTTTATGCCTGGAAGGTATATCCCGTAAGTCGTTAAAGTACTAAAAGTACGAACACGAGGAATCTCTTCCGATATTGACAAATTTGGAGAGAAGGGCACATTTTTAAGTAATGTCAGCTTCGAAACAAGATGTTTGGCTTCGAAACCAGATGTTGGCGCCAAAAAATCAAACAACAACGGCTTCGAAATGTATAAGTCGGCTTCGAGGCGAACTACATGTTCAGAGTTGTAAAAATACTCAAGAGCAAATTCACTTTGAAGAAATTAGGAACCTGTAATGGGTTTCTTAAACAGAAGTAACGCCCTTGAGGCAAAATTTGAGGACCTTTGAGGAAGCAAATAGTTGTTTGAAACATCTAAACCAATGGTTGGTTTATGTATTTACTGGGAATTGTTTGTTCGGTTAAAACAGTGTATCCCAAGAGCAGTTTCCATATTGTTGTAAGTTTGGACTGTAAAACTAATCAGTACTAATCATGATTAGTTTGTGGTTATGATTAAAACAGGTTTTATGGGGAAAGATTGTTAAATTTGAAGCATCAATTCTAAACCAAAGTTCAACAAAGTTGGTAACCATGGTCCATGAATTGAAAAATTCATCTCAGCATCCTTATTGGAATGGATTGGATCTGTATTCGAAGGTTAAGATTGTTGAATTCGAAGCATTGTTTCTAAATAAAATCAGCAAAAATTGTCAATTTATATTCCAAAAGTTGGAAGAATTCATGCTGATTTTAGTGTTGTAACAATTGTATCCAGTTTCGAAAGATGAGTTTGTTCAGAAAGAAATTTCGAACATTGCTTTTAAAACTAAGATGGAGACAAACAATGCTAAAACAATCTTAGTTGTATTAAAGAAGAGCAATTACATCGAATGATTTTATCTGGGTAAAAATTCAAGTTCATAAAAATAAGGAATGGAGTAAATAACGAGGTCATAAAATTTAATCCAACAATGATCAATGAATTGTTGCTCTTTCTTTATTATCTCTTCCATTTCCTCTAACGTTGGCTGCATGAGCTGATGTGCTCTTACTTCATAATAGAGCTGTTCAGCCTTTTTTTCGAAAGCTTCCTCTCTTAATCTCTGTTCCGATTCGCCTATAACCAAGTCATCCCAATACGCAGAGTCCTTATTCTTGAAGTCATCGAAATCATCGATGAAGTTCTCTGCTTCGTATTGGGCCTGGATTCGAAGAGACGAAAGTTGGTCTAAAGATTGTAGATTGACCAGAGAATTTCGGTGCCAGTAGAGAAGCAATGGAAGTTGGTCTAGAAACATATGAAGTTCCGCTTGAGCAAGGGGATTAAGGACATGGCTCCTAGTCAAAATATCACAGGCCCATTTAAGGTTCTTAAGAGGGACGTCACCCTCAAGAACATTAAAGGGCAAGTGAGAGAAAGCTGCAAGCAGGAATTGAGCTTGTTTTCGCTCATCTGGAGTAGGGGAAGGAGGAGCTTTGTAAGGAGGAAAAACTTTATCCATAGGGAGGGCAAGCCTCAGTTTCTCAGTCCAGTTAAGAGTCGGCGAAGGAGGAGGTGTAGATGCTTCCGTTTCAGAGGATGAAGAAGAAGGCGTGGATGCTTCCATTATAGGAGGTGGCACGGGAGCGGAAGGAACGAAGGCATTAATATAATTTAGTCAGTCAGAAGAACAAATCTTCGCCTTTTTGGCCAAGAATGAAGGATTATATCCTTGTGCCTCTTCAAAGCACTGAGCTAGGTTCACCATCTTGGTAGGCATGGAGGATGTGTACCATGCTACAAGCAGATTTGCCTTCAAACTACGACGATGATCAATGGGCACATAGGGATAGACTACTGAGCTTCGAGCATAAGAGGGAAATTCTAAGGGGTCAGTGAACTCAACAAAGTGATGGTTGATTCGTTCCCTCAAATCAGGGGTCTCAGATGTTGACCAACTTGACCAGCCTGAAGCCCCAGAGGAAGTTGAAGCCACAGCCTGATCCCATGCAGAGGTTTGTGAAGAAGTGCTTCCCAAATCCATAGTTGCAACTTGTCGAATCAAAGGTTTGAGAGCAGATTGTTTGAGGTACCAGGAAGAGTTAGAGGAAAAACTTTCTGTATCTATATCTGCAACTTTTTGAATCGAAGGATTGAGAGCAATGTGTTCGTAGTCCAAAGGTTGGTGATTTGCATAGGCTTCCATGACCTGAATATAAAAAGGTGGATAAAGGTAGCTAATGAATGCGTGGAGGTTCTTTCGAGGGTAAGCAGCAACAGCATTACTCAAAGGCTCTTCATATGCTCGATCAATAGAAAGGGAAGTTGATTCAGCCATAGTCTGTTCGAATATTAAGGTATTGGGATGTTCGACGAGTTAATACAAATGATCACCAAATAGATGACGGTTGTGTTTCCAGAATATGGATTCCATACACATTCTAAAAACGCGGGAGAAAAGCTGCGATCCACTAATATCACCAAGTATTGGATATATTAATGTGGGGGGTAATGTTGGCTACATATTTTGTAAAAGCCAGTTACAGTTCAACACGTGGCAGAGTAAGGGTAATATAGGAAGATTATTCAAGTCTTCGATCCTGATTGTACACGTGGCGATAAGTATTGATTCTCACGTGATCTGAGTCGCACTAGATCATTAAAGAGATGCAAGATGACATGGCTTCAACGGTTGCTCATATTCAAATTCAAATACAGGAGGGAAGCTCAACTGCAAGTAATGGCGTAGTGGAGCTACTTGCAAGGAAGCATGATCAGCGATCATGGAGGAGCAGTTCGACGGTTCGAAGTGCAGTTCGAAGGTCATCATTGACGAGTATAAATAGCAAGGAAGCCCCCAGAAAAAAGCCCCCCGAACTCAGATCATACAAAACCAGTCTTACTTTACATATTTCTTTTCCAGTTTTTTACATTTCCAGTCTTTAGATACCTGCACTTTAATACCTGTTATTTACATTCTTGCACTTTAAATACTCGCATTGTACTTCCTTCATAGGAGTAGTTTCAAGTAGATTCAAGTAGATTGTTGCTGTAAACCTCTACGAGGCTGAGTTTGGACCATTGTAAGTTTTCATTTTAATGAAATACTTCGATTGTTCTTCAAATTAACTGTTATTTCTCTTAATTTCTCCTAAGTCAAGCCACCAGTAAAAGTCCTCTTCATTGAGGTTGAAAGAACTAAAACACAATCGTCTGATAATTGGTTGGCAATTATAATTTCTGTAAGGACTGATTGATCCTTGCTGGCACGCTCGCATTTACAAAACTACCCTTCGAAAAGCCAAAAAGCCAACAAAATTACTATAAGACACAAGAAGTTATTGTGAGGCCTGTTGAGGGCTTATTCCAAGTCTCTTTTAATGATTCAAATTATTCATATTGTAAAGTTCGTTGAATAGATCATCCATACAAAAAATAAAGTTAATTGAACATATGTAGTCCTATTAAAAAAAACATATAATTTTTTTAAAAAATAAATGGCTAACATGATTTTAATAATTTCAAAAAATAATTAAGCTTTGATCATAGGGTTACGGATTTTCGATCAATTTAATTTTTTACATGAATAATATATTCGACAAAATTTATAATATGAGCAGTTCAAATCATCAAAATAAATTTAGCAAAAAACTCTAAAACTCCTCACAACAAGACTATGTTTGAAAATTAATTATTTTAATTTTTTATTTAAAAAAATACAAAAAGAATAATACCCAAGTTTCCCAAACGGGCCTATTAATTAATATTGAGAAAAAGTCCAACCTAAAAGGTTTATTTTATTTTATGTGATGGGGCCTATTAATATTGAGAAAAAGTCCGACCTAAAATGTTTATTTTATTTTGTGTGATGGGGCCTATTAATATTGAGAAAAAGTCCGACCTAAAAGGTTTATTTTATTTTATGTGATGGGGCCGGATTGTTCGCCCCAGATTGTATTTTGGAAAATGCATTGGACCCCCAGTGGGGGTGACCCCCCCCACCCCAGTGTTTTTCTGATTGGTGGAAATATATATTTTTTTCTTTCTAAATCATCCTTGCACAGCCCCCCACGTGGAGGTGGGGTGCTAGGGTCACCCCCACTGGGGGTCTCCAGCAGTGCCATTGTATTTTATCCTTAAAAATCAAATAACGTCTTTGTCTAGGTCTATTTCAATCGTAAATCATACTATAAACATTTCTTGTCATTAATTACATCATTTTTAATTATAATCTTTTTTTGAAATTTATAATTATTTTATATAATGCTTAATTATGATTTTTTATTTGTTTAATTATGACTCAATAAATAACTATACTTTTTAATATTTTATAAAAAAATAAAAAAATAAAGAAAGAATATAATTTAAATAATAATAAATTAATATAGAAAATGCCAAACAAGTTATGGATTCAGATAGCCTGTCATGGTTTCCTACCATGCTCCAAAACGACATCGTTTTGTGGCGAAACTTTTTTTAAAAAAAAAAATTGAGATGAAGAAACTGTTAAGTTCCTCAACCACCTCTCTCTCTCTCTCTCTCTCAAACATTTCGAACAGTAATGAACAATTTTTGGTGTGAATTTCAATAAGAACTACAATCTACTTGTTGAAATGCAAATCTGTAACGCCCTCAAAATAAACCCATAATATGTAACAGTAACATGCATCGATATAAGAAAAACAAAACATTATTCCATTCATCAGAGTAATCTTAATAAAAGCCATTACATGTAAGAACGATAGTAAATGCCCTACGGGCTTACATCTTTCCAAGCCAACACTTGGACACAAAAGTCTGAGTACTAACTCAATTACACATTAAGCCCTAGGCTTGAGTTTACATGTAACATCAAAATAAAATAAAATAAAATAACAACTAATCTAAACAGAGTCTTCAACTCAAAATCCTTCCAAGCTAAGTCCTTGGAGGTAGCACATCACCTGAACCTGAAAATGATGTTCCCATATAGGATGAGCCACAGCCCAGTAGAAACATACTAAACCAAACATAAGCATTGAATAAAGCAATAGGATTCAATAGATGGTTGAAACACAATATCAGTTTCACTTTTCATTATTTATTCAACTTTCCATTTTTACCAATATGGCTTAGAACCTGGCCAAACTATAACGGTGAACTACATATCACATTAACATTACTTCCAATATCAACAAAACAAATGAGACTAAGGCTCATATCAAACCACTTCCATACTTCTCATTTGATACACATTTTAGTGCTATATCAACAATATGTAAAAACACTTCCATAAATCAATAAGCACACATAATAGTGATGCTAATGGAGTCCATCCCCTATCTCCTCCCAAACAATATCCGGTTTAGGAGTCCATCCCCTATCTCCTCCCAAACCGTGGAGTACATCCCCTATCTCCTCCCAAACAATATGCATATGCAATGCTCAATCAATACACGTATTCTCTGTATTAATTCAACGGTCAAAATTAATGACTTAACCAAAGTGATCAGTTTCAATTTTTCCTAATCCACATGTAATGTCTACAACAATCACGACTATCCTCCATCGATAGCCCAAAACAGTTATTTCTAGACAGGAAATAAATATACCAACAATTATAATCTCAACATTTCAATAGGCGAGTGATTAAATTATCCAACTACACCATTTAAACTTATAATTCCCCAATTCCATGAATTCAACTAATTTTCCCAATTTTTCTTAAATTAATTATACAAATTAATTTATTAAAACAATTAGGGTTTTCCAAAATTACCAAATAACCCCCAACATATCAAAATACCAGAACTTAGAACAAAACTTATAATATGGAGTAGGAAATCCCTACCTCGAAGAAAATAACCCGAATGGAGAAGACGGAGATGATGACCCAAAATCTAAAGTGCTCCAAATCCACAAACTCTCAGATTAAAACGAAGCTCTCGACTCACTCTATCTTTTTAATAAAGAAACTAGGGTAGAAACACCCTAAAAGGAGATGAAACCTAAGAGAGAAGGTGAGTAGAGGGAGAGAGAAGTCGGACCTAGGGTTTTGGAATCAAAAAGAGGATGAAAAAATGTTTTAAAACCCTTTGCTGCCTATTTAAACCTGACAGGCTCGCTCGAGCGAAGACTTGGTCGCTCGAGCGACCAGACACAAGAAAGCCTCGCTCGAGCGAAGAGCGAAGAAAAATTCGCTCGAGCCAAAAACTCGATGCCTCAGGTCTGCAACCCAGAAGCTCGCTCGAGCGACCAACTCCTCACTCGAGTGAAGAACTCGAAAACATACACCTCGCTCGCTCGAGCGAAGACAAGCTCGCTCGAGCGAAGAAACACTGCTCTCGGGTCTATACTAGACGCAATCGCTCGCTCGCTCGAACGAAGAAACCCTGGCTCGAGCTACCAGACACAAAATTCTACTCTCGCTCGAGTAACCAAACTCTCGCTCGAGCGACCAAACTCTCGCTCGAGCGAAGGACCAAAAACAAAAGCTCGCTCGAGCGACCAACTTCTCGCTCGAGCGAAGATCCAAAAATCTGGACAGCAACACTTGGTTTCCAAACCCAACCAACCTGTAACAAACCTGCCCAACACATCCTATAACTTACAAATAAGAAATTAAAGGACGATAACAACAATTTGATAACAACGGGATCTACGGAACATAAGTCCGGATACAACAACCAAAAGGAAAAGACCGGGGTGGCTATAAAATCGCGATCTCAGATTGAATGTTGAACGAGCATCACGAATGACTTTTGGAGTTCAATTAACTTCCTTATATGTGTTGAATGCTCTAAAATACTTTGAATTTGTGCTCGATTAGTGTGGAAGGGATTTCTGAAACCCCTCAGATCTGGCTCGATTGGTTCGCAGCCTTTTGTATTTGTGTTCGAAAGGCTAGAGTGAAGCCTTCTTTTGGATCAAATTGGTTCGATTCCTTCATATATGTGTTCAAAAGGTTTGATTGAGGCCTTCTTTTGATCTGAATCTCTCAGATTTGTGTTCGAAGTTGTCACGACCCAAACCCGCCCCTATAAGTTTGGCGTCGTAACCGGCCAGTAATCTGAGATTACCAAAGGTCTTCCTATACAATCATAAATAATCGGGGCTAGCGGAAGCAATATACAAAAATACCAATGATCCAATGAGCTGTGCATCTATATGAATAAATATTTATATGCAAAGGCGTTAATTTACCCACATTCAGTACATAACTTGTAACTTAACATTTTATACATAACGTATGCACATAACAAAAGTGTACTTCACGATCAAAAGCCTGACAACGGCCGTCCAGGCCTAGCCCCAACTTAGAGGCACACAAGGCAACTCGGTAGGCTTCAAAACAGTGGCTCAGCTAAAGACCCCTTCTAAACTTGCCCTCCAGAACGCTCACCTATACATATATATAAAAACAGTGAGCGAAAGCCTAGTGAATAACATTAAAGTAAATGGGTTAGTGAACGAATTCCAAATATAATATCCGTAAAACAAATCATATCACAATCAATCATATCAATCTCATATTAGAACATAACGTAATGGTACATCTCGCAGAAAATATCACATATCGTCTTTCGACTAGAGTAATTGGTTCCGGATACCAATTAAACACATATCACCTAATGAAGTGGCTAACGAGATCTCGTAAACATTCACGTGTCATGGACCTGCATTTACATGTCGTCCCCCATGATTTGGGATTATCTGTGGATGCCATAATATATTTGAAAATAGGACATTCGTTCACATGATCAAAATAGCATTTCAGAACTTATCACTTAACAGTAACAGTTAAAACATAATTCATATCAACATATCTTTACAGAAATGTTACTCACAGTGGGCTTCCAATACCCGTTGTTTGGTCTTCGAGTCTTGACCTACAAACACAAATATTCATAGCACAATTTCTCAATATACATTCGAGTCAATCAGTTGATTCTTAACCTTCTTTGGTTTATCTGTTACTTGTTCGTTCGGTTGTTTCTATTCTTTCTTTAATTTCTTCCATGCTTATAATATGCATATGGATGTGTATGACATGTGAAAATCATGTAAATGAAGGCCTAGAAATCAGAAAATGGAAAAATAATAAAATTGGAAAATCTGCCCTGTTTGGTCGCTCGTGTAGTGGCCTCGGCCGCATGAGTGGTGGTGAAGCAGTGCTTTGAGCAAAGAGGCTCGACTGCTCGTCTTGGCGGCCAGTAGCTCGAAGCGATCTTGGTGTAAAAACCACCAAAATCTGCTCTAAGTTTGAAACTCACTCTTCCTCTCTCTCTCTCTCTCTCTCTCAGATATTTGGTCTCAATAAATAAAGATGAGCTCAATATGTATAACATGCCATATAAATCTATTTAGGCCAACCAAACATAACTTAACAAATCAGATGAAATCAATTTCTAATTAAACTTCTCAAATGGCTCTAAAAATTCCCATTAGTATATCCATGTACCCAATTTCAGTTTCTGAACCCATTATGGTTGTCAATTTCAAGTCCAAAGTTGTATTCTTAACAAATAATTTCCCAATTTGAACAGATATACACAAATTAAATCATATAATCCGCAATTAACACATAGATAATTCAGATAATTATAATTTGCATTTTTAGGGTATTACAAAAGTGGTTTGATTTGTACTGATATGAGTTTGATTGGCTTAAGTTTGGCTCAAATCTGATCTTGAATTGATCTAGCAGTGTTCGTATCTACAATTTCGGTATTTCTTTCGAATGAAATTCAGATCTAGTTCAACATTATAATACTAGTGCTATTGCTAGTGCTTGTGTGTGTGTGTGTGTGTGTAAGAGAGAGAGAGAGAGAGAGAGAGAGATGGATAACAGATGAAGAGGTGTAGATAATTTTGTAAATTTTGGTGATGGTGCTGAGTTGAATCCACCAATTGGAAGGAATAATGCTAGTCAAAATCAAAATCCGAATCATAGAATGAAATGAAGCAAATAAGTAAACAAATTGATGCTTTGGAAGTAGTGGTGCAGTGATTGCATTCTCTTGCAAGCAGACAATGATATCTTTCAAAGTTTTATAGAACTTATTCAGAATTGTATGATTGTTGCTCCTCTATCTCTATAGGAAGAGTGAAGGTGGTTGATTTCAATGAAGAAAAAGCGGAGGAGGAAGAGATGAGGAGGAGGAGAAAGCCAGCAATGAAGTGAGAGATACAGGGTGCAGTCATCGTCGTTCATCTTTGTCTCTTTGATTTGAGAGCTAAGAGAGACTAAAAAGAGGCTCAAAAGCAAAAGAAGAAGGAAAAAAAAAAATCCAAAACGACATTGTTTTGGACCGTTGCAAGAACCACCGCAGGAAACCATGACAGACGATCCAGACTCAACAAGGTATACCTTCTCTCTCTTACCTACCCATAGTCATTTGATGTGACTTTGTGTGGCAAAGGTTTTTATTTATTTATTTTTTTTACATTTTGAGGTAAAATTCATAAAATAAATTAAAATAATTAATAAGATAAAATTTTATATTAAATTGATAATTATTTTATTTTTTCTCTCATACATATCACATTCAATTATAAAAAAATTTAATTTTTTTGTTAAATATAAATATTTTAACTTACTAAAATAATCAAAAATTACATAACTAACTAAAATAGTAAACTTTGTTGGCAAATTGCATTGCATTGCAAGGTGATCTCTCTCTATCTGAGACTAGGGGCGAGTAGCGGATATTCCGATCCGCCCAAACTGACCAAACCCGAATTGATCTGCCGCATTTTGGATGGATGTGTGATGACGAGCGGACGATTGTGAATTGATTTTTTTTCAATCCGCCTAGTTTTGGACGGATGACGAATTTGAGATTCCTTTGGCCACAATAGAACCGCCAAACCGCGAGCATCCTTAGTAATTTGTAAGACTTTTTATTTTCAATTTGTTTAAACATTCTGTTTGTGTTTTCAATTAAAAAAGAATTTAGATATTCTGTTGTATTTTCAATTTAGAAATCCTTTTATCAAATAGCAAAGGTTGATATTTAGGGGTTGTTCAAGATGAATTATATAAGTGCAATTTTAAAATTTTTAGCTAAAAAAGTAGAGAAAAAAAAAAGATGATTGTTTGGGATAACTTGTTGACTTTTTATGAAAAAATGTGTATAAAATATTGTATAAAATATTAAAATTACATTCCTACCCTTCTGACAGTGCCTTTGAGCACCGTCCCCTCGACGATTACCTTTGAACACATCACTTGTGACTTTTCCTTTCTCATAATGCACTGAGCAGCACTTGCATTGTTTGACTTCTTTTCTTTTTCTTTTTTTTTAAACAACCGTGAGCTATCATTGGAGGGTAAAAATATCTTTTTATCCTCTGAGTACTTAGTTCCATTTTTCAAAAAAAACTGTGAATAGTATAATTTTTTTGACTTTTTGACTTTTTGACTTTTTATCTTTTTTAGATGATGCCAAACAAGCATTTAATATTTTTGTGTGAAAAATATAAGGCTTAATTTTATTATCTTTTTAAAAATCAAATTAAATAGTTTTTGAATAAAAAAAAGAAATAGTTTTGATAACGCATGACTTTCTTATATTTATTTATTATTGTTATTTGACAATTTATTTGATAATCTTTTGATTATGCTGAGTTAGATTATTATCTAAAGAATATATTAATAAATTATTATATTATGTTCAAAATTTATAAAAATTTAATCACCAAATTAATTCACATTGATCTGTTAATCTATTAATTCGCCCAATTGGCATTCGACAAATTGATTTTTTTCAATCCGTCCATCAGATAGTCCATCAAATAGACAGTCGACAGTTTATAAATTCTCCTACCCAACCTGTAACGCCCCG
The DNA here is from genome assembly GCA_025200525.1 of Camellia lanceoleosa. NCBI lineage: Eukaryota > Viridiplantae > Streptophyta > Magnoliopsida > Ericales > Theaceae > Camellia > Camellia lanceoleosa. The sequence goes on along the minus strand of CM045758.1, from coordinate 176,211,824 downwards.
ACCTTTTACATGCCATCGATATTGTCCGCTTTGGGCCACGCCCGCACGGATTTGTCCTTCCCAGGGGGTCACCCATCCTAGAACTACTCCAGGCTAAGCACGCTTAACCACAGAGTTTTAATAGGGATTTCACCACTTGAGAAAAGGCCTCGATGCTGTATAAGGGTCCCGGTTTTTACTTTTATAGCCCAGTAACTCCCTCTCCATTCCCGATGTGGAACACCGGGGCCTTACAATCCACCTCGAGTGCTGACGTCCGTGCAGATGCTACCGCCATAAGCCCACCCACATACAGCGGCGCCAGGCTCGGTACTCGGAGTCGGCTCTGATACCATTTGTAACGCCCCGACCCTTTACACGCCATCGATATTGTCCGCTTTGGGCCACGCCCGTACGGATTTGTCCTTCCCAGGGGGTCACCCATCCTAGAACTACTCCAGGCTAAGCACGCTTAACCGCTGAGTTCTAATAGGGATTTCACCACTTGGGAAAATGCCTTGATGCTGTATAAGGGTTCCGGTTTTTACTTTTATAGCCCAGTAACTCCCTCTCCATTCCCAATGTGGAACACCGGGGCCTTACACAACCCAAGAGCGAACACCGAAAAATTCTATTTCCACACACTATTTATTCTTAATGCACATCTTTCTCAATTCACACACTAAAAAAATTATAATTTGCTCACTCCACACATAAGCACACACTATTATTCCAAATATGTCTTGGCACAATAAAAAAAAAATCAGAAGTGTACACATCCATTTATTACACACACCCACTCAGTTACAGAGATATGTCTTCGTATGATAAACCTTATCAAACCTCTGTTGTTGCTTCATTTCATACACAATCATATACCTTAGAGAATGAAGTTCCATTTTGAGATTCTTGTTAAAGATATATTATTATTGGGAAGGAATATAAACGGTATTCAATTTTCGTTTGTGGGGCACAGCACCTCCTGTGTGGTTGATGGTATTGTTAAGAGATGATGAACATCCCTATATCTAGGAGTTGTTTTTTATTTCACCAAAGAAATTCTACAATGTTGACAAAACAAAATACATAAATAAAAACTCTATTTTTTATTATCAATTTTGTCGTGAACAATGATTTCTTTATCAAAATTTGAATTTTTATCTTTCAAATCCTCCATAATAATGACAAATGATTCAAATACTAAACTAATGAAAGGTTTGGGTGACAATGGATTTGGAAGATGTGGATTTTGAAAGGTTGAGTGAGAAATAATGGAGAATAAAACTAGGGTTTGGTGTGTTTAATTTTACACTACTAATGGATGTGTAGTGAGAGTTTTTTAATTGTAAAGATGTGTACTGGGAAAATTTAAATTTCAAGTACTCATGTCTATATTAGTAATTTTATTTAGTGGTAAAATTATAATATAAAATTTATTCATTAAATGTGTACACATAGAAAAAATAGTGTGTGGAAAAAGAGTCACCCGTGAACACCATATATGAAACAATAGGGTTCACAAATTACCAAAACCCCCCCCCCCTCATTCCTCTCTCTCTTGCGAAGAGAAATCTCTACCATGGCCCCGTTTGATAGAGCTGTGAGAAAGTGATTATAACTTATACTCTAACAGCTTATAATTGTGAACATAAGTTGATTTTTGACTTATAAATTAAGTTTCTCCTCCCCCACTCAAAAAATAAGTTGATTTTTGATTTATAAAAAATTATAAACTCTATTATTAAGCTGAATCAAACACATCAAAATAATTTAAATTAAGTTAAAAATTAAAATAAACTGAAAATAAGCCTGCCAAACATGCCCATGTCTGACTGTCTTCCTATCGAAGACCACCGAGATCCTCAAAAGGCTTCCAGTGAAGTCCCTCCGTTTCAGGTGCGTTTCGAAAACATGGATGTCTCTCATCACTACCCCTTATTTCATCACCAAACACCTCACCACTCAAACCACGTGTTCTCCTCCCAATCACACACTCGTTAGACACTACTCTAAGATTCACAGAAAAGGGATCTACTCTGTTCACTCCGATAATCAATCATTCGATGATTTAAACGCCCAAATCGAATTCCCTTTTCTTGGACAGTCCAGACATTACTTCAGGGTTGTGGGTTTTGTTAACGGTCTCTTGTGTTTGTCTGATGATCTGTTTGGCTACACTGATACCATTTTTCTTTGGAACCCTTCGATTCGGAGGTCATTGACTCTTCCAATTCCTCGATTTACGTTTGCTTGTAGTGGACCCTTTATGTTTGTTCTTGGTTTTGGGTTTGATTCTAAGACTAATGATCATAAGGTTGTTAGGGTTGCTTATGCTCAAGGGGATGATGGGTATATAGTTCCTCCTGAGGTTGAAGTTTTCACAATTCGATCGGGTTGTTGGAGAGATGTGAAGACCACTGTTCCATATTGTGCCACGGAAAATTTCTGGACATAATCTTTTCTCAATGGGTCGGTCCATTGGGTCGTTTACAAGTTGACTGTGAAAAATAGGGATAGAAGTTTTCGGAGTTTGATTATGTCTTTTGATATGGGTAGTGAGGAATTTGGTGATTTGAGAATTCCGGAAAGTTTGGTGTCTATGTCTCCGATGAACATGTCCGCTGCTGTATTTGGGGATTCACTTTCAATCTTTCACTATGATAAGCGGATATGGACTAATAATTGCTCCATTTCAGTTATGAAAGAATATGGTGTTGCTGAGTCTTGGAGTAATTTGTTTACTATTGATTTGGAGGGAGGGTTAGGGATGGTATTGTATTGTCGGAGAAATGGTGATGTACTCTTGGCGGCTAAAGGTGGAGAACTAGTTTCGTATAATTGTGGGACTAAAGCAAGTACGAATATTGGGATGATGTGTGGCACTAAAGACTTGTATTATGTTGATAGCTATATGGAGAGCCTTGTTTTACTGATTGAAGGAAACGAAGTGGTAGGCAGGAAAGCAAGGGATGCGATGTCATCATCGGAAGATGGGTATCCAGGGGACGAGGATGAAGGCGAGGATGATGAAGTTGAAAACAATGAGCTTTGGATGCTGTCAGTTATTGTTCAATTTACTTCTGCTTTACTTAATGAACTTTAATGCATATACTTGTTAACGCGTTATGAATGTTAAACTTGCTTTGCTGATAGGCATATTTTACTTTTCTTAAAGGTCATCTGTGATTTATATGTGAAATATAATATAGTTTGATCTACATTGCAAAGTATGCTTCTTCTTCCTTTTTAACATTCATAAATGAATTTCGATGGTTAGATGCTATTTTAATGTCCCTCAATTGAGTAAAAATTTGCATTGCCCTAGTAGATTATTGTGTAGTTCAATATTGTAAATGCACATAACATGTGAAAGATGACTATTTAGGGGAACAATAAGAGCATATTATTGTGCGGTACTATGCATTAATTGATATTCTAGTAGTAGATTAAATTTAGTAACCTTGGAATCGATTCTTTACTATGTTTGCTTAAGCAGGCTATCTCATTAGTTGAGCTGGATTGAGCTTTGACATTAGGAGCTATAGCTTTTCATTCTCTTTATGACACTTTTCCTGTACTTTTTACTCTTTTTTTACTATATTTCTATTATTTCTAGCTAATTGGTTTCCTGACTCTGTCCAAAATTACAGGTTATAATGCATGAGTGTAGCTAGTATTGTTTGTTGGCAGTCCTGAATTCTGTTTGATGCTTAAAATTTGCATAACCATAGCATTTTCGTTTCTTTTCTTCTCTTTTCTTTTGTGTGTGTGTGTGGAATATCACAGCTTCAGTTTTTTTAACAGAGCTAGTGTGAAACATTAACCTCTATACTCTCTCCTGTATAGTGTTTGACATTGATAGGATAAGATGTTGCATATATATATGTCTGTCAAACCATAACTGTCTGCAGAAGATGAAGTTGGGAAAATGATCCCTCTCCCACAGAAGTGTTATCCGAATATCACACAATGACGTGTTTCATGAGCAAACAAAACATGTCGAATAACAAGGGAGCAATTTGTTAGAATTACGGTAGTGCACATGATGTGACGAAATATTTGTTGAGCAGATGAAACTTGAAACTTGAGTACTCATCCAAAAAAAAAAAAAGATGAAACTTGAGTCTCTAGGTATTATCGTTACCTAATGATTTATTTATGACCTCACTTGAGGAGAGACAAGAGAGAGACGGGGGGAGGTATATAGTTGATGATTCTTCATTTTTGTTGGATTGATAGTTTTAATTAGATGTGTAATCGAGCCGAGCCGAGCCGAGTCGCGTTTATCAATGTTCGAGCTTGGCCCGATTTATTTTGAAGATGTTCGAGCCCGGCTCGAGCTCGAAACGAGCCCAAGTATATTGGCTCGAGCTCGAAATGAGCCCAAGTATATTGGCTCGAGCTCAGCTCGCACAAAATTTGTCTAACTCGAGCTCGGCTCGTTGTGGCTCGTTATGGCTCGTTAGCCAAGTCAAACTAATGGAAGACATCAAGCCTACTACACTACACATAAATAGAGACCACTTTACCTGAACACCATTGTGTAGAGATGATGTGGGACAAAAATTGTTTGACATTTGATACATTAAAACGACGTCGTTTTGTTGTTGAGAGGACTTGCACAAGAGAGTCTCACATCGGTCCAAGACAAAAGTGTGGTCAAGAATGAGTGCTTATAAAACTCCCCCACATGGCCCATTGTTTCTCCACTCAAGTAAAGCAAATAATTCCAAAATTGCTATATATATATATGTGTGTGTGTACGCATATATATTATAGAAAATGAACTTGTTTAGTTTAAATTTTATTAATTAAATTTACACATATATAATAGAAAAAAAAATTGAAAAGTTCAATATTTTGTTAATTATATTTATGTATATATTACATATATAGTTATATATATAATATATAATATAATTACATATATATATATATTTGAGCTCGCGAGCCTATCGAGCCGAGTATTATTGAACTCGGAAACGAGCTTAAAATTTAAGCTCGAACTCGTTTATTTAGTAAGCGAACCAAGCTTAAGCGAGCCTTAACAAGCCAAGCTCGAGTTTGTTCATGAACAGCTCGGTTCATTTGCAGCCCTAGTTTTAATATAATAGTGAATGAAGTATGAACATAAGGGCATAATTTTTTTTTATTTGTCCCAAAACTTGCTTTTTGGCACCACCCTTCTATCATCATCACTCCAGTACCATCCCTCCAGTTTGGATTTCTTGTAGTGCTAGGCTATGAAGCACGGACACGCATACGGACACAGGACACGTCAATTTCTAAAAAATGGGGACACGGACACGGTAGGGGACACGGCAAATTTTTTAATTTTTTTTATAAATATTTTTATTTTAATATACATTAATTATTTTATTTATTTATTATATTTTTTAAATAATATGTTCCAATTATTTTTTTTTTATTTTATTTTACCTACATGCGTTTTTTTTTATTTATTTTATTAATATGTATAAATATATATTATCTTATAATAGTATTATATATTATATATTATATATTATCTTATACATATATTATATGTTATATAATAACTATTAATATATAGAGTATATTATCTTTGAGTAATGGTGGTCAACGAAACATTTCAGTCTGAGAGAGAGAGAGAGAGAGGGGTAGACGAAAGGGAGGAAAGAAGAGAGGCAGACGAAAGGGTTAAAAGAAGACGAGAGAGAGAGAGAGAGAGAGAGAGAGAGACAAGAGGCGAGCCAGAGAAGAGAGAGAATAGAGACGTACCAGGTCAAGAAGTGATGGAAGATCAATTGGAGACAGAGATCGACTGGAGATGGAGATCGATGGAGATCGAGATGAACAGGTTCGCATTTCTCTTCTCTCTTTTCTTCTTCTGATTTTAGATTTAGCTCTTCTTCTCCTCTTTCTTCGAATTAGGGTTTTCTATTTTGTTCCCCTGTCGTGTCCTCTTGCTATGTGCCGCCGTGTCTCGTCGTGTTCCCGACGTGTCCCATACCAAAAAAATAAATTAATTAAAGGGACACGCCAAATGGCGTGTCCCGTACGTGTCCCCATGTCCCCGGCGTGTCCTCGTATCCGACACCGCCACGGCTTCCATTTTGGCGTGTCTATGCTTCATAGGTGCTAGGTTTGTAGTGCAATCTGTAATTCTTTCAATTAGAGTGCACCACATCAAAAGCAATAGAAATGGAGGGCTAAGATTTGGTGCTAATTAAAATGACGTAATTTGTTTTTTGCTTCATCTCTCTCCCTTAAATTAGATCTAGGTTGAAAATCAGGGCGATGAACACACCATTGTAGCGTTAAACTTCCTCCGATACACCGGTGGCGGCGAGACCTCGAGCGTTTGTGAGCAGCTACATTGAACTCTCTCCCCCTCTATCTCCCCCCTTCATGCACCCTCATTCTCTCTCATCTCTGTTATGACTGTTGAAGAACAATTCCTTAGGATCTTTTTTTTTGGTTGCACCAAAACGGCACACAAACACTACAGAGAGCAGCACTATAGAGAATCTGAACTCCCACCACCACCACCATCAACATTACCACACCACCGCAACATCACTATTAACCCACCAACACAATGTGAAGTGTGGAAGAAAAGAAAATAAATTTCAAGTAAAGTTTCTTTTATATGTCAAACAGTTTGATTAAATTTTAATACATATCAAATAGTTTTTAGATTTAAAAAAAAAAAATTAATATTCATTTTTCAATACTAAATTGTAATTATTTAGGTTTTATTATTGTTAGAAGTTGGATTTCTAGTAGTAAATGTGGCTTCTATTTCTTCTGTCATTCAAAAAGGAAGATGAGAGAATCATCAATAAAAAAAACATTTATCCACACCCTCTGTTAATCATAATGACAGATTTTTTAGCTAGGGTCCGGACCGTCTCCAGTCCAGATCTGGGACAGTCCAATCCAGTTCGGCCTATTGGACCCACTTTTAAGTTTTTTTTTTTTGTTGATAATTCGAACCCGTTCATATTTTAGAATTTTTTGAGTACATTATTGTTGTAAAAAATCACGTCGATCGGATAATAGATATTATGTATTTGGATCACTTTTGTCTGGAAAAAAATGGACGGTCACAAAATTAACGGTTCATAAAAAAGTGATCTGAATATATAGTATCCGTTATCCGATTGAAGTGATGTTTTATATGGATAATGTACTTAACAAATTCTAAAATGTGAACGGTTTGGATTATCGAAAAAGGATCCAAAAGTGAATTTAATGAGCCGGACTAGACCTTCCAAAATCTAGATAGTGGACTGGAGGCAAGCCCAACCTTTAAGCTATTGTTCTTGATATTGATAAAGAGGAACCATACCAAAGACGAGAGGAATCTTTTGATGGTGGCCTTTTATGGAATTCACTTCATGCACCCTCTTACCATAATTTCGTATCCATTTATTTGGATGGATGGATGGATGGATGGAAAATATTTGACTATTAAAAATATTTTTCAAAAAATGTTCACCAAGAACATTTTTGTGTGTGTTTATTTATGATCATAATGTGCTAATAGTTAGGTGGCAAAGGGGTGATAGTGAGATAGTGGTGGCATTGATTAGAGTGGGGTGGTTGTAGTACTTCATACTTCTTGATATAATAAAATTAGAAGATGATTTCTTTTCAGTTCACATAGTAGATTAGAGTATATTGTTGGACTTGTGGAGTTCACTACGGGTTCCGTTTTGATAATCCGAACCGTTAATGTGTAGAACTCGTCGAGTACTTTATACTTGCAAAAAATCACGTTGATCGGATATCGGAAGTCCTTTGATCGGAACACATTTTTGTTTTCGTATTTACCATTGACAAAAATGTGTTTCAATCAAAGGACTACCGATATCCGATTAACATGATTTTTATAGGCATAAAGTACTCGGCGAGCTTTACACATCAAACAGTTCGGATCATCAAAATGGGACCTATGGTGGGCCTCATGGGCCCAATAGTATGCTCTCTAGTCCACTATGTGGACTGGAGAGAAGCCATTTCCATAAATTTATATTTGACTATTTGATTATCATAAATGAGAACCTTCTTAGTCGATATTTGAGCATTGATTGAGGTGTTACCATAATGGTTGGGCGAGATTGGATCAAAAACTATAAATTCTATTAGTTTTCCCGAGTAGTCTTCATTTTTTTTTTTATCATTTTCTCTCGCCACACTTTGAATCTTGATGTGAGACTAGAACTATTGAAAAGTTTATTTCTGAGGGCTTCAATTTGGACGCGAGAATGACCCAAAATAGAGTTCGCTAGAGAAAGTTATGCCCATTAGAAGTTTACGAATTTATGTTGTGTGAATAGTTCGCACGAGTGCAAGTTTCACCTCTTGAGCGGTCCATAAATCGTTCCAGCTCTGTTTTTCAAAATTTTCTGAGATACTACAAGCCTTGATTCACCACTCGAGCTCATTTTTGACAGCTTGAGCAGTCTGTTCGAGAAAGTGTAGATACTAATAGGGCTGTGCAAAATATTGCTTAATCCGCTAAAACTGCACCGATCTGCATCAATCCGCACCACAGTTTAAACTTTAAAGTTTATAATCCGCCTTCGAAACCGCTTTCCTCCACTCCATTATAGTTAATACATATATATATATTTTTTAATCTATAATAAAATATTAAAGTAAAAGTGAGTGTTAAATATATTTAATATGTGAAATTTATTACAAATTAGTAGTTATATATATAAAAATATTATGTAAATTTTGTTTGTGTTATATATATAAACAATATTATGCAAATTAGTGTTATATATTATGCAAAGACTTGATAATTGGTTAGAATATTCTTAAATCCGCCAATCCATCCAAAACCGCTCAAACCGCAATATGCTAATTCGTCAATTCACTAATCCGTCATTTGGTTTATAATTTTACTCTCAAATAGACCAAACTGCATCATGCACACTCCTAGATACTGAGATATTTCATTTATCGCTCTAGCGCAAGTTTGACAGCTTAAGCGGTCTGTTTGGGATCAACACTTTAAAAGGTCACTTTTGGGTCAAATCTATCTCATTTTCGCTCTCTTCTCTCTCTATTTCCTCCATTTCTAAAAATCCTAAGTTTTCAAGCTTAGATTTCATCTATATCTACTAAGAATCTTACCCTAGTTCCATGTACCAAAACGTAGAGAATGGCGAGAGCTTCCTTTTAATCTGAACAGATCGTGTTTTCGTCAAAATCGGATTTTCGGGCTTTCTTATCTTCTTGCTTGAGATAGGGATTTTTTTTTTATTTCTCCTCAATAATTTTGTATAGATAGATAGGTGGTATTTTTCTATTGCATAAAAATCACATTGGAAGAGATTTTCTTGAAAAGCATGTAGAGGAAAGTTTGGGTTTTGAAATAAAGAAGTTACATTTATGGTTTGTAGTAGATTGTGAAAGTTTTGAGCCATTGGAACATGTTTATGTACCTTAAGGTAAAAAGTCCTAATTTTTATCCAAACCCTAGTCTCGAACTTTATTCTAAAGATGAAGTTTGTTTGAATTGGGTCTTAAATCATGAAATTGGGTTGATATTTAAAAGAAATGGGTATGGAAATGTTGTGAATAATCATATTCATTTATCGAGATGAATTCATACTATTATTATTAAATGTGTATAGGATTTGTCCTTAGCTATTAATAGAGGATGGTATTGGTTAATTGTAGGAGTTGTATGTGTATGTGTTGTTGGTATAATTCTATAAATTGAAATGATGAATGATATGAGGAATTGATGAATTAAAATGTTAGAAAGAAGAGGGTATGTTTCCTTTCGGCTTGTGACTAGTAAAGCGTGGTATTTGATAGAGATTTTGCCTTCCTTCCAAAGTAGCGCCCAGTAAAGTGTGTGGATTGTTGGGCTATATGGAGGTTTCGCTTTCTTTTCGGCTACCCACTGATAAAGCGTGGCGGTTCGAGATAGGTTCTAGATTTCTTTCTGAAGTAGTGCCCCTTAAATTGTATTGATATGGCTTGATGAAGCCAATTGTTGGTATGTTAGTGTTAGTTGTTAGTCGTGTGATTATCTTGATACATGCGAATGCGATGGTTTGTAACTAGAGGCTTGCAGTGTTTAATAGGAGCATGTCTATAATGAACTGAAATTTATTACCTAGAATGTGAAACATGTTGGTGTGCATGTGTGTGATTAGGGGTGAAATGGATTTTGGTTAGTTAACGGGTGATAGTGTAATTAATTTTTATGATATATGATTAGGAGAAGTGCATGATTAGTTGACCTAAGATCTTCTTCTAAGGTAAAAGGAGATTTAAGAAATTCTTTGAATCAATACTGATGAGAGATAAAGATAATAAATGTGTTTTCCTTGAAATGTCAAATGAGATTTTGTGAAGAAAATATCTACCTATGTAATTTATTTTGCATATATGAGAACACACTATTTATTTACTTACCACTTGATAGAATTTATGATCACAGGTGTCTATTGATTTTATTGTTGAGAATCATTGTAGATTCTTAGTGGAAGGATCCTCTGTCCCCCTGTCCCAATTCATTCACAACCATTGGATATGTCTTGAGATTTTCAAATCTTGGGATTCTCATATGATCCAATGGTTGTGAGTGAATTAGGACATTGGGATATGAATATTTGGGGACAGAAGATCCTTGCTAAGATTCCTACTAGACCTTATATTCATCCCAATTGTTGAACTATTTTTTAGGTGTGGAGTTGTTGCTTTGTTCGAGAGTTTAAGAAGTTAGATTGTTATTGATTTAAGCTTTGTTTCTCATCGATGGAATGTTAATGTATTGACATTTTTTTTTTTTTAATGTAATTATTTAAGTTGCTGAAGTTTTTAATGTAATCCTTAGAGCATTTATTGCACTTATTTTATTGGAATGTTTTGTCATTGTATTCGAGAGAGAACACTTTCTAGTTATCCATTTGTACATATTATTTCCGTATTGCTATGTAATTAGACTTAAATAAGGGATTTGATATATTCGTGTAATAAAATTTGGGGTGTTACAGTGGTAGTGGTAGCTTTAGCGGTGTGATAATTGTGTGGTAGTAATGGCCATGGTGATTGTAGAAAGCTTGTATGGTGGTGATAGTGGTAGGGTGGTGGTGTTGATAGTAATCGCAATAGAGATAAGGTGATGATACGGTGGTGGAAGCAATTATAGTAAAAATGACAGCGATGTATGTAGTGACAGTGATGGTGATAATGGCAACGATGTAAAGTACACGAATGACATTATTTTTTATTGACAATGTAAAATATTGTATTCAATTATAGAAAATTTCAACACATTCTATTACGGGAAAATTTCCTATGTAGCATCTAAATTTGTTTTCAAATTTACATGCGTAAATTCTATAAAAATAATATTTATAAAGTAATCATATTAGAAAATAATAAAAAATATCAGAAAACAAATGTAGTAATATTTTCAAGTATTTATAAAATTAATAAAAAAAATAGTGGATGGCATGTTCCGAGCAACATCTAAAAACTAATCAATGAATACACTATTGAGCTTAAAGTAAATGTCAAAAGATAAGTTTAAATTTTAAATTTTTTTATCTAAAAAAATTTCAAAATAATAAGTGTATTTTTAGTATTGTTTTATTAAATTAATTTTTTAAAAATTATTCAAAAAAACAAAATTTAAAAACTTGAAACCAAACAATCAGAATCGCTGCTATTATTTTCATTATCACGATTCCATCAGGTTCAGTTTCTCTTCAAATGCTTCTTTAATCAAAGCAATTTTGCAGAAATACCTAAATTCACTGATCATGAGGCTGTGAATTGCTCTGTTTTTGTTTTTGAACTGTTTCTGTGGGCTCAAAGAACAAGAACCTGGAGTTATAGATGTTTTGTTAGACGCATATGCACAAAATGAAAGGACTAAAAGGATTTATCAAAAAAAAAAAAAAGGACTAAAAGGAAAAAATATAGAAAAATGATTAAGAACTCTAATAAAGGAACTCTAATTAGCTCTAATGGGAGTGGACCACTGTGATGTGATGTTTTAGCCTTGGTTTTATTTTTAATTTTTTTTTTTGTTGTCTGCCATATCATTAGAGCTCCAAAATTAGAGGATGTATCATTGCTCAAAAATATATATGTCACACCAAAAGGTGACCAAGCTGTTGGTGTATGTCATTTGTCAATGTTGGAGAAATACTTGTTCTATTTTATTTTGTTTCAGATCTGGAATACCAAAAAACTGATTGATTCATACCAAAAAATAAAATTTTCTGTCTTGAATTCTGTTATAATTATTTAACTTAAGGTGTACATAACAAGTTCACTTTGGATTTTGGATACCATAGATTCTCTGCTGAACTACAATTAGAGCAATGAAGATGCCATAAACTCGGGACTTCTTGACAAGAAAAGGGAAGTTGTCTTGATTTATGGAAAATAGAGTAATAGCATAGTGGGAATAACTTTTTTGAAGATTTCTTAGGGTTCACTTTCCAAAATTTGAGTCACTGTTGAATCTCATTTTTTGCATAAATTTCGGTACCGAATCCCATATTCGGCAAAGTATGAGCCTGAATCTTATTTTCGAGTTTTTTCCCTGCCTAAACATTGTTGTCCCCTTGTCATTTTTCTTTTTGCAGAGAGTAAGTTTTCTCAAATTTTTTTGTAACTTACAGCTGTAAATCTAGTTATTTCTAACCCCATCCACAAACCATTATGCTTCTGTTGTATTCCCAAACCCAAAAACCATAAGCAATTCTAAGTCTTATGCCTGCCAAATAAGCGAATAGACAGAAATATCCTGAAATCGAAGTGCTGACTGTATGCCTAAACTATCACTTCAACCTTCTTTTTTTCTCTTCATCTTTATTTGCATCTTGTTATTTTAGTATTTAATGAGTTGGCTCTTTAGATTATTTGGCATAGAAGAAAGCATTTGGCACGGCCATTACACTAAATCACCATGCTAATGTGATATGATATGAATCTCTTTGTAACATTCAGACATATATACTCGTCGAGTCTTGTGTATGCAAATCACAATCTTTGGAATGCAAATGTTGTGCACAATAGCCAATATTTGGTAATAACTGACGTGTGTACAAATACCTGAATGTTATTGCTCAACTGAATATGTCAATGTGATAATGTTGTGTAGTGCCTGCACCTTGATAATTTCTACTATGCATACTGGAAGTTGTATATTAACATACTATTCAGATGGTTAGCTGGGTTCAGAGAGTGTCGTTTGAATGCAGTTTTGATATGTTAAGAGCTATGCATCCTAGTAGTGCAATGGGCTACTGTTGAGTTTAACCTTTTTTTCTTGAAATATGTTCCCTTAGGATGTCATTGGGACCCTCCCTTCAGATCATGATTGGCTTCGAGCCATTCGGATGAATTCATATGGGTTTCTTCTCTATGGGCCTGGTTCTTATGCATGGTACCAGTTTCTTGATCACTGCATGCCAAAGCAAACTGTAGAGAACCTAGTGCTCAAGGTATAACCCTTTTTTTTTCCCCTGGGTTGGATATTTATTTATTTTTTGGACAAAGAATATTCATAACCAACTTCTTTACACATTGTCTTATCATCTCAGTTCCTTGCAGGTTTTATTGAACCAGATCATACTTGGCCCCATAGTAATTGCTGTTGTTTTTGCATGGAATAATTTATGGCAAGGGAAGATCTCAGAGATTCCAAATAAGTATAAGAAAGATGCACTTCCCACATTGTTTTTTGGTGAGCTGTTTATAGTGATGACTGTGATAGTCTTCAAGGTGGTGGTGTTATTTCTTGTGAGTTCAATAATTCTTTCTGTCCTTGTCATTCTTGTGCAGGATTTAGGTTCTGGATCCCTGTCAGCGTATTGAACTTTGGGTACATCTCTTTCCCTTCAAGTACTTAGATTAAGTAATGGATCCAATCCTCATAAAATAGTTTGGGAAAAGAACCATCAAGAAAAAAAGTTAGTTTGATACTTTGATGACAAACCACTGTCCATGCTTTCTTTCAGTCTAGAAACTTACCAGATTTTGTAAATGCTAATCTCAGAACATTGTCGTAAAACAAGCTAGTTCCTTGATAAGTTCCTTAATCAAATGGTTTTATTTGCCTAGATTGGAAATTATGTCGGAAATCTGAACGGTTTTCTTTGATGCAGCAACTATGAATTTGTTTCACTTCTCTATCTGGCTGAGTTTAACTCATAAACTATGTTTAGAATGCTGTATACCTAACTAGGTGTATGTTTTAATCTTGCACTTGCACATTGTTCCACCAATCACGTCACTTCCAGAAGTGACAGAACTTTTCCCTTCTCTATTTTCTCGTGTTGACTTTAATTTTGCTATTGTTACTACTGTTGCTGCTTCTGCTATAAACTTCAAATCTCATGCTAAAAAACCCTTAAATTATTTTGTCACCCTTACTAATAATCGAATAACCTTTTCCCAATGAATGGATGGGATCCACATGCATAGGACTGTTGTAGTAATAAGTCAAATAAATTGGACAATTTCATAAACACAACTTTGTTATTTTCTTCTGACGATTTTGAATGTCACCGAATTAATTTTTATTTCAAGAAAGTTTGGGGATTTCTTATGTACTGGTGAAAACCATTTTAGTTTAGCTATTGCTAAGAGACAGATGATGGACATCCTTTTTATTTTGTCACCAAGTGTTATTCATGTTTTTGGAAATAAATTGTTGAATGAAAATATGAAAACTCATAAATGAGAAAGTTATTGTCTATGATGGCCCAGATCAGGAGAGAGAGAAAGAAGAGAGTTGGGGGATCTATTTTGAGGAAAGAAAGGCAGTCAAAGAAGTTAGTTTCCTCAGTTAATTATGAGTATCCTCCCCTATCAAAAAATTGAAGGAAGAAAGGATGGGGTTGATTAGGTCATTTTAGTTGTTTTCAAAATGAAGTTAAAATAGTTCATTGGAATCTAAGAAGGTTGAATGACCTGAATAAGCGAAAGGTTGTGAATTGACGATGCAAAGCTGGAAAGTTGGATACGAGAAAGGCTGTGTAATATAGATGATGCAAAATTAGAGAGCTGATTTGGTGTGTTACAGGAAACAAAGATGGAATAGATTCACACTAATATTGTGAAGAGTTTGGTGGTGGATTGGGAGGATATCATGAGGGAGGAGGAGATAAGGGAGTGGTGCTGTTTTGTGAAATATTATGCTCCAAGACTTGTAGGATGCCTTTCTTGGATGGTATGGAACTTTCTTCTGTGCATGAGGTTGTTATAGTTAGAGTGGATGTTTTTTATAGCCATGATGCCATTTTTTTTTTCCCTCATGAGTTTGGACTTTTGAGAGAAACGTAAATGCAACTTTTATTGTGATGATTCCAAAGAAAGGTGGTGCTATGGAACTGAAAGATTTCAGCCCCATTAGCTTGGCTGGTGGGTGGGTAGGTTTATTTTTGAGTTAGTGGCTATGGACTTGAATGGTTGTTATTGTGTAGTCTCTATTTCTCATACTGCCTTTATGGGTAGGATGCAAATTTTTAATGTGGTCCTTGTGATAAATGAGATTGTTGTTGCAGGATCCATAGTGGCGTACAAGGTTGATTTATAAACTGGATATGAGAAGGAATACAATTTGTGGTCTTGGCCTTTGGACTACAAAGAGTTTTATATTGTGGTCTTTATTTCATAAAGGGTTCGTTCCTTATGGTGAATGTTTGTTGTTGGTGCACTGTTTTGCAGTAGGGTTCCAAGGTTGATTTTTAAACAGGATATTTTGGAGTAGGATCATGTTAGCTACTAACTAGGAATTCTTGCTATACAAATTAGGGAGGATAAGTTTACGGAATTCTACATGAGATTTTCCAACAAGAAAGAGTCCAAATTTTGTTTTCGGTATGATTTTTCGGTTATCTTAGAAACATAAACATTTCGGAAATGTTTCAAAATCACAAGTGATATGACAAGAGAATTTTGAAACGTATGAAAAATGTTTGGAAGCAAAAAGTAAATCCTACATAACTATTACTACGTTCTCAATAATTAAATAATTAAAATGTTGAGGTCCATGAATATTAGAGGCTTGTAAACTAATGGTTTAAAGTCTTAGTTGGGTCCATGAAAATAAGTGACTTAATAATGCCTTTTTAATTTCTCTCTGTCACTCCTCTTCTCCTACTAGTTTCTTACATTCTTTAATAAATTTAGTAGGTGTTTGGGTTAACCTAAAAAAGGTAAAAAGTCAAAAAGTCACTACAAAAGCAAAAAAGTTTTTGCTATTCACAATTTTTTGGTGGGAAAACTGGGCTGATTTGTCAGAGGGCAAAAAGACACTTTTACCCTTATTTGTCCCATTCCAGCTCATGTGTGAAAAAGAAAAAAAAAAAAAAACAGAAGTTCAGCACAGTGCACTGATATAAGTCCCATCACTGACATGCATTGACCCCTCGCAGAAGGGTAGTTCGGTCATTTTAGTATTTTATACAATATTTTGCTATACATTTTTTCGTAAAAAGTCAAAAAGTTATCCCAAACAACTATATTTTTTTCCTCTACTTTTTTAGACAAAAAGTCAATAAGTGCACTTATATAGTTCATCCCAAACAACCCCTTAATATATATATACATATATATATTTGTTCTCAAATCTATTCTTTTAACAAAAATAAGCAAATAGAAATGACTTTTGCCAGATATTACTAATAGCCTAATAGGTTTTGAAATAACTCAGTGTTTCAGTATTTTTGTAGTCTTTCGGTGTGTTTCGGCGTGTTTCAACTGAAATATTGGAATTTCGGTATTCTGCTAATGTTTCATTTTGGTTTCCTGTAAAATATAAATGTTGCAACTGTTTCAATGGAAACGAACCGAAACAACATTTTGTTCCTTGCCAATAGGATTTGAAGTATGAATTTTGTTCTGCATTCCCCTTTTGGCAGCTTTTAATGAGTTTTACTCTATACTGAAATTAATATTCACCTTTGATCTCACGAAGCGGCCTGTATCAGCATGGTCTAATGCAGAAACACATGTATCTTTAACTAGGATGTAGTTACTTGGAACAGTATGAGTCACTATATCAGTAAATTTGGACTCGCAAATTATTTCCAACGAGCCTACTCCTAAAATCATGGATAGTAAACATTCTGACTTATGCTCGAGAGAGAGAGAGAGAGAGAGAGAGATTTTAGTGAGTTTCGTGAGACGGATGTGATGATAAGAACCAACAAATTTCAAATGCTAGTGTTGCTTCACCTAGTGAACTCCTGTAATTTAACATGGTTTTTTATTGTCTATTGGATTACCTGTGTGGTTGTTAAATGCTTTCAGGATAACATGCTTTGACAATTTTTGAGTGGCATATTTGTAGGGTTGTCCCTCTTCAAGCTCGTGTTGCTTTCATGTCAATGGGCTCTATCTTCTGGAACTTCTGCTCGTCTTCAACTATGAGCAAGTGATTTTCTCAGTTGAACGATTTATATTGCTTTGATATCAGTGTATTAAAATTTGAGCATTAGGTATTTTCTTGAGTCCAAATTTCTTGTACTGAGCTTTGTTAATGTTAGTATTTGTTGGTTATAATTAACTTTCTTGTGGGACTGAAATTAGGTAGACATTCTGTTAAGGGAAGCACGAGGTCTGGAAGCAATGGTTCAATTATCTTTAAATTGCATTTGTGGCATTCTCATAAACTCACAAGCCGTCTTTTGAACAATATTGATGTGGTGATCAGATTATTTGTCTCTAGGGTAGATTTTCAGAGGATTTTGTTTCTGGGTTTGGAATTTCCCCCCCTTCTTTTCCTTATGGTCTGTCCACTTCATGAAACAATCAACTTAGAGGCCTATCTCTCTCTGTGTTTATTTATTTTTAAATGAAATGATTACTACTTCAAATTTTCACTTATTTAATCTTTTTGGATCAGCAAGTTAGGTAATCATGTTGTGCATTCTTATTCCAAGGATAAAAGGGAAAGACTATTTTTACAGATTTACACTGTATAAAGTTCAAAAACACACACATCACCAATTTGAAAGAATTGGATTCTTTTCTTCAAGCCTACTGAATCTTTTCATTTGGGCACCACCAACCAAAAAGGAGAGCATTTCCCCAGTGGGCATAAAAAAATGAAGAGAACATAGACGAGAAGAAATAAAGATAGCATTCTCTCTGGTTGAGTCACATACATACAGTAAGGAATAATGACTTGTTGAGACTCCAAAGCCCCAAGCCACCATTGTCTCTGCAAACCAGCAGAACGGATACACTATGAGCGGCAGCGGCAACAATTTAACGCCAATACCAGGGAATAGGCTTCCTGGACAGGGATACAGAGACTGGAACAGAGTGCACCCCATGTTCCCAAGGCCCCAGGTTAGTGTCATTTTTATTTTTATTTTTATTTTTGGAGTATTCCAGGATATATCTATCTATTTAAATAAGGTCGTGAGTTTTTCATGTGAGACACAAAATAATAGTATCAGTTGTTTGTTGCTTGGGTTGGTGTTTTTGCAGAATCCACCACCTATACAGGAAAGAATAACAGGAAGACCTCTGGGCTTAACCACCAGGTGATTATTGCCTTCTGTTGCCAAATACATTTGTTGTAGCATCAAGAAACAATTTATATTATCTAACCTAGGGGAGGGGAGGGGAGGGGAGGGGAGGGTAGGTGGCTCGAACCCTAACCTAATGAGCAGCCTCACAAGATCTCAACTACTGAGCCCTATTGATTTGCACTACGCGCCCATTTTTACTTGAGATTTGATTCATTAATTGCAGAAATTATTTAGGAGTTTTGTTAATGATTGTTCTAAGGGGGAAGCTTAGAATATTTGCCTATTTTTTTATTATAAAAATACGTGTTATAAAGAATATATAACCATTTAAAATATTGTTAACCAATACCCCTAAGGTACTTGTTAATCAAACCTATTATTTGTATATTATAATGTGCTTCATATTCACAATCTCATAATTTTGCAAATTTTGAGGCAACTATTAGACTTAAGGAAACAAGATCATGATACTTTATAATACTTTCATTTTATCAAATATTATTTTTGATAATTTTAATCTGTTGGTGCAAAGGCTATTGTTTATATTTTTCTCACAAAATGATAATTGTAAGGTTATTTGTGAGTCCAAAAATTAGAGGTTGAAAGAAATAGTTTTGGAAAATTTTGACAACGTTATAATTTTGTCCGAGAAATGGCACACCATTAGTTTTAGCAAGTATTTTATGGTCATTGGTTATGCATATTTTGTGTTGGTAAATGTTACAAATCATTTATAGTGAAAAATGTTATGAAATATTTTAGTTAAAAAAAATTATGATTACAGAATTTTGTGGATATATTAGGTGCATTATGGTATAGTGCATCTGGTATGCTTCTTTTGTCCCTTGTAAAGGTGTGCACCGTAATATCACAGGCATAATTTGCTCACTGGAGTCGATGTTGATTTCCGAAATATATATAATATTAAATTCTCTCTCCTTTTTCTCTTTACTCTCTTTAATCTAATAGTCACATTAACTTTTTAAAAAATAAGTTTAAATGAGAAAGAGTAATAAAATAATATTTAAATAAAATAGAGAATGAGTAAAGGGTATTCTTGGAAAAAGTAATTGAAAAAGTGATCATCTAAATTAGAGATTGCACTTTTTAAGTAAAATTTGAAGGAAATTAACGTGGTTGGGAATGCTTTAAGTCTGAGTTAAATCGAGGGCCTAAAGCAAATTTCAGAAATTGGGGCCCTTTAATATTGAAAAAAAATTTATGAATAAAACGATAAGTTATAATTTTTTTATTTGCTTGTAGCCATAAAAAAATTTACTTACAAATATAATCATTAAAATTATAAATAAAATAATTTAATAAAACAAAATTAGAACAAAAAAATTAGAAAAATATTTCTTTTTTGTTGAAATGAACAGAATTAAATCAAAAAAATATTTCTTTTTTGTTGAAATGAACAAAAAGGAATAAATCCAACTTAATAAAACAGATAAAGTAGAAATAAAAGTTGAGTGGGAGGCACTTTAAATATAGTTTACAATGATATACATAAGCACCTTATCATACTAATTGCGACCAGGGCTGGCCCTGAGTTTGGAATAAATTTGAGCAAAATTATTTATTTTACTAAAATCTAATAGATAAAGAAGGTAAAAAAAAAAATTAAAAAAAAAATAGGGTTCATATATTGTATGTATTATTTTTTTTTGAGCCCAAACACTTTTTTTTTTAATATATATTTTCATTTTAATAAATATGGACCAAACAAAACTTATAAATAAATATGGAGTAAATCATACATGGATCCAAAAAAATATTTTGGGGCCTTTAAATTGATCATAAAACCAAAAAAAAAAAAAAAAACATTGAACATATAATATTTTACCAAATTTAGGGGCCCTATTGTTTTTTATTTATTTATTTATATATTTTCATTTTAATAAATATGGGCCAAACACATTTATAAATAAATATGGGCTAAATTATACATGGGCCCAATAAAACATTTGGGGTCCTTTAAATTGATCTTAAAAAAAAAAAAAAAAAGGTTAAACTTATAACAATTTTTTAAATTTGGGGGTTCTATTTTTGGGCCAAAATATGGAACTTAAGGCACAAGCCTTACATGCCTTAGGGCAGGGCCGGCCCTGCTTTAAGGTTATGTTTGGATGTATGTCTTGGAGAGATTTGTGAAGAGAAGATAAATGTGTAGGGAAGAAGTGTCTCTTTTTAAATCTAAGATCCAAACAAAGATAAAAGAGACCTTTGTTTTTTGCCTATCACTTCTTTTCTTCTCTTTTTCTCAATTCAAAGGAAGTTAATAATCTCTCACTCCACTTGCACCAAAACACACAGTTAGGAAACACACAGTTAGGACTTGTTTGGCAAGTGTTTTTTTAGTCAAAAAGTCTTAAAAAAATTAAAAAGCTACAACTTTTATCAAAAAGTCAAAGATTTTATTTTCTCTGTACTTTTTGCACATCTTTTCGTAAAAAATCAAAAGTCATTTTAAATATATTAATTTTTTTATATCATATTTTAATTAAAAAATCAAAAAATTACTATAAAAAAAAAGTCTATTATTAGACGTGGCCTTAAAAAGAACTTTTCCAATGCAATATGATCAAGGGTACTGCTTAAGTGTGCAACCCCCTTAAGGTTGCACACCATATGCAACCCAATTGTTAGCCGTTAGATTACAATAATTGATCAAGACCATTGAATTGTTTAATTGTGAAAAAGTTGAAACCGGGGCAACCGGTTAATGCTTGTGTTTGCATTTGCATGATTGCATCCCACTCACTCTCTGTATTTCGTCTCTATCTCTCTCTATTCTCCTCTCTGTGTAAGGTTGAGTCACTGTAACTGTTGATTTCCATTAACAGAGAGAAGCCCCTGTTGGGTTCGTTCCATTGACGAAGCTCAGAGGAAACGATATAACAGGCGATTTCCAACAACAACGTAACTACAAGGTCGTGTTGGTTCCATTCTTGAAGTGAAGCCCTTCTCTCGACCTAGATATGAGGTATGGAGTCGCTCTCTCTCTCTGTCTCCCTCTCTGTCTCTCTCTGGCACTTCATTTATTTTCCCTCAACTAAACCCCCATCCTAACTTCAACCGCTCTACGCTTCGCTCCAACGGAAACCCCTCCATTGGCAACTAACCTTTCTCTTTCTCTTTCTGAAGCGAGTGTTTATGTTTGCACAAACAGCTAAACCGTGTGAAAATGTCATGTTTGTGTTTGTGTTAACAATTTTCGGTCATCAAGTAATTGTTTGTAGTAATGTCATGTCCAAGATATTCCCAATGAAGTTAAAAGGGAAGGTGATGATTATGACATTCCAAATGAAGCAGATGACATTCGTTTGATGAATGAAAGTCGGGCAGAACCTGATCATGGTTGCGAAGCTGGTCCGAGCAATGAAGAAGTAACCAACATGAAGGTTGAAGATGGCGGAGCCGATGTGAAAAAAGAAATGGTTGACGATGCTCATCGCAATGACATGGTTGGTGATGTTGAACGTGTTATTCTGGAACAGAAATTTGATTCGGTCGAAGATGGAGAAGATTTCTACAATGCGTATGCTAAAGCCAAGGGATTTAGTATACGAAAATCCAGATTTAACACAAATAAAGAGGGAAAGGTCGTTAGTAGGCTGTGGTTGTGTTCAAGGGAAGGTCAGAGATTACGAAAATACTTGGACCGTGTTGCTGAGAAGAGTAGAGCGGACCGTGTTGCTGAGAAGAGTAGAGCTCCCAAGGCACTAACAAGAGTAGGTTGCAAAGCCCAATTTCGCATACGGTACGATGCGGATGCTGGTAAAGGGGGAAAGTATGTTGTCACTCACTTCGTCGCAGACCACAACCATGAATTGGCGGAACAACACTGTGTGATGTATCTGAGGTCACATCGCAGTTTAAACAGCGCTGACAAACCTCAAGCAATGGCTATGCGCAATGTCGGTGTGAAGACTAGCCAAATCATGGACTATATGGTAAATCAATCCGGGGCTTATGAGAATGTTGGTTTCATCTGTACGGATCTGCACAACCATATTCGCTTTAACGAGAGCGTGAGAAGTTGAGGATGGTGATGTGCAGGGTGCGTTGGTTTACCTATGTGCAAAACTTGATGTTGATGCACGTTTTTTTTACAAGTATGATGTGTGTAACGATAACAAGTTACAAAATGCTTACGGCGATTCCAAATCGCGGGCCGACTACGCAAAGTTTGGTGATGTGTTGATATTTGACTCAACTTACAGAACCAATGCATACAAGAAACCTTTTGTCATGTTGGCTGGTGTGACTAGCCACTTTAGGACCACAATATTTGCATGTGTTTTGCTAGCTAACGAGACAATGGAGACATACACATGGGTTTTGGAAACATTTATGGAGGCGATGGGCAATAAAGCACCTGTGTCCGTACTAACAGATGGGGATAAGGCGATGCGAGAGGCAATCAGAAGAGTATTTCCAAACGCAAGACATCGATTATGTAATTGGCATCTTGGGAAAAATGTTGTTTCAAATGTTCACATAAGTGGCTTTGCACATGCTTTCAAGCAGTGCATGGACATGGAAACGGATGAGACAAAGTTTGAGCATGGCTGGACGACAATGGTCGAAAAATTTGGACTTCAAACCAACAGTTGGGTGTTGGAGACATATGAGAAGCGTCATATGTGGGCTGAGGCATATATGCGTGGACATTTCTTTGCTGGGATGAAGAGCACTCAGCGCTCGGAGTGTATGAATGCTTATTTCAATCCCTTCCTCCAACACAAATTGAAGCTATATGAATTTGTTAGGCACTATGATCGGGCTCTTGCAAGGATAAGGTATAACGAGGTGGAGATGATCTTTGAAACAAATAACACTTTTCCTAGATTGATTACTCCATTGCGAGATATAGAGAGACATGGAGTGAGCTAGCCACCAAATATATTTAGAATGTTCCGTGATGAAATCTTAGAAGAGGGAAGTTGAATGTCAAGGACGTGTTCCTTTGGGATGGTTAGAAATGCTACTATATTCATAAGTACAAAGTGAAGGACGATCATGGATAGTAACACACAAATCCGAAGGATGCCGCAATGAGATGTTCTTGCATGAAGTTTGAGTCGTTGGGGCTACCTTTCGCCACATGATATGTGTTATGAAAGCCAAAATTTAACGCAAATTCCCCAACTTGTGTGTCAGATAGATGGACAAGGTCGCAAGCAAGGATGGCCAGAATGGCCTCAACCCTCAATTGATAGCACTACAACACGAGCTGACGGTATGGGATATTGAGTTCTTCCTACAACGAAATGTGTTTCTATGCCTCGCAATCAAGCGGAAGGTTTCAAAGAGGCTAGGGATGCATGTCTTCCAATGACGAGGATGAAGGAGTTATATGAGAGGAATTTGAGCGGTGGGAATGGAGACAAAGGGAAACATTCATTAAAATGCGACAATTTGGAGTAGAAGATCCCGATGTTGTGAAGACAAAGGGAACCCGGGCGGGCCTCGTCCCAACCGTCAAGACCAAGAAAATGTGGGAATTGCAAATGCATTGGGCACACAAAGCGAAGCGTGTCCTAAGGTTCGGTTTAGCCAACGATGGGTACTAACTCAGATGCAGATACACCCCACATAATCGGCCGTGAGTACAATGCGAGTCATTGCCCGCTCACGCAAAACTGGGTTGGTGGATCCAAGTACACCGCACATTAAGCAACGGCGACTATTTTTCGATGTTTCTCCTGATTCCAAGCAGCCTGTGGGCCAATACGGTAGTGTTGAAGCAACAGTGTGGAAAAATGATTCGAACACAATTGATGAGGTGAATCAGGTAATTGTATAATTTGTATGATTTACTTATTCCCTTAATTTATTAGGTAGACAGTACTAGCTATTGAAAACACATGGAAATAATGTATGTAGTTTTCATTTTGCACAGATTGCTGTACGTAACGTGTAAATAATTGGTTATGTACAATGCCAGGAAATGGCACAACGTTACTTATGTACAAGCCCAGGAGTTGTAAATTTCCCATATTGTTTAGAGTGATGTTGTCATTTGTGATTGCAGTGACTTGTCATTTTGAAAACTAATTGAAGGTGAGGTGAGATATATATGGGTTGTTTGTGTATTGTTTTGGGTGCGAAATTGGCTTATGTCTGTATTCCAAGATTCCTATTGCGGGTTGCTTGTTTCTGTTCCATATTTGGTTGGATCTAAGTGAAGGGTTTTTTGCGGTGTGGTTTATCAACTAACGATGTGTTTCGCTTCGTATTGATTTGTTATGACTTGTGTCGGTAAATTAGTATTATATTTCGAGTAAAATACGAATTTTGTTCAAGTGGGTTTGCAAAATTACATACCAGCACATACATTTTGTATATAATCCAAGTGGCAGTTAATTTTGGGTGTTACTTGGAGAAAGTAACCCAACGAACTCGTTACTTTATTTCCATGCCGATTGGTATATGAATTACGAGTTATGAACAGGAGTTGTGAAATTATTTAATGTTTACTATGGAAGTATGGCTTTATTGTTAGTAAAATTATGGTGGGCCTATATCGACAGCAACGAAACAGTAATTTAAAGTTGACAAGTTCAAGAAGAAAATCAAGCAATTGTGGTATTGGTTCGAATGCCTGAAAAGGATGAAGACTTCTTTCGATGAACTGATGGTAACAAAGTAGAAAGTAACAAAGTAGAAAGTAGAAAGTAGAACCTCTCTCTCTGCAAACATTCTGCCCTTTATAGCTATAAAATTCCCATGACCCCATGATTTGCCAATTCTGCAACTGCTTCTGTGCAACTTCTGTAACTGCATGGTCATTTCTGTGTATTGAAACCACATAAAAGCTTCACTTGTACCTGTCAAAGTGCATATAATTGAAGTTGCCACCTGTGCCCAGGTCCTTTTAGCCTTTCCTCGACAGATACAGACTCCCAATTCGTTCATGTTTCCTCTTGGAGGGTGGCCACTAAATCCATGAGCACTGCCAGTAACTGCTCCAGCGTGTAAGTCAGGTGCCATGCAATATTCAATGTTAGTTGAATGGAGCAGCTGTTGGGAGGATGTGGGAAAAATAGGTGCAAAGAGGAATTTTTAATCTAATATCCAATCATAATTTAGCTGAAAATATGAGTGAAATTTTTTTTTTAAAAAGTAGTTCCCATTTTTTTGATTATAAACCCGACATGTATATTTTGTTTTTGATATAAATAAGTTGTGTATTTTCGTTACGTAAAATGTAGGACAACAAATGTGTTTAAGTCATTAGAATACAGAAAAAGGTTATTTCAAACATATTTTCAAGTTTACCGACATTGAATATATTTTGATTAAATTACAGGGAAAATTCAATATTTCGCAGAGTTTGATGATTCATAGTCAGGGGCAGTAACAGTGAGTGGCCAAATGTTGTGGTTAAGTAGCCCAGTTTGGAAGGATTGTGGTTGTGTTTAGTGGACAATATTCTGTCGATGTTTGTCTCATAATGATGAGGGACATGGCCCACAATGGTGAGAAGGAATGTCGACAGGGAAGAGTCAATATTTGGCAGAGTGGACTTGAAGATTCGAAGTCAGGGGCCAGTTACAGTCGCAGTTATGGTGTAGACGTGTGGGATCATGCAATGATGGGCCACAAAACCAGTATACGGATATCGAAACCAACGATCTCTGTTGTAGGCATTCCAAGTATACTAAACCTCCACTTGTATCTGTCGATCTCCCTTTTCTTGTGTTTATTTCATGGCCACCAACTGTTTGAAACTTCTGTCGACAGAGCAAGGCTCCTGCTTTGTCTCATGCTTCCTCCTGAAAGTATGCCCACTAACTCATAATGATGAGGGACATGGCCCACAATGGTGAAAAGGAAGGTCGATGGGGAAGAGTCAATATTTGGCAGAGGGGACTTGAAGATTCGAAGTCAGGGGGCAGTTACAGTGGCAGTTATGGTGTAGACGTGTGGGATCATGCAATGATCGGCCACAAAAACAGTATACGGACATCAATACTAAACTTCCACTTCTATCTGTCGAGCTCCCTTTTCTTGTGTTTATTTCGTGACCACCAACTGTTTTAAACTTCTGTTGACAGAGCAAGGTTCCTGTTTTGTCTCATGCTTCCTTCTGAAAGTGTGCCGACAAACTCCATGACTGGTGGTAAAAACTTCCCCTATCACTTCTAGGTGACCCACATGCAGAGAGCCCACTTTCAGGTGGTGAACATTCCTTCAGACTTGGCCACATGCCCTCGATTAAGTGGACCATCTGTCGACAGAGACTGGCAAAACTTGGTGCAAACAATGGCCCCCATGTTGAAGTTAAATATTACGGAAGTGATTGAGACCCCCTCCAATCACCACCTGCACCACCACCCCCCCCACACACACGTGGGGGCTGCTGATTGGAGAAGGAAAAAAAATGAAATTTAAAAAAAAAAAAAAAAAGTGGCCAATCAGAGAGAGAGGGGGTCATGGGGGTCCCCCCTTGTGGGGTCCAAGTCATATGATATTTAACTTCAACGAGGGGGCCATTGTTTGGGCCCAATAGCAAATTTCTTAATACGGGCCCAAAACAAACATAAACTACAGCCCAATATAAGAGCTTTTAAATATACTGGCCCCATCATAAGCTATAAAAGACCCACACTTTCAACTTGAAACCACTTCATTTCCCTCTGATTCGAACTCCCCGGACTGTACTCCTTCTTCTCAACCATTGCCGTTCAAAACCAGAGCACCACAAAACCCTAAGCCATGACGTCGAAAAAATCTCAACCATCTCCATCAGAGGAGAACAATGAAGACCTACTCCGCTTCCCAGACCCTATCAGAGCACGTATCGCTCCTCTAAAATTTGGTGCAACCCTATTGCCCAGCGCAAGCTCTGTCGCTAAGGCTACTCTAGGCCCTACCTTCGCGTCTTACTTCCCAGACGAGCTAGCTCCATACTATCCCCTTGGTAATGGTGAGAACCTTCTTCTCAACCAACCTGGACTCAAGTGGACTAACTGGAATGTCAGCAAAAACCCACTCAGAGGGTGGAGGTCACCAGACTCTGATTGGCGAAGCTGGGCCAGGAGAATTGAAGGTCACGACGCTGAAGTATGGAAGCACCAGGGCATTGGTGAAGCAATTAGACTGTCGACTAAAATTTATGACGTGGACAAAGGGCTGATTGCTGCTGCTGCATGCTTTTGGTCGCAGTCTAGTAACTCCCTACTCCTCAATTTTGGTATGATTTCCCCTACCATCTTAGATGTAGCTCACTTGACTGGTCTCCCAATCTTGGGCAATCTAATTCATGCTCTCCTTGAGCCTCCAAAAGTGACATTTACTTTAAACACTGACATGTGCTATATAGATTTTGCCAAAAAATACCAAGGAAAGCCTGATTCCCCTGTCGATGACAAAGAAAGAACTGCTTTTTACTTACTTTGGCTTTGTGAGTTTCTTTTTTGTGTCCCTGGGTACA
This sequence comes from Camellia lanceoleosa, assembly GCA_025200525.1. NCBI lineage: Eukaryota > Viridiplantae > Streptophyta > Magnoliopsida > Ericales > Theaceae > Camellia > Camellia lanceoleosa. Next base: position 176,183,885 of record CM045758.1, on the reverse strand, counting down.
AGATCATGAAAGAATACCTCCCCCTTGCCTTGTGTATGCAAGATGGCCAACTTATGGCTTTAGTCCCTTATCTTCTTGCCACCCTTTACAAGGCCCTATTTTCCTTTGTCGACAAGAAGATTTCTGGCAACTGTGGTGGCCCCTTCTGGCTCTTCCAGGCCTGGTTGTATGCCTATTTCCCTGAGGCACGACCCCCACCACCTAAGACCTTGAAACCTGTTTGCCACTCCTATGTTGAGCAACTGCTCACTTATAACAGCCAACCCACCCTCACTTTCAGAAATCATCTTACCATGTTTTACAACCTTCATTCGCAGAGACCTTCCAACCTGTACATGCCATTTCAAAACTTTGAATTCTCCTCCAGTAGACTTCGCTTCCTTTTCACAGACCCTTCTGATTTACACAATGACCAAGTCCAAGAACAAACTGAGAGTTGGAGACACATTCTCACATCTAGACATGTCTTGGTTGGCTGTTCCATATCCTCCACCAAGCTATCCAGCTGCAGTTTTGAGACATACTGTCCTAATCAATGGTCCAGGCAATTTGGTCTTTCCCAGGCTATCCCTTATCCTTATTTCCACCCAACCATCCATGAGGAGATTGGGTCCAGAATCCACTTCAAAGATCCTACACAAGCTGAATCCATTGTGACAGAGAACACCAAACTTTTCCAAGATTTTGGCCCCTTCTTCTTCAAACACCGCTTGCTTTCATTTGCTTTTGACCATTGGTGGGGACTTATGTGTGCCATTATTTTCTGTAAGCCACTTGAAAGCTGCCTTAACGATACTTGTATTCATATTCAGGGCCGCATATCCTCGCCTTCCAAGCTTAAGGCTACGGGTATCCTTCATTCATATACTTCACATCCTTGACTGTGTCATGCAATTTGTTTTATTTTTTTCTCTATAACACTAACTTGTTTAACCTTTGACAGCCAAAATTGGGCTTGCTGCTGAACCATTGGTTAGGGACCAACGTAAAGGCAAGGGTCCAATGGATGCAACTACTCAGACAAACACCCCCCCAGTTCCAAAAGTAATGGCAGACTGCTACGTTCGCGACAGAAGCAGAGAGAACTCCCACCTGCATTCTGAAGACAGAGGTCACGGCGAAGAAGAGACAAGAGCCTTCCACTGCTCCTGCTCTAAGCACAGACCTAAGTGAGTGGGATATCCCTCTCAGCCAAATGGTTGGCCAAACAACATCAAATCCTTCAGGGCAGCTCTACCAAGTAAGCCTTCACTTTACATATTTTACATCATCTGAATTTCCATTCACGCCCGACTGATCACTTACTTTTGTGCAGAGAAAAAGAAGGAGATTAATCCTTGCTGCTGCTGATGATGACGATGCTTCCACTTCTCCTCAACACATTCATCAAATTCCCAGTCCCATCAGCAATGTACCCACAGAACCCACTGTACAACCAACTCCACCACCACCTGAAGCATCGCAACAAACTTCCTTACAACCTGCTTCACAGTGTTCGCCACAGCAATCTGCACAATCTGCATCACAACATCCTTCTACTTCTCCTCAACACATTGTCCCTTCTGTCTCTAGCCCTCAACCATCACCATCCAACCCCTCCAATTCCCAAACTTCAAACAAAGAATCACAGAGGATTGAATTTGACATTTCAATCAACAGCCAATCCTCTCCAACAGATGACAACACAAAATCCCCTCAACCATAAGTTGACCACAACCAAGGTAAATAGAAATACAAATGTTACTGTTCGTTTCGGAAAAAAAACTTCTCTTTAAGTAACTGGTATTGTTCTCCAATTCTGAGGATGGACATATCTGAGACTCATCTCCACGACCAATGGGCGAGACAGAACTTGAAGGTCCTCATGACTTTCCCCTGTTAGCAGAACCAGAGAAAGAGCCTCAAGGCGCTGATGCTGCCATTTCATCAGTACCAGAAACAACTCGTCCTGATGCCACAACCACAGCTGAACAAGGCCAACTGTCTGCGCGCACGTTATCAGGACAGGTACTACTATTTCCAACCTCATCCTATTTACTCTTTATTACTTGCAAGCATATATTCTCACCAAACTATTAATGTTCACAGGGCATCGGTCCATGCCAGGATATTTGGGCCGAACTTTCTATTCTTCAACAAGATCTAGACGAAATATCCCCATTGCCTCAAAGGCTACATCTAGGGCTGCAAACGAACCGAGCTGTTCATGAACAACTCGAAGCTCGGCTCGTTAACAGCTCGTTTAAGCTCGTTCGATTACCAAACGAGTCGAGCTCGAGCTTTGTTACCAAGCTCGATTATTAAACGAGTCGAGCTCGAGCTAATATGAGCTCGGCTCGATTAGGCTCGGCTCGATTAGATAAAATTATATTATATATTATATATATTATATATTATATCATATTATATATTATATATTATATATAAATAATAAAGTCTACAGTCCAAGTCATTAAGAAACAATAAAGAATTGTCCAGCAAAAAGGGCCATTGCTTTGCTTCTTTTATCATGGGTGAGATTCCTTCACTTTTTCTTATCATTCGATGTGGGACAACAGGACAAGGAGTAGGTGTTGTGTATCACTTTGCTTCTTTTCTTTTATCCCACATCGCTTCCGTTACAAAATGAAAAGGGACAAGAGGTCTATATATATTGGAGAAAGCCAGCAGTTTGGCATTACTACTGTGATTCAAGTGGCTTTTATTTATAAAGTCGAGCCACACGAGCCGAGCTCGAGTTGTGTTTTAGCCTCACGAGTCGAGCTTGAGCTAAGTAATGTTGAGCTCGATTCGAGCTCGAGCCGAGCTCGAGCACTTACAAATTTATTCGAGCCGAGCTTGAGCACAATGATGCTCGACTCGGCTCGGCTCGTTTGCAGCCCTAGCTACATCTGTTTCATGCTGAAACTCAACAAACCTTAACCACCTTCATCAATCTCATTAACACCCCAGTTGAAAAAATCATTCTCCACAAACCTGATGAAACCTTCGCCTGTCTTTCTGCTGTTGTAAACCTCTCCTCTAATCCTTTCAACCCCATTCAACTAAAGCAATTGGCCAAGATCATCACGGAATGGCCAACCCTTTCAGAGATGGTTCAGACTTGCTCGAAGGATATTCAAACCAAAAAGGATTTCCTAAACGAAGCCCACACCATATCTACTTCACTCAAACTCAGCCAACAAACCTCTGCAGCCCTTCTTCAGCAACACTCAGCACTTGAACTTGAGGAAGCCAAAGTCATGGTAGAACTTGCCTCTGTCCGGCAAAGAAAGGCTCATCTGCAGCAGCAACATGACCAGCTTAATCAAGAAGCAAGGATGATGCTCTCCCAAATTAGACATCATTCTGCATCCATTCAGACAACTAAAGCTGAGTTGGACCAAGCCCAAGCCCAAGCCATGCTGGCAGATGCTCAATCAGAGTGGGGTGTTCTAGCCGTTCTGTTCCCCAAATCGTAGGCTAGTTTATATATGTATTCTTTTGTATTGCACACCTAGGAATGATTTGGAAAGGTAGGAATGATTGCCTTTTTAATGATAAGATTGTTGATGGGCCTGAATTGGCTGAGATGGTGAAAGTGAGGGTTGCACTTTGCTGTAAGCAAAGTTATAGAGGCCTACGGTATTCAGTGGACGACATATATTGTATTCTGGATAGTATCAAAGTCTGATTGAGGGGGTGGTGTTTGGTGTTTTTTGCTGCAAGGGTGCAGGAGTTTGGGCAAACTGTGGTATGCAGGATTTTGGTCAGTCTGTGGTATTACCATATCTTCTTGGTGGCCACTTTTGCTCTGCTGTGCTTCAATGTTGCTATGCTTTGCCTTATTTTTGCCTTGTTGCTCTGGCTTAGTTTATGGGGTCAAGCATGCTCATTTCTGGTTGTTGCTCTGCTGTGCTTCAACTCTGCTCTGCTATATATGTACTCTGCTGCTACTATATGGGATCAACGAACAGGCTTAAGTCTGCTGCTGTATATTGGCTTTTTTGCAATTGTTTGAATGATGTTTTGGTGTGCTGTATTGGAAGTCTGCTGCTGGATTGGGTAAAGTTATTGGAGGTTTGCGGCTGGGCTTGTTGTAATTGTTGGTCTGCTGCTGTAGTTATATTTTTTTTTTGGAGGTTGAAGGATCAGGCTCAAGTCTCAATGGAGGTTGAAGGTTCAGGCTCAAGTCTCAATGGTGGCTGTATGGTCTGAAGTTTGTTCATGCTGCCTTGGAGTTTCATCTGGTTGCCCTGTTATACGGTGTTGTGAGGATGGGCTTGGAGTTACATTGTTATTGTTTTCCTTCTGTTTTTGTTTCTCTTTGTTGGTCTCTCACCAACTAGGAGGTTGGAGCTTTTTTACCTCCAACCTCCTCTTTCTTGATGTATCCTTGACACCTTGTATGTGCTTTTTCATCAATACAGTTTTTTGTTTTGCTGAACAAAAAAAAAATTGAATATCAATACTCTGTGTTTTTAATGGTCTGTTGTATGGTTGTTTTTATTTTTTGTGCAATTTTTCACCGTTTGTGCATTGTTATGAAGTAATCAATTCCCCTTCAAAGTGCATTATAGTCACCGCTATTTGTTTGTTCTGTGGGATTTTTTTTTTGCTTTGTTTTGGACAAAATCATGGCATTCAAAAAAATCGAACAAACATAATTCATGTGGTAAAAGCGAACAAACATTACTACTTTCAACTTACATTGTTTGTTGGACAAATATCACATTGCACTGGACAAACATTACTATATTCATTTGGGCAAATATGACATTGCATTGTTTGTTCTGTACCCATAACATTGGAATTATGTGTATCACATTACGTATAGGCCACGATGAAAGCAAACAAACATTACTACTTTCCCTCGTTTGTTCCAGTCCCAAACATTAGAATTATGTGTACAATCAATACGCGTGGGAAAGTAGTATTATCACAGCTGCGACCTAAAAAGTTGTCACGACAAGCTGATGCAGTAATCCAGTTGTGGTTGGGCATCGAAATTACTCTCGTACTGGCAGGCCATGATAAAATCGCTGCCCTATTTGTTGTAATTGCAATTAATCACATGCACGAAGGATACTCGGCCATCTTTGTATTGTTCACATCCGTAACAAAGTCAAGCACCAACTTCCGGCGCACAGAAGGATGAAACTATGTACAGAAACCGAATAACACAAATTAGGTACAGTTACAGCGGTAGGAAATAAATGGATTTATTTTGCAATTGGAAATTAAGCGGTACAATGTACCTTGTGTGGACCGCTGGGTATATCAGGCCGCTGCATGTAGTTGATCACAAACATCCCACAGTCGAAAGTGCTACAAATGAAATGTAACATTCAGTTTCTCGCAAAATATAAGCACGTTCGTTAAATGAGTGATTCAGGAGTGAAGTCAATGTGACGCGGGGTTTGTGGATTACTCGTCTAGCTATTGTAATGGCCTTTCTTCTAACATGCGGACGTCAAAGGTATGCACGTCTACAGCATATTCATTTCCAAACTGTAGTTGCAGTAAGGCATGCATTGTTTGAACCTGTTGCAGAATGAGACGGTTAGTTTATGTGAAGGATGTGACAGTGTGGAAGTAGATTTGTGAAATTCAGCACGACGTACCAACATTTTTGCCGCGTTCAGCTTGTTGGTGTCCAGTGTGGCGGACGCCAATGAGTCAAATAGGTACGCCACACGGTCTACCATATCTATTTTTAGGCACAACCAATGTACTCCTCTATAATTGAAAGGCATGCAAATCTACACATAAACACAAGTGAAGACATTGTTTAGAGGGCATGCAAACATGTATGCACTTTCATATTTACATTGACATTCATGTAAATCAGATCGACATTCATATTACCGACGTTCATATTATATGTACTCGCTTCAATGGGATGGACATTCATATTACATTCTGACATGCATCAAGCACCCCAGTATATCTGTCATGTCCAAAAAATGATTTGACGATATTTTCATGGTTCAGAGGTTGAGTTTTTTGATTTAGTATCAAACTCTGCATGTTTAGTGTGTAAAGTTCAGTCAGCCAAAGTTTTCTGATAATATGTCTGCTGCAATACACAACCGACCAAAAATACTTACTTACCGACACATATACTGGAAAGAACCACGCAGTATGCCTCCCGTCTTTGTGTACTTGCCGCTGTCCATTAGTCAATTGAACCGCGACCAAGTTGATTGGCTGGAACATTGTAACAGACCAGGCAACTTGCGAAATAAGGTTTGGCATTTGTTTAAATGTAATACGAAATAACAATGTCCCTATATGGATATGTCCATCATGCAAATATAGTGGAAATAACATTGTCAGATGCCATGACTTACAGTGTCGGATAGCCATGCCCCTGGTTGCAGCGTGCGCATGTCACGTCGCGTAGCACATTCGCAAGGCATTTCATGCAGATTCATAGACACGACAATGTCCCTACATTAAACGTATACATCAACCAGTAAGAAGCAACCTATATCCTAGTAATACTTAAACGTATCTGGCTTAACTGTACAACATAAGATTAGTTTTTTCTGTTGTACAACTATGGCAGATATTCCTGATTCTACTAGGCTCCAATCCAATGAAGATTAGTTTAAAGTTTTTAAAAAACAAAATGAAAATTTTAGATATTACAACTTATGACATGTCCAATAGTATTTGGTAAAATAATATGTGAAAATTGAAATGCTCATTTACAGGTCAGCAAGTTAAAAAAAAAAGAAACACATGTGTTTTACAAAATGGAGCCAACAATATCCCAAAATGATCAAAATGGAAAATGTAAGCAGAGTAGAAGAAAATAGCTACGGAAAATTGCACTTCATTATAAGTTTTCAAAAAAATTTGCAAATCATTGGTAAACTTTATTAAGTTTCATAATTAAAATTATAAAGGTTTCCATGAATTTGTAAATATTTTTTATGAAAATATCAGTGCTTTGCAATTTTCCCAATAGGTACATGTGTGCAGGATAAGACCAAAAGAAGAAAACTTCAGACAGAAAATTTAGCCACTGATCTTTCCCTAGCCCACTGCATTAAATTCATAGAAAATCCTACACACGACATGGATAAACCCATCATAAACCCATCAAAATCATAGAGAATGAAAAATTAAAGAACTGATACCTACAAGAATCAAATAAACATAGCACGACACATGAAAATTGTGGAATTCAAACTTATTTCACAAATACTACGGAACAGGTTAATTGCGAGTACTAAACTCATCCGTACCTTCCATTTTTTCTGTCGTCCAGTACAGAGTCAACAAGTTCGTTTTCGGCCGCTGATAAAACCTCTCTGCTCTCCAGTGTCATCAAGTCCTTCTATTAATATAAACAATCAAGTAACATCAACTCCTCCTATTAATATAAACAATTAACTAACTCACCACTGTTCAGAAATTTAATTTGCAAAGTACATAACACATCCTTATGCATCTAAAATTGGTGAAGCGATGTCTAACCTCTGAACGCAACCGCTTGTCCAACCTGTGCAGTTTGGACAGGACTTTGTCCGAAATCTGTAAGACAATTGTACAACATTTGTTATTGCAAACTTGCACTACAATGACAAATATTGAAATACAACACAAATACTGGTTCAATTATGATCAGTAATGCTGTCGGCATCAATTGGTAATGAAACATACGAAAGGTGAAGTGATGTGGCGACTTGGGAATTTTTCGGCAGTAAGTCGAGTACTTATTTTGCTATCGCTGCACGAATGCATATCCCCTACGTCTGTCGCTTCAAGACCTCTTCCTCTTCCTCTTCCTCTTCCTCTTCCTCTTCGTGTGCCTGTTACAATTTGTCCCGTTCTCCTCGCATTGGTGGCAAGGTTTGCAAATCATCAAAGGAAGATAAACTCTGTTGTGCAACGTTCTTCATGGCCAGAAACTGAACCGAAAGAGATTTGCTTTCTTCACTTGCGTATGTTTCCTCCAACGCAAGGCCACGTTTGTTGTGTATGTCCCCAACTTCTTGGACGGTACGCAACTGTCCAACATGCATATCAATTATCTCAGTGGACAACATTCCATTCACGTAATTGTCCTCCCAATCCACCCCCTGTAAATCTTGAACATTACCCTCATTTAGGCTACCATAATAATTTGGGAAGACCACACCGCCATCATGCAACTCGACTCCCACGGTAGGGTCAACACCCTTTTCCTCTGCGCGAGGCAATTGTGCTGTTTCCGATAAACCTGCCAGCACTTGCTGCATCATTTGCTTCATTTCAGCGATATGTGTCTGTTCATTAAACGGTTGTTTCCCAGACAATATAGCTGCAACCAGTTCATTCAGCATTCCTTTCAGTTCACCAATGCTGGAGGATATGTTAATGTTACAATTTCTTTCAGTTGACTCCACCTAATCACACAAACACATACATTAACTTACAACGATATTTCATCTTCAAGTAACCTCTGTGAACTGTGTGAAGCAAGTGTACTGCTTGCTTTTGCTTAACTTTGCATTGTCAACAGCTTCCTTCCCTCGGAAATTGAGCAACATATCCCTTATTTCCGCATTGCTGTGAAGCACTTGCTTCATGGTTTCCTTCAGTTCACCAATGTCGGTCTCAACCTTGCTCAAACGAACATCATCAATCCGTGGTTTCTGTTTGTTAATGACATGGTGTGTGTCAATTGCATCATCAATGTTGTTGCTTTCCGCTTTTGTTGGATGAAACTCCACCTAACATAGTTGTCAAATCGGGATTCAAATCATAAATGAAAATGGTAATGCACTGAATCGTTAATCGATCTCAACTGTGAATCGTAAAGTTTCGGTCTGCTTTCTAAGGTTGCACACAACGTATGTGTACACACTTCACATATTAAATATATCTAATAAAAATTAATTACTCCATTTGTCTGAAATAAAAAAAAATTTGTTGTAAATGATGCTCATCTGGTGTGGATAAAAACTTCACAGTCGATCCCATGTTTACCACTTTAGCTTTTCCCAATTACATAAACAAAGAGAAACTTTCAATTACAAACTAACAATAACTGAACGACAATATTTTGACCTTTTTACAAGGTTAAAAAACCATAATCTTCAAGCTTTTCCAAAAATCGGACTTCAGGGCTTAACCAATATTCATTTCATAGCGGAAGTAGTACATAAAATTGAATTTGTAAGGCTACAACATCGTCCACATGGGAACTTCATGATTTCCCCTCAAAAGTTCGAGTATTTCAGAGTAAATAGGGAGGGACAAACTGAAAATATGACATACGCTAAGGAATGGGTCACTGTTTGTCACTGCTTGTCACCTAGTCATAGGAACACAAATTCTATCTGTCACCGTTATCCATAACACAGGTGGGCCAATGCTGTCAAATGTGCAGAACGAATGGGTTGATTACCTCATGTTGCTGCAACATTTGCTTCCTTCCCATACGTCGCCTCGCCTCCCGTATTTCGGCATCACCCCAATCATTTAGCCGAGGGATGGAGCATGTAGTAGGCCACGTACTCTTACAGGGAGGGGCAAAACGGTCCAAGTAAAATAGCTGCATTATAAGGGGGAAAAGATATTTACTATACACTTCCGAGCAAAATAATCCGTATTCGTTAACAATGCATACAACATACAACACAATCATATGTATGTGCGTATGTGTCTCGATTGCAGAATCCCCATGCAGCTTTCCGGTTAAAAGGATAAGCTTTTTGTGGTTACAAAAAATGTGGCCCGTGCAAGTTTATTTGTCATGTTGTTCAATAACAGGTAAGTTTGTATTTCGCAACGACTGCCATTTTATTGAACCATATGCACAACAATGGATAAAATATGTAACCGGCATGGTACAAACAAACAACGGTCGATTACGTTACCATTAGCAGGAAAACACATCCAGTTGCCTCGCGCTGCACTTTCATCTTATACTTCCGAACACCTTTGACAAGGAATTGCAGTGTCACCTTTGCCCAATTACATGCCCCCATACCGGTCACGTCCTTCACGGCATGAACGAACGACAGGCTCAAGGCGGTCATTGTGGTAGGACACAACATGGCCCCCAACACGTACAGCGCAAACATCCGCCGAAACTCGTCATCCGCACCATCACTCTCAGTCAGATAAACTCTCAACTGGTTCAAAGGAATGATTCCCTTAACAGCTCCAACCTCTTCGTAGATATTGGGATATGCGTCTATTGAACCAGTGAACTGCACGTCATTGCCTTCTGACCGTATACCCAATAAGACATGCACTTCCTCACAGGTCAGCCTCAGGTCACGGCCATGAACAGTCAATGAACACGTGTCGGGATCGAAGTTCTGTACCAACCATTGGCACATGTTGTGATCTATACGGGTACACTTTAACCCGAGGAGGCCACCGAACCCAATTTCAATGACTGACTGCTTTTGTGCTTCGTTACACCGGTTCACGATATCAACAATTGCCTTCAATGATATGCGGACTTGCATTTTACTCTGCAATGTTATTAACGTGAACATTAATACAAAAAATTAACCAACATTGTGTCGATAGCAGGTCCTCCCCAAATGCAGTTACGAAAACACTAAGCACGCAAGTACCTTTGCAGATTTCTTTGCAACTTCTTCGCCCAGTTCCTTCGCACTTGCCTTAGCCATTTCCTGAAACCTCTTCTTCTCATCACAGGGGAGTTCCTTCCACCTTTCCCCAATATCCTTTCGGCTCTGTAAGTGTTACACCAACGTGACGCACATACAGGGCAAATAGGAGCTGTAAGTCCAAAATAATTGTCACCAAAAGTTGTATCACTCTCAATGTGTGCACATTTTCTGGTATTTACATATGTTTGCACATACAAATTACTATTTCGCACACAGTTGAAATAAAAACAGACATGGAATTTTACAAATAATCAGAGTTTATAAGAACATGCAATATGGCGTCTATGACTGCTGGAAATCGCTGAATGCAACACAATAGAAGCACATGACTGGTGTGAGCATGGAATAGAAGTCCATACTTTGCTATCACAGCAGTCACGTGTTTCCATCACGGTACTCTACTTACTATATGTCTGCACACTAATCATATTCGGTCCGGGGTTGTCTGCTTCTCATCTTTCCTTGAATTGTTGGTGGCTGCAACCATTGCCAATTTCGGCACAAGTATATGTTAGATATGGATGGATATATATACATATATGTACACAAATCGCAACCATTGACATGTAGGGACCAATTTGTCACACAAACAAATTTGGTCCCAACTACATAATAATGCATCCGTAATGTCCAATTTTGGTTGCTAAAAATATAATAACCATATCATTTCTGCAACAACAATTATAAATGGTCCAAATGATTTTGGCCCTTACTTTTGGTCTCTAAAATCTTAATTTCTTGTGCAACTATGATACAGACCACTAAAAAAATACCATTAAAAGCAACTCTAGTGAGGTGGCATGCCTAACAAAAATTAAAATAAAAAGAAAAGAGGAAAAAGACAAAACACAAAGACGAAAAAGACAATTTAATGCTCCTCTAGTGCTCTTCTTTTAGTGCGCTAAATCATTTTTCTTTCTTGTGAGTACAAACTGAAATCTGCACAGGCGCAAGCTATGAGTTCAACATATGTAATGCAGAATTGTGCAAAAATACTGTCACACGTTTCTGACGAGAGGGATTCGTACTGTGAGCCACTTTGAAGGACACGGATCGAACCTGTACAAAATAAATGGTCCAAGTGGCCGCTTTCGACAAGGGGCTCGGTAATGTCATTCCTTTTGATTCCTGAACCTTTGCCACTTGCCTTCAATGTTTTCCTTTGCCTGTAACAAATATCAGCGTAAATGAAATTTTGTTCAAGGCCAAATTACATCGGTCGTATGTAGGTTTTCTGCATTCTATCATCTTCGTCGGTTAACTTTAAAGTTAACCGATGTTGCCTTGCCATTTCAAAAGTTGTGCCATTTTCGTGAAATTGGTAACGTCGTTTTCCGTTGTCACCGAAAATTATGAACTGAAGTGGTTTAGTATAACTCAGTGAATTATGGATTTCACAAATTCTGTCCGTATAATGACATGTGCCGTATGTGCACATATTCTGGTAAGAAATTGACACAGTTTTAATCCATTACACGAAATTCATGGTGCAATTTGAGGCTCTCGCAAATGTGGCAAACTCAAAGCGCACAACCTCCTGATGGCAGTACATAACGGCACAATATGCCATACACGAACAGACCGTGGTATTTAGTAGGTACAGGAAACATAACCTTGCAAACCTAACTGTATGAAATACTGAACGACATAAACTCACAGTTGCTTCGTATTGTCTGACATGTCGCCCATATCCAATTACGATAATTCCTGCAAAGAATTTCATGCAATATTCATAAGGATGCAGACAGAACGTTACTCCCAAATTGTAACAAAACGAAATTGACTGTTAACAACTTACAATCAACGGACCATTGAGTCGTACGTACATTGTACAAATGGTACTTTTCGTTCATTTTCAACTACGAAATGTTGTCGTTAATTTATGCAGATATGGCATACCACTGTTTTACGAAAATTAATTGCCCATATGTTGTACTCCTTTTATAGTATTTACGACTGGGTTATGCTAGGTTTCATGAAAATTTTAATGAAAACATCATGAAAACCATCTGCACCGTTAGATCAGGTATGTGTCTCATGATCCAACGGTGCAGATGGTTTTCATGATGGTTTTTATGAAAATTCTTCATGAAACCTAGCATTTTCCATTTACGACTTCAAGCCAGAATCAACAACCAATGCGCACACTTGAAACAGGGCCACATCGGACATTCAACCCAACAGCACCCATACGCAACTTACCTTCATGCAGAGAAATAAAAAACCGACTACACTGCTCAACGAAGACCGTTTGTCACTATGGAACTCCTCAATGGCAATATCAGTTTGTCACCCGTGTAGTTTGTATACCTAATCGTACGTATGGTTTCAATGACCTAAGGAGGAACAGTTTAATAGTTGAGAAATGGTAATGTCGTGCGAGTGGAACACAGTAGGTCATAATAAAAATGTGCTCCTTATTTAAAAATAGACAGACTCACACATGCCCGAGAAAATGGTGGCTGTTACCGTCGGCGACCTAGCGCAGTCGAAATGGAGAGACAGAGAGAGAGTGTGTTACTGGAGGTGGACAGCAAAACCGAAATGGAGAGAGAAGGAGGGACAGCAAAGTTGCTGGAATTTGTATGTGGGAAATCGAAATGAGTTGGTGAGATTAGAAAGGCTACGGCATGTGGGTCATCATGAAAAGTACTGCATCTGTGAGATTTCAAAAGCACTGTCAGGGGACGTTGGTTTTTGTTCCAAATTTGGGAGGGAAACGGAAATGTACGTCACACTACATATTAAGGCCAAGTTTGGCAAGTTGAGAAAGAAATCAAAAAGTTATTACTATTCACAAAAAGTCAAAAATTACGGCTACACAACTGCGAAATTTAAGTTTCCCTTACAAATTAATTTATACAATTTTGTAATACACATTTTTCCATAAAAGTCAAAAAGTTAACCGAAACATCCAAATTTTTTCCTCATTTTTTTCGTCCACAAAGACAAAAAGTGCACTATTTTAGTCCAATTTTTTTCCTCACTTTTTCAATATAAATAAATGTACTTTTTCACTTCTTGTGAAATATGGGTTCCGTTTGGGTTGGGGGTTGAAATGATGTGTGTGAGAGGTGATGTCACTTAAAATAATGTGATTGAAGTCAAAATTGTGACTTTTTGACTTTTGGTTTTTTGTAAACATGCCAAACTAGCCCTAAAAGGTGGTTAGGAAGTTGCTATTTTTATGTTATTTTAGTATTTTCATATTTTTTAAATTTAATTTTTGGTGTTTTCAAAGTAATAGATTTTGTTGTACATCGATATGATGTTTGTGTCAGGAAATTTGCACTGATTATATGTTTGACGTGCCAATTTATGTTATTAATTATTTTTGCTGATTTTTTTTGTTTTTGTTTATTTTTCATAAACGAGGCGTAGCGTAAGGTAGGGTAATGCTAACTTAAATTTTCGGGTTAGAAATTAAAACTAAAATTTCATACAGGCCGATGAATATAATTTCGTAAAGGTTAAAATTTCGAACCGACTGGTCAACGGACAATGTATCGCGTGACTAACAGGCTGGTGGATTAGAATCCCCGTTTATGCAGGTCGCAAAAACAGGGCAAACTGTGTGAATGATGATACAATGGATGGATTACAGGGTGTATTAAGATCTGTGTCTGAACGAGATTGTATATATATATATATGTGTGTGTGTGTGTGTAATTAATTACAGTTTTTAAGGATGTCTTTGGTAACATTTACGTTTTCAGTTTATATTTACAAAAATTTTATAAATTGGTTTTTGTTCATTTTTTGTTAATTTTTAGAAAAACATAAACTACAAACGCGTTTGGTAATTGACAAAATGTTTTAAAAAAATTAAAAATATAAAAAAGAGTGAGAAATGACAAGTGGTGGCAAGTGGCGGCGGAAGACGGTGGTGGTAGGTGGTGGCGGTGGTAGGTAGGTGACGGATGGCGGGTGGTGGTGGGTCGTGGCGGGTAGTGGTGTTGGTTGGTGGGTGGGTGGGTGGGTGTGGTGATGTGTAGTAGGTGGTAGCGAGTGGGTGGTGACAGGTGGGTGGCGGATGGCGAGTGGTGGTGGGTGGTCGCCGGTACGTGGTTGGTGATGGTGGTGGTGGTGGGTGGGTGCCGGTGGCAGGTGGTAGATGGTAGTGAGTGAGTGGTGGTGGGTGGTGGGTGGTGGTGGCAGGTGGGTGGTGGGTGATGGTGGTGGTGGGTAGGTGGGTGACAATGGCCGGTGGTAGGTCGTAGCGAGTGGGTGGTGATGGTGGTGGTGGTGGGTGGTGGGTGATGGTGGCAGGTGGGTGGCGAGTGAGTGGTGGGTGATGGTGGTGGTGGTGATGGGTGGTGGGTAGTGGTGGCGGGTGGGTGCAGGTGGCTAGTGGTGATGGGTGGTTGCTGGTGGCAAGTGGTGGATGGAGGTGGCAGGTGGGTGGTGAGTGGTGGTGCCAAGTAGGTGACAGGTGGTGGTAACAGGCGGTGGATGGTAGTGGCGGGAGGTGGGTGGTGGCGGGTGGATAACAGGTGGGTGGTGGGTGGTGGTGGTGGTGGTGGTGGCGGTGGCGGCAGCGGCGAGAGGTGGGTGGTGGTGGCGAGTGGGTGGCAGGTGGGTAGTGGTGGTGGGTGGTGCTAGCAAATGGGTGGTGAGTGGTGGTGGCAGGTGGTGGTGGCAGGTGGGTGGTGGTGGCGGAAGACGGTGGTGGAAAATGGTGGCCGGTGGTGGCTAGTGTTGTGTGGTAAAAAAAAAAAAAAACTGAAAACTCAAAATGAAAACGCATTTTTTGTGTTTCCATTTTTTGGCCAGATTTATAAACTGAGAGCACTGATTTATAAATCAAAAATTTTACCAAACAAGTTTTTATTTGAGTTTTTAAAATTTTTGTAAATATAAACAGAAAATTGAAAACGTGAATGTTACCAAATGACACCTAAAAAATTGGAGGCGCCAATTTTTGCGCACAAGTACAGAAAACTGCAAAAAACAAAACATTGTAGTTCAGCGACCGGTACAAAAATTGTCGCAGTGGACGTCCGGTGGGGCTCTTGAGTGGATGTCCGGGAGGGCTTTCTCCCAGCATTCCCCTGTCTCCCCTCCCACCGTAAATACGTTAGCTACTGTTAACGGGCAATCTAACATTGCACAGTAATTATGGTCAGTAACGTTGCCCTTAGCCGCTGCACTGCATCAAAAAACAAGAAACTTCGTTCGCCAAAAATTAATAGCTGACAGTAACAAATACAATAACACATCCATTGTGAATGTAAGTAGAATATTAGCGCTAGAATTATAACAAAATACGTGTTCACAGTAATAAGTAGTCGACATATTAGCGATTGAATTATAACGAAACTGTTAGATACGAAACGAGTCGTAAGTTATTTTCCTTCAGGGCTGGACATATCGATCGCATAAGTACAAACAAACTGAGACAGCAAATTAATTACTAAGGAAGTACAGTAAGTACATTACACAGGATAACAAGGGCCAAACCAAAAATCTATATAACAAATCGAGGGTATCATAATCCCAACGTATTCTGAATACATAAGTATTGGGCATTGCATTAGATAGTGTTGTTCGGCCCGTGGGGGCAATTAGGGGACCCGTTTATGTACATCTGAATCATTAAATGTGTACAGTTCGTCGCGTACTGCATAACTATGGAAAATAATGTTGATCGCATATCGAAAGCTATCTGAACGGAGTAGTTTTCTTTCAACTTTTAACTATAACACCATCCCTTATTTTTATACAAAAATGATTTGGTCATATAGTTACCGATATCCAATGACCATGATTTTTAATAGACATATACTACTCGACGAGGTGTACACATTGAACGGCCTGATTTAGAAATTTCTTGGCTATTTGCGTAAAATATGAGGTACAAAAAACTAGTGGGCTTGTTTGGTTTGTTTATGGAAAACATTTTGGGGAGACAGTTTATAATTTTTTTTGGTTTGTTTGGTTGTACATTTTGACTGACAACTTTTTGTTGGGAGTTTGGAATGATTTGATATTTTGGGAGAATTGAGTAGATGTGTGTGAGAGAACAAGTGATTAAGAATGAGAGAGGAGAGAGAAAAAGTGATTGATTGATGTGTAACAGAGAAAGTGATTTTCGCAAATTTTTGCAGAAAAATGTCAAACCAAACAATTTTCGAAATTTTTTTGGGGTAAAACTCTTCTGTAAAACTCAAACCAAACATACCCAGTATGTTTGGGAGGAATTTTTGGGTTTTTACGAAAATATGTGCAAAAAATAGAGAGAAAATAAAATCATTCAATTTTGGTATGAGTTGTTGCTTTTTATAAATTAGTAGTGATTTAGACCCCCTCGAACTTCAGCCCCAACCACCCCCCACACACACGTGGCGGGTGGTGATTATAGGAGAAGAAAAAAAAAGAAAAAAGAAAAAGAAAAAGTGACCAATCAAAAAAGAAAGGGGGTCAAAGGGGGTGGGGCGGAAGAATTCGTGACCTCTCCTTGAGCTCGTCATCCTTGCCGTCCTTGAGACCTTGAGACTCTTGTTAGCCAATTTTGATAATCTGAACCGTTCATATTTTATGATTTATTCAGTATATCGTACCTATAAATAATCAAGTTGATCGGATATCAGAAAGTATGTGTTCAAAAAATTAAACTAAAAACTATTTTTTAAACGAATTTAATAAACAGTTTTCTGAACATATGCTTTCTGATATCCGATCAACTTGATTTTTTACAGGTATGATATGCTGAATAAAGATTGATATATGAACGGTTCGGATTATCAAAATTGGGCCTAAAAGTAAACGAAGGCTCTGAGCGCAAGGAAGCTTCTGAGAAGGATCTCATCTGGAGAAAGGGGTCCCAATCTGTATTCATACTGTATTTTGTTAGTGATTTTTTGGCTTATGGACTACAAATTAAAATAAAGATTGTTTGGTTGTGTATTTTGGGAGGGTTGTTTTTTTGGGAGTTTGGGATGATTTGATATTTTGGGAGAATTTGAGTAGATGTGTGTGAGAGAAAAAGTGATTGGGAAGGAGAGATGAGAGAGAAAAACTGATTGATTAATGTGTAAGAGAGAGAGTGATTTTCAAAAAAATTTCACAAAAACTCAAACCAAACAATTTTTAAGAAATTGTTTTCTTTAAAACTCATCTCTCAAATGCAAACCAAACATAAATTTTTGGTTTCCCGCTTGCTAAACAGGTTATACAGAGTATACACCTCAATCTCATTCTCACTCCGTCTCACTCTCACGGTCACTCCTCCTCCACCGAACCCAGCCTGACCGGCGACCACTCCCGACGGCCACCCACTGGTAAACCCAACCCACCGCTGTAGCCCTCATTTTCTCTGCTTTGCGAACCATAGCTCGACCGCGACCACCATCGGCTGTAGAGAAGGAATTTGTTGACGCTAACGTGGGCTTGCATGCCATAGATGAACCAGGTTCGTCCTCCAAACGCTGAAATCAAAAAGTTAGGGTTGTGATTCACAAAATATATTTGAAATTTAGAAATTAGGGCTTCGAAAATTACTCATTGAAAATTAGGGCTTTCAAAATTACGGCTTCCAAAATTAGGGATTTGAAAATTACTGTTTTGCAGATAGATAAATTGTATGCTTGAAAAATGTGGCACATATTGTGACGAACATTTATGCATTTACCTTTTAGAGTTTAAGTATAAATTTTCCAGAACGTATTATGAATACGCAGAAACTGATCCAACATAAAATGAAAGGATCACATCTTTGCAGAACATAGTATGATTATGCAGATTGATAATTAGTTGAACGAATGCATATAGTTGTGTAATTTTCAATGTGTGATTGATAATGTGATTTTGCTGAATTTGTTGTCAATCACGCATGAATTGTTGTAATGAACTGCTATCAACTAATGTGTTAGCTGCGTGACTTGAATTAACTCTTATCAACATTGATAACTATTATCAAACTGAACTGAAATGTTCATAACTATTACTGATTTAGTGATAAGTATTTCAGTGTGCTTTGTTGAAAATCACATGTGTCATTTGTTGATAACTATTTCAGTTTGATAACTACTGAATCACAGTCTCCAACAATCTGCCCATAATCATTTCACTTCAGTATGATTTGTTGATACTAGTTGTTTAACATGTGTGATTGGTAATTTACTTGACATTGAACTGATATGTTTGTAAAACTGCCATGTTTGTTGAGATTGAAAATGCTATGTGTGTAATTAATGACAAATGCTATGTTTGAAACTGCTGTATTTGTTCAGTTTGGAAATGCTATGTGTGTACATTGAGCTGCGATGTTTGTTCAAATGCTATTAACAGTTTAGTCTGTGTAACCTCTGTGCAAATGCTATTAAACATGGCAGTTTGAAGAAATAGATGTTTTCAGTAAAGACACAGTCTCTCCCTCAAATTAAACTAGACCTGCTATTAACCCCATCAAACAGAAGCATAGCAGAGCACTACAAATTTCTCATGTATGCAGATTTAAAAAATGGCTTCTTCTTCTAACATTAGCAACATAAGATTACAAACGAGGCTGTGCAATTGTGGAAGAACCGCTGCCATACGTATTATCAGAACAATGAGCATGGAAATGAAGGGCGTTTGTTCTTTGTTTGCCCATCAAAATATGTAAGTATGTATTGGAAATTTTAATCCTTTAGTAGTCACAGTAATATTTGTCGTATTCAACTAACTGATTGTCATGCATTGTAGAGTACCACTCCCACTCCCCATTGCAATTACTTCAAGTTCGTGGCTGAAGATGATGAAGACGTTACATCCAGAATCCCTCCAACACTAGAGTGGTGATGCTTTAATGATGAAACAGTTCAACGATGTAAGGACGAGGCTTCATGACTTGGGAAATGACCATGGTCGAAGGCTTGAAAGGATAGAAAATATTATCAAAGTGATGGTGTATTTCATTATATTTTCTATCATTTTGTACTTGATCATGTAACTTTTGTACTTCTTTGTATTTTGGGAAATTGAATGGAAGTTTGTACCAGTTTTTGTTGTATTGTACTTCATGATGTAAGTAATGTTTATGGAATGAATTTTATTATGATGTAACTTATGTAACTTACTTAATAGCTTTGTGGAATGAATTTTATTATGGAATGAATGTACGGAATGAATTTTACAAGTTATTATGATGTAACTTATATTGTTATTCTGTAATGAATTTTGGCAAACCTTGGTGTCATTGTAAGAGCTTTGTGGATGCTATTTGGCAGATCTGTGGACGAATTTTGTGGATGGTATGTGCATTCATCTTTGTGGATGCTATGTGGATTCATTTTTGTGGATGCTATGTGGATGAATTTTGTGGATGCTTTGTGGATGACTGAATTTTGTGGGTGCATTGTCACTTATCTGTGGCCTGTTATCTGTTGCAGGTTCTCTTATCTGGGTGCATGAATTTTGGTTGTAATGAACAACTTCTGTTATCTGTTGTAGGTTTGGTTGTAATTAACAGATTTGGCAAATCTGTTATCTGTCAACTAGTATCTGTTTGTCACTTATCTGTGGCCTCAACTATTATCTGTTAGCAAGTTGAAAGCAGATATAGAATGCGTGGTACTTGTCTTCACCATCGTGCTGACTTCTTCATTAATGAATATCAATACTCTGTTTCTGCATGGTCTATTATATATTTTTTTGTTTGAAGGGGAGCTGATTAGTTCATAACAATGCACAATGGGAGAAAAATTGGTAATGCACAGGTTGACCCCATGGGGTATGCTTCCACACAACCGTTGTGTTTGAAAAAATAAAACATTTTGTGCCCATATTGATGTTAGAGTGTATGAGACCGTTGGCTGGTTGTGCACAATTTTTGTTTGCAATTACAGCTTCTGATTCCAGTCAATGATTCCGACACTTAAACCTGATTGTCCATATTGAACGATTCACAAACATGAAGTAATCAACAAAACATAGGTTAATGATAGTTTTTGATATCGGTCATTGACATTACAAAAAAATTACGTTGTCATCGTACCAACAAAAATCATAAGACAGCTTTTAGTCGAGGACGGTGACCCAAAAAAATACCTTCAACAAAGTCAACATGATGAAGACATTAACGCATGCACCGTTGCAATGGTTAGCAGAGTATGACGGTCTGTTACTTTGTAAGTCGTTTATTTTCGCTCGACGATGCCATCTTACAAGACTACGCTTACTATGTCATACACATGTTCAGGTCTGCTAATCCTCGCTCAAATCAACAACCTCGGAGTCCGAGTAATCTAAAAGGTCAGGGTCCGACACCAGTGCAGGATCCTCCATTATAGCCTTGATCACAGATGCTGGGTTCAACCCATGTATCTTCGACTCTGCCTTTGCGTCCTCTATCCGTGAGTTCCTAATGAGTCGACGAGTCATTTGATCAACCTCACTTTGCAAATGATGCCTAACTTGGGACTCGCTGACATGAGGGAATTGCCGCTACATTTCAACCGATCGGGCTTTTGTGACCTTCACAAAAGCACATCGACAGTGGTGTTCATACTGAACTCGTTTGGCAAACAGTGAAACTGGAATTCCAAAATACTTCCCCAGGCAAGCATCTTGTATTGGGGTGCAGTTGTAATCCCGTAGAGGTTCAAAACTCCACAGTGGGAACCCTGTTTCAAAGAAACGTCGATCACCGAAGGAATCGTTATACCCACCTACATAATCCAATTACGTGACTTGATTCGGGAGTATCGGCCGTTGCAAGTGATTGTCCACGCGTTCTTGTGGTGTGCATCCATAGGTGTGAAGGTTCTTGATTGAGTCCAACTTTGTTTTCGCGAGTTCACCAAGAATATATGGGCCAAAAACAAACCCAAATGCAAAGGAAACAACACTGGTTGCAAACTTTTTTGTGGTTGGTTGTAAATGTTAAATTACCTTAAACCCGTAGTCATTAATACGTTGGTGGTAGGTTTAAAGATGTGAACACACTTATTGTTGTTTGGTGGCAACACCTACCCAAACTGCGTAAAAGCAACTTAATGACTGCGGGTATTTTATTTAATAGGTTCGGTGCAATTGGAAAGGCATATGTATCTGATAAGAGCAATTTTCCTAACCTTTATGGATGAGTAGACATGTAATTGGGTTGGGGCACAAATACAAATGACGAATGTGAATGTATGATGAACTATGGGTGTGGAAATCAATGACAGTGGGATAGTACTCATGGAAGGTACAATGCATGTGTGTATGCCAAATAATGGATGATCAGGGGTACTGAACGGATGACTTGGTGCATGCAAGAAGGAACGAATTTTTGCAAGAGGAATTCGGCCAGTTTGAGAAATTAATACAATGTATGTCACAATGCATGAGGTCTTCTGCAAACATACAAGTCATGTACCATATATTACAAATACTTACAGCATAGTGTTGTGTAATGTTATGAATCTGTACATTCCTTTAAAAAAGTAGTCAGTAAAATAAACCATACACATAATCCTACAAAATGTCCGATTCGAACAAGATTGAAGCTATTGTTGAAGCTCATGTTGCTCCTGTATTCCAGCAGTTGCAAGCTATCTACGAAAGGCTGAATGAAGTGGACAAACGGTTGTCAAGTTTGGAGCGGCAAGTCGGCGCTATCAAGTAGAACGTTGATTGGCTGAACGATGACAAATTGGCGGCGGACGAAGCGAAGTCTGATAAGACAATGGATGAGGACAGTCAATCAGACAGTACGGACAACTCTTTAGAAGACGCTGCTGATGATGTAGCAGATATGTAGATTTGATTTCTTTTTTTTTTAACCTTCCCTGTAAGCCATGAAAGTTTTGTTTTGGCTGGAGTCATATGTGCTAATGGGCTGATATATAACTTACCTACGAAGAGTATTGAGTTTTCATTCAGAATGTGGTTTCTTTCATTTTTGAAAATTAATTTTCCCTTTTTTATAATTAAATTATAAATTAACTTCGGTAACAAAAGCAGCCGTAAATTATATACAGTTACAGTCGCATTCATCCGAACAACAAACATGTGTAAACAAAATAGTACTAAGTCAGCAGCCACATCGACATGTTTCATCCATGTTTACATTTGACTTGCACTTTGCAGTTGGGCCATATTTACATCGCCCAGCAAAAACAATACTGGGGTGCCATAATTAACATCCATATTGAAATCAAAGAATAAAAAATTAGTTAAGTCCTATTGCCACCCAAATTACTGGCGTACGGGCAGCCCATTCCCATCACTGGCCTAGCTTGTGGCATTGCTCATATGAAGGCACTCCCGGTACTCTGCGATCTTTGCATTATTGACATCCATAACGATGTCAACCAACAACTTATGACGCACAGAGTGAGCGAACTTTGTATAGAAAGATCATAAGACAAATCAGTTAAAATTGCAGGACATACAAGGAAGGATTTGATTGACAAATGGAAATTAAGCGGTAGAATATACCTTGTGTAGACCGGGGCTTAAATCAGCTTGCTGCATGAATTTGATGACGAACATCCCACAGTCAAACGTGCTACAAAAATAATTTCACATTAAAGTTGTCGTCAATACTTAATAGGTTCATTAAGTCATTCATGCAGCATAGACATTAATGTGAGGGAGGGATTGTGGATTACTCATCCAGTTCTTGTACTGGCCTCTCATCTAACATGCAGCGGTGGAAGCTACGCACGTCTGTAACATAATCATTTCCAAAGTGTAGTTGCAGCAAGTCGTGCATAGTTTGAACCTGTTCCACAAGGTTGAAGTTGGTTTACGTAAAGGATGTTCAAGTTTTTTGTAGTGTTCAGAAATGCACCAGAAGGACATACCAAATTTTTAGCCGCATTTAGCTTCCTTTTGTTCGGTCGGTTGGATGGGACCGAGTCGAATAGGTAGGCTACACGGTCCACCATATCAATTTTAACGCACAACCAATGCACTCCACTGTAATTGAAAGGCATGTAAATCTACACATAAACACAACGGCAGACCTTGTTTAGAGGCCATGTAAACATGTAATGGCTTTCATATTTTCGTTTTAATATAACGGGATGAACATTGATATTACCCTCTGGCATGCATCAATCGCACCAGTGTATCTGTCATGTCCGAAAAATGATTTGATGATATGTTCATGGTGCAGAGGTTGCATATCTTTATTTAGAATCAAAGTCTGCATGTGTAATGCATAAAGGTCATTGACGGAAACATTTGTCAAAATATGTCATACACAATACACAACGTAGCTTTAAACACTTACTTACCGACAGATATACGGGAAAGAACCAGTCAGTGTGCCTCCCGTCATTGTGTAAATCCCTCTGTCGATTAGTCAATTGCACCACCACCAAGTTGATTGGCTGGAACATTGTATGCAAGACACAAGCCAAGTTGATTAGAAACGTTTCTGAGTTGAGGGGTACTGAAAAACGCAGATTCATATTTGTGCAGCCAACACTTACAGTGTCGGATAGCCACGACCCTGGTTTGAGCGTGCGCATGTCACGCCGGGTGCCAACTTCACATGCCCGTCCATGAAGATTCATGGAAACAACAATGTCCCTACAAGCAATAAATGATCCTTACAACGATAGTTATTTCACAGTGGACTGTCATTTAAAATTTGCAAGTAGTAAATGAAACAATACATTTCATTTTTGCTATCGTCAAATACATAGTGAAGAAGTTTTTGTTCCTCCGCCGATAACAACCCTTCGCTGTCCAACATCGTCAATGAGTCCTACAAAAATAAACAGCCAACTAACAGTACACATGTCATAAAAAAATTGAAGCTTACATTACAAGGTCGGTAGTCATAAAAAAGAACGTGAAATGATGTAAAAACTGTGAGCCTCAGAGTTTTCCCAACTTGTGATGTTTGGTGCGGAGTTTGTTAGAAATGTGTACTAACATATGGCAGCAGTCATAACTGCAAACATACAATTCTTTGACAACTAGTACAATACAACACAGATGATTGTAAAATTACTAATTCACATTATTGATGTGGGCATGAATTGGGTATTCAGAACTTGTGGGGCATTATAGGCAGTATTTGTACCTTGTTCACGTTGTCCACACCATCAACATCCACAGGTGAACTCATGTCGTCAACTCCACTATTTGTTTTGCTATCGATGCACAATTGCATATCCCCGACCTCAGTGGCTTGAACTTCACTTCCGCGTATTTTTCCTTTTCCTTTTCCTTTTCGTCTTCCCTTTGCACTTCCTCTAACGATTCCAGTTGCTCCTAATGGTTTGCCAAGCTTAGTAGGAGAAGTATGCACATCGCACGCCACGTTCTTCACGCCCTTGGCAAGGTCGAGTGTATTATCTTCGCCATATGTTTCCGATGAAGGCCTCCCTTCTTGTTGTTGTCCCCACCTTCTTCGATGTTCAGCTTGTGCCCATCATGCAAATGACTTTTGTCCGTTGCCAAGGTTCCCTTCAAGATCTGTTGTTGGTGATCCACCCCTTGTACATCTGAAATATTACACTCTATTGGGTTAACTTCGTCAGATGGTTTGACCACGCCATCGTCATGCGCCTCGACTCCAACAGCAGGGTCCACACCCTGTTTGGCCACGCCTGCCGGTTGCGGTGTAGAGAATATACCTTCGATGAGGTGGTGTAGCATTTGCTTCAGTTCACGTAAATTGGTTTGTTCAGTGAACGGTTCGTTGCAGCCCAAACTGAAACGTTGAAGCAGTTGCTTCAGCATTTCCTTCAGTTGACCAACATTGGAGGTTAATGATACACACATCATTGCCTTCCACCTAATCATACATACACATTCGTGAACTTAATCTTATAAACCATCTTCAAATGATGTGGCTGAACTGTGTGAAAATTGCGTAATGCTTGGATGGATTACCTTGTCATTGCCAAGAACTTGCTTGCCTTCGAAATGTCGCAACATCTCCATTAAATCTGTTTGGTTGTGGAGAACTTGCTTCATCATTTCCTTCAGTTCGCGAATGTTGGACTCAAAATTGCTCATTCGGACTTCATTGTACTGTCCTTTTTGTTGGTTCTCGACATGGCATGCATCCATGTCAGCATCATCGGCGTTACTGTAATCAAACTCCACCTAATCATAGAAACGCATAAATGAAGTTTGACATTGTATGTCGAAGACAAGTGGGTCGATGGTGTCAAATGTGCACAGTGGTAGGAGTGCTTACCGAAATTGTTGGGAAATTTTGCTTCCTTCTCATACGTCGCAGCGTCTCCCGTATTTGGGTATCACCCCAATCATGAAGCCGAGGTGTGGACCGCGTCGTAGTCGAGCTTAGACAAACACAATCAAGGTACAACAGCTGTGGACATTAAGGGGCACACCATAATTAAGTAGTTCTTCCCACAAAAATGAACTATATTCAGTAACAATGACATTCATTATTCTCAATTTTGTAGCGGAATGTACATAGAATACCGATTTTGTTGAGGATGCTGTCAACTTTATAGGCACATATCATGCAATGTTTTTTGGGGAAAAAAATGTACAGCACACCAAGGACTTTATTGATGAAACCAAGAAAAAAAATTTATGTACATGTTTCCCTTTTCGCAACGTAGTTTTAATTGGTTCCTCCATTGAGGTTCGGCATACTTTTTGCCCTGTACTCTTTGTTCTTAAATTCATGACAGTAGCCGCAGAAAATATATTTCTGCGACTACCATGCTGGGTCACGAAGAGTGTTGTTTGTCGTACTCACAAAGCAGGTACCATTGTATGTCCTAATCAAGGCCAATTTGTTGAACCATGACAGAACAATGCATGAAACACATGAAGGGGGGAATGGAAAAAAAAATCAAGTTATTGGCATACCATTAGCAGGAAAACACATCCAGTTGCACTGCGATGACCTTTGTACTTGCGAACACCGTTGTGAAGGAATTGCAGTGTCAACTTTGCCCAATTACAAGCTCGCATACGATTCACGTCCTTCACGGCATGAATGAACGATGGCTTCAAGCTGGTCATTGTGGTAGGACACAACATGGCCCCCAACACGTACAGCGCAAATTTTCGCCGAAACTCGTCCTCCGCACCATCAGTCTCGGTCAGATAAAGTCTCAACTTGTTCAAAGGAATGACTCCGTTAACAACTCCAACCTCATCGTAGATATTGGGATATGCTTCTAATGACCCAGCCAACTGCACGTCATCGCCTTCACACCGTATTCCCAATAAAACATTAACTGCCTTACACGTGAGCCTGACTTGACAACCATGAACATTCAATGAACTACTGTCAGGATCGAAGTTCTGTACCAACCATGCGCACAAGTCGTGATCTATACGTGTACACTTCATTCCCAGGAGGCCAGCAAACCCAATGTCAATGACTGCCTACTTTTGTGCTTCGTTGAACCGGTTAACTAGCTCAACAATTGACTTCAATGATATGCGGAGTTGCCTTTTACCCTGCACATTTTTTATCCTTTAAATTAATACAAAAATACAACCAACAATGTCAGCAAAGCAGAACCTAGCCAAATGCATTTACGAAAACATGAAGTACGTAATGACCTTTGCAGACTTCGGTGCAGATGGTACTACTTTGGTGTGTTCCTCAGCTTTAGCCATATTTCATAAACCTCTTTTTCTCATCAGAGGGGAGTGCCTTCCAGCTTTCCCCAATCTCCTTTCTAGTCTTTAACCAAGAAAATGACAGACGTACAAGACAAGTAACAACTATGAGTCCAAAATTACTGTAACTACAACTTTATGTCAAACGCAATCCGCGTGCATTGTTGGTAATTAAATAAGATTGCAAATACAAATAACAGTTGCCGCAAGAAGTCAGCGACAAAACGTAGCTGGACTTTTACAACGAATTGAAATTTACAAAAACAATAGGAAGGTGACATTATTACATGCTACAATCCTACAAACGTGAAACAATCAGAAGCCCACTACCACCATT
The DNA here is from genome assembly GCA_025200525.1 of Camellia lanceoleosa. Taxonomy (NCBI): domain Eukaryota; kingdom Viridiplantae; phylum Streptophyta; class Magnoliopsida; order Ericales; family Theaceae; genus Camellia; species Camellia lanceoleosa. The sequence continues at coordinate 176,156,381 of CM045758.1, read as the reverse complement.
CAATACAACGTATGGATAGCAACCTAGCGATGTGTTTCCATCATAGTGTATTATAGAGAATATAGATTTCGACACTCACCATTTTTCGTCGAGTGTTGTCTGGCCCTTGCATTTCCTTGAATTGTTGCTGGCTGCATGCAAGCATCGTGAAGCTTATCATCACTAAATCTTAAATATGAATACATATATATATGCAAGTTTTTATGTCAAGCTGGCCCCGAAATCGGCATAAGACAGCTTTCGTACATCCGGGACTGAATCGACACGAATTTAAACATTTTCAGACATGCGGAACAAAACCAATTTTAAACATCGCAAACTGAACTTCGACGAGGCGCGTAATTTCAGTGCGAAAAATGTAATTCCAGATTGTCAAAATAAACAACTAGTACCTGTAAAAAATGAATGGTGCAAGTGGCCGCTTTCGACAAGAGCCAGCGATAGTGTCAGACATTTGGATATGTTGTTCGGCAATTGTCTTCAATCTTTTCCTTCCCCTTATGAAAGAGCAAATCATACAAATTAGATTGAAGGGAAAATTACAAGGGTGGTGTACACATTGTGTCCGTTGTCTAATTTGGATAGCTGCACTTTAAACTACCTAAATTCTGACAGTCCATTTCAAATTTCCTGGACATTTTCGGTCAAATTGGTAATGCCGTTTCTGATTTTTAAAACAAAGATTGTAATGTCAATTGATTGAGATTATGTAAGTTCAGTAAAGGTATAAGTTGACTACAACAAAAACTACAGTTGCCACGTATATGCATATTTTCTGATACAAAACAGTGAAGAGTTGTAATCAAATGGACGTAATTGAAACAAAAGTTCAAAATCGATGCTGCAAAGCGAGGCCATTCAAAATTTCTGCAAAACAAATAACACAAACACAAAACTACACGGGCTGCTGTAAGAATTGATACGGAAAAAAAATCAGCGTATTCCTTGGTGATGGATTTCGTTTTTTTACAAACATATGTATGAAACCAACTGGTAGCAAGTCTTTAAGGAGAAAACTAACATTGTTGGTGCGAGGTGACCAATATCCATCAGATGCAATGACGACAACTCCTGCAAAGTATTCCAATCAATATTTACAAGAACACAAACAAACGGCTGCAACATGTGGCTGTTAACCTCAAAATTTTGCGTAAACACAGACAACAACACGCAGAATTTCCCAACACATATACAGCTTTTGAAACAGACAAAAGAAAGGACACACATCCACATTTTGCATTTAGTTGACACAGCTTACAATTAAAATAATTATGTGTAGAAGCGATAAATGCATAATTTCCCAAATATTGAAGAGGAAGGACTACATTTTGTTTTTCATTTAGGGCTGAAGGACTACACGCACATACCTTTATGAAGGCCCGACTGCAAAGGACAAAGAAGCAACTGAACTATTTCATGACGGGGTCAAAGAATCTGGATACGATTCTGCTGTCAGAGAAATTGGTGCTCATCCCAGGCACAAAAAGCAGATGAAACCCCATCAAGTTAAGGGCTTCAATTTCCTACTGAGCAACTTGGTTGCAGAGAACTTGATAACTGGCCTTTCCAACAACTTAAGCAGCCGGAGACGATGGCTGAAAACCAATACGTTCTCCCCACCTGAGTCGGACAAGCCTAACAGATTAAGGAAGAAGTTTGCCTTCAGTCCTTCTCTAATATCCAACTTTTCTAAGATGTGGTCCATCCGGGCATTGTCAATGCCCTCTGTTTCTGTGGTTGACGTGTCTGTAGGTGAACTCTTTAGAGGGATGTCAACTGTGCGTGCACACGCAGTGTGCTCCCATCCCATGTGATGTTCAACTTGTTAACGAAGTTGTTCAGTTCTTCAACTTCACGAACTGTCGTAAGGGTGAGGTGAAGAAATTCAGAAAAGTCAACAAGCCCAGGCAATTCACGAAGAAAATCTCATTCGTAGAAATGGACAACCTCGCCTGTCATTGCACGCAACTTTTGAATGACGGTTACCTTTCTCTTGAACTCATCATCTTGCATATGTATATAGCAGTTACATTTCAAGAGGAAGGTAGCTGTCGTTCATGAGTTGCGGGCTGTCGGGACTTTATTGAGCGAGTTCATGAAATGCGTACTCTCATTTGTCTTTTTTATGAGCTTGGTGCAGAATGAGAATGGATGGGTACGTTAGTAATATTTGTTACCAGGCAGTGGCAGTGTTGCTTGTTTCATTGTCACATACAATTGATGAAACTTGCTTGTAAGCCCGGAAAAGTATTCTTCTCTGATCTGCCCACTGTCTGAGCTCCCGAAGGTAATGGAGCATGGGGCAGGATGCAGCCACCTCGATTCTCTGCAACCAAGTTGCTCAGCAGGAAATTGAAGCCCTCAACTTGATGGCTGGCCTTTCCAACAACTTAAGCGGCCGGAGACGATGGCGGAAAACCAATACGTACTCCCCACCTCAGTCAGACAAGCCTAACAGATTAAGGAAGAAGTTTGCCTTCAGTCCTTCTCTAATATCCAACTTCTCTAAGATCTGGTCCATCCGGGCATCGTCAATGCCCTCTGTTTCTGTGGTTGACGTGTCTGTAGGTGAACTCTTTAGGAGGGATCTCAACTGTGCGTGCATATACAGTGTGCTCCCATCCCATGTGATGTTCAACTTCTTAACGAAGTTGTTCAGTTCTTCAACTTCACAAACTGCTGTAAGGGTGAAGTGAAGAAATTCAGAAAAGTCAACAAGCCCAGGCAATTCACGAAGAAAATCTCATTCGTAGAAATGGACAACCTTGCCTGTCATTGCACGCAACTTTTGAATGACGGTTACCTTTCTCTTGAAGTTATCATCTTGCATATATATATAGCAGTTACATTTCAAGAGGAAGGTAGCTGTTCTTCATGAGTTGCGCGCTGTCTGGACTTTATTGAGGGAGTTCATGAAATGCGTACTGACATTTGTTTTTTTTATGACCTTCGTGCAGAATGAGAATGGATGGGTACGTTAGTAATATTTGTTGGTAGGTAGTGGCGATCTCTTGAGCAACAGTTTGCGAAGAATCGAGGTTGCATCACGCCCCATTGCTTCGTTGAATTGTGGTCGACGGTGGGCGGTCGGAGAAGCAGAAGCGTTTTCGGGCGTACAAGCAAGTTTCATCAATTGTATGTGACAATGAAACAAGCAAGACTGCCACTGGAAGCCAACAAATATTACTAATGTACCCATCCATTCTCATTCTGCACGAAGGTCATAAAAAAGACAAATGAGAGTACGCATTTCATGAACTCGCTCAATAAACTCCAGACAACCCGTAACTTATGAACGACAGCTACCTTCCTCTTGAAATGTAACTGTTATATATATATGCAAGATGATAACTTCAAGAGAAAGGTAATCGTCATTCAAAAGTTGCTGCAATGACATGCAAGGTTGTCCATTTCTACGAATGAGATTTTCTTAAGTGAAAGTTGAATATTCGTGAAGTTGAAGGAGAGTTTCATCAGATGTTGAAAGAGTTATCAACTAATCAGTGAAAACTCAACTCTTGATTCAGAATTGGGTGTGGAAACTAATAGCTCTCTACAAAATTTGGAAATCGTCATCCTCATTTGAACTCTTTCAATTGGCTTTCCTACGTTTTAAGTTGAATACCGTCAACTATGCATGAACTTCAGCACGGAAAGAAAGAGTTGTTTACCGTGTTACACGGACTCCGGTACGCGTGCCGGGTGCGGTATGTATGTACAGGTCCGACTCATTAAATCTTAACCCTACATTCACTGCTATGCGGTGTGGGGAAAAAATATCATATTTTTAATCTAATATGTGACATAAAATGGTACTATATGTAACTCACAGCGTCAAAATCACATTTATAGTAATTTCACAATAATTTGCACATATAATAATTGTGTTATATACAATTATATAAGACGTGTCCGTTGAAAAGTGTCTGACACATATCCCATACCCTTGTCCGACTCTCAGGTGTCCGACACAGGTATTTGATCTATTTTGAAAGAGTCCGTGTAACACAGATTGTTTCTAAACATAAGTTCCGGCAATATAAAATCACCGAGTACTACAAAATTGAAAGCGAAATTCAGCAGTGTGCTACAGATTCGGAAACAAGATTACTCATTGTTTGTTTATCGAGTTTCTTATTTTTTCTTTTTTGTCTACTCGAAAAGAAAATTTGTTTTTCCCATGCCAACATTACACAAATTTTTTTAAAAGTCTTCTTTCGTTATATATAACCCAACCTAACAAGTTCGCCATGTAAATGCAGAACTCCTGTTATGCTTGTTGGTAACTACTATGATACGTATGTTCAACTTGCACCTTGATAGCGAGAGGAAGACTTCCTATTCGAAAGGAGAAAATACAAAAATCAGTCTGAAGCAGTTCCTATTGGGTCCATTTAGGTTAGCAGAGGAAGAGTTCATACTCGAATAGCACAAAATCTGAAAATGGAGTCTGAAACAGTTCCCATTGGTCGATTTGGGTTGGGTGTGAAGGTATATCACGAATGATAGAAGACAAACAAGGAGATAATGTACGGCACAAAATAAAGGAAATACCAACGGATCGAGCGGCAAGCGGTGGTGCTCGATTAACCCTTGCGGTTGTGCTCCACCGACAAAAATCAACTTTAAAAAAGTATTTATGCATCCACTTCTATGGCAAGCCTTCCCAAGAACTTAAGCTCGGCCCTCAAATATTTTTTTCTGTAAAACCCTCTGACTCTACGGAAATGGAACAACGGAGAGGCAGGCGAGAGAAAAGACAAACAAAGAGAGGTCCGAGATGGAAGAGAGCAGACGTGGAACTTACACCTCTTCTGAACACTTCGGCATTTTTGAAAATTTTATACTTGTTCTGACAACTTACACCTTTTAATGAAAACTGACATCATTTATAAATTAATTTCCTTCATAAAAGTTACACCTTGGAACTTATATCTTTAAATTAATTTTCTTAATAAAAGTTACACCTTGGAACTTACATCTTTTCTAAAGACGAAACATTCAGCTCATCATTTATAAATTAATTTTCTTCATAAAAGTTACACTTTGGAACTTATATCTTTAAATTAATTTTCTTAATAAAAGTTACACCTTGAAACTTATATCTTTAAATTAATTTTCTTAATAAAAGTTACACCTTGGAACTTATATCTTTTCTAAAGACGAAAAAGATGAAACATTCAGCTTTATTGGGATTGGTCTTCTTTGGGAACTTATATCTTTTGTAAAAACGAAACATTCAGCTTCGATGATTGGTCTTCTTTGGGAACTTATACCTTTTGTAAAAACTCACAAAGTTTACAACTATTCCTAAATTTTACACCTTTCCTAAAACTTTACACCTTCTGTCGGAAATATTTACAACTTCTTGAAAAATTACCCATTTTGTGGAAAAACCTTTTTCATAAAATTTACACTTATTATTTCAAGTTACACCTTTAGTGAAAAAAAAAACTTACATCTTTTCTATGGTCATTTACACCTCTTCGGACAAGCATACACCATATTTGAAAATGTTATACCTTTTGTCAAATAATTTCTTTTAACAAACTTTATCAAAAGCTTATTTTCCATAAAACGTGAAAATTTTCAAAAAAGGTCTAAGTGTCTTCACCAAAGATGTAACTCCTATTCAAAAGGTGTAAATTTTTTTAAACATGTTTGCTTCACAAAAGGAGTACCTTTTTAGAAGAGGTGTAAGCTTTTAAAATAAGGTGTAAACTTGATGAAAACATATTTTCCATAGAATGTGTAAATTTTTTAAAAAGGTGTAACTTTTGCTGGCAGAAAAGTTGTAATATCCCATAAAAAGTGTAAATTTAATGAAAAAAGTTATTCAGAAAAGCAGTAACCATTCAGAAACGGTGTAAGCATTCCCACAAAAAGGTGTAATCATTCAGAAAAGGTTTATGTTTTTAACAAAATGTATAAATTTTATTCAAATACTCCTTCCATGAAAGGTGTATATTTTAAAAAACATGTATGTAGTTTTCACAAAACATGGAAGTTATGTCACAAATGGTGTAACTTCCCATTGAAGGTTTAAATTTTAGGAAAATATAATTCAGATTTCCATAAAAGGTGTAAGCATGTTCAGAAAAGATGTAAGTTCTCTTCTCAGAAAAAGTGTAAGTTCCAATAAAACGTGTAAATGTTTTAGTAAACATGATTTTTAATAAAGTAGTAACTTCTCACAAAAGGTTTAAGTATTTCAACGAAAAGGTCTAAATTTTATAAAATAAATTATTTCACAAATGTGTAACCTTTCAGAAATAGTGTAAGTTTTTTCACAAGAGATGTGAGTAACCCATAAAATGTATAAGTTCGTTTTTGCCCCCAAAACAGAAGTTCCTAACATCCAATCACACTGTATTTGTCTTGTTCAAATAATGGCAATGTGAGAGAGAAGGGCGTTTCGGAGGGCTTGGCCTTTCTCTCAATAGAACTCCGTTTCAGAGACGACGAGTCTGGAAGGGCTTCGAATAGCGACTCCAAGTCCAAATCCAACCAAGTATGTCAATGTAAAAGAGAACCGTTTTTAATTTAGAGCAACGGACAGACAGAGAGAGAGAGAGAGAGAGAGAGATAGACTGAGATCAACAGACATAGAGACCTAGATGGACACTGATCGACAGAGGTACCGAAATCGACAGAGATCGACAGAGAAGAGACCCACATGGACACAGACAGACCAAGATCGCTGCAGACAGACTGAGATAAACAGGGATCGACAGAGAGAAACCGACATCGATGGAGAATAGGCCGACATCAACACAGAGAGACCAAGATCGATAGCCAATCTTTCAAAAAATCTTTGATTTGCGGCGGCGGTGCCGTCGAGGTGCCGATCTCAGAAGCCTGTGAGCACCGGCGCCCACCGACGCTTGGGTGGTCAGCGGGGGTCACGAACCCTTTGATTTGTTCAATGGTTGTCTCAATTTTTTTATGAACACTTTCGATATGTTACTCCATTTTTGTGTTCACTACTTTGAAATGAACCTATGTTACTTCTTCTGTGTTGACGAACATTTTGAAATGAACCCTTTGTTACTCTTTTTCTGGTTGTGAACACTTTGAAATGTTACTCCTTCATACTTTTTGTGAAAATATTTACACCATTTTTTAAAAGTTACTCCTTTGTGTAAGAATTTGTGGCACAAGATTTATACTTTTTCTTCGAACTTACACCTTTTGTGAAAGCCCAACTTAAAGCTATTTTGGAAGTCACTTATACCTTTTGTGAAAAAAAAAATAATGAAATTTACACCTTTTGCTTAAGCTTACACATTTTCGTGAAAATACTTACACCATTTTTTAAAAGTTACTCCTTTTGTGTAAGAATTTTTGGCCTAACATTTATACTATTGTACTTATATACTCTTACACAAAAGGTGTAAGTTCGAAGAAAAAGTATAAATGTTATGCCAAAAATTCTTACACAAAAGGAGTAACTTTTCAAAAAAAATATAACCATTTCCAGGAAAAGGTATAAGCGTAAGCAAAAGGTGTAAATCTGATAAATTTATTTTTTCACAAAAGGTATAAGTGACTTCCGAAAAAGCTTTAATTTGGGCTTCCACAAAAGATGTAAGTTCGAAGAAAAAGTATAAATGTTATGCCAAAAATTCTTACACAAAAGGAGTAACTTTTTAAAAAAAATATAACCATTTCCAGGAAAAGGTATAAGCATAAGCAAAAGGTGTAAATCTGATGAATTTATTTTTTCACAAAAGGTATAAGTGACTTCCGAAAAAGCTTTAATTTGGGCTTCCACAAAAGGTATAAGTTAGAAGAAAAAATATAAATGTTATGGCAAAAAATCTTACACAAAAGGAGTAAGTTTTCAAAAAAAATATAAGCAGTTCCAGGAAAAGGTATAAGCGTAAGCAAAAGGTGTAAATCTGATGAATTTATTTTTTCACAAAAGGTATAACTGACTTCCGAAAAAAGCTTTACTTTGGGCTTCCACAAAAGGTGTAAGTTCGAAGAAAAAGTATAAATGTTATGCCAAAAATTCTTACACAAAAGGAGTAACTTTTCAAAAAAAATATAAGCACTTCCACGAAAAGGTATAAGCGTAAGCAAAAGGTGTAAATCTGATGAATTTATTTTTTCACAAAAGGTATAACTGACTTCCGAAAAAGCTTTAATTTGGGCTTCCACAAAAGGTGTAACTTCGAAGAAAAAGTATAAATGTTATGCCAAAAATTCTTACACAACAGGAGTAACTTTTCAAAAATGGTATAAGTATTTTCACGAAAAGGTGTAAGCTTAAGCAAAAGGTGTAAATTTCATTTTTTTTTTCACAAAAGGTATAAGTGACTTCCTGAGAAGCTTTAACTTGGGCTTTCACAAAAGGTGTAAGTTGAAAGTAAAAGTATAAATGTTATGCCAAAAATTCTTACATAAAAGGAGTAACTTTTCAAAAAAAGTGTAAGTATTTTCACGAAAATGTGTAAGCTTAAGCAAAAGGTGTAAATTTCATTAATTTTTTTTTTCCACAAAAGGTATAAGTCACTTCCGAAGAAGCTTTAAGTTGGGCTATCACAAACGGTGTAAGTTCGAAGAAAAAGTATAAATCTTATGCCACAAAGAGATGTAAGTAACTTCGCAAAAACGTCTAAGTTCCGTTTTTTTCCCCCGAAAACCTGTAAGTTCCTAAAATCCAATCACACTATATTTGTCTTGTTCAGAGGAGAGAAGGGCGTTTCGGAGGGCTTGGCCTTTCTCCCAGTAAAACTCCGTTTCAGAGAAGACGAGTGTGGGAGGGCTTGGAATAGTGACTCCGAATCCAAATCCAACCAAGTATGTCAATGTAAAAGAGAGCCGTTTTTAATATATAGAGACCTAGATGGACATTGATCGATAGAGGGACCGAAATCGACAGAGATCGACAGAGAAGAGACCCACATGGACACAGACAGACCAAGATGGCTGGAGACAGACCGAGATAAACAGGGATCGACAGAGAGAGACCGACATCGACGGAGAATAGGTCGACTTCGACACAGAGAGACCAAGATCAATAGCCAATCTTGCAAAAAACCTTTGATTTGCGGCGGCGGTGCCCGTGGAGGTGCAGATCTCAGAAGCCTGTGAGCACCGGAGCCCACCGACGCTTAGGTGGTCATCGGGGGTCACGAACCCTTTGATTTGTTCAGTGGTTGTCTTAATTTCTTTATGAACACTTCGAAATGTTACTCCATTTGTGTTTACTACTTTGAAATGAACCTATGTTACTCCTTCTGTGTTTACGAACATTTTGAAATGAACCATTTGTTACTCCTTTTGTGGTTATGAACACTTTGAAATGTTACTCCTTCATACTTTTCGTGGAAATGTTTACACCATTTTTGAAAACTTACTCCTTTTGTGTAAGAATTTTTGGCATAAGATTTATACTTTTTCTTCGAACTTACACCTTTTCTGAAAGCCCAATTTAAAGCTATTTTGGAAGTCACTTATACCTTTTGTGGAAAAAAAATTAATCAAATTTACACCTTTTGCTTAAGCTTACACCTTTTCGTGAAAATACTTACACAATTTTTGAAAAATTACTCTTTTTTTGTAAGAATTATTGGCATAACATTTATACTTTTGTGCTTTATACTCTTTCACAAAAGGTGTAAGTTCAAAGAAAAAGTATAAATGTTATGCCAAAAATTCTTACACAAAAAAGTAACTTTTCAAAAAAAATATAAGCATTTCCAGGAAAAGGTATAAGCTTAAGCAAAAGGTATAAATCTGATTAATTTATTTTTTCACAAAAGGTATAAGTAACTTCCGAAAAAGCTTTAATTTGGGCTTCCACAAAAGGTGTAAGTTTGAAGAAAAAGTATAAATGTTATGCCAAAAGTTCTTCCACAAAAAGAGTAACTTTTCAAAAAAAATATAAGCACTTCCAGGAAAAGGTATAAGCTTAAGCAAAATGTATAAATCTGATTAATTTATTTTCTCACAAAAGGTATAAGTAACTTCCGAAAAAGCTTTAATTTGGACTTTCACAAAAGGTGTAAGTTTGAAGAAAAAGTATAAATGTTATGCCAAAAGTTCTTCCACAAAAGGAGTAACTTCTCAAAAAAAATATAAGCACTTCCAGGAAAAGGTATAAGCTTAAGTAAAAGGTATAAATCTGATTAATTTATTTTTTCACAAAGGTATAAGTAACTTCCGAAAAAGCTTTAATTTCGGCTTCCACAAAAGGTGTAAGTTTGAAAAAAAAGTATAAATGTTATGTCAAAAGTTCTTCCACAAAAGGAGTAACTTTTCAAAAAAAATATAAGCACTTCCACAAAAAGGTATAAGCTTAAGCAAAAGCTGTAAATTTGATGATTTTTTTTTTCACAAAAGGTATAAGTGACTTCCGAAAAAACTTGAAGTTGGGCTTCCACAAAAGGTGTAAGTTCAAAGAAAAAAAAGTATAAATATTATGCCAAAAGTTACTTATTGGGACCATTTACACCTTTAGTCATATAATACATTATTTTATTAATTTACCTGGAAAGTGGCCTGCTTAGCAGGTCACCAATGTGTAAGTTTGTAAATCTTTTGATATAACCCAATACCCATAAATGTGCAAATGTCAAATAAAAAGGTGTAAGTGCCTTACACACCATATGCAAGGCACACTTGAGAAAAGTCCTATGATCAAATTGGTGACGATTTTGAGGAATGAAATGCTTTTCGAAAAAGTGCTTCTAACAAAAATTAGTGGATAAATTATGTTGACCTGCTTTAAGTTTTTAGAGAAAATTGTTCAGCATTCAGCTGAACAAATTTTTTTTTTCTTTTTCTATTTTTTTAATCTTTTGTGATTTTTTTTTTCTTTTTTTCTTTTTAGGTTTGTGTTCGTTCTTTGTAGACGAAATTAGAAAGTTAATTTTTTTTAAAAAATTCAAAATTCTTTACTAAAGATATAAAAAATAAAAATGACTTTTTTTGGTCCTTTCCAGACTTTTTTTCTTCAAAATTTATAAAAAAATAAAAATTAACTTTTCCATTCCGTGTACATAAATAGAAATCTGTGTAAAAATTTTCGATTTTTTTTGGAGCAAATTACATAAATAGTCTTTATAGTTTGGGACTTGTGTTATTTTGATCCCTGACTTTTCAATTGTGACACATTTGACCATGAATTTTGCATTTTGTTCCAAATAAGGATAATTGAAAATATCATTAAATTTTTGAAGGGTCAAATCGTTAATTTAATAAAATATAAACTAATTTGACAAAAATAAATGTCAAACATATTTTTAAAATTTTTTAAAATTATTTCTACCAACTAAAAATAAAATTATGTAAAATTGATAAATTTTTTAGACATTTATTTATTTTTTTACTAAATTAATTTTTATTACGTGTTTGGATGATGATCATGTAAAATTAATTTTAAAAAATTAATCATGTAATTTTTATTAATTTTACATAATTTTATCATTGGTGGATAAAAATATTTTTTAAAAAATTAAAAATATTTTTTTGACATTTATTTTTATGAAATTAGTTTATATTCTATCAAATTGACGATTTTACCCTTGAAAAATTCAATGATATCTTCAATTGTCCTTATTTGGAACAAAATTCAAAATTCAGGGTCAAATGTGTTACAATTGAAAAGTCAGGGACCAAAGTGAGACAAGCCCCAAATTATAAAAACTATTAATGTAATTCACCCTTCTTTTTTTTTTTTAAAGGTTCACTAAAGACAAACAAAGAAGCCAACAAAAAAAGTCACTAAAAATCTCAATCCCAAACAAAAAAATAAAAGAAAATATACATATACATAGATGTCAAATAAATTTTTTTTTTCTTCCAAAATATAAACTGCTCTAATTATCTTCAACTATTTCAAATAATTGCTATAGTTATCCGATTCAATTATAAATTGCATACACGTACCGCCTCTAGTAGATACCAAGGTCGTGGGTAAGGTCATGGAACCGAGCCTACCCTCCTCTTTGTATGATTTTTATAAAAGCTCCAAATATAGGAATATTTTAGGAAAATTCAAAATAAAAGACAGAATGTGTCAACATTACCAGCATTCTTCCCTTTATATTAGAATTAGAATTAGAATTATAATTAGAATAGATAAGATATAAGAACTAGAATGGATAAGATATAAAGAGAAATGGAATGACACAATAAAAATAGGAGATCCAAGAATGACGCTGTAAGTTCTCAGCTAATTTTGGAAGCAAAGCCATTATTGCCATGATGACTAATACGAATGAATAACAACAACTGAACTAAACAAATGAAATATCATCGAAATTTCATATGCACATTTTTTTATACTGTATTTGGTTAGAAAATTTGGGAAGAGATTTGGAAAGGAGAAGGAAAAATGTGTATGAAATTAAGTGAAATGTAGGTATATTTTATTCACATTTTACTTACATTTTCTCTTTATTTTTTCAAATATCTTCCCAAATCCTCTAACCAAACACAACGTAAAAGAAAATTCTAAATATGCATAAAATTTATATAAAAAATTTGACAAGAGTAATGTGGCAATGCCATTATTATAAATAAAGCTATCTTTAATGGTATTTTATTTTGAAGTGAAAGGTTCATAATAAATCACATCATTATGTATGATTTTTTTTGTTTGTATAACATTAATTTTTTCTTAATTAGTGACATCTAATACTCGTTGCAATTTTGTTTCACCACTTACATATCAACATATAACTCCCAAAAAAATTTCCTAACATATTTCATCCAAACATACAACCAATCACAAGCATCCAACTAAACTGTCAAATAAAATTTTGATAAACAATTTCAGATTTTTATTTTCATCCCTTAATGATTTCATAACACTATACATGGAACAATATGCAGTTTTCCAATCTCACCTCTTTCTCCCATGGAACTCGGAGTCCTCAATGAGATGGCCAGAGTCATCAATGGTAGGCCGAGACAGTACATCCCCCAGCCCCCTCCAAGGTTCACAAAACAATAATGGATGAATATGCAAGTCCCTACACAGGAACCCAGACGAGCAAAAGAAGGTGTTGTGGATCTTGGGCACACCAGGGGACACTCACAAGCAAAAACACAAGACTTTTAACGTGGTTCGGCAAACCGGCCTACGTCCACGGGAGCGATGTTGTTATATATCAACAAATGGAGGAGATTACACACTCTCAACTCACTGTCTCTCTATATAACACACTCTCTCACACTCTCTGATACACAAACAGAATAGCTCTCACTAGCTCTCTCTATTTTGTGCCTCTCTCTCAGCAGTGTGTTTCTCTCTTGCTTGTTCAATTTGCTCTTCACCATTACCATCTATTTATACACAAGATGAACAATGGTGATTGGCCACCAACAACCCCATACCACTCTTTGGTGGAGTTGCCTAGTGCTGCACTTACATTTGCACTAGGAAAGTGCTGCACTAACACTAATGCTTGCACCAACAATTCCATTTGGGTTGACACCAACAGAAGGCACCGAAGATGCTGAAGAAAGAAATTTACAATCCTAAACCAAAAACCACAGCAAAGCACCTAGCACAAAGACTGAGCCTGTATTATAGAGACACTTCCTATGCCACAAACAATAGCTTTGTTAAGAAGGAAAAAGTGGAAGACGAAGAAGGCAAGAGGTGTGCCATTTGCTTGGATGATTTCGAGCCTAAACAGTTGGTGACACTCACTCCGTGCAATCATATGTTTCATGAAGAGTGCATTGTGCCATGGGTGAAGAGCCATGGTTAATGCCCGGTTTGTCGGTTCATAATTTGCAAGCCGATGGGATAGAATGCAATGCCCCTAAACAATAATTACACTGCACAGATACCTGCAAGTGGTTTGTTCACAAGAGATGCAATGTCGATTCTAAGAGCCGTGAATGACGATTTTGACTGGGGAGAATTTATAATATTCTAGGAATTATATCATATCCTTATTACTTGCTTTTTAGTGTCTTAAGTTTCTACCTAATATACATGCTTCAATTATGGGTATTTGAGTTTTAAGGTGAATGGGAATCACAAGCTTGTTTGGTAAAGTTTGTCTAAAATGTAAGTATTTTACTTGGATTCAAGTTGCTATACGTTTGAAAGATTTTTAAGACATTGGTAATGTAAACAAAGTAATATCAATTGAAACCATGCTCAGTATTTTCACTCTCTTCAACCATTGAGCCCTACCAAAACATTAGAGAGAACAAGCACAAAGATAATGGCCTATCAAAAGATTCAAAGTATTGTAGGAGAAGAGAAAAAGGCTAATGTGGGGATATATTTTCTGAGTACCAACACGTGGCCAAGGTGACGCCGACGTGTCAGCCGAGGTGCCACGTGTCCTGGTTCTACGTGGCCGAGGTTATCTCCGAAGATATCGGAATCCGGAATAAACGGATAAGGGACAATAGTCCTAGAATGAAGAAGGAACTCAGCCTGGATAAGGATAAAGCTCTTAGGGAGTTTATCTTTATCTATTGGAGAGTCCAAGATGAGCACTGAGCTAAAGTCCATTAGAGAGGCTTCTAGTGGAACTAAGATTGAGTTGACTATAAAAGAGAGGCACCCCCATGAGTCTAAGGTACGCAATTTATATTCAGAACAGTGAGTTTAGCACTATTGATTATCTTTGAGAGATATTTGACTACTGATTTAATCATCGAAGTGCCCCTGGGTGGACAGACCACCGCCGAAATCTCTTCTTTCTGTTGTAGGTCGTTCGGGCTTATCCTATTCTACCAGTGCTCTCCAGTTGAATACTGAGTTGGTAGTATGGTCAGAAATTCACTCACACAATTTGGCGCTGTCTGTGGGAACAAAGAAGAATAGATGGCTAACAACGAACAAAAAGAGAAGATTGGGGATAACACTCCTACTGGGAGTAGGAGACCTATTGACCTTGATGTCGAAGAAAACAATTGTAACAAAGAAACTCGTGACCAAAATCATGGAGTGAAAGACGTCGGTCAGGAACATGACGTACCAAAGAAAACAGACCAAAGCAGGTACTATAACAAAGATAACCTCCAGGTATGGAAAGAAAGATGCCTGCGGAGGGACGACGATGTAAAGACCATGGCGAACAAATTGGAGGACCTACAAACAATGGTCAATTTTATGATGCAAAATAACGTCATGCAGCCACCGTTCCCGCTGTAGGACACGCCGATTCAAGCGGCCAATGCCCAGAAGGGAGGGCAAAAGACAATCCTTGTAGCCCTCCAGCATGCCGGGAGCGAAAGACACTCTCACCGGCCTTTAAGGGAGGTCGGGCGAGGAGAGCCAAGAAGGGAAGAATCTCGAAGGACACATCGCACCAAGAAGGTAGACCCTAGACAACATCGACATTTTCAAAGGCAGGAGTTGTGCTTCGATGCGACCAATGGAGAAAGGTCAAAAATGGCTCACAACGAAGCTGAAAGTAGTGCACCTAAGAGACTGAAATCAGGAGATAGCCGAGCTCCTGGACGGACCAAAGAGGACTTGAGAGATTACCTCAAGAGGAAGCAAGAGCATGCCGAGGTAACTTCAACAGTTAAACCGAGAACACCATTCTCGGTAGAGTTAGACAAAGTTGAGGCCCCGAAAAGATTTAGTATGCCGAGGTTCGAGATATATGATGGTAAGTCGGACCCCAACTTTCACGTCGGATTATACCTGAACTCGATAGCACTATACACTGCGAACGAGCCATTGCTCTGCAAGGTGTTCCCTTCATCATTCGGGGAGATTGCATCGGACTAGTTTCACAAATTGCCGAAGGAAAGTGTGACGACCTGGGAAAGCCTGGCCAAGATGTTCGCGGCCAGGTTCGGGACAAACAAACTGCAGCCATTAAGGGTGGACGCCCTAATGGCTCTGAGGATCAGTGAGGATGAAGGCCTTAGGGCTTACACAAAAAGGTATTATGAGGTGTTCAACCAAATACCCGAATGCAACAAAAAGGTGGAGGTCGTATCTTTCAAGAACGGCATAAAAGATGATTGTGCACTACGAAAGTCATTGGCAAAGACATTGCCAAAGAGCATGGAGGAGCTCATGGCTAGGATTGAGAAATACGCCAGAGCCGAGGAAGACACGTCAGGGATTAAGGCGACAAAGCAAGAGAAAGCAAATGGCTCACCGAAGCGAGGCCAAGGTAACAACGAACTCAATAAACAAGAGATAGGACTAAGAACTGCTCAGGCAGTCACAATTGTGTTCCGAATCCCAATTCATAAAGTCCTGGATAAAATCCGAACCCAACCCTACTTCAGAGCACCAACCAAGGTACAAGGAGAGTTTATGGGTAGAAGCCTTGGAAAGCATTGTGCTTACCATAATGAAGATGGGCATCTAACTCAGGGTTGCAGAGCCCTAAAGTCACACCTAGAAGACCTGGTAAGGCAAGGCCATTTGAGGGACCTTGTAGATGAGGCCAGGACAAGGGAGGAGCAAGCAAGACTTCCTCACGCACCAGCGGCTCCACCTCCCACAGCACAGCAACCGCAGGCAGGCGGACCTCAGGTACTTAATGTAATTCACTCGAAGGTCAACGAAAATGAAATACGGAGGGAAACTCAGAAGGTAAAGCACTTGCAGCATGTATACCAGGTTCGGCAGAAAAGACCTCGGGCTGAGGAATGCCAGGGACTGGTGGTGTCCTTCACTAAAGCCGACCTTGAGATGGTACAACATCCACACAATGATGCCTTGGTAGTATCCCTCCAGGTTGGGGAGTGCCAAGTAAAACGCATCCTAATTGACCAAGGCAGCTCTTGTGACATCATGTATGTCAGATGTTACAAGGAGTTAGGCCTTCACCCTGATGATATGGAGCAATCCAATGGCCCAATGGTCGGGTTCAATGGAACGCCAACATGGCCACTAGGCGCAACAAGCTTGGAGGTGCAAACTGGCACCAAGAAGATAAAGACAGAGTTCACCGTAATCGACACACCCTCCCATTACAATATTATCTTGGGAAGGCCATAGTTGCATGCAATGGGGGCTATTCCCTCAACATTGTATCAACTATTGCGGTTCCCAATAGAGCATGGGATAGAGGAGGTTAGAGGAGATCAGCTGCAAGCAAAAAACTACTCCATGGCAGCAATGAAATCTACTTGCAGCATACGAGAGCCAGAAAGGGCAGAGATCGAAGAAGAGGACGTGGAAGTCCTAGAGGACGTTGGCAAGGAGCTAGCCGAGAAGAGTGAAAAAGCACTGAAGAAAATCCTCGCTCAGGAAGGGGATAGAGAACGCTTCTTCCTTCTCGGCTTGGGCTTAGCTGAAGAAGAGAAAAAAGAGTTTGAGGCTTTTTTTAGAGCAAACATTGAGGTGTTTGCCTGGATGCCTTACGAAATGCCTGGCATTGACCCCGAGGTCACTTGCCATAAACTGAACGTTGACAAGTCGGCCAAACCTGTAATCCAACGAGCAAGAAGAATGACATTGATGCACGTCGAAGTAGTGGAAGAGGAAGTAGACAGACTACTGGAGTCCAGGGCCATTCGAGAGGTTAATTACCTGACATGGCTATCAAACATAGTAGTGGTGAAGAAAAAGAATGGTAAATGGACGGTCTGCATGGACTTTACCAGCCTAAACAAGGCTTGTCCCAAAGACAGTTTTCCTCTACCCAAGATTGACCAACTAGAGGATGCCACTTCAGGACATGGAAGGATGAGCTTCCTGGATGCCTACAAGGGGTACCATCAGATAGCCATGTACCCCCCAGATGAGGAAAAGACTGCGTTTATCACCCCAAAAGGGCTGTATTGCTACAGAGTGATGCCTTTTGGGTTGAAAAACGCAGGAACAACCTACCAAAGATTGGTAACCAAGATGTTCAGACACCTGATTGGCCAAACGGTGGAAGTTTACATCGATGACATGGTTGTGAAGACCAAGGAACCTAAGGGTCATCTGGCCGACCTTAAAGCAGTCTTTGACATCCTTAAAACATATCGACTCCGACTAAATGCGTCAAAATGTGCATTTGAAGTTGGATCTAGTAAGTTCTTGGGATACCTGGTGACCAGAAGGGGCATTGAGGCCAGCCCAGATCAGATCAAAGCCATTTTATAGTTGAAGAGCCCAACGTCGGCAAAACAGGTGCAGATGCTGACTAGGAGGGCTGCAGCCTTGAATAGGTTCATAAGCAGAAGCTCAGACAAGTGCAAACCTTTCTTCAACTTAGTGAAGAAAGCCACAGACTTCTTATGGACTGAGGAGTGCGAAGCCGCCTTGACCGAATTGAAGAAGTATTTGACCACGGCTCCAGTTCTTTCAAATCCAGAACCTGGAGAGGAACTGTTCCTGTACTTGGCAGTTTCGAAACATGCGGTAAGTGCAGTGGTAATCCGAGAAGAAAAAAGGGAACAAATGGCTGTTTACTATGTAAGCAAAACCCTGGCTGATGCAGAAACCAGGTATTTACCCCTAGAGAAGCTGACACTAGCTTTAGTAATGGCTTCAAAGAAGCTGAACCATTACTTTCAAGCCCACAAAATTGTGCTGCTAACTGAACACCCTTTGAAGTCCCTATTACAGCAGGGAGATCTGACAGGTAGGATAGCTAGATGGGCAGTGGCCTTGGGCCAGTACGACTTGGAGTTCAAACCCAGAACAACAATCAAAGGCCAAGTTTTGGCCGACTTCGTGGCCGAGTTCACGCTAGAATCCATCGTACATTGGGCTTCGTTGAGCCGAGGTGAGCGATGCCTAAACGAGCAAAGAGAAATCCAGCCCAAGGCAACGGAACAAAGGAAGGAGGAAAAAGTCAAACCCTGCAGCATTTACATCGGCGACTCCTTTTGACTGTTTATTGATGGGAGTTCAAACCAACAAGGAGCGGGGGCAAGAGTAGTACTGGTATCTCCAGATAGAGAGATATTAGAACAATCCATTCATTTAGGGTTCAAGGCCTTAAACAATGAAGCGGAGTATGAAGTGCTAATTACAAGACTGAAACTGGCAGTAGCAGTAGAAGCTGATGAGGTGATAGTCTTCTGTGACTCTCAGCTTATAGTCAACCAAGTAACAAGGAAATTTGCAATCCGAGATGAACGTATGTCGGCATACGCAAAGGCAGTAGGCAGGTTGGTGGCCTTATTTCAGAATTGCCGACTACAGTAGGTTAGCCGAGAAGATAACAGTCACACTGATGTCCTAGCCAATCTGGCTAGTGCTATAAAACCTGGAAAGACAAGGACGATAATGGTAGACTACTTGTCGGGCCCGAGCATTGAACCACTGATCACAGAACGTGAAGCAATGTGTGTGGACATGGGACCAAGTTGGATGGATGTAATAGTAGCATTCCTGAAAGAAGGAGAACTGCCAGATGATCACAAAGAGACACACAAGATCAGATTGAAGTCGGCAAGATTCAGTCTGATAGCAGAGGGACATCTCTACAAAAGATCCTTCACTAGACCCCTTTTAAGGTGTGTACATCCTTCACAAGTTGAAGATTTTTTATACGAAATACATGAAGGAATATGTGGAAGCCATGCCGAGGGCAGATCACTTGCTCATAGGGCCATTACCCAGGGGTATTGGCGGCCCTACATGCAGAAAGATGCAGAAGCCTATGTCAAGAAGTGTGAAAAGTGCCAGAGGTTCGCACCCCTGATACACCAACTAGCAGCAGACCTGAATCCAGTATCCAGTCCTTGGCTGTTCGCCTAATGGGGCATGGATCTTGTTGGAAAACTGTCCCAAGCAATTGGGCAAATGAAGTACCTGCTGGTAGCAACAAATTACTTCACCAAGTGGATAGAGACTGAACCCCTTGCCCAGATCCAAGACGTGGATGTGAAGAATTTCAAATGGAAAAATATCATCACCAGGTTTGGGATCCTAAGAGCACTAGTTGCAGACAATGGAACACAGTTTGACAATAAGCTAATCAAGAGCTTCTGTGCAAAGTTCAAAATCAAGAATTATTTTTCCACCCCCAAGTTTTCCTCAAAGCAATGGACAAGTAGAAGCATCCAACAAAGTTATCTTGGATGGGATTAAGAAGAGGCTGCAAGCAGCAAAGGGAAAGTGGGTAGACGAACTGCCAAGTGTACTTTGGGCATATCGGACTACGCCAAGAAGATCAACTGGGGAATCCCCATTTGCCATGGTTTATGGCACAAAAGCAGTCATTCCTCTAGAATTCAACATCCCAGGGATCAGAACTCAGAGACTAGAGAATGGGACTGATGATGTATTATTAGCCCGAGATCTGGATTTGCTAGAAGAAAGAAGGGAGAGAGCTGCAATTCAACTGGCAGCTTACCAGCAGCAGCTTGCCAGGGCCTATAATAAGAAGGTCAACCCAAGGGAGTTTCAAATCGGTGACCTCGTCTTGAGAAAGGTCGTCGGCAATAAGAAGGATCCCAGAGAGGGCAAGCTTGGCCCAAATTGGGAGGGACCCTATAGAATCATCTTGGTACTGGGCAATGGGGCATATCGGCTTGAAGATAATTAGGGCAAAGAGTTGCCAAGGCCCTGGAATACTTGCAATCTTAAGTTTTTCTATCATTAGATTTTCTTGTTTTTTATTATTTACCGAAGTAATAAATAAAGCTTTAGCTTGATTTTTCTACACTTATGATTGACAAAGATACTTGACGAGGTTTTTGGAATACACGTATAATGAGAACCCAAGTGCAACTTAAGTTCACATTAGGGGGCAAAGAGTTGGAAAATGGTTCCTGGAAAGATAGAATATACAAGCTAAAATTAGTTTAACACTTGTTGAAATTTGTGAAAAATTTACAAGTTGAAGTTAAACTAAGGTTATGTCTAGCACTTGTTGAAATTTGAGAAAAATTTACAAGTTGAAGTTAAACTAAGGTTATGTTTAACACTTATTGAAATTTGTGAAAAATTTACAAGTTGAAGTTAGACCGAGATCATGTCTAACACTTGTTGAAATTTGTGAAAATTTTACAAGTTGAAGTTAGACCTAGATCATGTCTAACACTTGTTGAAATTTGTGAAAAATTTACAAGTTGAAGTTAGACCGATATCATGTTTAACAATTGTTGAAATTTGTGAAAAATTTACAAGTTGAAATTAAACTAAGGTTATGTCTAACACTTGTTGAAATTTGAGAAAATTTACAAGTTGAGTTAGGCCGAGATCATGTTTAACACTTGTTGAAATTTATGAAAAATTTACAAGTTAAAGTTAAAACACCTGTTGAAATTTGTGAAAAATTTACAGGTTAAGGCCAATGTTGTATTAAACTGAGTACTTATGTACTTGCTGATGTAAACCGTTGGTGGGTATAGCCAGGGTATTTCACCTCGAGAAAATTACACAGTTAAAGTGTGCATTTAAAGATATGCAAAATATTCTAAGTATGGAATCATACAAGAGTAGTAAAGAGAAAACAAAGATATAAGCATTCAGGAAAGGAAGTTGTATTAACATTCAAAAGATGACATGTCGGCCAAAGCTTACAATTGTTCTAAAAAGAAGAAAAACAAAAGTACAAAATACAAAGGAAAAGGACATCAAAATTAAGACTCTTCAGAAACACCAGACGGTTGGGTTTGAAGTTTAGAAGACTGCTAGGAGGACATCTCGGCAGCCTTCTCAGCCGTAAGATCAACATCTATTTCCTGAAGGGTTTGATCGAGGCTCTTGTTGGCGCACATCCGATGATGCCTTCTCAGGAGTAGCATCCTTGGGAACCTCTTCACCCTCCTCATCTTGAGTCAAGTCCAGGACTTGTTCATTTGGATTAGGGGACTTGGCCCCAGCAGCCTCCTTTGGCTTCCTCACCAAAGCCTCCTCCTCAGACTCAGAATCTTCGTCGGATTGGCTTGGAGTTAGGGGGAATGGCAGGGTAAGGACGTCGGTGTTCCTGAGGGGGAGTCCTCGGGGATTTCAAGTTTTTTCAGGAGAGTCATCCAACCAAGGGTGAAACCCTTGTTGCATGCCTGCTTTACCTGTTTCTCATAATCCGCCGTGACATCGGCCACCCCCTCATTGTATCCTTTCTCGTCAGCGGCCTTGAGCTGGGCCTCTTTTGTGGCCAAGGCATCTTGAAGTTCTTTCTGGGCCTGGGTCATCTTGTCCTCGGCCTCAAGAACCTTCTTGATGGCCTCAACGGCATCCGTTTTTTCTTCAGCGTCATCATTGGCTTTGATAGCAACCTCGGCTTGATCTTCTAAAGTCTTCATTTTTGCCTTGGCCCTTTTATTGGTCTTCTGCAGACTAACGACCTCCCTAGTCTTGTCGGCCAACGCCTTCCTATTCTCAAAAGATTGCATTGAGAAGGAGTGGGCGTGCTGGATTGCCTGAAGAAAAATGGACAGAACAAAAGTTATTAGAAAATTTTCTAAGTATAAAAAAGAAAGAGAGATACCAAGTGTAAAGACTTACTTGAACATAACGCTGGAGCATCAGAGCAAAGTTTTCATACTCGCTCATCTTGGCATTTTGGTCGAGATCTCTAAGAAGGAGCAAAGTTGTGCTAAGGGCAACGCCGACGTTAACGTCATCGGCGCTATCACCAGCTCTGACCGGCCTGTCCTCCAGTGTGATTTGGGGGGCCTAGGGGGAATCATGCTTTAGAGACCCCGAGGTGGTTGCAGAGGATGACCTCGGCCTCTTTGATCTGGTGGACTCGGATGGTTGGGCCTTGGTGGGCCTCTTCTCGGGGACAGAGGTGGTCTTCTCGCTCGAAACCAATTTTGAAATTGGCAAGGTGTCCTCAGTATCAATCTAAGTCACCGTTGCCTTTGGCTGAGCCTTATTTATCCTTTTTTGTTTCGGCTTTGGTTGAGATGGTGCTGGTTTAGCGTCAACAGTGGCCGGAATGTTGGCCAAAAGATCTTTAGCAATTGCTTTTTGGAGGCCCATCTCGGCAGCAAAAACAGTTCGTCGTCGGCGTTGGCGTTGGGATGGTGGGATCAGATATGGAGTTGAGGTTGACGGCTGCTCTGCTGGATCAAAAGTCGATCCTTGATCTGACCGAGATGTGGAGGCAGCTTGAGGAGTTGTGGCAGAAGGGGGAGATTGGCTTTTCTTCCTCTTTGGGACGTCGGGGAGTACTGATTTATAGGTTGGGATGAAATTGAGTACCAAAGGGGCTCTTCGCTTATGGACTGGTAAATCCAGTAGTTTCTTCAAGTCTTTGTTGGGGAAGAAAGACTGGCGGGAGCCCTTTGGTGGCTGAGGAAGAGCTGCAAGAAAAGCAGACATTAGAAACAAATGAATATTGAAGACTTTAAAAACAAGTAAGTATAAACACTGGGCTCTTACCATTACCCTCTACAAAAACCGTTCAAGGAAGAGGGTAGAGGTGGATGTCCTCATTTGGAGCGAACTCCCAGTTCCCCGAGGTAATAAAGTAATCATCCTCAGCTCCCTTGTTGGAGTCTGGGAGGTCGGCAACGATTTTGTACTCTGTAGACCTCGGTTTGAGGTAGTAAATATAGCTTGTGTCTTTTTTGAGGCCACACATGGTGTAGCAGTATTGAATGTCTGCTAAAGTAACCCTAGCATTTTCTTGTTTGGCTAAGACAATTATACAATTTATAACTCGGTAGGAATTGATGGCAAGCTGCATTGGGTTCAACTTATAGTAATGGATTATCTCACGGAAAATGATATTGAGTGGGAGCCGAAGTCTGTACTCGATCAAAGCTACAACAAGGAAGGGCATAAAATCAGTTGTGGGCATAATAGAGTCATCCTCCCCAGCCAACCTCAAATGAACGTCGGCGGGGATGTCAAACTCTCGCCTAAAGTGCTCTAACTTGGTCGAGGTGTCTACCTTATGCTTCCACATACCTATGATATCGGCTTAATTGGAGGAGTTGAATTTGTGGGTTCTACAAACAAATCCCAAACCTAGATCTATGGAAACGAAGATTGAAGGCACGAATCTGGAAAAGTCACAGAAAATAGAAAAGCAAGAATCTATTTCAGAATCAAGAACAGTAGTGAACTATCAAGAAAATTGTGACAAAATGTGCACAAGGGCATGAGGCCAAGGACAGTGGCAAAAGTGAGCAAATTTGTGAACAGTGTGTGCGTATTCAAGACACAAATTGGGCAGAAACAGAATTGCAAAGCAACCATACTCAAATACATGAACAGATTAAACTAATCAAAGACATAAGCAAGTTCGCAAAAATGACAGAGTTCGAGGTACAATCAAGAACTGAAACTAGGAGGAACAATGACTTACCAGAAAAAGTGAGGCCGGTGTGGGGATCGCCGAAGTCAGAAGACGGTTGCAAAAACGACGGAGCGATGAAAATCATGCCGGAAGAGTTGAACGGAGCAAATTGCAGAGCTAGAAAAGCTTGAACAAAGACAGATTAGAGAGATAAAAAAATGGGTTCTCTAGAAACGATAATGCAAAAAGTGAAGAGACGGGGAGAGAGAATTGATTTTGATCAAAACGCGGAGAATGGCGGCAAAATTCCATCAATGCGTCTAGGGCGATGTGCTTGTCGAGCGCGCACCCGCACACAAGGCGACTTACTGGTAGCGTGTCGGTCGACCCAATGAGGGGAAGACGCGTGGCAGAAATGGTTGATTTATTTTGCGTGACAATTTATACGCATGATAAAACTCTTGGAGTTCTTGGTTTAAATGAAGCAATGATCTCGGCTTATGAGAAGATCTCGGCTAAAATAACTCAAATGAACTAGGTTATTGGTTCTAAAAACTTTGATGAGACAGACTACATGACCCGGTAGTGTGAAGCCAATGTATTGGACGATATAGAAAGATAGCCGGCATGCTATACGATATAACAATATAGGTTTCATCACCTCATGATGCCGAGATAATAGAACCTAGGGGACAATTGTGGAGATATATTTTCTGAGTACCAACACGTGGCCAAGGTGACGCCGATGTGTCAGCCGAGGTGCCACGTGTCCTTGTCGTGACGCCGAGGTGATCTCGGTTTGGCCGAGGTTATCTCCGAAGATATCGAAATCTGGGATAAGCGGATAAAGGACGAGAGTCCTAGAATGAGGAAGGAACTCAGCCTGGATAAGGATAAAGCTCTTAGGGAGTTTATCTTTATCTATTGGAGAGTCCAAGATGAGCACTGAGCTAAAGTCCATTAGAGCAAGGCTTCTAGTGGGATTAAGATTGAGTTGACTATAAAAGAGAGGCACCCTCATGGGTCTAAGGTATGCAATTTATATTCAGAACAGTGAGTTTAGCACTATTGATTATCTTTGAGAGATATTTGATTACTGACTTAATCATCGGAGTGCCCCCGGGTGGACGGACCACCGCCGAAATCTCTTCTTTCTGTTGCAGGTCGTTCAGGCTTATCCTATTCTGTCAGTGCTCTCCAGTTGAATACTGAGTTGGCAGTGTGGTCATAAATTCATTCACACAAAAATATAAAATAATAGTCCAAAAGTAGCTTAAATTTTTTAGTGTAATTTATACAAATCTACCATTAATATTAGGAGTGCAACTTAAGTAAGTTCAACCCGAGTAACTCGAGTTCAACCCAAAATTTCAAAGGGTGTTGAACAATATATTTTTAAATTTTGTGAAGGCCTGGGCAAAAATCTAGAAATCAAAATTAAATTTAAGGAAGTTCAGGCAAAGATACCGAACCAATTGAAAAACGAATTATACATATATATTTATATAAATAATAAATTATTAATCATTCCATAATGTTAAAATAACATGGACATTTGAATCATATTTACTGTATATATTATATAAATTTGAATCATTTTTTTATCACTCAAAAATGACATATACCACTATAAGAAATGTGTGATTTTTCAATAATCACTCTCTTCCTCATTCTCCCTCATTTAAAAATTATTTATTTTAATGTTATTAATGATTTTATCATAAAAATGAATAAGTTTAACAAATTAATTAGCTTAATTGTCACAAAAGAAAAAGCTAAAATCTAAAAATTGTGAGTAATTCAAACGTAATGCAAATTCAATTTATTATAAATGGGTTGAGTTTAGACAAACATGTTTATATGGAGGTCAGGCGTGAGAAATTTCAACACATTTAAAATTGAAATTAGATAATTCTTCAATTAGATTATTTTTTTTTTTTAAAATTATACCATACGTTACGTACTATATCATATCTAAAAAATGAAGGCCGCTCATCTCCGGTCAATTTAATGGACTGGAGGGTACAATTTTTCACTTTTCGAACATATTTCGACTCCTCTACTTAATAGGTTACTTGTGCAAAAAATTAAGTTAATTGGGTAGTAATAATCACAAATTTGTATCATTTTTAATTTTTAAAAAATAAATGATTTATTATCAATTCTATATTATTATTTAAATATGTAATTATCAATATTTGATTAACTTAATTTTTATATGAATAATTTACTAAACTAACACTAAATTTTAAATGATTTGAATCACCAAAGAAAAATCAAAATTGACTCAAAGTATCTCAAAATTGAATCTTCCAATTTAGGCCTTGTTTGGAGACTAAATATTTTAATCAAAAAATCACTATAAATTATTAAATCGCTCTTTATTTTTTTACATATATTTTTATAAAAAATTTAAAAATTATTAAAATAACATGATTCAAAATCAAAGCCTCAATTTTTGAACAGGGAGTGAGCCTCGTCCTTAAAAATATGATGACGTATTACATTTTCATTCCGTTCTTTATTTTACGCATTCAAATGATCCACGTTCAAAAGTGACTAGTTTCATTCCCATTCTTTGCCTCCGTTTCGCAAGAGCTAAACGGGGCTTTTTTCGCAAGAGCTAAACGGGGCTTTTTTAGCTAGTTTTGTTATCTCATCTAATGGAGCTTGCTGATGCCTCAAAAGCTGTCTTTTTCAGGGAAAATTGAACAAACCAACTGTTTCATCATAAATACGTACTTTAGGTTCTGTTTGTATTTATAAATTTGAAATACATGGATTTGTCGTCAATCAATCTAGGAACATAGCGTAAATTTAGATTAAATAGTTTCAACTATAGATTCCAAGATTGCATTAAATAGCTTTATCATAATGGATCAGGATTTTCATCATCACCAAAATTTCCAAAATTTAGATTAAATTTAGATTAAATAGTTTCAACTATAGATTCTTTGAGATTATTGGATTTCACAATCTTTTTGCGATGGTGTAATGTTGAATCATATGAAAATTTAATAATGAACATTGTGTCCAAATTGTCTTTGCTATATCAACTTGAATTATTCTTTTTAATCCAAGTATTTTGAGTTGTTATGTGTTGCTCTGGGACTATGTTATTTATTAATTACAAAACCATTTTCCAATTCAGAGGTGCGTTTACAAAAGATCTTAACAACTGAAGTAATATCCTAACAAGAAAATCTCTTTTCTATTAAACCAATCTTTAAGTTGTTGGCTTTAGGATAACCGAGTACCTAGGAACAAGTAAATGCTAACCACCGATTCCTTGCCCAAAAGGTCTAGCCTACGGTATCGGTTGTGTTCATTGTATCCTCTTCTATTCCCAAGACTTTCCTTCCAATTTTGGACTCCACGCATGATTGCTCGGGTAATAGTTCGCATGAATCTGTTGATAGACTTACTTGTCTCATACTTCTCTCAATTGTAAATTAAAAACTTTGAACAACCCTTTTTATTTCCTTAAGCAAATTTTAAATCTTGGTCTTGCCTCAGACTTGGGCATTGACTCTTGTTCTTTTGTTACAAGCGCAGGATATAAGGCTTTCTGATAATCCAATAGCTGATCCAGGCAAAGGCGGTATTCCAAGATTTGTTTTGATTGCTTGTTTAGCAAAAGTTGAAATGTTGAATGGGAGTGAGGTAAATCTTATGAGTTGTATTTGCCGTGTTTTTGTTGATTTCTAAGGTTGTAAACATGATGCACGCTCCTTGCCTTTTAAAAATGTCAGGTTAGTCCTCGAGAGCGCAAGGACTCTGAGATTCGGTATGTTTTTTTCTCCCTCTTTCAAACAAATATATAGTTTTATATACATAATAAATATTTCATTAAAACAACAACAACAACAACAACAACATAACACTAAACATAACCCGTTGAGAGGGTCAAGTATTGTATCATAATCATGTATTATGCTTATTTTCCATGAAGTTAGTGTTGTTGTCCCCAATTTTTGCAGAGTATAACTCAAAGTCACATTGCGATCTACCAATTACATTACCAGGCGACAAGCTGTCAAGTTAGGATGAAAGTTTGAGATTTTATTCGAAAATATGTAAATAATTAAAAATAATAATAATTAGACATCTCAATATTATCCTAGGGAATGCAATTTTGTCTCCAAAATTGTACTCTTCATGGATGATAGGGATTTGAATAGCTTGATGATGTATCACTTTCTTGGTTTGTATGTTTGAGGGTGTTATCAGCTTGTTTAAAGTCGTATTTTAGAGATTAGTGAATCTTATGATTTGGATACTTTTCTTGGTTTGTAAGTTTGAGTTTGTTATCAGTTCGATATGATAGAAGTTGAGGATGGAAGTTAGTATGCAAGTTATTTGATGTATGGATATTAGATTTTTTTACTTATTTCATAGTTGTTGCTTCTGCTTGGTTTGTTCACAGGTTGTATTTTTTAAGCTACTGTTTGCATACTATTAGGCAAGGTTATATTCATATATATATATATGTATATTATATTTTAAAAACAACCTTCTACGGCATATAAAATTATGTCATAAAAAGTATAATGATTTATGACATGCAAGAAAATGCCGTAAAAGATTATATATGACATACAAAGCATGTCATAAATATATTAAAAATGACTTTCTATGGCATACAAAATTATGTCGTAAAAAGTGATGATTTATGACATGTAAGAAAATATCGAAAAAAATTATACACGGCATACAAAGTATGCCATAAATATATTCAAAATAACCTTCTACGACATGCAAAATTATGCCATGGAAAATATAATGATTTATGGCATAAAAAAAATGTCGTAAAAAATTATATACAACATACAAAGTATGTCATTAATGTTTAATTTATTACTTTTTACAACTTTACCTGTATGCCGTAAATAATATTCAACTTTCCACGGCATGTCATATAACAACATTTGTGTACATGTCGTGAAAGAGTTTTTACGGCATGCATTGTAAGCCGTAAAAAGTCAATTTTGTTGTAATGTGTAGGTCAGATTTGTTGTTTAGGGTTAGCATGCTTGTTGTATGATCTGAATGTTATGTGAAGTGCGAGAAGCAAGTCCTAGAATGGTGTTACGAGATCACATTGAAAGCTTTTAGGGAAAATTCAAAGAATAATCACCTATTCCACCCTCCCCCAAGAAAAAAAGAGGATAATATTAAGGTAGAATGAAAAATATTAATGTATTTTTATGTAATTCTAAGTGAACCAATCTAAATTGCAAAATGTTAATCAAAGGCTGAAGAGTAAATTTAGAGGGGGCTTTGTAGAAGCTTCAAGATGCAAGCTTTTCCTGCTTTATGAAATGTAATTTGTTCCCAGACTTTCCTCTTCAGTCGGTGGTCAAACATGATTAGAGGATTGGATTATTATTCAAGTTATCGGAATGGTTTTCTGTTGCTGGAAGATGCAATGAGATTCGCAGTCCTTTTGGATTAAACTTCCTTTATTTATTGCACTGTGATAAGGTCAAGACTTTTCTGATGATGCCAACTCTCTATATGAAATTCCATTACTGTTGAAATTGTTAATATGTTTGAATCATCTAGGGATATTGTCTGCTTGCAAGACCTTATCTCAAGGTCTTTTTACACTCATCTCCTTTAAAATTTTGAAATCTGGCTTGATTAATAAAATAGAGATATAAAATATTGGTAGAAACAAACTTGGCTACAAACACTGAATTACAAGCAAACTATTCCTAAGTACAAGAGCTACTCCTAATTAAGTTATGTTACTCCTAATTTCACATGGGTTGTGAATTTTGTTGAAGAGCCTCTTTCTCTTTGAACTTCCACCTTTTATATGACTTTCAATGGCCATGTTGTGCTGTCACGTGCCCATTTGTCATGCTCCTATAACTGCCCAAAAACTGCAACTACTGTAACTGCCTCTGAATTCCTTTTTTTCTTCTACTGCCATGTATTGCCTCATCATTCCTCTTTCTTAGGCCACTAACTTTACTTCCTTTATTCTTGGCCCTCTTCTAAACGTGTTCGAGCCTCTATCGACAGAGAATTTTAAATTTTTTGGTGTCAAGAAGTTGTTTGTTTAAATTGTTGCTTGATCCGGTCAATTTGGGGATTAGCATAAATTTTACTAACACTATCACCTAACAGAAATGATCATGATCATTACTCTCACTATCCCTTCATCATCACCCTCTCTCTCTATTCAAACACTCCATTACAACCCTTTGTACAGCTCAAAACAGAGTCGACAGCATCGAATTCTCGAGTTACTTAATCCCGTCTCCAATTTGTCACTGGCAAAGATTCAAAACAACCCATTTTGTCTCCACATCCCACTGCTTCTCTTTCTCTTCTTCTCATCTGCTTTTTCAGGCCAGAGCTTCCCACCCATTATGTGTTTGTTTGAAAGGGTCTGAGAGGTTCCTCCCGACACTAGGGTTTTCTTGAGCCATCCATTTCATGGGTTAACATTTTTGGGTCTAAACTTTTGACTCTTGCTGTATGCTGCTTTTAATACTAATAAATTGCTTTATTTCCCTAGTGTGGTTAGGGCAGATTTCAAATTTGAGAAACTATTCTCAGCAACCTTACATTACATGCATATTCTGATAATATTCCTTGCTGATAAACAGGCACCAAACTCCTGTTTTATAAGAAGTTGCAAAGTCTTTTTCCATAACAATGACCACTTGGATTGAAATTTTGCTCAAATTGTTTGACAATGCCCTACCTCCCAAAAATGCTTGGCCTGCCTAACTTCTCACAGTAATTTGAGACACAAATTTTTCTGAGGTAAGTTATTGTCTTTTCTTCCAATCTAAAAATAAATAAATAAGTTAATTCTATACCCTCTCCCTTTCTGGCTTTCTGGCATCTGATATCAATTTATTTTTTCAGGTCCTCAAGATGGCGGTTACAGATGCTGGCCACCAGGTTGTGGGGTCATTTCTCTCGGGAAGTTTACAACAGCAAGTGTGGTTTGTTTCTTTGTTTACACAATATGATATTTGACCTCATTTGTTTCTAATAATGAAAGTATAATTTACAGAGTTGAGGCTGTCGATTTCAACAATTTGATATGAGACCAAATTTGTTGACCATAATGTTTAATTTCTAATTTTGGAGCAAAATACGTGCTTTCTATTTTTCTCATTTATGAAATCTCTAAAAAAATTTGATGATTAATTACTATTCTTTCTGATTACTGTTGGATGACAAATTTCATTAAGCATCAAACTTTTAATCACATGGAATATCCATTTGACAATGGGTCAAGTCTATAGGCTAACTTTCTGGTCTCTGCTATTCTTTTTTTGTCATTTCGGTATAATTTGAATTGGACTTAATTCAGTTGAGATTGTAACTAACTACCATATATTCATCTATTGAATGTCTTATGCAACCCATTGCTGATGCACTTAGCAAAGCCAGCAGCACACAAGAAAAAAAATATATATATACAGACTCTTTATGAAAAATGAAGTACCATTCAGTGTAAAAAACTTGAAGGTACCATTCAAGAAAACAAGTTGAAAACAAAACAATCTTTAAATTGATCTAATAGTCTACCTCACTTAACAAAAACTTCATAATGCCCCACCTGGAAAAAAAAAAAAAAAACAAAACAAAACAAAAAACAAAATCAGATGAATGTTAAATATAAATTGCATAAATATTAAAAAACAAAAAACATGACACTAAATACCATTCAGTATTGCTCGAGGCTATTTGACCGGAGATAAAAAAGTAGTTGTTGCATGCACGGCGTAAGAGTCCAGCAGTCCCTCCAAACATTTCGTCTCCCATTTGAACAATTATCTCCTTTTTCATACGCATCTATCAAAAATTTAAAAGAAAATTTAATTTTAAATAAAGTCAAATCACAGGACAAATAAATAAATAAAGACAAAAATATATATATACATGTACGGGGAAGCTTGAATTTGCATGTTCGAACAAGTGGCGCATGTATCTTGCTATTTTACGGCTGACACTTTTAAGCCGATTACTATCCTCCTTTATATCTGTTTCAAACCAACAATAGACATCCCAAGCCGGCCCTGGCTTTGGAACCAAACTCCCCCAAGAGTCAGGTGCAATAACACCATACGTATTACAAAGATAATCATCTATATACTCGTCAAGAAACGAGCTATCTAACAGTTGCCGCACATGTAAAATGTCATCCAACTTACGAATGAACTTAGATTTCTCCATTATATTCCAAAAAAAAGAATTGTCAAGTAGCCAATCCAAATCAACATCACCCCTGCAAAAAGAAAGAAAGAAAGAAAAAAAAAAAAAGAAAGTAAATTAAAAAATATATAAATTAAAGAAATAAAAAGCTTTAAAAAAATAAAAATAAAACTTACAAATAATTTTCATCACACAAACCATACACAAAGCAGAGCAAATCAACTGGTACAACCAGTTGATGAAAATAATGATCTAGCATCTTAATAGAACCATCCCAGTTACCACACGGCTTCAGTAAAATTTCAATGATTATTCCTTTTAGATAAACAAGCTCCTCAAATACTTCGTAAAAAACATCTGTAAAACAAAACAAAAAAAACTTCAATAGCAAGAAAAGAAATTATTAAAACAAAAAGTCTAAAATAAAAAATATAACTTGCTAAACATACCAGATTTAGGATTATGAATAAAAAAAAGTTTCAAAGATTATTCATTCTTTCAAGTACCTTGACCCTCATTCCACTCACAAATTTTAATGAATATATGTGTCGTAGTCCGTTAAGTATATCCCTACATAACAACAATTATAAATAATTACAAAAAATAATAATTACAAAGTATTATTATTAAACATAATAATTAGAAGAAAAAAAATACCTGAAAATTGCACAAAATTTGTCTTTGATAAACTCAAACCATTGAGTATAAGGCTTACCCCTTCTTATAAATGTTGTGTATTCATTTTGAAAGTACGTCGCCAAGTCGGGCCCTAATCTTTCTACTAATAAGATGTTGTTATCCAACATGAAACCATCGACGACATATAACCCTTTGCAAGACTTCAAGCAGATAAACCCTTCAAAAGCCTCCTCATCAGTTTTATAATCCAATGTGCTAATTTTAAAAGTGTAATCCTTAACACAGTTTTGCATGGAGGTATAACCATAGGAATGGTTTCCCAGGTCACCCTCAAGCACATAAATAACACTATTAGACCGTCTCTGAAGAGGATGACTGAATGGGCGTTCATCACCCAAATCCATATCTACAGAAAAATAAAAATAAAAAATTATAAAGGATATCGCTGCAAATAACAAATTTCACTACAAATAATAGAAATTATAGAATCACTAACCAACAATAACCCACAAACCCACAAATTTTATAGAATTTAAACTGCAAATTCGAATAGTGAATACAAACAAACAGTAATAAAATATAAAATTAAACCAAAATCTAACGACCTCGCCCTCTTGTATCTGTTGAATCAATATTTCCAAATATCAAATCAACCCTAAGGATAGCTTTGAAGGCACCCTTGGCTCATTACTATCCTTATGTGCTCGTAATGTCTCTGAAAATTGTGGACAAACCAGAAATCCGTGCAAAGGCCTTTCCATAATTTTTAACTACTTGAGTAAATGAAATAAATATAAATTTTAGAAGTCCGGAATCTCCTTTAGCTACCTCTCAATATGCCAGGCTTATATTTGCTCATTTATGTTTCACGAGGAATATGGAACACTGAATTCAATATTTGGTTTTATTTTACTTCATAAATGTTTTTTTTTTTTGTTAGTTATTCAGAGAATCTTTCGTAAGATCAAATTTTCCCACCCATGAAAGAGCAACAATCCAAAACACAAGCACTTGACTATATATGCCCCATTTTATCTATATCTTAAGATGTATAATGGCAGTAAAACAACCTTAGATAGTAAACAACAATAATTATATGTAATACATAATAAGTCACTTTATAAGTATGCATAAAGCCCTTTTTACTGTTGCATATTTCTTTGGGAATATAACCATCCAAACAAGTCCTGGACATTTGCAGATGACGTGTCAACATGTATAGCATGCCAATTTTATTATTCTTTCAATTTTTTACTAATTAGAATGATATTCAGGATAACCTAGCTTTAATAAAAGGTTGCTTACCTTGCTTGGCCTTGCCATGGTTGCCAGATGTTTTCCTTTCAGCCTTTTGTGCTTCCCGTGGATTGTTGGGCTCCTTGGTTTCCTCCAAAGGAGTTATAGGGACACTTCCCTTCTCTTCAAAAAATAGAATTAGGGGTTGCAAAAGCTCTCTTGAACACATGGCAAGAACACCATCCCAACTACCAATAACCTGTTCAAATTTAAACATAAATTACACAAACTAAATGAAAGGTAAGATACAAGAATAAAACCTTGTAACTTAATTGAATGTACCTTCACTTTATCGTCGTCATACAAAATCCAATTTTCTTTCGCACGGTTGTAAACAAAGCAGATGTAGTGCTCTAGGTAATAACAAACCTAAAAGGAAATTTGGTAATGAGATAAACTGTTCTTGTGTCATATTATTGATTTAGTCCAAAAATATAAATAGTGATGCCAAACTAGTAATAGTGCATTTGCTATGCTATAGGGAAAGAATGAGAATTGAGTATCAATCAAGCAAGAAGACATTCTTCAGCAAAATGGAAAGAGAAAAAAAAAAATCAGCTCTATCATTCTGTTAAACCAACATTTCACAACATGAAGAAGAAGAAGAAGCAAAGTGACTTTAAATGAAGCCCATAACCAACAGAACTTGGGAAAATTTGTTTACTAAATCCATCATGAAAAGTGGAACTAAATGATAGAAGAGTATAAAGCGAAGGCAAGTTTACCATTGAAATAAGATAATGTGTGTTTCCTGGATCTAAACCCTCATAGATGACACCAATATCTATCTTGGTACTTAGAGCTCCCAATGTTGCAGATATTGTATGTGCAGGCACTACAACACTCTCCCAACAAAGAACTGCAATTAACAAATCAAAAACTAGTAAACAAAGAACACAAAGCATAATGAAATATTTTCAAACAACTTGTCATTTACCTATCGTGAACACATGTGGAGGAGTTGAAAGAATACAGTGAGGAATATTTGGTTTACGACAGCCATCACAACTATTTTGCTGTTTTTCCCTTATATCGCATTTCAAAAGCTCATCAAAAGGGCTCTTCGGATGGTCATGCTGAGTTGGGAAGTAACACAACTTTAAAATACATATCTAAAATGGACTTATCTTTTCATTCACTATAACAGGAAAAATTGACAGTTTATCATAAAATGCTTTAGAAAAAACGTGCCTTCATTTGTCCAATTGCAGACGCATTTGCCCATGTCCAAAGATTATTCATTTGTCGGGATTCAGCAGCACTACAGGTGTTACAGTTCAGATTTTCAATTATGTTTATTCCAAAAACTGTATGTGCTATACAAGCGTCACTATCGCAATTCCGAGAGTCTGTGTAACTGCTTCCGGGTAATTTAGAATTAGAATCAAAAGTAAATGACCAATGAAGAACATCCAAAATAGCTCCCAAAGCTTCAGAAGCATCATTCTTCTGTCCCTGTAAAATCAAGTAAGTCAGTAACAAAAGTTGCCTAGGAAGTAGAAGTGACGTCTAAATTTATAACTTTGAAGAAGGGTGAAAATATGATGACAAGACCATCAAAATTGTCAACTTACTTGCTGGAAATTACGATCTTGCCATTTGCTCAGAGCAATTCTTAAAGTGGTAGGAGAAACAGCATCGTCTCCTTCCTTAGCTTCTCTTAGGGCAGTGAAAATCCCATGTAATTCGCAAACAATACAGGGATCTCTGATATGAACATGAGCTGGTGTTGATCTTCTCAAAAACTTGCCTCTAAACGTTCTTAAATGCCAGAGAGACTGCATATTGACAGAAAGGTTGATAAAATGATTTCATTATCATACTTTGGTTAATGGGGATAGAA
Source organism: Camellia lanceoleosa (assembly GCA_025200525.1). Classification (NCBI taxonomy): domain Eukaryota; kingdom Viridiplantae; phylum Streptophyta; class Magnoliopsida; order Ericales; family Theaceae; genus Camellia; species Camellia lanceoleosa. The sequence goes on along the minus strand of CM045758.1, from coordinate 176,120,327 downwards.
AATGAAATTTATACCAAGACCCCCAAAAAAAGAAAACTCTTTGAACATAACACCAACCTGTACAATCACATTTATAAAGCAATTGTTTTGACCATCATTTCTCAGTCCTGGCCCTAAATCAGTTGAGCAAGCAACATCCATTTCTTCCAACTCCTCTACTATGGATGCAACTGCATCCTTATTTTGCTTGGCTAGATTTGTATGCTTATCCTCTTCCGCAATCTGCCTTTGGTACTCCAACTTCTCTTTGAGCTTTCTTTCCTCCACATCATGCTCAATTTCATGCTTAAGTTCCTCTTCTTGTAGCCCCAATTCATCAGCTCTTGCAGCAACAGCAATCTCAGAACTAGGATAATCACCATCGTAGCTAACAGGAAAGTGACTGGAGGAAGACAAGGGTCGAAAACCCAGATTAAACTCAAAATGTGCATTAGAGCCGATAGTAGAAAAAGGCTGTGATCTTTTAATAATTTTCTACAGTGCTATCTGCGGCTGAGAGACAATTGAGGACTTACACTTGTTCTTCAGTTTCCTCTTGCGGCACATACAGCTCATCGCCTTGAGTAACCTGCAATGCTATCAGTATTAGACTGAACTTGTACAAAGCATGCAAGACATACATGACAGCAACCTGTATGGTAAAAAACAAAACCACAGTCTAAAGTTAAAAACCTGTGGATCCTTCTTTTTTCTCTGATTTTTATTCTTTTTCTTGGACTCCAAATTTTTCTTCTTGGCCTCCAGTTCAATCTCTGATAAAAGTGCTTCTTCCGCAGCATCTGCCTTCTTCTTTGTGTCTTCGTCGACCAAAACCTCAAATTGTTCCTGGAATAGAAAAATTCTGACTAGTTTAAATTTAGATCCAAGGAAGTTGGATAACATTGCAGAGAATTATGCTGCATAAAAAAGTCAAACCCGCATGAATGACTTCAGAAGGGGCAGAATGATGAACTGATAGTCATGCGTAGATGCCTCCGTAAATTTTACCCCCAGCGGCCGTCTAACATTAAAAATCCTCATGACCGATGCTTGAAGTTTGCTAAACTGCAGGATTGAACATAATGAGCACAGGAATATATATATATATATATAACAAAACTTTACTCGAGAAAAATCAAAACTCAGGAATCATGCCTGAGAAATATGCAATATAAACAAGTTGAAAAAGGAAAATATTAGGGATATATAGTTGAAATATTAGTTCCAGATTGGGAAAAACAATGCAAGTTCTAATGGAGAAAAGAAGCATTAATTGATAAACTATTCACAAGATTGGATAGTTGCAAAGCATCTGAACCAGTGATTGATATATGATCAACTATCTAACCTTGATAAAGTAAGGTACACAAGATTTTTACAGCATGGAAATTTATTATTTCTAGAGTCAAATAAAGACTTTATTTTCCTCTAGGTAGAATGCCCAAAGCTACCTCTGTAGATGGCTCCTCATCAATTCGTCTATGGATTGCATCTGTAATGCAAGCATCTTCTTGATCCACACTGTCACTACTCAAAGAACTGATGCTGGTCAAAAGAGACTCAAACTGGGAGTGGTCGACATTTTGAACTTCTGTAAGTATGCTTGATATAGCATCTAACTCAAATCTACTGCTCTGGGACATGGCACCATTGTCTGCCCCATCAAGTTCTTTTTGCCGCTTACTCAAGAGGGATGCATAACTTTGTGGGATATGCATTTCAACTAGCTTCCTCTTCTCAAGCTCCTCGATACAGATGCTCTCAATTGCCAGTAATGCTTCCTTTTGGTTCTCAAGTTCACTTTTCTGTCTTCTCCATGTTTCTATGATATCAAATTCTCTCTCTAATCGCTGAATAACTTTCAGTAATTGATGCTTCTTAGTATTTTGTATATTTGTCCATGATTTTAAAGCTTCTCCAATTGAAGGAACAGTGAGCCAAGATACTAAAGCATCACTATCTGGAAGCACATCAACTTCATCGGCACGAATGGTACAAGTCGCTGCAGAACCATCGCCTGAAACTGCATCCCGACACTTAAGCTCCCCTTGCAGTAAATGCTCATCCATAAGGAGACGCAATGAGTCACCATTAAAAGCAATCGTTTCCTTAATTTCAATTTCCTCAATCTCATAATCATCAAGTTCATCATCCAAGGAACTATCCATGTCAGGGTTCTTGTTTAAGCCACAAAGATTTGACACAACATGCAAGAATTTAAGGATCTTTTCTAACTGGGGAACCTCCAAAAAACAGATGCAGAGAGGTATTTGGTCCAGGCCATGAATGTGAAGCTGCTGTTTATGCAGTTCATCCATGGAATCTTTTATCACCTTTTCAAGATTACTCTTAGAAAGACAATTGTTTCTAAGAAGCACTCTGAACTCGTCATAAATGCTGTGAAGAATTTTCTCGCGCTCAACGTTATCAGACAGTGGCCACTTCACATCCGAGTCAGAGACAAGATCAGCCGATGGGCTGTTTGATTGTTCTTCAATAATTTTCAGGGCTTCACGGGTATCCACTGGTTTCCATGTACCATTGACAAGCATGCTAACCCAATTGGCGTCAACTTCTTGTGGATTAACATATCGCAACTTTGACTTATTGTGCTTCTGATCAAAATGCTGCATTCGCAATTCTGAATCATTGAACTTCTCATCACAAAAGCAACACGGCCAGAAATTCCAAGTCTTGTGTTTTTTAGCAAACCCTATAGCTTCTGAGAAAATATTTTCTGCTAAACCATCCTCGACTGAACCAAAGTGTACTTCCAAATCACAAATTCTGAATTCAAGAAATCCCTGCCTTTCCTCGGCACTCATAGACTTCCAATATGATAGAAGTTGATGCGTTCTCATCATATGCATCTTCCGTGCAGCATCATCCATTCGTTTAGCAAGTTTACTTTTCTTCATATTCACATCAGACCCCCCCACTTCAGAAATTGATTCTTGCTCCATAGGCATAGCTGCAGCCACTGCATTGTCGATTTCCCTTCTCTGCTTCTCAGGCGTCTTGATTTCAAGATTCTTCTCAGGTGTATTAAGTGCCTTTAAATTTTCAAGATTCTCTGTTGAAGGCGGTAGAGAAGCAATCTTACATCTCTGTACAAGCTCCTGCAATGATTCCCGTATATGTGCAATTCGCTCTTCAGCCGTGTTTGAATGGCTCTCATTTTGCGAAGTTTCTGTGGCAGGGTCGATTGGATCATCAATGGACAACGCTCGCTCGCACTCTCTCACTACCTCTTCATAGCCTGTGCCACAAATCGACAGATCGTAGAGAAGAGCCGCATAGAAATTTGCAAACTCTAGTGATTTCGGGGATAAAGAAACCGCGCGTCGAGCGGACTCGAGAGCATTTTTCAAGTGCCGTAGTTTGGTGCTTTTGTCGGCAATGTCTCTAGATGCAAGATGTTGTATATTAGCTTGAGCGCGGTATACGAGAGCAGAGTTTTTGTAGCGAAGACAAGCTTCTTTCATGATCTTTAGAGCTCTGGATTTGTTTCCGCCCTCGAGAGCATTGAAAGCGAGATTTGATTGGACTCTTATAGAATTGAAATCGGAGGGAGCGAGTGGTTCTATCTTGCTCTGTTTTTGACGGAGATCATCGGTGACATTGACAGTCGGTGGTGGTTTCGAGCGCGGAGGACGGTTTGGCTTTTTAGGCCCCATTAACTAGATGAACTGAGGGAAACGATTTGAATATGAAAACAGAAAGAATTCGATAATGTGATTTGTTATGGTGGATGTTGAGCCGAAGAAGATACTGACACAGGGGAGAGTCAATTTAGTTCTACAGTTCCCACTATTACAGCCGGAGGTGAGGTGGGGGGTAATTAATTATAAATTTGAAAAAAGAAAACCGTTAGAATTATGACACACGAATGCAAAATATTTTTTTTTTAAGCACAAATATGATAATTATATGTTTTGTATATTTTCCTTTTGCAAGAGACTTCTTTCCCTTTTCTTTTATAATATTTTCTCCATCCCAATTTATTTGTCCACTATAAAAAAAAAAAAAAAAAAAATCCAACTTATTAAGGAAACATGCAATTATTACCTTTTAATTCAAATTTTGAAATATTTTTCTGACCATTTAGAGCATCTCCAATGGTTGTTATATTTATGTTGCCATTGCTATTGCTATTGCTATAATTTGGTAATGAATAGTGCTATTTTGCCAAATTATAGCAATAGTATTCCAATGGTCATTTACTATTTTGGCAAATCCCAACCAACTTTCTCTCCAAGTTTGTAGGTGTTGTTTGGATATAGGTTTTTTTTGTGATTTTATTTTTGTTTATTTTTTGTCTTTTGTGACCTTTTTTAACTGTTTGTAAAAAAAAAATTATATATTTATATTATTCCCGACTAGACAAATATAAAAATTAAAAAATTGGGAAAAAATATATTTAATGTCTTTTTATTATAACAAAATTATCTTCATTTAATGTCAATTAATGTATTTTATCTTTTTATTGCCTTCATTTCAAAAAATATATTTATTTTTTCATTATACTTTATTGAAAAATTTAAATTATACTAAAAAATAGTCAACACTATACATTACAAAAATAATATTACATTCTGTTGTAGAAAATACTCAAAAGTAAAAAAAGAAAAGAAATTTCATTACAAAATTAAAAAAAAAATGACATTGCAAATAAAGACTAAAAATTACATTAAAAAATAAATGACATTGCAAAAAAATACATTATCCCGTAATTATTCATCAGGGGGCATGGGAAAATAGTAATTTAGGCTGCTGACATTTGAGGACCACTTGGCGAAAATTTCATTTTTTCACATTGTGTAATACGCTTTCGTCTGAGGGTCCAAAAGAGAAATGTCCACAATCATTATCTCATGTTCTTGTTTTCTGATCTCAAGTTCTTTCAGTTTCTGCAGTGCTTGAATCCTTTTTTTCTTGTCTTTCATCTTTTTTCTTTTCCTTCTCAGCAAGGTGTTGGTTAAATGTCTCCAATTGTATGCTCATTTTTTGGACTTCAACTTCAACAACTTGATTTCTCCGAAATAATTCTTTTGAAACTTTCCTACCCATAGGCCTTTTACCCCTTCCAGAGACACTGTCCTCACCAACAATTGGATTGTTACCAACACTTAGACTGGTGTCATCTTTAAGAGAAATACAGTTATCTATAGGGGAATCGAGGCTGAATCAGGGAAAAACAGTATATGTATCCTTGACTTCACCGTGTTTGTAAGAGCTACATCTTGCCACCTGAGATTCAAGATTTGTATTTATAGAAGAGAAAAAAGAGTCGTTTTTTTTATAGCCGTTGTAACATAAAAATATGACCGTTTATAGCCGTTGTGGTTATGTTTCACTTGTGTTTTTATTTATTTATTTTTTTTAATGAACAAAATAGCACACTTGGATCTCAACTGTAGGATTGTTATTAATTAACAGCTGAGATCAATCATCTAGAATGCTCTACCCATTGATCCGAAGATAGATTTGCTCTCTGTCTCTGTGTCTTTATCCTCTCATCTCTCTTCATCACTCTCTTCCATCACTGTTGTCTCTATCTCCCTCACTCTCACTGTCTTCATCTCTCTCTCCCTGGTTCTCACCTTCTCTCTCCCCCTGTTTCTCGGATCAACTTCATCACTCTCTTCAAATTAGTGAAGATCAGAGAGAGAGAGAGAGCTACGAATCAACTTCATCACTCTCTTCAGATTAGTGAAGATTAGAGAGAGAGAGAGAGAGAGAGAGAGCTTTGGATCAACTTCATCTTCATCTTCGGATCGATGAGCTTCGGATCGATGAGACTTTCTCTCATCTTCATCTTCGGATTGATGAGACTTTCTCTTATCTTCATCTTCGGATCAACTTTCTCTTATCCACCCCCCATCTTCTCCAATCCAAAGTCCTCTCTCTCTCTCTCTCTCTCCTTCTCCAGAACCACCACTAGATTATCCACCTATCCCTATCCCTCGAAGCCCTAACCCCCCCCATCCACCTATCCTTTGAAGCCCTAGCCCCCATCTTCAACCCTCTTCTCCAATCTCAATGGTTACATTCCTTCAATTTGACTTTATAAAGAAGATGAAAATTGCAGAAATTAGTATAAATTCGACTTTCAAATCCAGGTATTTTTCTTCTAAAACTCATAATGGATAATTTGAGAAATTAATTTGAGATTATTTCTGTTGGTATTTTTGAAGATCATATTCCTATGGTATTTTTGTTGATATTTTTCATTTGAGAAATTCATTTGAGACAATGTCTATTGATATTCCTATTGATTATTTGAAGATGATATTGCTGAAATTTGATATTGCTAAAATTTGGTGATTTTTTGAAGATGATTAATTTAGTATTTGCTAAAAAAATTTTGTGAATTCTGTTTTAAACAAAATGGTGAATTTTATTTTATTTTTATAAAAAAACTTCAAACATTCTGGAAAAGTCCCAATTGAAAGGGAACGAGGGAATGAGGGAAGGAAGAAAATAGTTGGTTTTTGGGTGACTTGGCAGATTTGGCAACTGCTATAGCATGCCATTAGAGAAGTCAATTTTGCCCAAGCTGCTATATTATGGCTTTAGTAGCTATTTTAGCAATCCATTGGAGATGCTTTTACCTTTCTTTTTGAATTTTAAAATGTGTTTATAATGATTTATAAAGAGCAATTTAAGATGAAAAGTGGACAAATATTTTAAAATGGATTAAAATAGAATAGTGTACAAATAAAATAAGGCGAAAGAAGTAATATTTTGATAATAAAAAATCCACTATACAATGTCAACTTTCTACAAAGTCGACACCAAAATTTAAGTATATTTAATATTTGTAATAAACTCAACAACATGTTTGTTTTGATTTTTAAATTCTTTTTCTTCTTAAAATTTATAAATTAATTTGAGAAAAAAATAAAATCAAAGCATTTGTCATTTGTATATAGTTTTATTTTTTTTGGATGACAAAAATAATTTTTAAAATAATTTTTTAATATTTATTTTTATTAAATTAATTTTTATTTTTAAAAAATATATTCATAACATAATTTTAAAAAATCAAATCAAACGTGACCAATGTTTCACACCTTTCTCTCTCCTCTTATGTTTTAAGGGTACTATTTCATAAAATCATTTTTCACCTACTTATATTCCATCTAGTTCATATTATTTTTTCATGTTCCAATAAGTCTTATGAGTGACATAATTACCAAAATACCCCTAATAATATTCACATTTATATTGTTAATGTTTCGTGATGTGAATGTTCACATCATCAATGTGAATATTCACATTGTAAAATATAAATGTTTATATCACAAAATTGCCAACCGTTCAAAAAATATTTGTAATGATAGAAATGTCCATAAAATACTTTAAATATGAGAGTTAGGATTTGGTATATCAAATGTCTAAATAATAGGATTTATTAGAATATAAGAATATCTTATAGACTAACTTGGATACAAATACTTGAAAAAAAAATTTTAATCAGCGCGTTTGTTTTGAGTTTTCTGGATTAAGTTTTTTGAAAACTGAGTTTTTTAGTTTTTGTATTCTTTTGTTTTTAGTGAATATTTTTTAAATTTTAAACTTTTTTTTTACTTTTTTAGATGCATCTTAGTTAGATGTATCTAAAAAGTAAAAAAATTGTGAAAAAATATTTTAAAAAATTAATACATACATAAAAATATAAAAAATGTACTGAATTCTTGTATTTTTTTTTTTTAAATTTTTTTGTTATTTAGTGAATTTTTAAAAGTTTTTTTTACAATTTTTTTATTTTTTAGGTGTATTTATGTTAGGTGTGTCTAAAAAGTAAAAAAATTGCTTAAAATATTTAAAAAATTCAGTAAAAACAAAAAAATACGAAAAATAAGAATGTAAAATTTTCTAAAAAGTGTTTTCTGAAAAATAAAAACAAGTAAGCTGAATAAATTTCCATATTTTTTATGCATTTGGGTTGTAATTCATTCCACTTAATCAAACGTGGCCAATGCCCCTTAATGTAAATCCACTATCTCCAGTACCCAACTCATCAACTACCTACTACCACTTCATCATTATTATGTTTTTTCAACAACAGTTATGCTATGTAGCTCGAATCTGCCCTTCTCCAAATCCTCTCGAAATCAAAACGACGTCGTTTCATCGTTTTGATTTTTTTTTTCCCCAGAAGAAGAAAATATAAAAAGAAGAAAGAAGAAGAAGAAAAAGAGAGAGAGAGAGAGAGACCGAGACCGAGATCAAGACCAACATCAACCATTCATCTTCATCATCAACATCACAATCCATCATCATCAACACTAGCCAATAGTTTTATTTTTATTTTTTTCCCTTCATTTCAGATCCAAAAAAATAAAATAAAAATAAAATCGGGCTCGGTTGCGACGATCGGAGGCGGACGCGGAGGCGGAGGGGCTGGGCTACGACGATCGGAGGCGATCGGTGATCGACGGCGACCCTCTCTCTCTCTTTCTCTCTTTCTCTTTCTCTCCCTCTTCCTCTTCTCTCTGCGTTTCAAACATAAAGAAAGAAAAAAAGAAAGAAAGAAGGAAACTGCCCAAAAGACGTCGTTTTGGGCAGTCGGGGGATTCGAGGAAGGGAGTTTCGAGCTACAAACCATTTTCCTTTCAACAATGTTAGGTGGTTCGAATTTTTTTGGCTCAAATAGTTTGAATGTTTCAAAACAATGTTGTTTTTAGTATAAAACGACGTCGTTTTGACATATTTGAGTCACACAAATTTGGGTCACCAAGCATTTTTCTATTTTTTTTTCTCTCCAATCTACAATATTGCCCTATTAGAACTCAACTCTTATTTTTTTTTTCCACATTTTATTGTTTTTAGTAATTTAAATACATTTTAAAAATAATTTTTTTTAAAAAAATACAAAACAAACTCAATAAATATATAAAAAATTTACGAATATGTATTTTTTTATTTAATGAATTTAAAAAATATATTTATTTTTTAATTAAATTTAGGTTAGATGTATATAAAAAATAAATAAGTTTGATTAAAATATTTTTAAAAATTCACTAAAAATATAAAAATACAAAAAATAAAAAACTCAAAAATTATATTTAAAAACTCAAGGCAAACAAAGTGGTTATTCTCCTTTTGGTGTCTCTTAATTCACCTATTGCTTAATTTTGCCATTTTTCTCCGTTCTTTTTTGCTCCATTAATTCTTTTAGCATAATAAGGTTTCTCTCAAAAATTTATAAACATGGAAAACAAAGAAGAGGACAATAATTGTTGCTCATTATTGAGTTTAGGGAAAAATTATGGTACACAATTCTCAAACTTAATATTTCAATTTAGTTCTTTCTCTAAATTGAAGAATAAAATTAATAATTTTGAAAAATTTGTCAATTTTTTAAGGTGCATACATAGAAAAAATTAACAAAAATTTAGATAGAACAACCAAATTTAAACTAGCCTTAAAGTAGGAATCAAATTTTTTTCAACGTAGACTAACAAAATCTTTAAAAAGTGACAAAAAATCTCATCCCTTCTCGTTAGAAGAAAGAATAACATGAATAGATAACATATAAGTTATCACCTTTGTCACGTGGTCTTGGATTTAGGCCTACAACTATATAGATTGAGAATGCCCGGATCCAACATGAGAGGCGAGTCGGGGGCAATTCTTCTTGCCCAGACAGTTTTGCACTTTTTTCGATTCAAATGTAAACAAAAATTATAAGGATTAAAATGAAATTTGAGTTCAACTATAAAAAAAAAAAAATATAATTAATCAAGAATTTTTTACAATCAAATTTTTGGCTTTCCTTTTGATTTGAGAATTGAGATGGAAATGAACACCCCCTTGATAGCTATGATTCAAGCTTCAAAAAATTGAAACACGACTCAATATAAACTCTTCATTTTATTTTATTTTTTTCTTAGGGGTAGAAATAAAGATAACAAAAGCAGTAGTCAAAAAAATAATAATAACCAATTAGATAAGACCTGTAGAGTATTTACTTGTTTCCTATTAGGTTCATGACTTTTTTGTTTAGAGTTTTTAAAAATTCTATAATATCAATAAATAAAAACTGTAAATATTAATGTGACTAAAAATGCCCTAAAAAATGAAATTCCAAGCAAGCATGTCAATGTAAAAAGAAGCTTGCAATAACTTGATACTGTAAAGCTTACTACCATATCCTTTTCCTATATACATAATTTCCAATTCTTTCCCAAGAGAGAGAAGGGTTGCAGTTTGGTGGGTTAGGGGTAAATATTCACCGGAAGATGCTGATAACTTTATTTTTAAGTGAAACCATGCAGTCTTATTTCAGAGAACTGACCAACTTTATATAGTTCATACATTTTTGAAGAAACCGGTCTACTGACACGGCCCCTGCTATAAAGATGGAGATTCTCCCCCTCTTTCTCAAGGTGTTTTAAGATAGATTGTGGTTCTTTGTCTTACTCTGCAACACTTCCTTCAGAACAGCGGCAATTCTATGTGCCATGTGGCGTTCTAAGAACATTTCTTTCACCCTCTCATGGCCTCTCCTTCCCATTGTAAGCCTCCTCTCAACATGAATGGCAAGTTTGGCGATATTTTTTGCAAGAGGAGTCACTCCTGCTTTCCCGACTGGATGCAGCAAACCTGTCCTTTCATTCACTACAATCTCTGTAGTGCCTCCTGCAGATGTTCCCTGACATTCGTATCAAACACAAAAAGAATAAATTAAAAATAAATAAATTAGACACTGTCAAAAGAAGGAAATGAAATGCAGCATAACAATCGTACCTATCAAGAACATTACAGAAAACAACCAAAGTAGCTCAGTTGGTACCAATGAAAAATATTTACATCCAAAAACATTGTTTCATGAAAAGAAATTCCATCTTTCATTTTTCTGTTCAGTTGAAATCTTGAAAAAAAAAAATTGGAAACAAATTTTGATGAAAAGAAAGAATAAAACAGATAAATGTTCGTTAAAGTATATAAATGTTCATTCAGTCAAACAGATGACTCAGAGAGTGTTCAATTCAATGAGTAGGTCAACTCAGTGAGCTAGGGTAGTTCTGTCTGAATTCTCAGTTCAAGCCCCCAGGTCCAGATGTGTTCAATTCTCCACAAAACAGAGAGAGTAGAGTACCATTGACACTTCAATGATGCTGGGTTTTCAAACTCCGATTTTGTGACAAGACCCAACAGCAAAATCAATGGTACGCTAAAAGTTAATGTTGATTTACGGCGTAGCAGCATTGTTGACAACAATCCTATGATTGATGGGGTAGGTGTGGAGAGGGGGAGAGGGAGAGGGAGAGGGAGAATGGTCAAAAGATCTGAAAAAAGGCCAAAGTAAAATCTTTTACCCAACAAAAGTGCAACCAAATACAGAAAATTTTCCAGGGAAAAAAAATTATGTCGAAATAAATGGAGCAAACACGAAAAATCCAATAATTACCAGCACAAGTAGCTGAAACCCCATGGCTTCAATGGTAATCCTCCCAAAGCACTCTCCCCGGGCCTACATGGAAGGGAAAGAAGAAAAAATACATAAAAAGTATAGAGATTAAATTTCCGCACTCCAGTAATCTCCAAAAACAGAACCTGGACTATAAATGATAACAATTATAAATAAATAACAATAAATAAGTGAAATAAAAAACAGACTAATCAAGCAATCCAACAATTGGACAGAAAGTCATAATACCTAAGATCAGATTAATGAGACGTCTAAAAAAGCCAAAAGAAACCGTCAAAACAGCATCATTTGCATCATTTTCCTTACCAGGAACCATCTGAAATACTCCTCTTTCTAAACCTTAATACGAATTTGTAGACCTAAGCAAAAATTTTGACAACCAGCAAATAACATTCCCCGTAAACCAAACCCTGGCATAGTGAAGGTTGGCATAACTAGAAAACCTTAACTCTTCCAAACTGCATGATCAAATTTTAAGACTTTCAATCCAGTCACTCTTGGCTTCTTTCTTGCTTGCTCACACAAATGACCTTTAACAGCCATATATGAAAGTCCAACAGATCACAAGGAGCAACATTTACTTGAAAAGGAGTTCTGATTTCAATGAATCAATTTTGTCATTTCTAATTGAGAGAATACCCTTAATGTAAATTAAGGGTATTTTGTCAATGAATCAATTTTGTCATTTCTCCATCCTTCTTATAATTTAACTACTTTAAACATGAGAATCCATTATGAGTGCAGTTTTAAATATATAAAAATATATAAACAGAAACCACACGTAGCACTAGCCCATGGTTTTTGTAACACAAACTCCTCCATTTAGGCTGTGGATTTACACATGTAGTGTGGCAACCTAAAAAACATGGACACGGACATGCCGACACATAAATTTTCAAAAAATGCAAGACACAACACATCGTGAGGAACACGCACAATATTTGTAATTTTATATATTTATTATATGTTATACATATATATATATGTGAATATATCATTCAAAGACTAAAAAAAATGCAATATAATACTAATTTCTATAAATTTACATTTTTTTTTAATTTGTTTTTATTTTTATTTTTTATTATCATTGTATTCTAAGTTAATTTGTTCAAACTTATAATTAGTTTTTATGTGTATCTAACCCATGGACATGTGTGTTTAAGGAATGGACACGTGTATCCTCCAAGTGTCTAAGTCTAAATTTTTTTAAAAAAATAAGACACGTTTTGATGAATGTCGCACACGTGTCAGGAAGTGTCTGACGAGTGTCGGTTTCCGACATAGACATGACATGGATACGCCACCTTAGAAGTGTTCGTACTTCTTAGGTGGCAACTTTAGCTTCATATCACACTTTGCAAATGGCTAGCATTCTATGATTCATTGCTCATAAGTACTTTCCTGCTGATTTCTATTTCCTATTGAAGTACGGAAATGGTTGGGTAAGAAGGGAGTTGTTCGGTTGACTAAATTATTTAGCAAGATTTTGTTGACTAGGAAAATGCCAGAGGAGTGGAAGAACAATATTTTAGTGCCAATATATAAGAATAAAGGAAATGTTTAGAATTGCAACAACTATAGAGGAATCAAGTTAATGTGTCACGCAATGAAAGTGAGAGAGAGTGATGGAACGTCGATTGCAAGATATAACAGAGGTGTCAGAGAATCAATTTGGGTTTATGCCTAGTAGGTCAACAATTGAAGTGATCTATCTTTTAAGGAGTGTAATAGAAAAATATAGAGGGAAAAAAAGAGACATTCATATGATTTTTATCGATCTTGAGAAAGCATATGATAGAGTGTCTTGAGATATAATTTGATGGGTGTTGGAGAAGAAAGTTATGCAAAATATTACATTGATGTGATTAGGGATATCTATGAAGGTATGGTGACCACTATTAGATCGCCTGCTAGAGAGACAAATGAATTTCCAATTACTGTAGAATTACATCAAGGATCAACCTTAAATCTTTATCTTTTCGCTTTAGTTATGGATGAGTTGAGACGCAATATTCAGGATGATGTGCCATGGTATATGCTTTTTTGCAAATAATATCGTGTTAGTAGATGAGACTGAAGAAGGAATTAACCCGAAGTTGGAGATTTGGAAAAAAACACTTGCATTTAAAACATTTAGGATAAGCAGAACAAAGACAAAATATATGGAGTGTAATTTTAGTAACAGTCACAATGGAAGCAGAGGAGAAGTGAAAATTGAATACCAAGAACTACCTAAGAGTGGATATTTTCGTTATTTAGGATCAATTATGACGACGACTAGAGAGATTGGAATGGATGTGGTCCACAGAATTAAGGCGAAGTAGCTTAAATTGAGGAGTGCGTCTAGAGTACTGTGCGATAAACGAATACCCATTAGACTAAAAGGGAAATTCTATAGAACGGCTATTAAACCAACGATGTTGTATAGGACGGAATGTTAAGCAATTAATAAACAACATGTAGATAAAATGAGTGTTACTGAGATGAGTATGCTAAGATGGATGTATGGTAAGACTAGACAAAACAGAGTTAGGAAGAAGTATATTCGAGAATGGATAGGAGTAGTACCGGTAAAAATAAGTTGAGATAGAATAGATTGAAATGGTTTGGTCATATACAACGGAGACCAACAGAAGCAGTAGTGAAGAGATGCGATACAGTGACGGTAGATGATACTGTTAAGGGAAAGGGTAGGCCTAGATTAACGTGGACTAATGTAGTAAATAGAGATGAATCTCCTTAATTTGACTAATGAAATGGCCTTCGATAGAGTCGAATGGAGAAGAAGGATTCATGCAACCGACCCCGTTTAATGGGACTTAAGGGTTGGCTTGGTTTGGTTTATTAATCATTGCCCAGTTAAGTTTTCTTGTCATTTCTTGAGAACTTCACCAGCAACAGCACAGGAAAGATGATATAAACATTTAAGCGAAGAGCAAATCAAATAGTGCCTCTAAAGGACAAACAGAAGAGACGCAATAATCAACAAATCAGAGTCAACTACACCTAGCAATGAATGACAACCTACCTGGGAATTCTGAACAAGAATGTCAATAGCAGCTAGGTAAGGAGCTACTGTCAAAGTTTTATTTACAAAATGGACACGATTCTGGATTTTCTTCAGTGCTACAAAGTTTCGAAGTTCTAACTCAAACTTGGTCTGAGCAGTCATGTCACTTCCTACAATTACGGCATGCAATGATGGCACCTTCAACTTCAGTTCTTGGATCAGTAACAAGCTATCATAAAACGCACGGAGAAATAAATCCTGGCCTTTTCCATGCGAGACACCTGTGGTTTCAAAGTAGGGTGGTGATCAGAAAATATGGATGCCCAGAATATTAGCACAAACACAGCTAGGAAGGTAATAGCTAGGAGGAGCCTGGGAATCTAAGAGTGATTAGATATGCCAGTGCCAATAAAAGTATAAAACTTATATAATATGGAAACCCAAACATTGACCTCTAGATTCTAATACAGAAAAGTAATTCCTGGATCTGAAAATGCAAGTTACATTATCTGTTACAGTTAAAATCTAAATAAAATGCAATCTCAAAGTGCAAAAGACATACTGTTTATGAGAGCAAAGAGTATATCTTCATTTCTCACTCCAAGAGACTCCCGAATGTCACGCAAAACCCCTTTTGCAACTTTATCTTCAGCAACTTCCATTAGTTCCTTGCTATTGCCAAAGTGAACAACATAGGTCTCAGGCATTCTAATCCTGCAGAGTGACAAAACTCATAAATATGAATCAACCAAATCAGCCAAATATGGTGAAACATGAAACGCCTCACATATGATCACTTTTTTCCAATATTTGGAGGAAACTGCTGACTGAACATTATTTTAACATATACATTAGGCACAATTTTGCATCAGGCAGGGATTGTGGTTTGTGTTCTAAATTGGAGGCACTACTTAAGGAGAGAAGGTGATCAATGACCCATCTTCATTGGCCCAAGAATGAAAATGTTCTGTTAAATATGGACCCCACTTACACCACATACGATTTAGAATTCCCTAAATACAAGAAGGAATGTCCTTTCACTTGAAATTTGAACCGAAAGTACACAAATGTCCTAATCGAAGCCAAGAAAATGAGGTCCACAAAACATATGGACCAGTCCGTTTTTCTTTGACCTGCACAATGGAGTGGGGCATAATTTTCAAGGTGAAGCAACATGTCTTGACATTCGAGATTACAAATTCAAAAGTTCGTCCCAGCTTCTGAATAAACACAATTGACCTAGTATGGAGCGTAAGTGGCAGGGCATAGTCTAATGCTTGAAGATGTCCCCAAGGGGACACCCTGGCCGCTTAGGTCACAGTCTCCCAATAAAATGATTCTAGTTCAAGTCTCCTCACCTTACCTAGACCCCCGGCAAAAAAAAAAAAAAACTCTGCACAAGTAACTATTTGCTACAATTTAGTATACTAAATACGTATATATGTATCTATAGTAAAATAAGTTTATACCATGAGCTAATAACTAATAACTCTGTCAACAAAAAGTTTCAAAGATCTTCAGATTACAGTTATAGATGTTGGAGGCATACTTCAAGCGCTCTTGAGTCCTATTCTTCCAATAATCTGCTGTTACATGTGAATCAATCATAGCGCCAGCAACCAAGGGGAGATGCTTAACAAACTCCATTTTGAAGTAATGACCTTGAATTTCATGAATCCACCAGAGGACCTTTGGGAGAACATGAGTAACATTTTCCTTGAGAACAGCATCCAGCCATTTCCCAGCAACAGCAGTGTTTTAAAACACCAAGTCAGCCCTTAGAGCTGTATCCATAGCTTCTTGACCTTTTGCAGACAAGACCTAACAACGTAAAAGCCACAATGAGAAACTAAGGAGAAAAGTTGTACAGCAGGACCATTCAAATACGACGAGAAAATAACTTGATCCATCACGAACAGTAACAAAAGGCACACAGACCAAAGGACACTTGCTATACTAACATATAATTTCCTTAAAAATCAACCTGAGATCTGCTTAAAAGTATAAGATCACAGAACAAAGCGGTTGCTTCCAGGATTATGAACATCATAATTACAGATATATACACACATTCATAATTACAGATATTTCCCATCACTCAGAACTGGTCCTAAGAATTTAGATTGCTGAAAGAGGTGGACTAAGAATCAGTTTATCTGCATCGATTACCATTATCCAAGCAATGGCCCCTAAATAGGAAATTTAGTTATAAAGAGAAGAAATACCCAAAACACTACTGAACTGCAACACAAACCCATTCACGTGAACAATAGGACTCCAGTCTCCAGCAAACCATCATACATTCCTATCATTTGATGTTGCATAATGAAATAACCTAGTATAATGATAAAGCTACGGCCCCATCATGATTTTGTGCTTTTTTCAGAATTATGATAAAGAAACCAAAATGGAGAGAAATTCAGAAAATTCATGTCCAAACTCCAAATAGTAGCCCATGGCATTTCCAATCTCTACTTGACAGCCCAAGACTTCAGTACATCAATTTTACTGTTCTTAAAAATCATCAAATAACATGAGTAGGCAAGAATCAGTAAGCATCATTTGATGATTGCAAGAAAATTCTGCCTATCATACTGATGTCACGGCAAAATGAACACATGTATCCATTTATTTATTTGTAATAAATTTTACTTCAACAACAGAAAGATGGCTAAG
This sequence comes from Camellia lanceoleosa, assembly GCA_025200525.1. Lineage (NCBI taxonomy): Eukaryota > Viridiplantae > Streptophyta > Magnoliopsida > Ericales > Theaceae > Camellia > Camellia lanceoleosa. The sequence goes on along the minus strand of CM045758.1, from coordinate 176,103,219 downwards.
TAGTAGCCTGAGGACTTCCACTGTTTAGTCTCAAATAGATTCAGAAACTACAAATCACCATACTTAACAAATTTATGTGTTAGTTTATAATTGAACTCTGAACCCATAAGCAGGTGTTTCTAGTGCTGTTGAGATAGTGACATCATGCTAACACCATTCATGTCTGACCACTAAATTGAAATTAGAAACAGCTTCTTTTAGTTTCTCAAGTCTTAACCCAATTCTATTAACGCTGATTTTAGCATAAATACACAAAACAATATTAACAATAAAGAAAGAAATAATATATGCCCTTGTGCTAGCAATATACACATGACATTTGACATATAGTACTATGTGCAAATCAGCTACTCCATACAAGTAAACGAAGATACAAACACTAAAACCCTAGATAATAAGTACAGCAGATATGCTAAAAGCACAGCGATGTATGACCTGTACTCCTCGGTGCAGCATCTTATGCTCCAAACTGTATATGATCTCTTCTGTTTCTGATGGTTTCTGGTTTGTAATCCAACAAACTTCAGCACCAACACCTCTTAACAAAAATGGTAGCTCCATCGACAATAGTGGTCCACGTGGGAATCATATGTCATAAAAATAAGTCGAGTACTGATTAGTATGCATTTTAGGCAGTACTCATATTGCCTTTAACAACAAAAATTGAAGCACGTTTTACGGTAAAATACAAAAAATCAAATTTGAAATGATATCAGGACAGCTGGAACTTTAAATCATCATATTCTACTTGTATTCTCATCCTGAATTAAAATTTCACCAATTATAAGGCAGGTCAATCTCCAGCAATAATTTCCATGACTTTGTTGAATCCACCGAAAACCTTTTTGTAATATCAAATAGTGAATGGAAAGTTTTACTGGTGGAAGCAGCAATCTCTCAATTAACAGCTACACCATTGGTACTCATCAGAAGATCAACCCACTAATTTTCATGCAAAGGAGTGATTATATACACATGGGAATCATTCAAATACAACTACTTACCGCAGTTAACATGCTGAAAATGTTCTACAACTGCGATAATCTAAAATACAACTGTTTCATTTCATGTATGATAACATGGTCAATCAACTCAATTACTGTTTCAGCGAAGCAATTGCAAAATCCACCAAAGACTCGTTTATTTTGGTAATTAATAAATACTAAGATCAAACTAATTAAAAATTGAAGAATTGTTACCAGAGAATTCGTTGCACAGCTTCTTTTAAATTCATGATGCTGCACTAGCTTTCATGGCCTGCAACAACACGACACAGATCTCTTTTTGTTGTGTTGAGACTAAAGGATTGAGTTACATTGAACCCAACAGATGAACTTCTTACGTTAGAGCTGATCCTGAAGTTAGCGAAAACACATGGAGTTGTTACGATTGGAACCCGACAAATTTGATGATTTTCCAATACTTAGCAGATACGCTCCACATATTTGTGCGTCTCTCCTTTAACGCATATTTTAAACAACTTACGTGCATGGCTAGACCTATTGATTGTAATTACCAGAATATCAGTATTCTCTCTCTCTCTCTCTCTCTCTCCCCCCCTTTTGGGTGGCACGTCATTCAATTAGTTGCTGCTTCGATTCAACTACGTAAAGCATAAAAATCAACCTGAATGGCTAACACTACAGAAATTAAAACTCAAATCATACATTAATATACACACAGACACATAAAGTTGTCAAATTTCGCAAAAGCAAGAAACACTATCTACTATCAAGTTCCTGAATCAGTAGAGCTTCACGATACAAAAGATACTAAAAATGGAGTACCAGAACAGAAAATTGTAGATAGTGGAAGAAGTACACACAAGACTATTTCCCTCAAATCAAAGAATCAATTTTTTTCCCCTAAAAATCTTAAATTTAAATGTTAAAATGAGTAGGAGAGATCAGAGAGAGAGAGAGAGAGAGTACCAGAAAGCGAGAGGTCATGAGAAACAAGAAGAACACGCTTAGACTTCATGAAAGTGAGGGGATTGGGAGGCGTTTGGGTGGGGAGAGGAGAGGGAAAGCGCTTATTGTCGGGAACAGCAGGGAAGCGAGGGCGATGATCGCAGGGAGAGTAGAAGGAGGCTCGGAGGATGAAAGCAAGGGCGGTGGTGACGGAGAGACCGACGAGAAGGGGAAAGAGCCAGCGCTGCTTCTGAAGGGCGAGACGTCCCGAAGAAGAAGAAGAAGAAGAATGCTTCGCCATTTGGTTGAAGGTTGGACGAAGGTTTCGAGTGGTGATGATGTGTGAGCATCTGGCTATGCGAAGCTTGCCACTTGGTGTGTGGGAGGGTTTTGTCAGGGCTTTGGGTTTGGAAGTTACACTCTCCTCCTCCTCCTCGACTACTTTCAAATTCGACTTTCTTCATTCATCTCTCTTTCACTCTTTCTCTGTGAATGAATTTCCATTGGGGTATTTTTCTTTTTGCCTTTTTTTTACTTGGGGGGTCATAGTTCGTTGGTCTGGTGAGAAAAAACAGCCGACTTTCCTATCACACGCTTAGGGTTTTTGAATGTTTTAAATAAGTGCGTTTTTTTAATTTTTTTTTTTTTTTTTTTTAATTTTTTTTTTGAATTAAAAAATTAAGTTTGACGAAAAGCAACAAAGTCAGAAGATTTTAGGACTATATAAACCCTAAAAAGGAAAAATTCTCTCTCTAAGTCATGAGTGAGCTTGTATCCTCCAACTCTGCCTCACCTACGAAAACCCAAGAAGAGGAAGATCATCTGGTCAGAAGCACGAAGAAGATCAAGAGTAAAGATCACGTGGAGACCATGGATATCACGGAGAGCTCACGCATGGCCCCTACGTCGTCACAAGTACCAGGCTCTACTGAGGTCTTCACTGTGGGCCAGAAGGCTAAATCATTTAAGGAAGCATTGGCAGCACCACGGAATGCGGACTTCTATTTTGATGAATCCATGGATACTTTCTCTGCTGATGAGGATGAAGATGAAGGAGAGGCATCCACTCATGAAGAAAGCTTACATCCGACCCAACTGGGTATTCCGAAGATTCACTTGCCGAAGAAATTACTGGAGCAGATTCGCAGACCATGGGCCAATACTCTCATTGTCAGACTCTTGGGTAAGAATATAGGGTACAAGATGCTCTGCACAAGAGTTAAGAACCTGTGGGGTCTGCAAGAGGACTTTAATGTTATTGATCTAGGTAACAACTATTTTCTATTTAAATTCTCCTCTTTGGAGGATTGTGCACATGTCTATTCTGGAGGACCTTGGGTCATTATGGATCATTATCTCACGGTGAGGAAATGGGAGCCTGATTTTAAGGCATCGGAAGCCTTTGAAACCACCACTGCAGTTTGGGTGCGGTTTCCGGAGCTTCCGATTGAATATTTTCAAGAGAAAGTCTTGTATACGATCGCTAAACAGATTGGTAAGCCCCTGAAAATCGATCTCACTACAGCCATGGCCACAAGGGGAAGGTTTGCAAGGGTGTGCGTTGAGGTTGATCTCCGAAAGCCACTATGCCCTCGATTTATGCTGGGTATGAAAAGCTACAACATCGAATATGAATCCATCCATTCTTTTTGCTTCTACTGTGGGAGGGTAGACCACCGCAAGGAGCTGTGTAAATATCAGGCAGCACACCCTAAGGCTCAACCTAGTCACCGGAAAGAACCGGCCCCGGAAGGACCACAACCTACTGCTGAGGGAAACCAAGCTCAAATGTCAACGGCTAGTCCCCAGGCCAACGGTCCTCTGCAACAAGCAGCAGTGGAAGGAGATGACACATATGGGCCCTGGATGATGGTTACTAAGCGAGCCCGTAAACCTGTGATCAATAGGAAAACCCAGCATACTGGCCAAAGCCCAACTCAGAATAAATTTTCAGAACTGAGCAAAGAGACCCAGCAAGAAGAGGAAGTGGGTAGGGGCAAGAAAACAACGAGATTGGGCCTTGAAAAAGAGGCATCTAGCCCATATCAGAAAACCCCAACTGGGCCATCTGGATCCAAATCTGAGGTCCTGGTCAAAAACCCTCAAACTGACCCACCTACCACCATCACTCTACCTACCCAGAACTCCTCCATTGACCTCAGAACTGCAGAACGGGTTCCCTTAGCTCAGGCACCAAATAGGAACCAGACTAGCCTACCTATACCTGACACCCCCAGTACGTTGGAAATTGCTTCTACATCTCCAGAAATCTCGATGACAGATCCACCCTCTGAAACAATTTCAATACTTACACCCTCTCAAATCACCTCTGCATCTTTACCATTAGGGAGTGTAGGAAACACAACCCCAAAACACAGAAAACCCCCTGACCCGGGCTTCATCTATGGCGACGGAGGAGGGCACAAGTCTAAAGATGCTTACCCACCGGATGGAGAATCACCCATTGACCCTGTCGTTAGAACAAGGGATAGAAGTAACTCACCTCGTCGCTACAGTATGGTGGATCGAGCAGATACGGATGCGAATAGAACCCAGCTGGAGCAGCAGAGCCGAGGCTCCAATCCACTCTGTGCAGATGGCCTCCATGAGATCGAGGGACCAAGATCATAGACGAATCAGGAGCATTCTTCCTAGATTGGACACTGACCCCCTCCCTCATTATCCTACCATGAATGCACTTAACATCCTTGTTTGGAACTGCCGTGGGGCAGGCAATAATGCCTTTAGGCGCAACATGCGTGAGCTTATCAGAAATCACAAACCGGAAATACTCATCCTTATGGAAACAAAAGTCCCCTTCAGTTCTATGGGAAACTTCTTCAATGATATGGGATTCACTGCTGCAACAATAGTGGACCCATCGGGCAGAGCAGGCGGCATCTGGCTACTTTGGGACACTGCCCATGTCAACATACGAGCTTCACATGTGACTAACCAAGTTATCCAGGCCACTATTCACAAGGAAGACTATGAGGAATGGGTCCTTTCTGCAGTCTACGCAAGCCCCAACCCAACCCTAAGAGATGAACTATGGAATGATCTTACGGAGACATCTAGGACCATGGAGAAGCCCTGGCTGGTTACGGGAGATTTCAATGACTACCTTAACCACACTGAAAGAAGAAGCTTCTCTCCTCATCACAATCATAACCGGACCCAGAAATTTGCTGAGAGAATCAACACCTGCAACCTCATTGATCTTGGTTGTGTCGGGCCTAGGTTCACCTGGACAAATAACCGACATGGTCTGGCAAATACCATGGAGCGTCTTGACAGAGCTATGAGCAATGACAAGTGGAGAGCTCTATTTCCTGAAGGGACAGCGAGGACACTGCCCAGAACTTATTCAGATCACTCCCCACTGATTGTTCTCACACAAGGTATGCACTCTCATAACCCTACATCTAGGGCTTTCAGATTTGAAGCAGCCTGGCTAAGCCATCCTTCTTTTTCGGAAGTTGTTCAAAAATCCTGGTCCAATATGGAACATAACCTCCTAGAGGCCATTAATGACTTCACTCAAGAAGTCAAAATTTGGAACAAAGAAGTATTTGGAAATGTGTATAAGCGTAAGCGGAACCTTTTAGCACGTATAGAAGGTATTCAAAAATCTCAAGCCAACAGATTTTCTCATAATATGCACCTTCTTGAAAATACCCTCATCAAGCAGTACAATATGACCCTGTTTCAAGAAGAACTGATTTGGTTTCAAAAGTCCCGTGTTAAATGGCTTACTATGGGGGATAGAAATACTAAGTTTTTTTCATATTACCACTCTCAATAAACGTAGGAAACTCAAAATTAACATGATTAAGGATGATGCTGGAAATTGGCTTTCTAACTCTGAGGATATTAAAAACCATATTTCTAACTATTTCAAAGATTTGTTTAAACATGAGACTACTCCTATCCTGGCTAATTGGAGAAATATCTCTCATACTGGATTCACCCAAGAAAATAATGATACACTCCAAGGGCCTATCACTAACCAGGAAGTCTGGGATGCCATTAAAAATATTAAAGCCTTCAAAGCCCCGGGTAGTGATGGGTTGCAAGCTGTCTTTTTTCAACAAAATTGGAATACTGTTGGTCCCTCCATGTGCCATTTTGTTAAACAGTGCTTTTCCACACAGACCATCCCTGAAGAGGTTAATGCTACTCAGATTGTTTTAATCCCCAAATTGGAGAACCCTGAGACTCTTAAACATTTTAGACCGCTTAGCCTTTGTAATGTTTCTTATAAGACCGTCACTAAAATTATTGTTAACCGCCTTCGACCCATGCTTTCTGATTTAGTTAGCCCTTATCAAAGTAGTTTTATCCCGGGTAGAACTACTACTGACAATATCATCATCACCCAGGAAATTATCCACACTCTTAGGTCCAAGAAAGGCAAAATTGGAGGTATGGTCCTGAAGATTGATCTTGAAAAAGCTTATGACCGCATCTCCTGGGACTTCATCCACCACACTCTCATAGAGCTTAAGCTCAACCCTAGCTGGATTAACCTTATCATGAATTGTGTCTCTAATGTTAACTCTTCCATCATTTGGAATGGTGAGACCCTCCCTAGCTTTAGTGTTGGCAAAGGACTTAGACAGGGAGACCCTCTTTCTCCCTACTTGTTTGTGCTTTGCATGGAAAATCTTTCTAACATGATAAGAATCAAAACTCAGAGTGGTGATTGGCAAGGCCTTAAAGCCTCGCGTAATAGCCCCCCTATCTCCCACCTATTTTTTGCGGATGATCTCATTTTATTTGCTCGGGCTAACAGCAGAAATTGTAATGCCATTATGGAAGTGCTTGATGAATTTTGTGTCATTTCGGGCCAGAAAATCAATTTCCAAAAATCCAAGATTTTTATTTCTCCCAACATCCCTAGAAGGGAAGCCCTTCCCATTAGTTTTCAGTGTGGCTTCTCTCTTACCAATGACTTGGGTAGATATCTTGGTACCCCTCTGATTCATGGCAAACTTAACAAAAATCACACTACTCACATCATTGGTAAAATGACTCATAGGTTATCTGGGTGGAAGGCCAAGAATTTGTCCCTTGCAGGTAGGCTCACTCTTGTCAACTCAGTTACCTCTGCCATACCCAACCATCTCATGCAAACTATGGAATTGCCTAGAAACATTTGTGACAAAATTGACAGCTTAAATAGGAACTTCTTATGGGGCAGCACGGAATCTGTTAGGAAAATCCACTTGATTAACTGGAACCAAGTCTGCAAAAGTAAAAGGCATGGTGGCTTGGGCATTAGGAAAGCCAGAGCCCAAAATGCTGCCCTCATCTCCAAGCTTGGCTGGAAAATTGCTAGCCAGGCTGACAACCTGTGGTGCACTATTCTTAAATCTAAATATCTGAGCCATCATTCCATATTTAATTGGCCTAACAGGAGAAAAGCTTCCCACACCTGGAAGAGCATAATTAATAATAGAGAGGTGTTAAAAGCTAACATTAAATGGAATGTGGGCACTGGTGAGAATATCTCACTTTGTCCGACAGGTGGTGCGCTCTCGCACTAATCGACAGAATCACCAGTGGCCTCATATTGAGAGCAATGCTACTGTTAGTTCCATATTGGATGAGGAAGGCCAATGGAATCTGACACCTATTCAAAATCAGATTTCCCAAGAAGAGAAAGAGAGCATTTTGAAAATTTTCAGGCCAAGGTATGTCACTTTCATGGACACTCCTACTTGGCATGGGACAACTAATGGCAATTCACATCGGTCGCTTATAATTCCATTACTCAGCAAGAGGAGCTTGACTTGGACTGGCAATGGGTGTGGAAATTCAAGGCCCCACAAAGAATGAGAAGCTTCCTTTGGTTGGTCATGCATGGTAGATTGCTAACTAACCAAATGCGATTAAGGAGACAGCTCACAGATATTGACACCTGCTCTAGGTGTCAAACAGCTAGGGAGGACATGAGCCACCTTCTCAGAGGTTGTCCTAAAGCCAAATTAATATGGGTCAGGTTGCAGAGCTTTTCTTGGTGGCAAGAAGGTGATTGCACCCCCCTTCCTGTTTGGGTAAGAACTAATATGAAATGCAAGCAAATTGTGAAGGATATACAATGGTCCACCATCTTTTTATCTGCCCTGTGGAACATATGGAAGGACAGGAATAGGGAGGTATTTGAAGATCGTTTGATCAGATCGCTAGCACAAAGAAGAATTTTTCAAAGAAAAAGAAATCCATGAGTCTCACCTAAACCCAATTCATCCTTATTACTCAGCACCACGACTAACTCTCTGGTTTGCACCTCTTGCAGGGTCACTGAAACTGAACACTGATGGCAGCTCAAGAGGAGACCCAGGCCAATCTGGATATGGTGGTTTACTACGAGACGAAGTGGGTACTTGGCTGTGGGGCTACCATGGTTACCTGGGGAGTTGGACCAGTTTGGAAGTCAATTATGGGGCCTCTACCGGGACTCACCATTATAATGCGTAAAGGACCGTTAATATAGAGCTTGAAACAGATTCCCAGGAGGCAAGACAGCTGATCTCTGATGGCGCTGCCAGCTCTTGCCCTTACAGAGCTTTGATTGAGGATGCCAATTTTCTCCTTAGAAGATGCAAATGCAGAATTTCTTTCATCCCAAGAGAAGCCAACAAATGTGCTGATGTTCTTGCCAACTTAGGAGCCAGCCAATCTGAGCATTTTGTTTATTTAGAAGAGCCTCCCAATGATCTCCATTCTGCACTTATTGCAGACATGGTGACTGCTAGTTCTAGGAGGGACTGAGTTCCCTTTCATGTTGTATCTGTTTTCCTTTGCTGCTGTTTAAACTTCATTTGAATCAAAAAAAAAAAAAAAAGAATTAAAAAATTAAAGAGAAAAATATAGTTATTTAGAATAATTTTTTATATTTTTATGAAAAAATATATATTAAAATATTATATAAAATGACAAAATTACATTTTTACCCTTACATGACAGAATCATCCGTGACAGGCGATAGAGGATAGTACGACTGGGTTGAAGGTGCATGAGGCTTCACGAGTACTGTTTGGCCGTGGGGCCCACAAAGGGTCCTGTTCGATAATCCGAACCGTTGAATGTGTAGAACTCGTTGAGTACTATATGCCTATGAAAAATCATTTTAATCGAATATCGATAGTTATGTAATCAAAATAGTTTTGTATGAAATTAATAGATGGTGAAAAATAAACGGCTGAAAAAAAATCTGATTCGATCACATAGGTATCCATATTCAATCAACGTGGTTTTTTTAAAGGTATATAATACTCGATGAGTTATACACATTAAACAGTTTGGATTATCAAAAACGGACCCATGGTGGGCCTCAATGGCCCAACATTACCCTCTAACTTAATAAATATATATATCTAATTTTTTTTTTGATTCATTTGAACAGGCCAATAAGTACTGAACCATCAATCAATGCCAACGCTGTCCAGTCGTTGTTTGTATTAAAATATTGTGAAAATTAATTTTTTATATTTTTAATTTGTAAATAGTGATAACTTTTTAACGTTTTTAATAATTTTTTGACTTTTTAAATTTTTCCTGGTATGTCAAACCAGACCTTAATTTCTTTTTAGAAATTTTTAATTTCCTTTTTACTTTTTAAATTCGTCCACTCAAGACAAATCGGGAAAAGTAAAAAATTTAGACATAATTTTGGAAAAAATCATTAAAAATCAAAAAAATCAAAAAAAAAAGAAGAAGACATATTTAGCTTTTATTTATATTACTAATAAATTATTAATGAAAATAAAGTTAAGTGTTATATAAATTAAAATTAAAAAAATTAATATATTTATATTAAAATTATAAAATTGACAATGTAATTTAGCTTAATATATTTTGCTGATATCAAAAAAATCTTGAGAGCTTTACTGCAACCAACCATTTAGGGATTGTTTTGAATATTCTAAATAAGTGCACTTTTTGACTTTTTATGAAGTATGGATTGAGTTTAAAGTGACGTGATAGAGAAGTGATGTGACTTAAATAAGATGATGTGATTTAAATAAAATAGTGATTTTTTAACTTTTTAAATTTTTTAAGAGATGTCAAACTCAGCCTTAACTTTAAAAGGCCAAAATACCTCGTTTGGGGAGTGGCTATTTTAGCCAAAAAGTTAAAAAGTTACTATAAGTTGTTACATCACCCTTTCTACTTTTCTGCACATCTTTTCGTAAAAAGTCAAAAGTTACTAAAATAGCCTGTTCCCAAACGAGAAGTATAAAAAAGTTCACTAATTTTTACTTATTTTTGTTTTTTCTAAACATTTTTGAAATTATTTTAAAAAAAATCAAGTTTTTGAGTTGTCTCATCGAGTAAAACTAAAAATCTAAAACCTTTTTAAAATTTTTAAAAAAAAAATCACAAAAGATGAAAATAAGTACACGCAAAAAAAGTAACCAAATAAACGAACCCCAACCTCCCACTAAAAGAAAGATCGATGTAATTATGATAAAATTGTTAAGCTTATTGTATTTTTTTAAAATATCAAAGGTGGCCAGTGTAATTTACCCAATATATTAGAATGAAACATTATCTTATTAAATTATTTAAAAAATAGCTTTCAATAATTAAATTTATTTTAGATCATCTTAGTAGGTTTTTTTTTTTTTTTTTTTGGTTGGAGATCTTAGTAGGTCCTACGTGACAAATTAAAGAGCTCATCAATTGGAAAATGTTTAAGATCTACAAAATATTTTTAACAATTTGACCCATAATGATATGGTGTGATAGATGTTATCATTTGATTTGCCACACTTAGGGGTTATCTCCCCTACTACATCATTATAGGTGAATTTAGGAATCCACATTATGGGTCTCCAACACTTCTCCTTAATGATTATGTCACCTCTAACCATGTATTAGGTATATATACGCCCTTTATTATATACACCCCTAAGTTATGTCATTTTTATTTAGTTATGATCAATTTTCTTCTTTAGTTATGACCTTATTTTAATCATGACTTATGAGATCTTTGGTTATGTCTCACGTATTATTTGATTATGATTTTTTTAGGGTAAATTACAAACACACCCCTTAAAGTTTACTTAAATTATAAATTACCCCATGTGGTTCTAGAAATCACATTATGCCCCCTAAGGTTTTTAATTTCATAACAAATAGGTCCTCTTATTAATAAATCATCAAGCTAATTAATAGTTTTTAATAATGTTAAAATATTATTTCAATTAATAATTCAGATAATTTTATTGTTGTATAGGTGAACAGTTAGAAATTTCACTTTTTCAATTAATTCTGTTAAATAAAAAAATTCTAATAGGGAGGTATTTGTAAATTTTCAAATTACCGGAAGCAATTTGTATTTTAAGCAAACCCCAGGGGGTGTATTTGTAATTTAACCTTTTTTTTTTTAATAGTTATGACTCAGAAACTATAAAGTTATCTCATTTTCTTCTTTCCAACGGGGTGTTTTGGGAAGATGGTAAAAAGTGACTTTTTGGCTTTTAACCAAGCTTTTGACTTTTTTTTTTTTTATCAGCAAAGAAAATCTTTATTAATGACGAAACCATACATTACATATGGGAAAACATCAATAAAGATGGGAAAGGAAAGGAGAAAAAAGGAAAACCAAGAATAGTGTTGGTTTACCAACACTAGCTGAAACACTTGATACCACAACCCAGTACAACACCCAGAACAAATAGTTTAGCAACCTCCTCTACCCTTGAGTCCAAGCCTCCTAAACAAATAATTCAGCAGCCTCCCAAACACCATACATAGAGCAGACCCAAGCATTGCTTGGAGAAGAGCTTATACAGCATACACAGATCAGCAACCTTCATTAACGGCAGATCAGCAGAACTATTTGTCGATCATACAAAGCAGTCCAGAACAGCCCAGAACAAAATAACAACAGACCCCAAACAACCCAGCAGACCCCAAGCAGCCCAAGCAGCCTATCATCCAAGCACCGAGACACTCTCAGAGGCAAAGCCTTACATGACTTAGATTGAAAATTAAGTCATTCACTAAGTAGTGGAAATCTTGTATTGAAGCTTTGATCCATAAAGCAAGTCTTACCTTTATAAGCTCACTCAACTTAGAGCAATTGGGTTGCACACCATTAAACATGCACTCATTCCTCAACTTCCAGAGAGACCAGAGGGTGATTAATGGTAGAGCCCTCCAAATCCTTTTTTCCAAGCTTTTGAACTTACCTCCATTCCACCAATAGAAGAGACTATCAACTGAGCTTGGTATCACCCATTGGAACTCCCACCACTGCAACATTTCGGACCAAACAGTCCAAGAAAAATGGCAAAATAATAGCTCATGGCTGGCTAATACAGATTCTGATTTGCAGAAAGAACACAGTAGAGCAGCATTAACATTGAGAATCCCAATCTTTTGAAGGAAAGTAGCAGATTTGATTCGGTCTTTCCAAGCCAACCAGCAGAAGAATTGTATTTTGGGAGGGATATCTTTATTCCAAATGAACTTATAGATATTATAATTGGGACTAAGGGAGGCATTGCTAAAATTATACACGTCAGCTGCTTTATAAGAACCTGATGATGAACCAAGCCAGACAGGACTGTCAGCCTCTCAAATCCTAAGGGTTGGGGCAGTAGATATTATGCTGAACAGTCTAGTAATTTCTACCACTTCCCACTCATATGGAGCTCTTCTGAAAGATAGGTTCCAATCCCCTGAGGATGATCTTTTTTCATAGAACAAGGGTAGAGTGTCTTTCTTATTAGTTGCTAATCTGAAGAGACTTGGGAATTCATCTTTGAGACAAATGTTTCCACACCATTTATCAGACCAGAATTTGACTCTCTTGCCATCGCCAACCTTAATTAGAAAGTTGTCTAGAAAAAATTTGCAGAGGGGCTGCTTGTAGATAACAATAGACATAATGTCGCTCCACACCCTAGAGTATTTGCAAGAAGGCCTGAAGTTTGGCTGCCACCTATCCTCATCAGTCAGATACTTACTACAGAGAACCTTTCTCCAAAGAGCATTGGGCTCACATCCAAACTTCCACCACCATTTTAACAAGAGGCTAATATTGACATCAATAATTCTTCGTATTCCTAGGCCTCCAAGGCTTGCACTTTTAGCTACTTCTGCCCACTTCACCATATGAATTTTCTTCTTCAATTCAGTACCTCCCCATAGGAAAGAAGCTTCAATTTTCTCTAGCTCTTTGGCCACCCTCAAAGGCATTTTGAAAAGGGACAGGTAATAAAGAGGAAGGTTGGATACTACTAATTTGATTAAGGTGAGTCTACCTGCAAAAGACAGGAGCCTTCTCTTCTAACCTGCTAATCTTGATTTGACTTTTTCTAGGACAGGTTTCTAGGTGGACTTTTTCCCAGGGTTGGCACCTAGGGGCAAACCTAAGAACTTCAGAGGCAGGCCTTGCACTTTGCAATTGAAGAGGTCAGCTATGGTTGATAAGACTTCATTATCAACTCCAAATCCACTTAAAACACTTTTGTGATAGTTTATTCGCAGCCCAAAGAGTAGCTCAAAACATTTAAGCACCTTTTTAATGCTAACAAGGTGCTTCATATTTGCTTCACAGAAGATAATTGAATCATCAGTAAATTGTAGATGAGAAATAACTACTTCTTTCCTCCCAATTTTCACACCCGTAATAAAATTCTGCTCATAAGCTCTAGTCATGAGTATGTTGAGCCCTTCTGCTACTAAGTTGAACAGAAATGGGGAAAGGGGATCACCTTGCCTTAGCCCTCTTTGTGGAGAGAATTCTACAGTTGGTGATCCATTAACTAGAATAGAAAGCCTTACCATAGAGATGCATTCTCTCATCCAAGCAGCCCATTTTGGACCAAAACCAAAGTTAGAGAGCATAAAAAGAAGAAAATCCCAGTTAACTGAGTCAAAAGCTTTTTCAAAGTCTAGTTTAATGATGATACCTTTCTTTTTGGATTTTTTCCAATTATCCACAACTTCATTGGCAATAAGAACACCATCCAAAATATTCCTACCTCTAAGAAAAGCTGATTGAGTAACTTCGATTACTTTAAGAAGAACTTTTTTTAGTCTATGCGCTAGAACTTTTGAGAGAATCTTGTAAACGGAACCCACCAGACTTATAGGTCTATAGTCCCCCAAACCCACAAGATTTTCATTTTTGGGGATAAATGTGATAAAGGAACTATTAAGCCCATAAACAAGTCTGCTGTGGGTGTGAAAATCTGGCATGAAAATAAGAACCTCCTTTTTTGTAATCTTCCAAAATTTCTGAAAGCATAGCAGATTGAAACCATTTGGGCCTGGAGCTTTATTGCCATTGCATTCTTTAACAGCTGCCTTAATTTCAGCTTCAGAGAACTCAATTTCTAACTCCTAGAAATAGTGACTCTCTATAACTGATCTGAACACACCACCTAAAGATGGCCTTTTAGCGCAATCTTCTGTGAACTGTTTCTTAAAGTGTAGAAGGGCCTCATGTTTGATTTTGATAAGATCTTCATGAGTAACACCATTAACAGATATAGAAGTGATGGCATTTCTGTTTTGTCTACAACTGGCCATAACATGGAAGAACCTAGTGTTTTTGTACCCTTTAAGTGACCGGTTAACTCTGGATTTTTGCTACCACATCTATTCCATCATTCTGCTAAGATTCCATACTTCACCTTTAATCATTCTCTTGCTTTCTCTTTTTGATTCTACCAGTGGTCTGTTTTCAGCAGTGAGGTCCAAAGCATGCAACTATTTCTCAGCTGCTTTCAATTTAGAAGAAATGTTGCCAAAGACATCACAGTTCCACTTCTTAAGAGCAAGCTTCAACAACTTTAGCTTCTGCAGAAGAGTAAACCCAGGTCCTCCATTGACAGTAGTTTCCTTCTAGATGCTTTCTAAAAAAGAGGGAAAGGAGGGGTGCAAGGTCCAGACATTGATAAACCTGAAAGGTTTTGGGCCCCAATCCCTTTCATCCTCCCTTAACAGGAAAAGACAGTGATTAGAGAGAAATCTAGGTAGCCCCCATAACTTCAATTTGAATTTGGTGAACCATTCCGGACTGAGCATAATTCTATCAGTCCTACTCCATTTCTCATTTTCTTGTGCATTGCACCAAGTGTATTTCCTTCCAAGCAAAGGTAAGTCAGTTAGCTCACTTCTGTCAATAAATTCATTAAACTCTTTCATCCTTTTGTCCCTTCTGGAGCATCCAATCCTTTCCCTAGTGTTTCTTATCTCATTGAAGTCTCCATCCATACACCATGGGTTGGGAAAGATTCTTTTAAGGTTAACAAGAGACAATCCTACAATTTATTTCTACTGCTAGCATTATTTGGGGCATAGACATTTAACAGTACACATTCAAAAGAATTGTGGAGTGTACCTGAGAGTAGAATGAATCTCTTATTGCTGCAGCAGCTATGTAACTTGAAGATCTCTGGATCCCAAATGCACAATAGGCCTCCAACAGATCCCTCTGAATCAACTGACAAAAATTCCATACTACTTCTTGGCCATAGGGCTCTGACTTCATGCTCTGAAAATGAGGATTTTTTTGTTTCTTGAAAGAGTGCTATTTCCACTTGCCTTTCCGTAATTAATTTCCTTATTCTTCCTTTTTTCTTAGCTTTTCCCAGGCTTCTAACATTCCATGATAGTAGCTTCATTAATTAACAAAATTGAACACCAAGTCACCTGAGTTGGAGCTGATTACTGCCCACATTTCTCCTCTCCTCCATTTCTTTCTTTATCTTTGAGCTCTAATTCAACAATTTTGTGGAGAGTATCAGATTCCTTGCCTTTGAAGTTGAGCCCTAGAGCTTTCCCCATCTGCAATGTAGCTTGAGCCTCATTTAGGATATATCTTCCCCTTCTATCACTAATCTCAGATGAAGCTGAAAGTGACATAGCTACAACAGCAGCTCTGAATATGGCCCTTTTTTATGGAGGCTTACTAGAGGAAGCCCCTTTATGCCTATGAAACCTGACAAAGTTGGAGATGATTTCAGACTGAGTGAGTTCCTTAGACTTACCTTTCTTGTTTCCTTTCAACTTAGCTTTAGTTTTGGGTTTACACTTCCCAGATTGAGCCCCTTTATTATGTGGTGTGTCTAAAATCGATTTGGTCCTTGTGGGCCCAAGTGATCCATCATTGGCAGAGCTAGGCTTGATAACTCTGTTGAGGCTTGTAATTGATGGGCCAAGTTTATGAAGGATATGGCCTAAATCAATCTCCAAATCTATGCCAGGTCTAAGCCCTGCAGATGCACTGAGGCTCCTAATAAAACCAGGTGTGTACAGGTGGCCTTCCAATCTCTGGTTAGCATTATTGGCAAGTGGGCTGAGTACTTCCACCTTCATTTTTTATGAGTCTGCCATGTGTGCATCATCTTCAAAGCTGCGCCCCATGCCATCTTTTGTCTCTGAAACTACCGTATCCTTTTCTTCTCTGCTACAGTGATGTTCCACTTTAGATTCTTCTGCTACCTTGTCCACTTCAGCATTGCCACAGGTCTGCACTACCCTCTGAACAAGATCCACATCGTTGACAGATGCCAGTTCAGCATCATTTCTCTCCATTCTCTTTGCCAGGTCACCTTCATCATCCTCAATCCTTTTGGGATCTTCATGCTCTTGTCTGGCTATCATATTGGAGCTGCAATCTTCCGTAGAATCAATGGATGAATTAAAGTCTTTCTCAGTATTAGTTTGTTCTTCATAAACTAAGACTGGAAAGATTTTGCCCTTGCACTCCAGATGTACTTCTTTGTTGATCCATTCCATACATTTAGTTGCAATCCTAACTCTGCCATAGCAAAAGGACATTGGTTGGCAAGCATTATTATCAAGATTTAGGACCTTTCCCCATATTCCTCCTAATTAGGTAACGTGTCTCTGTTCCAGAGGTTTAGTGGGACGCCATAGCATCTTAGTGATAAACATCTCTCCTGCTCAAGGTGCAAATCTGGCTTCCATTCTGTAGCAAAATCGCACCACTTATTTAGCCATTCATTGACTAATCTGAAGTTAGAACTTATCTTTTCTTTGGACTTGAATGTTAGGACAACATCCCTCACTCCTCCATTTCTGACAAGAATATGACCCATCCTTTTTTCCTGCAGACCTTGCTTGATATTAGATAAGGTGTACTCTTCTTTGAGTTTTACTATTGCACTTTCATGCAACCACCCATGACCATCTTCATTCACTTTAATGGTAGAGTAAGTTTTGCCTTGTGGAATGCCTATGTTTGTTTTTAAGGCATCAGCAAAAGATTTACGTTGGGCGTAGACTCCATTTCTGTCAACAGCAACAGGATTTCTTTGAGGTTTGCTTATGTTTTGATTTCTAGCATACTCAGCATATTTGACTTCAAGTGCCTTGTTGTCCACCCATAACGCATTTGCTTTATGAACTACAATGCTTGCTGCGACCGAACAATCCAATCTCACAAAATCGAACCTTGTGTGTGTGGCTTTCCTCCTCTTTTGTGGAATAAAGACATCCTTGACTATTCCAAACTTAGTGAAGAGTTTGAACATACCTTTAGGCTCCAATGAGTTTGGGAGATTATCCACAAATACAGTAAACAAGCCCTTTGATGATCTATCACTCCATGCACCTCTGTCTCGCCTCTGCTTGACCACAGGGATCCACCCTCTTTACTCCATCTCCTTCTCACTAGAGACCTCTTCTTCCAGTGGTCTGCTATTTGGCTTGCTATTTTTTAGTAAAGCTATATAGCTTTTGACTTTTTTAGACAAGTGATTTGGGAAGTTGGTAAAAAGTTACTTTTAGCTTTTTTGATTAATATTTGTTTATGTTGTCAAATCACAATAAAATGACCAAACTATCCCATTCAATTTAAAATATTTACAACTTCACCCATGTAGCACATTTTGACCCGATTTTCTCTTCTTTGTTTATTGTATTCCGGACTCGGTTCTGTGGATGTGTTGTTGTTTTATTCTCATTCCCATCATCTACTCTTTGTATTTGAGTTTAGAATTGTCTTGGGCGTATTTCGAACAGGTTGGTTTAGCTTTGGTCTCTATTCTTGTTGCCCAGATTTTTAGTGATCTGCTCGAGCGGGTATTCTTGCACTCGAGCAGAGTTTGCATCCTTTCAGCATTTTGTGCATCTGCAAAAGTACTGTAGGTGTGTTTTTCACGCTCGAGCGGAGTTCCTTACGCTCGAGCGGGTATCTTTGCGCTTGAGCGGGTGTTCGAAGTCTGTAAAAATACTGGATGAGTGTAATTTACGCTCGAGCGGGTCTATTTTGGCGCTCGAGCGGGTGGTGTCTGGTTTTGAGCTTTTGCACTCGAGCGGGTATTTTTGCGCTCGAGCGGGTCATACGTATATCAGATCTGGACTGTGTCATTTTAAATCACTTTTTCAACTCACTCTCTCTCTCTCTCTCTAACTTTCCAAAACCCTCATTTGAGAGCTCCTCTCTCTAGAATACAATTTCTCTCTAAGGTTTGATCTAGTTTGAGTAATCTTTTACCATAGTTCCTTTGTAAAAAGTGTTGAGCTTGTTATGGGCTACATCTTGATCCGAAAAATTTTGAGATTTGGAGCACCTTTGAAATTCTTCATTTTCTCCATTTGGTCTCTCCATTTGAGGTAGGGGTAACTACTCATCTTTATGAGCTTTGACATAGATTTTGGGCATTTTGTATAAATGGTTTGATTTGGGTGTTAGGGTTTGAGATTTGGAACATTGAGAAAGAGGGGTTTTGTTATTTTAACCCATACATGTGTATTTTGGGTCTTAAAATGAGATTAGTGATATTTATTGTTGATATTTGAGCCTTGGGTCAATGTTGAGAAAAATGGGAAGAAAGCCCTAATGTGTTGTTATGAATTAATTTGTACAATTAATTTGGAAAGTTATAAAAATATGAAATTGAGGAGTTATGAGAATAAATGGTAGAGTTTGATAAGTTAATCACTCACTTTTGGAAATATTGATAATTTATTTGTTGATGCATTTATTATCTGTTTAGAAATAATTGCTTTGGGCTATCGGTGGAAGATAGTCTTGATTGTTGTAGACACTGCATGATGATTAGGTGAATTGAAACTAATCGGCTGAATATATCATTGAATATGACGGTTGGAATAATACATCAAATATGTGTATTGATTGATCTTGTATATGATAATTGTTTATATACATTGTGTTGTGTGTGAGGAGATTGGGGATGTACTCCACGGTTTGGGAGGAGATAGGGGATGGACTCCTAAATCGGATATTGTTTGGGAGGAGATAGGGGATGGACTCCATTGATACAGCAAATACGTGTATCTATTGTGAAGTATAGAAGTGTTTTATTATGAGTTGTTATCTCATTTAAAAAGAAAGTGATTTAGTATGAGTCGTAGTCTTATTAAACGGTTGGCCAGGTTCTGAGCCATGTTATGAATTGAAAATTTGATAAGTAAAGGAAAGTGGAATGAAATATGGACATATATGTCATGGAATTGGATTGTGTTGTACGTTGGTTTGTATGAGTTAAACATTTATCAAATGCTAATGTTTTAGTTGTTGCTCATATTATGTTTAGCATATCTCTATTGGGTGTTGGCTCACCCTATATGGGACATCATTTTCAGGTACATGTGATATGCCGCCTCTAAGGATGTAGCTTGGGAGGTTGTAGAAGTTGAATGCTTCCTTTTTGTGATTATTTTGTGTATTACATGTAAATCAAGCCAAGGGCTTATTTTGTGTTTTGAGTTAGTACTCTCTTTTTGTAACCAAGTGTTGGCTTGGGAAGTTGTAAGCCCGTAGGGCATTTACTTTTGATGTCAACATGTAATACTTTTATAATGAATACTCTGATAAATAGAATTATGCTTTATCCTCTCAAGTTTATGGATGTCTTGAATGTTTGATTATGGGTTTATTTTGAGGGCGTTACAAATTCAAAAAGGATCATATGAACAAAGCATATCCAAGCTCAAAAAGAAATGTTTTGATGTCGCATAGAGTGACTTAATCATATACAAAAGTTACTATATTATAAAATTAATTAGGGCTTTTTTAAAATAAATAAAATTAAATTAATGGTAGTGCTTGGATGGCTCTACTCGTTTGATGCATTTTAAGCATTTTAATAATTTTATATTATTACAAGGATGCTTAATCCAATGGGGAAGGCTATTACCCATCAAATTGACTATCTTATTGAAGATAATTGATGATTATTCCCAAGTTTCCATGTGTCAGAGAAATAGACTCTCTGACACACACTCACACACTCACATATATAATTTTTAATATATATAAATTTTATTTTATAAAATTGAGACCAATATTAAATATATATAATAATAATTTATAATAGCAAATAATAAATTTTATAATTTTTGTAAATAGAAATCATTTTTATATAATTTTTATCTTTATAGTGTTTAGAAATAATTTTTTACAAATTAAATTGAAACAACCATACGTATCTATATAACCTGTCGAAAAGTTAAAATAATAATTATTTTTTACCCTTAAAAGATAATTATTTTTTATTTCTTATTTATTAACCAAATTAATTTTTAATTTTTTTAAAAAAAATTCTAAAAATCAAACCATATATAGCTTATAAATCTTTTGATAAGTCATTTCTTACGTTGGTAAGTTATTTAATTATTTGTTAATTTGACGACATTTTTACCATCTGAGGCATGTTTGGTAACCATTTCGTTTTCAGTTTTCAATTTATATTTACAAAAATTTTAAAAATATCATAAAAACTTGTTTGATAATTTTTTTTGGTTTATAAATGGTTGTCTCAATTTGTAAATTTGAGAAAAAAACGTAAATTTTAAAAATGAGTTTACGTTGGTTTTTAAACAAAAATTTAAAAATTTTACTATTTTTTTTTTCAATTAATTTTTTTTTCAAATAACTTTTTTTTTTAATTAATTTTTTTTTCAAATAATTTTTTTTCTAATGATTTTTTTCCAAAGGTGAGGGGGGAACTATCATAAACATAAACCTCAGGGGATGTCAGTGTAATTTACCTAAATAAAAAATAATTAAATTTTAAGAATTAAAGTAAAAAAGTAATCATTTTATATAGTTGATTATTATTTGCTATTATAAATTATTATATATATATATATATTTAATATTGGTCTCAATTTTATAAAATAAAATTTATATATATTAAAAATTATATATGTGAGTGTGTGTGTCAGAGAGAGAGAGAGAGAGAGAGAGAGAGAAGAGTCAGTGCTGGTTTTGATGTACTATTGAAAACGTGTTTTGAAAACACGTTTTTACATTTTGGTTAAAAACGTGGTTATCATCCATGCTTTTTTTGGTCAATAGTAAAAGCGTGGTTTGAAACCACGTTTTTTGGGGAAAAAAAATTTACTTAAAAGCGTGGTTCCTAACCACGCTTTATGTATAAATCAAATTTCCTTAGTTTGGGAATTCCCTCCAAATTAGGCCTACTTTGGGAAATAAGTTGCTATTTTGCCTTAATTTGGGAAAAGTCCCACGATGGGTTATGGGGCAAGGGGGAGGGGAGGATGATTGTAGAGGCAGCGTGGGTTTTGATGCCGTTAGGCTGTAGCAGGAAACATGTAGGTTTCAATGGTGAAAGAGATGGGGAAGAAGAGAGAGTTTATCCACTGTGTGAGGTGCATGGTAATATTTAAATGGATGGTTAGGATAGTTTGTGATCTACTATGGTCAAGTTTAAAAGTGTTTTAGAAGAAGTTAAAAGAGTAAATAATATATTGCTACATGTATTGAAAAAAAAAAAGAAGCAAAATTGTTAAACAAAGTAATTGAGATGGACATGAGTGTAGGTTGTGACACAGAATGAAGTTCAAAATTGAAATTGATGAAATTAAAATTTTCGAGTTTTAATTTCAAAAAATACGTAAAACTCTGTAGTTTTTTTTTGTAATTTGTCCAATATTTTAAACATGTTTATGTTCATTTGTTGGCAAAAATGAAAATAAAAATATATTTAGTATGCACTGTAATGTAAAAATTTCATGCCACTAATATATGTAATTTTAAGAACCAAATAATTTAATGCTAAATGGTATACCTTTTTAAAAATAAAATTTTGGTCTTGACAGGATAGTAATTCATTACCAAATGTCTAATTTCATCCTTAAATAGTAGAGACAATTGGTGAAAAGTTTATTTCAAAAGGGTATAAAGTATTACATTCAAGGTAAAATCTTGTTTGGTAATAAGGACAAAGTGAAAATTGTTGACGATGTTGAAAAAGTTGACAGTGTTGAAAATTGTTGAAATTGTTGAAAAAGTTTATATAGTATTATATATAAGAGTAATCATTTTATATAGTTGATTATTATTTGCTATTATAAATTATTATTATATATATTTAATATTGGTCTAAATTTTATAAAATAAAATTTATATATATTAAAAATTATATATGTTTGATGTGAGTGTGTGAGTGTTGTGGGTGTGTGTGTGTTAGAGAGAGAGAGAGAGAGAGAGAGAGAGTGAGTGAGTGCTGGTTTTGATTTTTTGTTGAAAACGTGTTTTGAAAACATGTTTTTACATAATTTACTTAAAAGCGTGGTCACGAATATGTATAAATTAAATTTCTTTAAAAGCGTGGTTTGTAACCACGTTTTCTTAATTAAAAACGTGATTTATAACCACGCTTTTAAGATTTTACAAATTTTCCGCGGGAGGACCACAAAAATGGTGAAAGCGTGGTTTGTATCTGCGTTTTAGCTTAGTTTGGGAATTCCGCCCAAACTAGGCCTACTTTGAGAAATAAGTTGCTATTTTGACTTAATTTGGGAAAAAGCCCCCCAAATTAAGGGTTGTGTAGAGTTATTATTATTATTTATTTATTTATTTGGAGTCAATGCCTTTTAGAAATTGATCATATTGAGGGAGGGATGCCCTTGCTGCAATGGTAAGGTTGTTTTATTATGCTGATAAAAATATAAAATAAAATAATTCTATTATAATTCGAGTGTTATGGATTCAAAATTTTATAGAGTTTGCTAGTATTTTGAAAAATTTTATCCATCTATATACATTTTGTGTACAGTTCTATAACCATTTTTGTGTTCTTAGACGTATTCAAAAGCTGAAGTTATTGTTGCTATGTGATTAAAAATTTCTTTTTGTTTCAAATTCAATAAACATTTTTGTATAAGACATCTATACACGTGTATGAATTCAAAAAGGATCATTGCAACAAAGCATATCTGTAACGCCCTCAAAATAATAACATTTAAACCCATCAATAATGACATACATTGATATAAAAGATCAACATACTTCTATTCATCAGAGTAATTCATTACAAAAAGTATTACACGTTGACAACAAAAGTAAATGCCCCATAGGCTTACAACTTTCCAAGCCAACACTTGGTTACAAGAAATGAGTACTAACTCATATACATATTAAGCCCTAGGCTTGAGTTTACATGTAATACATCAAAAGAAAACAACACAAAAGTTTGCCAGTCTCTAGCCTCCCAAGCTATGTCCTTGGAGGTGGCATGCTACCTGTACCTGAAAATGATGTCCCATATAGGGTGAGCCACAACCCAGTAGAAACATACTAAACCAGCTATAAACAATGACTAAAAGATTAGCAATTAATAGATGGTCAACACTCACACATCCATTTACGTCACATCATAGTTCCATGACAATCAAGTCTATGTTACAATTCTCTTTCCATTTCTTATTCAACTTTGAGTTTGAAAACAAGGCTCAATACTTTGGCCAAAACATTTGATGAGATTGTAGTTCATCACTAACACACTTTCGAAATTCATGGTGGATACACATTTTGGTACTGTATCAGTAACATATAAAATCATTTCCACATATCTCAAATAATACACATTGTAGTGCTGTATTAATGAACAAAACACTTCCATACTTCACTTATGATACACATTTTAGTGCTGTATCAATATAACATAGAAACACTTCTATACTTCACAATTGATAACGATATACATTTTAGTGCTATATCAAATCAATTTAAACACTTCCATAATCCACACTTGATACACATTTTAGTGCTGTATCAACGGAGTCCATCCCCTATCTCCTTCCAAACAATATCTGGTTTAGAGGTCCATCTTCTATCTTCCCCTAAACTGCGGAGTACATCCCCTATCTCCTCCTACACAACACAATGTATATAAATATAGATCATATACACATTCAATCAATACAGAAAGTTAATGTATTATTCCAACCACTACAATCAATAGCATACTCAATCGATTAGTTTTAGTTTGCCTAATCATCATGCATTGTCTACAACAACCAATACTATCCTCCACCAATAGCCCAAAGCAGTTATTTCTACACATAAAATAAAAACACCAAATGGATATATATAATCAACATTTCAACTAGGTGAGTGATAAATTATCCAACTACACCCTTTAATCCCATACATTCCCAATTTCAACATTCTCAATTCAATTCCTCATTTCTCAAAATTAATTATACAAATTAATTTTATCAATGTAATTAGGGCATTTCCCATAATTAACAAAACGACCCTAAGGTTCCGTTTCTATCAATAACCCAATATTTACCTCATTTCTCTATGCCAAACATGCATATAGGTTTATATAAATAAAACCCCAACTTTTGTAAAACTAGACAAAGGCCCAAACTTTCTCAAAATTACCCAACAACCCCCAACATATCAAAATGCTAAAATTTAAAGACAAAGCTCATAAAGAGGAGTAGTCAAGCTTGAAGAGGAAACAAGCAAAAATCTCAATTTTCGGTTGTGTTGGATTTTGATCTCCACACCATCACTTCTGTGAATTTGAAGATCTAATGGATTGAAGAGAAGCCTCTTTGGAGTAGATTTGGCAGCAATTAAGCTAGCAAATGCACCATTCTTCTTAGCCTTAACGAGCAGCTCATTAACTGCAAATATTGTATCTTTAAATTTTCTGAATCTTTAATTGATAAACATAAAGTTCTTTTGATTCGGCAATCATTAATCTAGCAATCTTAACTTTATCTTTAACCTCATTCTCAAACTGCCTCAACACATCTTCATCCACCGGCCCATCAGACTCAAACAAAGCTTCTCGATAACTTGGCTTCAATACAAGTTCTAAGAAATTCTGTGCCAAATCATCAAACATCCGGAGCTGCCTAAAGTTCTCGAGCTTAAGCTTCCTCGCATAAGCCCCATATGCATTCACAAGTGCACATGATCATTTGCTTGCTTATAAACTAAATCTAACTTAGTCTTTATCGGATCTGACTTCAATGCTAAAAATGTCTGCTGAACATAAGTATTTCCAGTCATCGGTAACACGGAATCGTGATAAGAGGAGGAGTGGGAGGTGAAGAGGAACGGAGCTATTTCCATGTACTGCCTCGCCGGAGTCATTACCCGGTTTCTATGGTGGATATGAGTCTGGAACAGTGTATCTGAACCAGTGACGATCTGAAGTCAGCAACAAACTCATGTTGTCCTTCTCACATAGCCTCTTGCTTCCGCACGTCTTTCTCGAAACTCACTCGAAGCTGAAACACCTTGTAACCCTTGTAGATATCAGTAGCTCGAAGCCAGAATTGAAAGGAGCGTTGCCATGGCCTGAAGTTATATGGGTTGCTAGAAGAAGAGGACTACTAACGTGGGCTACCAAGCAAGACACAGAGAGAGAGAGAGAAATGAAGTTGGGTGGGTGAAAAGGGTGTTGTGGCATTTCTCTTGGCAGTTCAGAGCATGATTTGTGGATTCGGAAGCTTCCGCAGCAAAGCTCCTCCATGCACAAATATATTGGAGAAATGATGCCTTGCTAGCATACCAAGCACGACTTAGGGAGGTGTAATTCTGGAGTGTCAGTGGATGCTCATGGCTGAAATGTTCAATCCGCTTTTTCATCTTTGCCTATCTGTTTTTCATCTCTGACTCTCTCTCAAAATATTCTTTACACCCTGTATCACTCATCACTGAAAACATCATCATATTCCACTCCCTCTTTGCTTTCTCTTTCCCCAAAAAATTCTCTAACCAAACCATCTCTTTTCTTTTAGTACACAAGAAGAATAAGAAAATATAAAAAGGAGTGAGGGAAATGACAGGAGGGTAGTCCCTCCCACATGGTTGCCTCTCTTTACACCAAAAATATATATATATATATATATCCATGTCCTACACCTTGATCCTGTTCTCTAATAATTTTTTTTTTAATTTTAATTTTGGGTCATCACAATATCCAACCTCAAAAAGAAATGTTTTGATGTCGCATAGAGTGACTTAATTATATACAAAAGTTACCATATTATAAAATTAATTAGAGCTTTTTTAAAATAAATAAAATAAAATTAATGGTAGTGCTTGGATGGCCCCACTCATTTGATGCATCTTAAACATTTTAATAAATTTATATTATTACAAGGATACTTAATCCAATGGGAAAGGATATTACCCATCAAATTGACTATCTTATTGAAGATAATTGATGATTATTCCCAAGTTTTTATGTGAAGAGAAATACACTATCTAGATGAGTAGTCTTACATGAAAGAAACTTTCTAAAAGTTATTTTTTGAGTGAAGTATTTTTACCAACAGAAATGAAACCAGGTTTTCAAAATGTAACAATGCATTTAGAGGGTGGCGATGGGTTATGGGGCAAGGGGGAGGGGAGGATGATTGTAGAGGCAGCGTGGGTTTTGATGGCGTTAGGCTGTAGCAGGAAACAGGTAGGTTTCAATGGCGAAAGAGATAGGGGAAGGAGAGATAGTTTATCCACTGTGTGAGGTGCATGGTAATATTTAAATGGATGGTTAGGATAGTTTGTGATCTAGTATGGTCAAGTTTAAATGTGGTTTTAGAAGAAGTTAAAAGAGTAAATAATTTATTACCACATGTATTTTAAAAAAAAAAAAAATTTGTTAAACAAAGTAACTGAGATGGACAAGAGTGTAGGTTGTGACACAGAATGAAGTTCAAAATTTAAATTGATGAAATTAAAACTTTCGAGTTTAAATTAAAAAATATGTAAAAGTCTAGAGTTTTTTTTTTTGTAATTTGTCCAATATTTTAAACATGTTTGTGTTCATTTGTTGGCAAAAATCAAAATAAAAATATATTTAGTATACACTGTAATGTAAAAATTTCATGCCACTAATAAATGTAATTCTAAGAACCAAATAATTTATTTTTAAAATGGTATACCTTTTTAAAAATAAAATTTTGATGTTGACAGGATAGTAATTCATTACCAAATGTCTAATTTCATCCTTAAATAGTAGAGACAATTGGTGAAAAGTTTATTTCAAAGGGGTATAAAGTATTACATTCAAGGCAAAATCTTGTTTGGTAACAAAGTGAAAATTGTTGACGATGTTGAAAAAGTTGCTAGAAAAAATTATGTTTGTTTTTATCACACACCATAGATTCGTCATTGTATTTGTACATAGAATAGCATAATAGACTTTTAATAATTCTAATTTTTATAATAAAAAATTAGAAATCTCTTGTAAAATTTATCCAAAATTAATAAAAGATCTTTAGAACAAAAACTTAGCTGAATTATGACATAATGTGATTAGTTATAACATATTGTGAGGTCAATTATGACATTATTTTGATTACGATGTAAGAGTTGTTTAGTTATTAAGTGTGTGAAAATATAATTTTCCCGTCCCCATCATATTTTCTCATTGAAGTGATATTGGGAAAAATTATCATCTCTATTCAAAACTCAATTAAGTTATGAGCTCTTACCATAAAAGTTCTTCAAGTGGACAAAAAGAGAGTTTTTTTTTGGTAGTATACCAGTTTTCTAACAAATTTAAAATATACTTAATTCATGTAACTCAGAAGTAGGTGTAAATGTTATCAATTTATAATTTTATATTTAAATTTGTAGATAGTTTTTGATGAATCCTTCAGCAAATATTAAATGTGATAGTGATTGTATGCAAGGCGCGTTCTTCTTTTTTTTTTTTTGCTTTTATTTTTAAATGTGATATCCTTTATTTATATAATAGAATACATTGCATGTCTATTTGTGTGAAAATTATAATATGAAATTTAAATTTTAGTACAAGTCTTAATTGTTTATTTTTATATTTATTTTTTGTATGACAAAACACAAGATTTAATATATTATACATCTAACAATAGCTCATCTAATAAAATAAATCTGAGTACAAAATATAAAATAAATCCTAAATGGAGAAAAAGAACCTTCACGCAGAAAAGATATGAGTCTCTACATAGGAAGTAAAAAATACTCCACGTAGAGATGAAACCTCAGCCGTTGTTTTATATAAATACAAATAAGTGAAAAAAAATGAAAAAATAAACAATAATAAACAAATAGAGACAAAAATAAAAATGCAAGAAAATATAAATTGAAGTAATGTTTAGTTGTGTTGAAGTAATGTTTCACCTCTAGAGTTCCTTCTACCCTGGAAAATATAAATTGACAAAAATAAGAGGGCTGCTTTTTATAGGAAAATATAAATTGTCTTTTGGCTCCCACAATTTCCTTTTACCAAGTATCTGCCTAAACAAATTCAAATAACCAACACAAAAATAAAATCAGATTAATTTACAAAACTCAAATAAACACTGAAATATTACCAAAACAAAAGAAGAAGAAACATGGAAAAAGAAAAATTTACATGTACCGTGCGCAAGAGCATGATGTTAATCGTAATAAATAATGGAAAAAACAGAACACAAGAGCATGATGTTAATCTTTATGTGTTGTAAGCTTTTTTCTTAAAAAGCTAAAAAATCTAAAACATAATCATTATTTTAACTCATATTTTAATAAAAAAAATCAATAATGATTGTTGGATTACAATTGCTGATTACTTAATTAAAGTTCTTGCCACACAAATAATTGTAAGTGAATGAGTTAAAATTCATATAAATTCTTTTAGAAGTAAAATTCGATATAAGTATATTGTTGATATTTTAATGTTTTTTTGTTTCATTGAAGCAAGTATATGGAGACTATTCCAATTATTTTCTACTGGGGGGAAACATAATTCGGGATCTCGATGAAGGTGTGTCATATGATGTTGAGCCGAAGGGATATATGGGGTGCAACTTGGCACCACGCTTAGCAATTTGGAGGAGATGTTCATGTCCAAGGTGGTAAGTTACGGGAAAGTGTCCGATTGAACTTCAAATGTAGATATCCTTGTCGGCAGTGGCAAGCAATCAGCAAATACAAGATATTACCAATCAATGACGATGAGGCGTTGAACACCGTATTAAGTATTGGTGCAAGTTTCCAACCACCAAATGGTTTGGAAGTGTACATTGATAAAGAGGTTGTACTCAATGTCCCGAATATGACACAGATGGATTCTCGTCCGTTCACTACATTGTTGACACATGGGATTGACACGACAGCATTTCAGTCTTCTATGTATGAATCAGATCAATGTTATGCAGTGGGCTACACACAACAGTCATTTGAGGGCCATGGTGTAGAATCACGTTCACGTGGTGGATATGATTATGAATTTGACAATAACACAGAAGATGTGCCCACCTGCAGCCATTATACCACTCCAGTTGAAGTTACTGGTAATATGGCTGAAACAGTGAACTATGTGCAGTTTGCTGACAATTACATGTATGGTCCTGATGTCGCCCTAGACGATGATGAGAATGAAATGTGTGATGAAGAAAATTTATTGGGCGGATCAGATGATGATGATGAACAAGATGATGCCGACATTCCTGTTGACCCTGAAAATACCCCCATTCCACCTAGAGCTGAAATCCCTTTCTATGAGAACATTCACATGGGTGGTGATTTTGACATGAGTAGCCGTGATGTTGTTCCCCGTAACCGGATCTGGAACGCTGAAAATCCAGAGTTGGACAAAGGGATGGTTTTTGTTGATAAGAAACAACTTGTACATGCTGTGAAATTGTACCATGCAACAAATAATCGAGAGTATAAGGTTGTAACCTCCAAGCGAGACGTTTGGGTGTCTGTTTGCAAGCACGATTGCAGTTGGTGGTTGCGTGCATCTCTTAGTAGGAAACATGGTCTTTTTGAAATAAAGCAGTACAAGGGTCCTCACCATTGTTTATACCCACGAATGAACAGGGACCACACTAATATTAGCTCCAGTAACATTGCTTCTCATATTTTGGGACAAGTTGTGGTTAGTATAAAAAATAAATGTTTACATATATATACATATTTGTTTGTTTATAGTGTTCACACCCAAATAATCCAACTCATATTTGATTGTCGTATGCAGAATGAACCTGATATGCCAATTAAGAATGTCATCGAAGATATCAAAAAGACCATGAACTATAGTATATCATACAAGAAGGCGTGGCATGCAAGGGCAAAGGCAATTAGAATGGTATTCGGGGATTGGGATGAATCATATAGGCAGTTGCCTAAATTCATGCATGCATTACAGACATCTAATCCTGGCACCATCGTTCAATGGAAGCATAGATATACCGGGCATACAACCATTATGCCCGTCTTCCACTTTATTTTCTGGTCTTTCAAACCCGTTATCGATGGCTTCAGATATTGTAGGCCTGTTATAACCATAGATGGTACATTCTTATACGGTAAATACACTGGTGTATTGCTTGTAGCAATGATTGTCACTGCCAATGGCAAAGTATTACCGCTTGCATTCGCTGTTGTCGACAATGAGAGTTTGGAGTCTTGGTCGTTCTTCATTTCAAATATCAAGGAACATATTGTCATGGACTGACAGGGAGTGACTTTGATATCTGATCGAGCTGAGAGTATTTTAGCTGCTGTGAGGCAGCATTGGTTGAATCCCTCGCTCCAATTTGTTGGATATCATCGGCATTGCCTTCGACATGTTTGTAGTAACTTTAACACAAAGTTTAAAAATAAGGAGCTGAAACAACTTCTATGGAAAGCAAGCAGTGCTGATCAACGACGAAAGTGTAATGCTTACTTAGAACAGATAAAGGCTATTAACCAAGATGCCATCGATTGGGTCCACAAGATGAATCCTGTGGAGTAGGCCCTTGCATATGACGGTGGATATCGGTGGGGGGTATTGACCAGCAATGATGCAGAGTGCTTCAACAGGGTCTTGAAAGGTGCAAGGAACTTACCTATCTCAGCTATGGTTGAATTTACATTTCGACGGCTTATCAAATATTTTGACGAGATGGGAGCCCAAGCTGAAACAGATGTACGGAATGAGTTGCAATACCCTAGAGAGATGCAAAAAGCTATCGAGGAGGGCATCGCAAGGGGAAATACTTTCCAGTTGATATTATATGACAGGTTAGCTTGTAATGTGAACTAAATTGTTATTATTATGTTGTTAAGTTAATTACACCTAAAAACATGAACTTGATTAGTTTGTATCAATATTGTTTGATAGGCCCCGCCGCGTATTTGAGGTGCAAAAATCTTTTCGCCATGGACGAGGTCGCAATAGACAGATTGTGCAGATGAATCAACCCACGTGCAGTTGTGGGAAATATGAAATAAGACACTATCCATGTTCCCATATGTTCACTGTAATGTCTGAATGTGGTGACAATCCATTCGAGTACGTTGATCTAGTATATAGGCTTCCTGTATACATGAGGGTTTGGGAAACTAAATTCAATCCAATACTGCATCAAGATTATTGGGATGATCCGCAGTGGACCTTAATGCCTAATGTACTTCGTCTGCAAGAAGTAAAACGGGGTCGTACATCTATGTCTCGTATTCCGAATGAGATGGATATATCATATAGGCGTATGACCGCTCGTTGCAGTGAGTGCCAACAGATAGGTCATGATAGGCCAACATGTCCGGCGCGACTTGGTCGATGAAGACTATGTAATACTTACATATTGTAATATATCATTTTGAAATTCTTTATTTGTAATAGATCATTTAATTCTTTATTTTTTAATTCTTTATTTGTAAACAGGGTCGTACATTTAAATAGATCATTTTTTATTTGTAATAGATCATTTCTAATATTTAAGTCTTTATATATTGTAATTGTTTTATATTAAAAAAAAATTTACAACTAACATATTAAGCAAATAAATTAAACTAAATATGTATGCAAAAACATTTAACTGTACCACATAGGCCTAAGTTTTTTACTATGTATTTGATTGAAAATGTGCATTACAAAATTCTATACTTAATCACATAGTTCTTCTACCATTTGAAAATTTAATATTTATGAAAAAATTTAGCATTTTCGAATGCTGCAACCATTGTTCACATTTACAATTTATGAATAAATTTATGTAATTTAAAAATTTTATAATTTATTCAAACTTCTAGCATTGCAAAATCAATAACTAAGTTTTGTCAAATATGCCATAAATGTAATCATCAACCTATTATTGGGAAAAAAAATTCTCATTTAATTTTTTGGAAAATATTTATGTAGGAAAACTATCCACACGTTAATACACTATGTTCATGATCATTATTAAGCTTATGTAACTGAGGCCCTAAAATTATTTTCGAAAAGATTTCTATATTAGTTTTAGCATACATAACGGTAGATTCTGTTGAATTTTTATCATATTTAATGACACATAATTTTAAATCTTAAAGTACAAATATATATATATATATATATATAAATAATAAGTTATGGAATAATTAGAGTTTTTTTTTTATGATTATAATTAGATTTTAGTGAATTGCTTCCATGTTAGTGGCGCAGAAATTTATAATTTTAAAATAACCGAGAATATTTTTTTTTGAAGTCGTCATGTATGAAATTAATTAGAGTTTAATTGTTATAGTTAAATTACAGTTAACCAATAGAGGTTTTTGAAATACAAATTAATTACATTTTAGTGAATTGCTTCCATATATAGTATCACACAAATTTAAATTTTGAAATAGCTTAGTATACTTTTTTTTTTTACAAATCGTAATTTATGGAGTAATTACAATTTTTCTGTTATGATTAAATGAGATTTTTATTGTTATGATCTAGTATTTCACTTGTACAGGCTTCATGGCACATGTACCTGAGGAGGTTCCACTGTTCAGTCAGGCACATCGAGCTGACAGTATATGGGAGCGTCCGGTATGCAATAACGTTTGTTGGACTTTACGCTTACAATTAAAATACCCTGCATTTTGTTTTATATTACGTGATAATGCTATTATTTAAACTAGTCATTCTGTTATGCAGGACGAGGCACACACCGTGTTGACCTACCGCTGGACAGATTCTGGATTGTGGAAGCATCCGTTGGACCATAGAGTCTTGCAGTATATACTACGCCCGGGATTCTACAGTGTGTACCGTATCGGGCATATTTGACTGGACCACCCACTCATCACTGCTCTCGTCGAGAGGTGGCGCACAGAGACTCATACATTCCATTTCCCGATCGGGGAGGCCACCGTCACATTGCAGGACGTATCTATCCTATATGGTCTACGGATTGATGGGCGAGCAGTTACTGGAGTTGACCCATCATTGACGAGGGAGCAATGGATAGCCCTATATGCTGAGCTATTGGGAGTAGCACCTACACCTGCAGACTTATAGGCAGGTAGACTGAGGGTGAGGTGGCTGGCCGAGCAGTTTGGTTCTCTTCCAGATCATGCTCCAGATGAGTTGGTCCAGCAGCATGTCCGAGCATATATTTTGTGGCTTATTGGGGGGGTACTTCTCCGTGATAAGTCACAGAACCTGCTCAAGCTGATATACTTGCCATTGCTGAGAGACATTGACGAGATTGGGCAGTACAGCTGGGGTAGCGCGGCTCTGGCATGCTTGTATAAGATGCTATGTCGAGCAGCTCAGGTGGGTGCGAGGGAGATTGGAGGACCACTTGTGTTGCTACAGGTTAGTAAGAATTTTATTACATATCAATTCATATTGAATGACATATATCAGTATTGTAATTGTATTCAAACTATTGTAGATTTGGGCGTGTGAGAGATTAATTCGCATTGTCCCGTCTAGGCGGCAAGTGGTTGGTCCTGGTGAGCTTCCCATGGGTGAAGGAGACATGCAGTTGCCCCCCGGACCGCGAGGTAGCCAGTGGAGGGTTGACTTGGGCCACGAGGTCGTCTCGACCCACGTAGTCATAGTTTATAGAGACCAGCTCAACCGGATGATCGAAGGCGAGGTATGAAATTTTGCTCTCAATTTTAGTTGTCTTGTTCATTGTATATATTCTGAGTTCACGAGTGAATTTTAATATACTTGTCGTTATTGTAGTTTATCTGGCAGCTTTACGTTGGGGTCCTCAGTACGGTCCCCGACTACTGTCGACTAGGTCAGGAGATATGGATGGCGAGAGTGCCACTTATTTGTTTTGACGTGGTTGAGTGGTATCTCCCCCATCGTGTCCTCTGACAGTTTGGTCGGGTCCAGTCCGTACCAGATCGGTTCGACACCGAGTGGCGGTTGCACGTCACTGATAGGCGTGGCCGAGCTGGCACTGACTGGAGTCTGTTTTATATGCGATATATACAGTTGTGGGATGCCCATCAGGACAGTATTGTACAGGCTGACTGCAGCGATAAGGTGCTCCCATCTTCCGACCCTTACATGTTGTGGTATCGGCGACATACACACCTACTAGTCGGTAATCCGAGCCACCTGTCTGAGTCCGGATATCAGGGAGTTGGGCCTTATCTTGAGGCATTGGTGAGTATCATAGTATGTGTTAGATAATTATTAAGATCATAATTGATTTACTTTGAGTCAACTATAGCCTAATACGTCCGAATTTTTGTTCAGGTGGTTGGAGTTAGGAGGTCATATCACTTGGCTGAGGACGCCCTTTTCAGACGTGATGGTGTAGATCGCCCCGAGAACTCCAGGCTCCGCGCACGAGGGTGCGAATTTGTTTGTTCTTAGCTACTACAGTTCGGACTCGTGTCACGGTTCTAAATCTAATCTCACAAAGTGCAATGTGAGACCGATAAATCACCAAAGAGTCCAAATCCGGCAAATCGTTTTGGAAAATCGATTTTAATAAAGAAGTGCCAAACATGGACTGCTTTGCTAGATTTCAGAGTCGCCACCTAAATGTTTTATTTTGGGAAAATTTAGGAAACCCTGACTCGTGCCTAAGGTCACGTGTCCGTCATCACCAAAGTTACCTCGGCTCGGGAACTTGGGTACTAGAGGGGAAGGTCATGCAATGAGCACCCCCGCTTGCCCGATCAAAGATCGGCCTTTACTAACATGATATGTTTTTTTTGAAAACACATGTGTTCTTGTTTTGGTTATTAACCTAGAATTACTATGTGATGCGCACAGCATACAAGTATAGACTAGATCGCCTAAGTTGGAACAAAACATTTCATGTTCGTTTGTGAAAATGATTTAGAGGTTTGCTACTCGCAAGTAGGCTAAGTCGTAAATTTTGCCACCCTCAAGTGGGCTTAAAAGTCGCATTTCGATGAATTGTTCCAATTCAAGCAATCCAACCTTCACCCACAGGCATTCAAGTAGTTAATCAATTAAGCAGTTAGCCTCATGGCAAGCATGCTATCATGGCAACATACACATCTCATGTAGTATGCTAAAGCGTAAACACTCACAGTGTACTCTAAGCAAAAACAGAGAACTAGTTAGAAATCATGCATGATCCTAGTTCATGTTAAAATGGCTAATGCAACACATGCAAAAATGCAACTAAAATAGGCTCGGCTATTCTAAGATGGCATGTGAATGCAACTTGATAACATGCTGTTGAACACGTATTCAAGTAAATGTATTGAAATACAGTGCAGTTAGTATGATGCGCCGAGCCTGGTGCATGCATATGAATGGGTGCACGCATGCAAAGCATAAAGATGCTAATTGAAATATGCCCTAAAACTAACCATCATAAGCGGTTAAGTAAAAGGGAGAAAGAAATGGGGGTTGGAAAACATGCATCACACACACACACACTTATTACAACAGTTGGACCTCTCGATGGAGGGTCCGAATAATGAGCTAACTAGCTACGCTAAGCTAATTAAACTAATTATTACAAGCCAACTAATTAACTAATCCTAGTTAACTAATTATTACAAAACAAGCTAATTAACTAACAAGTTAACTAACTAGTTATTACAATACAAATTGAATAGTTAAGCGCATTAACTAATTAAGTACAAAACCAAAGCATGAACTAGCTAAGGAAAGTAGTAAAAAGAGGTCCTCGGGATGAGGAGTGCATGCATGCTCGGTCGTCTCGTTCGGAAATCCGTCGCGATGCCCCAACTTGCCTCTGTTTGCAATTGTTCTCAGAACCTTGCACAAACTTCAAGGTAGCTTCTACTCCATCATGGGAACCTGTAGGAGGGTGGCCGACCAGTTGTTGATGTGGGAGACCACCTGCCGACCACCTATCTTTGCTGCAGATCAGAAAAAGTGGTCGGCCAGCTAGTTTTACTGGTCGGCCGACCGGTTGTTGTTGCACTTCTCCAGTTTGCTGCAACAAAGAGTAAGAAAGGGCATGGCAATGTATTTGCAACATATGCGTGTACAACCACCCTCCCTATCATTTCATGATCTCAAGGGAGTGCGGTTCTCGACCCTTGGGCCATTAATCACGCATCTCAATGCATGATGGCCGAGAAGCCAAATTGCACAATTCTATAGCGATCCCGGGTTTACCCCTTGTTGTACAGTGATCCGGACATGTGTCCGTGGGTATTAGTAACTGATTATTATTTGGTTTACATCCTTTCCTACTTTGTATTTGAGTTATAGGATGTGCTGGGCAGGTTTGATACAGGTTGGTTGAGCTTAGGAACCAAAACTAGTTGCCCAGATTTTGGCCTGTCCGCTCGAGCGGAGCTTTTGACGCTCGAGCGGGGACCTTGTTGTTGCTTGTCCGCTCAAGCGGGGGGTTTTGGCACTCGAGCGGGGAATACACCCATCCAGTATTTCCTGTGTAGTGTTGGGCGCTCGAGCGGGGGATTGGCCGCTCGAGCGGGGGGTTGTGAGTGACGCTCGAGTGGAGAGTTGGGCGCTCGAGCGGGGACCTGTTTGCAGAAAGTTCTGAGAGTGTGTATCCGACACTCGAGCGGGAGTTTGTGAGTGACGCTCGAGCGGGGGTTTCCACGCTCGAGCGGGATGTCATGTATATCAATCCGTGAAATCACTTTTTGAATCACTTTTTCAACTTCATTTCTCTCTCTTACTTTTCCAAAACTCCATTGGAGAGCACCTCACTCTAAAACCTAACTTCTCTCTTAGATTTGATCTAGTAGGAGTTGTTTGCTCACTTTTAGCCTTTACAAAAGTTGTATTGATCGTCGATGGCTACATATTAATCTGAAAATTTCGGGATTTGTAGCACTTTGGTTTTGGTATTCATCTCCATTGGAGCTCAAACTTTGAGGTAGGGATAACCTACTCCTCTTTATAAGCTTTGTCTTTAAATTTTGGTATTTTGAGATGTTGGGGGTTGTTGCGTAATTTTGAGTAAGTTTGGGGCTTTTATGTAATTTTACAAAAGTTGGGGTTTTATTTATAATGAACCTGGAGGCACGTTTGGTATAGAGGCATGGAATAAATGTTGAAACATTGATAAAATGGAACCTAAGGGTTGTAATGTTAATTATGGAAAATGCCCTAATTACATTGATTAATTAATTGAGATAGTTAATTGTGAGAAATGAGGAATTGAAGTGGAAATGTTGAGATTGAGAGTGTATAGGATTAAAGGGTGTAGTTGAATTACTTATCATTCATCGAATTGAAATGTTGATTATATATCCATTTGTTGCATTTATATTCTGTATAGAAATAACTGCTTTGGACTATCGGTGGATGATAGTCTTGATTGTTAGACAATGCATGATGATTAGGCAAACTAAAACTGATCATTGAAATGTGTCATTGAGTGTGACAGTTGAAAGAATACATTAATTTTATGTATTGAGTGGTGATGTGTATAATTATTGTTTATATGCATTGTGTTGTGTTGGAGGAGATAGGGGATGTACTCCACGGTTTAGGGGATGATAGGGGATGGACCTCTAAACTGGATGCTGTTTGGGAGAAGATAGGGGATGGACTCCATAGATATAGCTCATATGCTTATCTAGTAATGTGTTGACACAGCTCATACGCTTGTCTATGGAAGTGCTGATATAGCTCATATGCTTATCTGTTAATATGTTGATATAGCTAGTATGCTTATCTTTTATTGAATTGGGAAAATGTTTAATATGAGTTACTATCTCATATAAGTGGTTTGGCCAGGTTCTGAGCCATGGTTATGAATTGAGAATTGAAAAGAATGGAAAATGAATTGTAACATGGACTTGTATGTCATGAAACTGTAAGATGATATAAGTGGATGTATCAGTGTTGGCCATCTATCAACTGCTAATCTTTTAGTCATTGTTCATGGTTGGTTTAGTGTATTTCTACTGGGCTGTGGCTCACCCTATATGGGAACATCATTTTCAGGTACAGGTAGCATGCCACCTCCAAGGACATAGCTTGGGAGGCTTGAGGCGGACGAACTTTTGTTGTCTATCTTCTTTTGATGTAATACATGTAAATTCAAGCTAAGGGCTTAAGGTGTAGATGAGTTAGTACTCTTTTTTTGTAACCAAGTGTTAACTTGGAAAGCTGTAAGCCCTTAAGGCATTTGCTTTTGTTGTTAACATGTAATACCTTTTGTAATGAAACTTTGATGAATAGAAGAATGTGGATCTTTTATGTATCAATGAATGTCTCTACTGATGGGTTTAATGTTGTTAATTTGAGGGCGTTACAAATTCAATATGAAATGAATGCACACATAAACACATAAAGCCTTGACCTCTATCATGTATGATCAAAAGGGTCGACGACTGAGAATTGAGGCACGTTTCATCACTTCAAGTATGAAACATCCCTCGTTTCTCGTGTTTGGATACTAACACCTAATCCAAACACAATGCAAGCAACAACATGCATAACACAATGCAATTAACAACATGGTATATACAATGCAAAGAATAACATGGCATACACAATGCAAAGAACAACATGGCATACGCAATGCAATGTAACATAAGCATGCAAACGATATGGCATACACAATGCTAAGAACAACATGGCATACTCAATGCAATGTGACATAAGCATGCAAACAACATGGCATACACAATGCTAAAAACAACATGGCATACTCAATGCAATGTGACATAAGTATGCAAACAACATGGCATACACAATACTAAATGGACTTGAACCGAATGTCGACAGACCTCAGCCATGCCCAAAACAGTGGCCATAATGCTAAGAAATGAAGGTACAAAAGCATATACAAGCATGCACATGCATTGGCCTATCAACTAGGCTTAAGAGCACAACCCTCAAGCGTGTTCAAGGAGTGATAAATATGGAAGTGTAACAACATTAAATGTACTGAAATAAAGTATGAAATGATGCCAAATCATTCAAACAACATAAGTATAGCATACTAGAGTCCTTAAGGCATAAGGCTAGCAAAGAGGGCTACAAAGGGGGCATGCAATACATGGCACAAATGCATGAACCAGCCACAAACAGAGCTCAAGTAGGTCAAAACAAAGACCAAAACATGCTAAGATGGGAGCTCAAAAGTTTAGGCATGCAAGCATACAAGCTAGGCCATAAGCTAGGCAACAATGTATAACCCTTAAAGGCATTCAAAGCATGAAAGAAGTGGGAACATAGCAATGCTATAAACTCTGAAATATCATGATAAATGATGCCAAATCATACACACGATGCAAATGAAGCATGCTATGGTGCTCAAAACTCAAAGCTAGCATAGGCACTTGCACCATAGCTATACAAAACATGAAGCATATGGCAAATACAACCCAAAACAGTCCTAGAGCATGTTAAAATGATGCTAAAACATGCATGGAAGGAAGCCAAGATAAGCTAGCATGGTAAGCATGAAGCATGAAATATGCAAGGCCAAAAGAGAGGATTACACTACACCTACAAAGACCAAGCATGAGATGGCTTTGCCAACAAAAATCAGAGTTATATCATGGCAAAATAACCCCAAAAACACACTAAAATGATAGCTCACAAGCTTAGGCATGAAGGCATACACAATGGCTCATGTTTAGGGCATAAAGGACCAACCCTCCAATGTATGGAAAGAGTGACAAATGCAAGTGTATGGCAACATTACATGTACTGAAATAACATTTCAAATGATGCCAAATCATGAAAATAGTCCAAGCAATGCATGCTAGTGGACTTGATACACAAAGCTAGCAAGCTAGAATGCATTATAGCTATACAAAGCATGGCATGCATGACCAAAACAACACAAATCAGAGCTAGAGCATGCTAAAACATGGACAAAAGCTTAAACCAAAACAAGGGTTTTAAGGGTTAGAAGCTCATCCTTGAAGAACACCTTCAAAGCTACAACTCCAGCACTCTCTTTGAACCAAAACCAATCCAAAGACTCCAAAACCAACCTCAAAGAGCCTTAGCAACAAGAGTATGGTGTTTGAGTGTGTGTTTGTGTGCAATAGTATGGAAAAACTACACTTTTGAGCACGAAAATGAAGAAGAAGAGCAATATAGAGACAAAGGTGTATATGTATAGCTTAAGCACTTTTTCTGAACCTGGAGGAGGAGGGGGGAGGTTCTCTTTTATAGAGAACCAAAGCTTAAGCTTGTTGGACAAGCTTAGGCCTAAAGCCATCCCTTCATACACGTGTATGGAGGATCACTTCTGTGCCCTCCAGTTGTTACAGCTGGCCTAAAAATATCTCCAAAAAGGTGATGGAAAGTTGCCGACCACTTGAAGTGGTTGGCCAGCTACTTACACTGGTTGGCCGACCAGTGGAAGTGGTCGGCTAGGGAAGAAAGTGGTTGGCCATGGGGGGGAGATGGTCTACAGCATGAAAACAAGGCAGTGGTGTGGTGGCCGACCAGAAAAGGTGGTCCAAAGACTAATAAAACTAGTTGGTTGACCAGAAAACTGGCTTGCAGGAAGGAAAGTGGTCTCCAAGGGGAAGAACTGGTCTCCCACCCTTATACTACCTTCCAAACAAGGAAAACAAGGTTTGTACCAAAAACAAACTAAAAAGGATGCAAGACAAGAGTCCGGAAGGCAAAGCGATCAGCCGGGAGCCTCAAAAACTAGTGTACGGGCACCA
Organism: Camellia lanceoleosa; assembly: GCA_025200525.1. NCBI lineage: Eukaryota > Viridiplantae > Streptophyta > Magnoliopsida > Ericales > Theaceae > Camellia > Camellia lanceoleosa. Next base: position 176,062,212 of record CM045758.1, on the reverse strand, counting down.
AAAGTGGTCTACGACCAAAAAAGTGGTCTCCCAGACCACAGTGGCCCTCTAGGCCAAGACAACAAGGCATGGTTCAAAAACCAAGCCAAACGGAGAACGTTAAGCGGTCTCGAAACAAGGCGCGCGGCCGAAGACTCCGAAAATCGGAAACTAGTCTCCAAGCGGGAAAAGTGGTCTACGACCGCAAAAAGTGGTCTACAACCACAAAATGATGGTCTACAAGACCTCTCCCTCCCTCTAGGGAAGAGAAAACAAGGTTCGGTTCACAAATCGAGCCAAAGCACAAAGAGTTCAGAGGCCCGGAGGCAAGGCTCTCAGCCAAAAACTCTGGAAACTCAAAACGAGCACAAACATGCATGATTACCGAGCGCTCAATCGATGACGTCTGAATCTTAAGGTCAGTAAAAAATGGGGTGTCTACAGATAGACAGTATGCCTTGCAGGCCGTTGCAGAGATCCAAGAGTTATTGTACGAGGCGATCCAGCTTGCCCATCGGGGAGATCGTCTACATTTTGGCCACTACGGTATACACAGTGCAGTAGCTGCTCCAGACACATCAGCGCCGTCCACGTCAGCGCCTTCCACTTCAGTGCCGGCCACATCAGCTCCTTCGACATCAGTCACCCCACCATATACTACCCCATACATATCTCCAGATTCCTTCCACGTACTTCCTACCCAGCATACTGGCATACCTTATGTAGCTGACCCTGATTGGACATCGCCCCGATACATGCATGGCGTTGTTACCCCACCCACCTAGTTACCACTACCAGACAATTCAGGTGTTTGTAGTGTTGGGGTTGATACATGTACATCACATAGTCCCACACTACATACACCTACTTTTGTGGGAACTAGTTCGACTGCGACCATGAGTACACATGATGCAGTTCTCACTGACATCTTCCACGTTGACAATCAGGCCCATATTGAGCCCCCCCAGAGCGCGAGGGAGAGGCCGAGGTTATGGTCGTGGCGGACGTTGCGGCCGAGGTCGGGGTGCGGGCAGAGGCAGAGATCGAGGTCGAGGTCGAGGTCCAGCTGCAGATCGTGATACAGTTGCACCAGATGAGGCCGTTTCACAGCTCACAGCTCACAGTAGTATTCGATCTTCGGCCAGAGATGATCGAGGCAGACATGCAGAGAGAGGTCACACTCACGAGCTCCACAGCAATCGGAGGGCCACATGCAGGGGAGAGAGTGCCACTGGATACGCATTTACGATTAGGGGAGCCAGATATTCAGAGAGTCTACCACAGAAGACCGATGAGGGAGGTCCACGGTCAGGGTTGTGGGACTGGAGGCAGGTTAGGGCATTAGTGGGTGTGATATGGAGTGTATAGTTTTTTTATTTATAATTTTTATTATAGTTTTTGTAAATCAAACTTGTACAGAGGATGTAAATGTGTCATACTTATTTATTCGAAAATATAATTTTACAATTTTTTATTCTTACTTATTTTGATGATTTCCTAAATACTTCAAATATTCAAATCATGATGTCACAATGGATTTAAACAGGGTGGTTATATACATAAGAGATTCAAGTTGTGCTGCGTTTGGTACCATGTGGATTTTCGTTTTACAATAATAAACTATATAATTTTTCATATAGTTTTTTTTTAAATATTTTTTTTTAACTACATAATTACTTCTTTACAAAAAACACGAAATAAATAATTACATAAATTTTATTTATTATTCTATACTTGTTTTCTCAAAGAATTTGATAACATAATGATAAATTTAAGAACAATTTTTTTTTTAAATACAAACACACAAATTTCAGATAACATAAGACTATCCAAAAAAAAAAAAAAAAAGTACAGAACCTGATAATATAATAAAAATTTGAAGGACACTGATTTTTTTAAACAACGTACGCACACACACACATACAACATTAAGAAAACAAAAACACAAATTTTATATACTTTGCTTTTTTTCCCCCAAAAAAAAAAAAAAGAAAAGAAACAAAGAAAGAAAGAAAAAAAGTTCTTTAATACCTGAATAGTCTTTCTGGAAAAAAAAAAAGAAAAGAAATAAACAAATTTTAGTTTTTCAATAGAGTGAAAATGATGAACTGTGAAACTTATACAACAATTTGTTATAAATTTAAAATATAAAATAAAAAAATAAACAATTAAAAAAAAGAGCAATTTTCAGGTATTTTTTTTCTTCTAATTATTATGTTTAACAATAATACTTTGTAATTATTATTTTTTGCAATTATTTATAATTGTTGTTATGTGGGGATATACGTAATGGATTACGACGCGTATATTCGTTACAATTTGTGAGTAGAATGAGGGCTGACAGTACTTCAGTAATCAATAATAGTACGATTTTTTTATTCATAATCCTAAATTTGGTATGTTTAGCAATTATTTTAGACTATTTATTTTAATAGTTTCTTTTCTTGGTATTGAAGTTTTTTTTTTTTTTTTTTTTTTTTACAGACTTTTTAGATGAAGTATTTGAGGAGCCTGTTGAACTAAAAGAAATAATCATTGAAATTTTATTGAAGCCGTGTGGTAATTGGGACGGTTCTAAAGAAATGCTGAAACATTGTTTTCGTCAACTAACTGTACCAGCTGATTTGTGCTACTTTGTGTATTGTTTTTGGTAACCAGTTGCCAATTGGAAATTAAATTATTAAAATAATTTCGTTATGGGGTGGTTATGAGGTCATATGGTATGTAGGGATAACTAAATATAACTAAGTTATGAGCTAATATGATAATTATTATAATTCATATGATATTAGTTATGATACAAAATCACACAACTTCATAACTAGATGTGTGGTACATCCCCACAAAACAAGCACCTACCTAAAAGCCAACTGAAATCACAACAGCCATGACAGCTCTATTGACAAATACACTTGCTAGAAAGCAAGTGATAACCAATGCAATCCGACCATTAGCAGATTGTTGATGTGATGATAAAGATAGGTAAATAGAGGCAGTAACGGGACAGATAAGAAAGAAATGAGACCATGTGAATTAATGGAACCTTCAAAGCTTTACACAGTTCTGAAGAAAAGGCATCGAGTCAACTTCCTCCTCTACGCTGCATATGTTTTGTACCTGTGAAAGTGTTTATTTTTTTGTTGGATATCTTCTAATCTAAAGGTGTACGTAAGAATTGTATGAACAACAAATCTTGATGAATTCATGAATAATCATGTTATGTGACTGTCAATAATATTTGGAATTTGCTTTCATTCTTCTTTTTGATCCCATGACCAAATGTTGATATTTTTTATGTTCAAGCCTTGCTATTGTCATCTCAACTATAAGAAAGCCCTAATCTCAAGTTAAATGACCTGCCGAATGGGTACTAATAATGATTTAGATAGTTGTGCTTTTGTTTTCTAGAAAAAAATGCAAAAAACTCATTTGGCGAATTATTTTCAAAAACTATATTCTAATAAATTTTTTGATGACAGCCAATGTTTTAAAAAACACCAAATAATTTTTTTTCCAAATTTTCAAAAACTATTTTCGCACAAATAAAAATGATCTGAAAACAGTGCTTTTGAACTTCTCATTATTTATGGTCTCAAAAACATGAAAAATGAAAAAACAAAAAACATTGCTGAAGTTTTTTTTGTCATCTAACAGACACATATGTAGATTTTGAAGAAAAGTGACTGATAAGTTGTCAAAGTTGGGCTTGGAATACATTTATTATTCGGTGAATAAAAAATGTTGAACAACAAAGAAACACACATTGATTTATGCCGTGTTTGGTTCGGGATTTGGAGAGGAATTTAGAAAGAGAAAAAGTGTGAAATTAGGTGAAATGTAGGTATATTTTATTTATATTTCATCTACAATTTTTTTTTTCTTTCTAAATCTCTTCTCAAATCTTCCAACCAAATATAACATTAAGAGGGGATAGAGAGTGCGATGTTCGTCCCGTCCTGCTGCCATTCCTGCTCTACACTTACGTGTTGGTAGTAAAAAAATTGATAATCTAGAGTTTATTTAGCAGTAGTTAAAAAAATTAAAATTAAAATTTAATTTTTTATTTTGCTTTTGTCTTTAATGAATTCTTTTTTTAAAATTTGTGTTGGAAGTTTTTATTTTTCAAAAATTGTCAAACAGTGTTTTTTTTTTATTTTTTTTATTTTTTTTTTGTCTTTAGTAATTTTTAAATTTTTTTTACTTTTCATGTCCATCTAACTAGAACTAAAAGTGAAATGTTCACTAAAAAAATAATTAATTAACTAATTAAAAAAGCAATTGTCAAACCTAACCTTAGTAGGGATTTATAGCAAAACTCAAATAAAACTTAAATATACCTTTGGGCTTGTTTGGAAATTTGGCTATTTTGGTTGGTCTTTTAACTATTTTAATTTGGCTCAAAAGGTTGTATTTAAGATGATAGTTGATTTTTTTAGTAGATTTGATCATTATAAGATAAAAAATGAAATAATTATTATTTTGATGTAATATTTTATCTTTTATTAACTATTTTAACCTATTTTGTATTATTTTAACCAAAATCTAACTTTCCAAACATTCCCTTTGTGTTCACGAGCTTAGGCAAGGTGAGCTACGATCTATTTGAGTTGGACTCTATTTTATTTAGAAAATAGGCATAGTTCTAATGAATTTTAAATGAATGAAACTCAAAATGTGGTGGGAAATTGTACATATAACATTAACTAGGATTCTTAATAAAATTTAAATAACATTACTTGACCCATGGTCCATGACTAATGATAATGTCTAGCAATTATTGAATTTACCATAATACTCCAAAGTACTAAAACCTACTATAATGATATAAATGTGCCTAGAAACATAATAAATTATAATACATACAAATAAAGACTCAAAATTATTTTAAAATTTCAATTGATATCCTAAATATGCTCCATATAAAATTTCATATTTTCCATTATCTTCATCAATCACATTCTAAACTCTAAGAACAAACTCATGAACTTCGCAACCCTAACAACCCAATCTCTACATTTTGAGACAAATCAAATTAACTTGTTTCGATTGGAATCTAAAAAATATGTATATGAAAAATAAGGTCCAATGGTGATGTGGCAGTTTATGAACAATTAATTTTGAGTTTCGATAATGTGTTGCAACTATATGCTTTAAAATGGAATGTGTACGGGAAAGAAATAAATCTTCTCGTATAATCCTATTGATCAAGTCTGCACTCCTCCGTACGATGTCGTTCTACTACCTGAAAATACACACGTGAGCTAGCCGGCGGGTGTGTGCCGGAAACCTCTCCGATGCTTAAGTCAGTCAACTAGACAAATAGACAAAAGCGCTGTGTATTCGGGAATCAATGTTGCGTTACCTCTCCATAGGTGATGTTTGTGGGCTTTTATAGGTTCCGTGTGGCACAATCCAAGTAGGACTCTTACTCCTCCATGTAGAGTCCTCCTAGGATTCATACTCCTGAAAGACAATGCTTATCCTTCAACACCCCCTTCACTGCTTAAACCAAGTGAGATGGTTTTACCATGGCCGGACTCCAATGTGGCCGAGGTACGTATGGCTATGCTTAGCCGTAGAGCAGACCGAACTATCCTTAGTTCGGTTCATCCTTTTATTGCCCTTACCTTAGTTCCTCCTGTGCAAACCGTGGTAAGTCTAAACCGAGCTAACTTTTAGTAAGGTTTAGACCGATCTAACCGTACTGCGCCATAAACGGTATAAGCTTTAGTATGGTAACCGAGCTAACCTTCTTGGGACTGGAGTAACTTTTAAGCATCTTCATGACCGGAGTAACTTATGTGGCCATTTTACTCAGTCCTTCGCACTGCGGCTCATAACGGCCCATTTACCCAGCTCGGTCCAATTTAGAATATAAATTACCCTCTCAATTGCCCCTTAATTCCATCTGCATAGCATGATAGGAATTACTTGTCTACCAGCCGAGCTAATCAACTGAGCTAAAACCTTTTAAGCCTTTCCAGCAGTGCTAAAAATCCTTTTAGCCTTTCCAGCCGGGTTAAAAAACCCTTTTAGCCTCTTCAGCTGGGCTAATCTTGAGCTGTACTTTGTCCGGTCAAAAAGTCTCTTCAATCACTGAAACTGAATCGCTTCTCCTTCCCATGACACGTGGCGCGCTCTCATTGGCCTATTGCAGCTGTCACGCTGCCCTCGTACTTCGCGTGATTTGAACAGTTCCCGCCTTTTGCCCTTTCTCTATCCACAAAACAAAAAACCCTTTGTTTCTGAATCACTTACGCCATTCACTCCTCCTTCTCTCTTTTTGCTTCCATTGTTCTTCATCCTTTGCAACTGTGAAGCTCGTGCTCGCTGCTACTCTCTACTTCCATTTCTTCCTCTTTACCTGGTAAGTTTTTCAAATCTGTCTTGTTTTCCTTGTTTTTCGTATTTTTAATCCATAGCTTTAGGTCTGTGTTTTCGAAAAACACTTTCTTTCCGTTTTGCTGTGCCTTGTATTTTCTGGAAAATCTTAGCAATAGTGCACTTGAATACATATAATACCCTGTAGAACACTGTATTTGATCCAAAATCATGATGCAACCGAACTAGAAAGTTGTTTGTACTCAGTGTCACTGCAGCCAGACTAGCTAACCGAACTAGTACTTTATGCTACCCCATTAGTCCCAATAAGCCAAAGTACAATACTCTCCTTCACCGAGCTAATGAACCGGACTAGGGTATACAACAATACTGGGAAACCTCTACTCCGACCGAGCTATGCCTCGGGGCTAAACCAGCATTATTAGTTTTTAGACCGAACTAAGCAAGCTACCCCTAGAAGCTCAACTGGTTTAACAAGACTCTTGCACGCACCGAGATAACGAACCCCTTGTAGAAACCGAAATATCCAAACCTTTGCTCAAACTGGACTAAGACACGTAGTATTTCACATAGCCGAACTAAGTTTTCGATATATCTTTCCTTTATTGCTCTTTAGCACGGTCAGAAGATCTGTGCTTAACACTTCTGTTTTTCACTTTGCACACTTAGGTTGCCCAGGCACTCCTTTGAGCGCTTAACCGAGCTACTCAACCTTCCTCTGCGACCGAGCTAATCACAACTATACTTTATTCATAACTTAAAATAAAAATGGATAAATATAGGTTTTTAATAGAAACACCTGGTGGTTTAGCTGAATTCCGAAGGGAGTATAACATCCCTGACGATGTCCACCTCACCCTAGCCAAACAAGATACCATACCATGGGGAAATGAAGGCTTTGTACCCTTTACCCTCCTGTCCATAATAGAAACCGGACTAAGATTCCCCGTTCAACCCTTACTCTGTGAATTCCTTAGGCAGACCAGAATATGCCCAACCCAGCTTTCCACTAACTCATACCGTATAATTAACGGCATAGCCGAGCTAAACCGCCGAGCTGGCATTAATCTCGGCTTTGCCAAGATCTTCCATCAGTACTCCATAGGCTCAAAAGAAGATGCCTGGGTTTATTACCTAAGAATACGCTGCCGCCGAGAGAAAATAATAAAAGATACACAGGACAAAGACTTAAACGATGACGACTTCTTTTGGGTATCTGGGAATTTCGAAGATCACCAAGCCCAGATCCCTGGCCGTAGTATAAATTGGAATAAAGGAACCCCTGGTATAATTACTTCGGTCTCTTTGTATGCTTTTCTTTATTTTGGCTTCCTATTCTTGAACCGAACTAACAGTTGTCTTCTTTATGCAAACTCAGTCCATCTTCAATCATTGTACAGTTACCCCAACCTGAACACTCTCCGCGCTGCATTACGGTTCCCAGAAAGAAGTTGGGTGAAGCTGCTGAATTTCGAACCGACATACCGATATAGCAGCCGACGTAAGGCCAGAGTAACAAACTTTCTGCTAGAGGACGCCCCTGAACCAGACCCCACTTTACCCCAAATCAATCTTGTCCCTTTGACAGCCGAACAAGAAATGGCCAAAAGGAACAGAGTAAAGGCCCTTCTAACCGAAACAAACAGAGCCAAGATACCACCACCGAACCAGACCCAGGAAACCGTGGTGGCCCTCCCATCTCAACAACCCTCTTCATCACGCCCAAGCAAGCGCGCCCGGACTACGCCAACCGAGCAGCGTCTTGTTGATGAAGATGAAACAACTCTGCCTCCAAGTCCTCTACCGAGCCCTCAGCCAGAGCGCTCCGACCGATCTAGCTCCTCCAAATGAGCACCCAAACTTGCTTTCCAAAACCGAGATATTCAGGACACTAACTCAGTTGTCGCTGAAAAAGATCACCTGATGGCTTTTAACCTCGCCAAGAGTGTGTGCCTCCCAGCCGACATGGAGCACCACCAACACCTGACCGAACTAAGGGCCATCCGTTCGGCCACGAAATCTATGGTTCTTATAAGTAACTTCTTTTTTTGCCTTTCTTTTTTGCACAACTTTTATCTCGGTTTGATTACAAGTCCTCCCCTTCTTTTGCAGGCCATGCAGAAGAGCCATATCGCCCACAAGCGAGTGCTCGAACTACGTAAGACTACGAGGCAGGCGTTTGCCGAAATGGCTGAAAAAACGGCCGAACTAGAAGAGGCTAGGAAGCAGCTAGCCGAGCTAAGATCCGAGAACGGTCGTCTGACCGAACTCGTTAGCTCAACTGAGGCGGAGAAACAAAAGGCTGCAGCCGTGATCAAAGATAAATACCTGCGTGAGTTGGCCAAACTTGAAGGTAAGAAGAACGTTGAAATTGCCGAGCTGAAAAAGAAAGCTGAAGGCGCCAACGCTGAAGGTTTCAAGGAGGGAGAAGCCCTCTATATTCCTCAGTGTGAGGCCGCTAAGGATTTGTTCTTCAAATGCGACTGGAGGGCAGTAGTGGTGCAGCTTGGTTATGAACCTGAGACCGAGGTATACAATCCTCCTCAGTACTTCATACCGAGCTCCCTGACGAAGTACGCTGCATCCGTTCAGCAACAGTTTCTCTAGAGTTCAGACGACGATGAAGAAACCGAGCCTATTAATACTTCGGCCGTCAATGAACCTGCCGATCAATCAGCTCGGTTGGAGCCAGCAGTGGAAGATCTTACTGACGAGCTGACAACTGAAACCGCTCTTCTAGTAGATACCGAGCTTCCTCCTGAGACCGCACTACCGACTGATACCAGGTTTCAGGTTGACATAGATGCTGATCTAGATGATCTATTTAACTGATTTTGTAATTTCTTTTCTTTGTTTGTTAGATTTGTAACCAGGCTGGGGGCCCTTTGTCTGTAACTTGCTTTGAACTTCTATCAATGAAAAAATCTTCTTTTGCTCTAACTGTTATCTCGGTTTACTCTTTTATTTGTTTTCTAACTGTAATTTGAACGAAACACAGTATTCTTTGGCAACGAAACACAATATTCTTTGGCCGAGATATTTTATTCCGGTCTTTTAGCTGAGCAATCTGACTGAGCTTACTAGCCAACCACTCTTTAGCCGATATACTTACTTTGGCTGAAGAGTACTAAGAGTTGGTTTAATCCAGCTAACCACTCTTCAGCCTACCCCTTTACTTCGGCTGAAAAGTACTAAGAGTTGGTTTAATCCAGCCAACCACTCTTCAGCCTACCCCTTTACTTCGGCTGAAAAGTACTAAGAGTTGGTTTAATCCAGCCAACCACTCTTCAGCCCATACCCTTGCTTCGACTGAAGAGTACTAAGAGTTGGTTTAATCCAACCAACCACTCTTCAGTCTATACCCTTACTTCGGCTGAAGAGTACTAAGAGTTGGTTTAATCCAGCCAACCTCTAAGTTGGTTTTTCCAACCAACCTAGAATAAAGTGTTTGGTTTATTCCAACCAAACGTCCTGCAACCTGGATCCTTATCCTGGGCTTAGGAAGGGTGTTGGTTTAATCCAGCCAACCTAGAATAAAGTGTTTGGTTTATTCCGACCAAACGTCCTGCAGCCTAGATCCTTATCCTGGGCTTAGGAAGGGTGTTGGTTTAATCCAGCCAACCTCTAAGTTGGTTTTTCTAGCCAACCTAGAATAAAGTGTTTGGTTTATTCTGACTAAACGTCCTGCAGCTTGGATCCTTATCCTAGGCTTAGGAGGGTTCGCAGTTGGTTATTCCGGCCAACTGTGTTTTTAATGCCCCTAACTCACCTAACTTGGTAAAACAAACTTTTACAGAAGAAAACGTCTATACTGAAAAGAAAACTACTTGTTTTATTGAGAAATGAAATAATTACACATATAGAGGAAAAAAGCTAAAAATAAAATAACTTGAGATTGGCAGTATTCCATGGCTTGGGAATTGTCTTGCCGTCCTTGTCTTTTAAATGGTATGCCCCTTTGCCTGCTAATCCAACCACTTTGTAAGGTCCTTCCCAATTAGGTCCTAACTTGCCATCTCCCGGTACCGAGGTGTTTCCCATCACTTTGCGCAGCACCCAATCCCCAATCTTGAATTGCCTTGGATGTACTGTTTTGTTGTATTTCCTGGATAACTCTTGTTGGTATGAGGCAATGTGAATCAATGCTATGTCTCTTTTTTCCTCTGCAAGGTCGAGCTCCAATGCTATGGCTTCGCCATTCAAGTCTGGATCAAAATTCTCGCTTCGAATTGTAGGGAGGCCGACTTCTAGTGGGATTGCTGCTTCCATACCGTAGGCTAAGGAGAATGGAGTTTCTCCTGTTGACCGCCGAGGTGTGGTGCGGTAAGACCATAAAACATGAGGGAGCTCTTCTGCCCACTTGCCTTTGGCTTTCTCTAATCTTTTCTTCAATCCATCCAAGGTCACCTTGTTTGATGCTTCTGTCTGACCATTTGCTTGGGAATATGCTGGTGTAGAATTGTAGAACTCTATCTTGTACTCTTCACAAAAGCCCTTAAAGATTCTGCCATCGAACTGAGTACCGTTGTCTGATATTAGGGCTTTTGGTATGCCAAACCGAGTGATGATATTCTGCCAGACAAACTTCTTCACATCTTTTTCCTTGATTGATGCCAAGGCTTCTACCTCCACCCACTTTGTGAAGTAGTCAGTTGCTGCAAGAAAGAACTTCCTATTGCCTGGTGCTGTTGGAAGTGGTCCTACTTTGTCCAATCCCCACATTGCGAAGGGCCATAGGCTAGTTAGCGGTAGAAGTTCTCTGGCAGGTTGGTGTATTTGGTATGCGAACTTCTGACACTTTTCGCACTTTTTGACATACTTTTCTGAGTCTGCCTGCATGTATGGCCACCAATATCCTTGCGAAATTGCTCTGTATGCTAGTGATCTTCCTCCTTGATGGCTTCCGCATACGCCTTCCGCATACGCCCTCGTGTATCTCAAATAGGAATGCTTCCACTTTGTTGGGGTAAACACACTTTAGGTAGGGTTCTGAGAACGATTTTTTGTACAATGCCAAAGATAAGGAGAGCTAAAATCGCTGCGACTTTGCTCTTATTCTGTTGGCCTCTTTCTTTTCTTCTGGTAGGATGCCGTCTTTTAAGAACAGGATGATGGGATTCATCCAAGAAGAGCCTAGCTCCGTGCAACGTACCTCTTCTGCTTTGGGGTCTTCAATGCTTGGTCTAGGTAGGTAGTCGATCAGCAATGGATGAGGGATGGAGGTGTCTGCCATTGAGGCAAAGCCTGCTAGCTCGTCTGCTCTGTTGTTTTCTTCCCTGCCGATCTGTTCTATCCTCACTACTTCAAATTTTTTGATCTTTGTTCTGACCAACTCTTGGTATTTGGCCATCCTGTCATCCTTTGCTTCGTAGTCGCTAGATATTTGGTTTACCACTAGCTGTGAGTCACTATAAACCATTAACTCGGTGGCTTTCATGTAGAATACTGATTTGAGGCCTGCCAGAAGCGCTTCATACTCCGCTTCGTTGTTTGATGCTGGGAAGCCAAGGTTGATTGCCTGCTCCACTACTAGGCCGTCTGGAGAGATGAGGACTATGCCAAGCCCTACTCCATGCCGGTTGGATGCTCCATCCACGAAGAGCTTCCACATCTCTCCAACGAACAACTTCCAGCAAGTGGAGGGATCAGATGATGCCTTGGGATCTTCCATGTTGCTGGTGTTTTCTTTAAGGTCCATGCTTGCTGTCTGCCCCTCGCTATCTGATTGTACCAAGTCTTTATTTGCTGGTGAGTCTGGACTTGGTGTAGCATAGTTTGCTTCTTCCTTCCTTGCTCTACTTTGGTTTGCCTTATGGCCTGACTGAGTATCTTATACCGGGGGTTGCGCTATTCCGGCGTCAACTTCCATTCCTAGTTCGGCTGTTTCAGTCAGGTCGACTGGGTAGATATTTTCCTGGTGTGAATTCTACGAAAAAATCTGCCAAAGCTTAAGCCTTTATCGCGGTCCTGGGTTGGAACTTGATGTCGTATTGTCCCAACTCTACCGCCCACTTCAGAATTCGCCCAGAAAAGTTTGCCCTTTCAAACAAAGCTTTTAATGGGAAGGCTGTGAGGACAACTATGGTGTGGGCGTGAAAGTAGTGCGACAACTTCCTTGAGTCCATCATCAAGGCTAAGGCCAGTTTTTCCAGTGGCAAGTACCTCGTTTCGGCGCCCAACAATGTCTTGCTGACATAATAGATGGGCAAATGTTGGATTCCTTCTGCGCAGACCAACACTGCGCTAATTGCGTGCTGCAAGACTGCCAGGTACAAGAAGAGTTCTTTTCCAGGAGTTGGGGTTACAAGTAGTGGTGGAGAAGACATGTATTCTTTTAAGCTTTCCAGAGCGCGGTCACATTCATCGTCCCACTCAAACTTGGCTTTTAGAGCATGGAAGAATGGTCGTAGTCTATCTGACAATCGGCTTATGAACCGATTGAGCGCAGCTGCCATGCCGGTGAGATGCTGCACTTCCTTGACTGAATTTGGCCTCTCCAGATCCTGAATTGCCTTGATTTGAGAGGGGTCTGCCTCAATACCCCGGTTGGTCACCAGGAAGCCTAGGAATTTGCCAGATCCTACTCCGAACGCACACTTAGACGCATTGAGGCGCAACTTGTGCTTCTTCAGGATCTCAAACATCTCACCTAGGTCCTTGAGATGGTCATTCTCATCCTTGCTCTTGACCACCATGTCGTCGATGTAAGCTTCCATTGTTTTGCCTAACAATGGCTCAAACATCTTGGTGACCATCCGTTGGAATGTGGCCCCTGCGTTCTTTAGGCCAAAGGGCATGACCTTGTAACAGTATAGTCCTCTTGGAGTTGTAAAGGACGTGACCTCCTGGTCCGGTTCATACATGGCGATTTGATGATAGCCTCTGTATGCATCCAGAAAGCTAAGTCGGTTGTGCCCCGCCGTTAGGTCTACCAGTTGATCTATCCGTGGTAGAGGAAAGCTGTCTTTTGGGCATGCTTTGTTGATTGTTTTGTAGTCAACGCAGACACGCCACTTGTCATTCTTTTTTGGTACTACGACTGTGTTGGAGATCCATCTTAGGTAGTGCACCTCTCTGATTGCTCCCGCCTCCAGCAGGTTTCCTACTTCTTCCGCCACTATCTTGGCGTGGTGGAGTGCCGATCTGCGTGTGCGGTGAATAATTGGTCTGGCGGATGGGTGGACATTGAGTTGGTGACAGATGAAGTTTGGATCAATGCCTGGCATGTCGTATAGAGTCCAGGCGAATACTTCGATGTTAGAGGTCAAAAATTCCAAGACCTCTAATCTCTCAGTGCTGGATAACGACGAACCGAGCAAAAAGAACTTATCCGGGTTCTTTTCATCTATTCTTACCTCTACCAAGTCTTCCACCACTTTTTGATTGGCCGCTTTGCCTACATCTGCGAACAATTCATTGCTCTCGGGTTCTTCTACCGAATGAACATATCCCTTGGCAGCGCAGCTGCTATTGACCGTAACAAAGCATTGCTTGGACATGATTTGGTCTCCAAAGACCTCTTCAATTACCCTGGCATCGTTGGGGAATCACATTACTTGATGGTAGGATGACGCTACCGATCGCATAGCATGCAGCCATGTTCTTCCCAAGATTATATTGTAAGTGAAGGGGACTTTCAACACCCAGAACTCCACTTGTTTTGTTACGCTTCCTGCTTTGACTGGAAGAATTATTTTGCCGACTGGCCACTCTGGCATTGAATTGAATCCAATCAGGGGAGATATGGCTGGTGCCAAGTCTTTGTCTTGTAGCTTCAGTTGTTTGAATGTTTCGTAATATATTATCTCACATGAACTACCTTGGTCTATCAAAATCCGCTTGACGTCAAAATCCTTGACTCGGAGAGTGACAACCAGGGCATCGTTGTGAGGACAATATATCCTCGCCAAATCCCTATCTGAAAAAGACATGATGTTTATGGCCTCTGTCTTCCCCTTTTTTATGGTAGGTTGTGCACTTAGTACCTCTTTTAAGTGCTCAGCCTTCTTGATTGACCCTTTGAGCTCGCATACACGCTCAGGTTCGAAGACTCCATGTATCACATTGATTATGCCTTGAGGTGGGGCGTCAATTGGCATCTCGTTGGGGTTATTGTGGTCCTGGGGGGCTGGTTGCGTCCCTCCTTCAATGTATTTATCCAGGTGACCGGCTGCCACCAACTCCTCCAGGTGCTGCCTCAATGGCGTGCAATTCTCGGTGTGGTGCCCCTTTTTTTTATGGAAGGTGCATCGCGACCTTTCGTCGTAGTCCTTCTGAGCTTCCCCTAGCTTGGCTGGCCATCTGACAAAAGGCTTATCTCGTATTTCACTTAGAATTCGGTAGATCGGTTTTTTGAATACCGTGGTTATAGCAGTGCGGACCCTTAACCATCTTTTGTCCTGGTCTTTCCCGTTGTCTCGCCTACCTCGTCCGTTTCTACTCGGACGGTCTACCGCGTTGACCTTTGCTGAGGCCTTTTTCTCTGGTACTGCGGTCGTGCCAAATTTTGTTTTGGCACGTGCACCAGCCTCCTCCACCCTGATGTGCTGATGCACTCTTTCTATCAAGGCTTCCATGGTGAGGGGAAGTGTCATGGTGATTGAGTCCCTTAGTCTGTTCTCGACTGGAAGGCCTCTTTTGTATTGCGCAATGGCGAGATTGGTAGGGCAATCCCCAATCTGATTGAAGGTCTCCCAGTAGCGACTATTGTAGGATCTTAAGGTCTTCTTGTCGCCCATGTCTATGGAGAGTAGCTGGTCGATTTCCATCGGGGTTTTAGTGTTTGTTTTGAACCTTGTTACGAATGCCTTCGCCAATTGCGCCCAGGAGGCTATGCTGCATTCTGGAAGTTTTTCAAACCAAGTCAAGCTTAGGTCGCCAAGGCTAGATGGGAAGAGGATGCACATTAAAGCCTCGTTTCGCCGGTATACAGCCATGACCTGGCTCAAGTGGCTCAAGTGGCTCAAGTGTGAGTAGGGGTCCGTCTTTCCCTCATATGAAGTGAATTTGGGCTGAAGGAAGCCTGAGGGTAAGGGTGCGCTTTCAATCGCCGGTGCGTTTTCAATCGCCGGAACGAACGGCGAGGTCTGCAGCCTTGCTAATGCCTTGTCCGTCGGCTCGTCGGCAAGGCGCGGTATTGGCATTCCAACCTCGACGCTTCCATGCGTCCGAGGAGCCAACCGCTATAAGGCAGAAACTCTATGTGGATCGCGTGCCCTGGCGTCCTCCTTTCATCGTGCCTTCTCCTCAAGCACGGTTCGTAAGTCGGATGATCTGGGAAACTCCGTCTGTCTGGATCTTGTTTGGTGCGTATGCGAGGGCCAATAGGTGCTTCCTTCAGTGTATGATCTCTCAGATCTCGTCCTCTCAGACCTGGAGTGACGAGTGGAGTGACGAGTTCTGGAAGACCTAGATTGAGTATCGCCTGTCCTGAGGCTTCTGCTCTCTGCTTGTGAGGGTGTGGTATTCCTACCACGACCTTCCGAGTGGCGAGGGAGCGTCTTGCTTGTGCACCCCTCTTCTGTCGCCACTCCTTTTCCCTTCATCTGGCGCTTTAGAGATTCCATGTCCACCGCCATCCGTCGTATCAATTCGTCCTGCTCCTTGACGGGATCCTCCAAAGCTTGAGGATCAATCCTCCGCCTTTGTCTCTCTGGACTCTGTGAACGAGAGTGACGGGGGCTGTTAGTCCGCCTTCTCCCTTTTGTATCCCTCCTGGGATTCTGTCTTTGTGGCTCCAAGTCTGCCATAGGAGGGATAGAAGGTAGGCCTTCGCGCCTCGCACTCCCTTCTAGAGTTTGTCCGTCAATGGCGGACTGTGGTAAATCTTCGTTGTACGCCATTGATTCTAAGGAGGAAAAGCTTGATCAAGAGGTTTTGTTCTTGTCTGAATTCCCACAGACGGCGCCAATTGTACGGGAAAGAAATAAACCTTCTCGTATAATCATATTGATCAAGTCTGCGCTCCTCCGTACGACGTCGTTCTACTACCTGAAAATACACACGTGAGCTAGCCGGCGGGTGTGTGCCGGAAACCTCTCCGATGCTTAAGTCAGTCAACTAGACAAATAGACAAAAGCGCTGTGTATTCGGGAATCAATGTTGCGTTATCTCTCCATAGGTGATGTTTGTGGGCTTTTATAGGTTCCGTGTGGCACAATCCAAGTAGGACTCTTACTCCTCCATGTAGAGTCCTCCTAGGATTCATACTCCTAAAAGACAATACTTATCCTTCAACACCCCCCTCACTGCTTAAACCAAGTGAGATGGTTTTACCATGGCCGGACTCCAATGTGGCCGAGGTACGTATGGCTATGCTTAGCCGTAGAGCAGACTGAACTATCCTTAGTTCGGTTCATCCTTTTGCTGCCCTTACCTTAGTTCCTCCTGTGCAAATCGTGGTAAGTCTAAACCGAGCTAACTTTTAGTAAGGTTTAGACCGATCTAACCGTACTGCGCCATAACCGGTATAAGCTTTAGTATGGTAACTGAGCTAACCTTCTTGGGACCGGAGTAACTTTAAGCATCTTCATGACTGGAGTAACTTATGTGGCCATTTTACTCAGTCCTTCGCACTGCGGCTCATAACGGCCCATTTACCCAACTCAGCCCAATTTAGAATATAAATTACCCTCTCAGAATGTTTATACTGACAAAGAACAAAAAAATCTAAAGAAAATTTAAAATATAACCATGAAACAATAATCAGTAATCAAATGCATGGATATTGGAGCAATAAAGTTATTCTTAATTTATTTTTTTTTAAAAGTTCATGGTTGGAGGTAAAATTCAAAGAGACATGTACAACTAATAAACACGTGAATAATATGTGGGATATTTGTTTCAAGAACTGGATTTTATCTGCACTAGTTTTTTTATCTGTGTTATGTAACGGATTGCGTTTGAAATTTCTTTGTTATGTAAAATTACTTTAATAAATTATGTCTTTTTTCCAAAATGTATTTTTGCAAAAAAAAAAAAATATATATATATATATATATAAAAATGAAAAAAAAGAAAAAGAAAATTAAGTTTTGTTGTCAGCTTCTCAACCCATTCTATGATTCAAATAGAATCTCTCTCAAAGTACATAAATCTCAAACATTTGTATAAATGTGTATATAATATACATATCTATAGTGCGATGTTTCATTGCAAAGAATTTGAAGTAGCATTTTCATATTTACAAAAACACAAACCCATCGAAATTCACAAACTTAAATCTATCTAACCCTTCAACACAACACCGACATATAACCCAACATATAACAAAAATTGTGAATAAATCAAATATATATTATATAGTCTTGTAGTTCATTTCAGAGAATTCGATGCAATACTGTCATGTATGCAAAAGAACGCCAACCCAAACCCATCAATTGATCAAAGTCTTTGGGAAAATAAAATTTTAAAAAATAATAAAGAAAAAAGAAGATAAACACGTATACACGCCCCAATCACAAATAATAAAAATAAGGATTAAATCAAAATAATATATACTACATATCAAAAATAAGGATTAAATCAAAATAATATATACGATATGTGTGACAAAGGAATTCAAAAAAGGAGGGAGTGCTTCTCATTTAAATAAATAAAAGAGAATTTATAATTAAAATTAGAATTAAACTAAGTTCAAAAATATTATATTGGTAAGTAACTAAATTTTAATTTTTTATATAACCATAACATTGGTTTGGTTTTGAGTTTAAAAATTTAGAATTGATCATGATTGAGTTGCTTCTACATATAGTGTCAACCCAAACCGAATCGACCCATACATTATTTTTAAATCTTCTATGATGAACTATAACAAACCTCATTAGGTTGACAAACAATAACAAAATTTTACCCCAACTTAATACAAAAGCAATACTTTATATATTTTGACAGTTCAAAGAGTTGTCAAAGTTTTAAATTTATAATATCCATTGATAATCAATTGTTAAAGAATTTGATCAATTGAAATAAATAATATTAAATTAGTCAAAATTTATGCTACAAATATAATCTCACATATATGGAGATGATAATAATAATAATAATAATATGGAAATAATTCATAAATTAATAGAAAGACAAATTTTTAGGAGCAAAAACGTTATTAACTTTTAAAGAAAAATTGTAGCATTATTTTAACAAAAAGACCACAAAGAAAGAAAGATACGAAGAAATTAAAAAGATACAAAAATCTTGAGATCCAAAGCAAAATATAGAGAGTTATATACCATTTATTTAACAAAGGGAAAATGAAAATACCATAAAAAGAGAAAAGGCAGAGTTTTAAAAGTATAAAAGTCTCTCAATTAAGGATGACACATGTCAATTAACTAGATTGACACATTGAGGCTTTTTAGAGCATTCTAACATAAAGTTCTACTTTACCTATATTATATATGATATATATCCGTGGTGGGCTTTATAAGTTTTTCAAATTCTCTTAAATTTATATTCTCTCTTCAACATAAGATGTGTCAATCACCACATAATGTGCCAAAATAAATAATTAATAAATGAGAGTTGACACATATGAAATGTGAGAGTGTTTAGGGCAAAGAAACATGAAAAATAAGGACAAAAGATCTCATGGCCAAAAAAAAACTAGTAAGGTGACATTTACATGAAAATGCTAGAGAAGAGATTTCATGTACACTATGCAACAATTAATTCATAATTTCATTATAAATGTTATATACTCAGAAAAAATATCAAGAAAAATATCTAAATTTAAATTGATGGTGTAGATTTAAATTTAGTGTGACGTGGGTATTATTCTAAATACGTAGCATTGCGATAATTTGATGTACTCAGATAGAAACAGATGCTCTAGATGGAAGAAGAGAACACTACTAGAAAATTGACCTTTTGCGTCGATTTTTTTGCGACTGTCTGATTTGCCGTGGCAAAAAAAAAAAAAAAAGGTTCCTATTTTCTTTCATTTATTTGCGCCCTTTTCTTAGTTTTGCCCTAGCAGGCTCACTCAACTCTCTCTCTCTCTCTCGTTCTTGCTTTCTGTCTCGCTCTTCCTCTCGCTCACCTACCAATCGTTGTCTGAAGAACTCCACCAGTATGAATCTCTCCCTCCATCTCTCAATCTCTCTGTTTCTGTCTCGATCTCTCTTCCTCTCTTGATCTCTCAATCTCTCTTTCGCACAATCTCGTTCTCTCTCTGTATCTGTGTACACCTCTCGCCACAATTTGCTCGATTCATCGCAGAGAAACCCTAACTCTGCTAGTGGACCGCATTGAAATGGTCTGTTGGAGTTCTCAAATACAGTAGAGTAAGCTCACCTATCATGCATTTCATCTATCTCAAAATTGACTTACATTACACACACACACGCACAGACAATCTTTGAGCTTCATTGTGTACAAATCAGGTACTAACTCTCTTCAAATTTCCTCTGTTTTTTTATTCAGTTTGTTTCGATTTGTTTCATATTTGTACTTGATCTGGTTTTGTATCTGAGAATTCCTTTATTTTTATTTTTTGCACTATAATAATACATTTTTTTGTTAATTTGTTTGTTCTCATTTGAGTTTGAAACTGCGTTTGATCTGGTTTTTTAGATTAGAGTTCTTTGGTTTATCGTGATTAATTTAGTTATCTTTAGATTCAGTATTTTCTTTTCTTTAAAAAAAAAATAAGTTTAGAAATGGTTTTCATAATTTCTTAATGTAATCCTGTTTTAGTATAGATTAATCTGATTAACATTCATCAGATTTAGGTTTAACTTAATGTAATCCTAAAAGTTAAAAAAAAAATAAAAAAAATAAAAATGATGAGTTATCTGTTCTTTGAACGTCTAAGAGAGCCTCCTTTTTTGTTCGTGTGTTGATATATTTGTTTTACATTTAATCCTAATTGAAGTTTGTTTTTTCTATTTCATTGCGCTAGTTATCTCTTTTGACAACTCTATTTTTCTATAACTCAGATTAGAAGTTTGGGAGCCAAAGCTGGAGTTGTCCTAAATCCTGCCACACCTCTAACTATAGTAGAATATGTCCTTGATGGTAAGATCTGTTTCTTTGCGAAGGTAGTCCTTGTAGTGAAGTTTTTGAAGGACTACTCTCTGAGAAGGATTTTCTCTGCTGAGAATCCTTTTCACTTGATAGTTTTTTCCTTTTTGGATACACATGACCAAAAACAAAATGAAAAGGCGATCGTGGCAACTTTGGTCATCAAGATAAGATCTTAATTCTTATATAAATTGGGAGACAACATATTAGTAAATTAATTTAGCAAGATTACTTACCTTTTGTGCATACTAAATTTGATATTGGCCAAACTGCCATACATTTTCCTATTAAAAGCTCCATGGAGAAGATATTAGTGTTAGAAAAGTCTTCATGTTATCATTTAGGTTAATATGGTCACATGGAATGGAATGTCGAAATGATCTTCTTTGCTTGTTAACAGTGGTTGATCTGGTCTTGATTATGTTGGTGAACCCTGGATTTGGTGGGCAGAGCTTTATTGAGAGCCAAGTTAAGAAAATCTCAAATTTAAGAAGAATGTGTGCAGAAAAGGTATTGCATTCTCATTTCCAAGTGCAAGATACTTTACCGGAAAGGAAACAATAACATTTTTTGTTTGTTTTTGTTTTGCAGGGTGAACCCATGAATCAAAGTAGATGGTGGAGTTGGTCCCAAAAATGCATATAAGGTCCGTCATTTAAAATCATATTGTCCTTTTTCTAATGCGAGATCCGCCCTAAGTAGTGTTATCTTCGGTGGATTTTTGTGCTGCCTAAGAATGTCTGTGAGCAAGTCGAGCAAGTATATTTGAATTTATAGTTATGTGTATTAAGAAAAGATGTGCACTAAGACTCAAGAATTTAAACCACACTACGATAAAATAAAATAAAATAAATCTCATCATGGCTTATTGGAACAGAACAAATCGTCTTATGATAATGTGTAAAAAAAATCAGAGTGTTTGTCTCTTGTCAACATCCTCTTCTTCTTCATTTTTGTTTATTTATTTAACATGTTATTTAACATGTTTATTCTTGTAGACATCCTCTTCTTCTTAACATGCTTAAGACAACTTTATTCTTGAAAATATGTTGACAGGTAGCACGTCGGCCAGATCCCATTGAAGATGCCATGGTTATACAAGAAGTTAGAAAGAAGGTTGGCCACCAGATTAACCTCCGTGCTAATGCAAATCGGAAAAGGACCTATGAAGAAACAGTTCTATTTGGTTCTTCTGTGATGAATTGTGGCCTACAGTATATTGAGGTATACTTCAAGTACAATTGGCTATTAATCCTTGTTGGTCAACAGAATGGATTGTGTTAGGTTTATTTGCTAGTAAAGAGATTTTCTTTTGATAGGAATTGCATAGAGATTTTTGGTACTTCATAATACTAAATTGTGGTAATCACATATTACTAGATTGACTATTTATTCTCATGGTTCATTTTCATTTGAGTGTTTATTTAACTGCTTTTAGTGCATTGATCCCTATTAGTAGTTCATTGACATAGTTTTGAATAACTTGTTGGAGGTTTCTAGTTATTTAGCTGTCTCTGTGCAACTCTATTAGTTATTAGTAGTTCATTGACATAGTTCTGACTATGCATATACATTTATTCATAAACAAATCAAATGATAAGTAAGTGAACAGTAAAATGCTAACTACAAATACTATATTGTAGTTTGTATGAATTGAGATATTGAAATTTATTAGTACAAGTTTCTTTAGCCAACACAGTCTCACGTGTTTATTTGGTAGAACAGTAGAACATCATAGGAAGAAACACGAGTCAGTTGCAAAATTTCAAACACATGCTGGTCATACAAAAGCATACGTCATATCTGTGATTGCTGAATTTGCCACAATCTGTCACTAAGCATGTATATATATCTATCCTCTTTTAGTTTCATACCATAAAGTAGTACAAGTTATATCATTTCTGCAATATTTATGAGCAAGTAAATACTAAGTGCTCTAAAATTGGCAATTTCCATATATATGCTTAAGAGCCTAAAAATTTCAGGTGAATTGGAGGCTAGAGTTGGGTTCAACACTAGTGTTGCAAGAGGTCTAATTGAGGAAGCGAAATGCGTAAATGCAGATTTTCTTGTTGTTGGTCACTCAAGAAACAGGTATAGATTCTGATCGAGTTCAATTCATATACTTTGGTTTAATAGAATATGTTTTAAATAGTTTATTCGTGTTTTGCCATTAGAATTTCACGCGAAATCACGAGGTACTGTTTTGAGCATGCCCCGGAAGGCTGTTCAGTGGTCTCACTTAGGAAATGTGCTGTACCACAACAAAATTCAGATTTAAATACTCTGCATATTGAAGGTTAGTTCATTTCAAAAACTTGAAATTTCGATGAATTTTTATATTATTTTAAATTGGATGTGCTCTAATAATCAGTTCTAATGTAGCAGAGCATTGTCAAATGATTTCAAAGTGGTCAAATGAAAATGATCGTATGGACAAGTCCTCGGTCACAAAAACAAAGAGAGAAAAAATGTTTTCACCAAGAACAGTGCTAGATGTATGCAAAGGAGAATCAAATAGCACTGGAGAAGATAGCTCTAGTTTTAGGGATTCAAGCATAACAGAGTCCTCTCCTCTGTCTCTTGAGTTAAAAAGGGAATCCAATTGTCTTTCCCCCTCATTATTTATTCATGATTTGATATGAATTATATTCATTGGGGAAAAAGTCAGAAACATGAACCTAATTTGGTTAATTATTATTCTCGAGAATGCGTTTACAAAGAACACCAATTGTCTTTTCATCCTTTTGATTTTTATTATTATTATGACCAATCATTTTTCAAAATCTAATACTAATATATTGACACGGTTTTTGAGCTACGTGTTTCACTTAGAGTAGATTCTCATGTACCTGTTTTGAGTCATATTAGTGATTCTGTGAGCATCGCCAACTAGTGAAGCCTTTTGCAGGAGCTGTCTACAGAACTTTTTCAGATTTGCAGGGCAAAGTGATTTTCAAATAATTCATTTCAAATCTGAGTCTCTTTTTATTGGAACTCCCATGATCTCAAAGGTGCACTCTTTTCTCTTCTTTCTTCACTTCTCTTTAATGGGTATTTGATAGTTTTTTGTCTTTGTTGTTTTGGATCTTGTGAGTTTCGTCTTTGTTGTTGTTGTATAAAAAAATCCTAGATGTCCAATTGGAACTGAGATTGAAGAATCTACTATAATTTATAGGTTTTTGATGATGGGTTGTGGAAATTTTGAATTTTTGAAGAATCTACTATATCATATTGTCTCTGTTCTGGTTTTCTACTGGATTTACTCCTGCAGACTAGCATCTTATAGATTGTGGATCACCCTGCAAAAATTATACTTTTAAATACAAAATGAAGGAATTTAAAAAATATATATTTAATTATATTATTACAGTTTTTTGACGAGTCTATTTGGTTTCAAAAGATTTAGTAACTTTTTATTTACAGTTGCCCCCAATAAACTCAACTCATATATTATTTTATTTTCAGAATTTCAATAGTTGGGGTTTCACACTTTGAAGAATGACTCTGTCTCTCTAAATTTATAATTGTGTTTAACTACATAGCATTTTATAGTATGAAGGCAGCTGGCTGAGTTTGATATATGTTTTTGCAGATTTTGTTGAGAGAATAGTTGATATGATCGAGCGGGTGATGTTGGGAGCCAAAGATTATGTTGCACTTTTTTTTTTTTTTTTTTTTGAAGACTTGAATTTTTTAGTACAGTGTATTTAAGGATGGTTAATGGATAATGTCTATTATAAATTTAATTAATTTGTTAATTTTGTTATTTTTCATTAACAAAAAATTGTTTGGTGCTTGTAATTGATTTTTTTTGTTGTAGCAAACCCGTATATGATTTTTTTTTTGAAGAAATAATTATTTGAGACAGTAAAACAATGGTCGCTAAAAGTGTTTTTTATTATTTTTTATTTTTTTGCGACGGCATAATAGCTGTCGCAAAAAGTAGTTTAGGTGGTCGCAAATAATTTGCGACCGTTACTTTGCCGTCGCAAAAAGTATTTGTCACCCCCACATTTGCGTCCCCCATTTGCGGTCGCATAGGCCGTCGCAAAAAGTCTTTTGCGACTGTATTTTTATTATTTGCGACGGCTTGTGGCGATCGCAAAAAATGTTTTTTTTAAGTAGTGGAAGGACTAGCATGAGAGAAAAGAGGCTGTCAAACTAGCCAAGATGAATGCCTGCAGAGAACCAAACAAACAAGGACTAATGATCAATGGGTGGCTGCAGGCAAGTCATCCTTGGCTACCAAACTAGACTCTTGCCTTCATGTAAGACCTCTCTTCCTCTCTCTCTACTATTACATACCACTTCAAGCTCTCCAAATTACATTGCAAAATGCTTATTGTGTGTGTCTGTATTTATAGAGGCTCAATTAGAGAGAATAGACATCTGATTCGGATTCAGTAGTTTCACACAATAGTTTGGTTCTTCTTTCTTTCCTATTCTTTGTGATCTTCATTCAACCTCTCATTTGCATATGCATGAGTAGTGAGTGCATCATGTACCTTGCATGCCCATAAAGGGGAATATATTCTATTTTTATATATTTTTTTAAAAAAGTAATGAGGAACCAATTTGTGCGTGTCCTTCTTGACCTTCCTGCTTTGGATACCTGATGGATATATGGAATTTCAACAGTAAATGGATATAAGGAATTTCAACAGTAAAAAAAATAAAAATAAATAAAGGATACCTTCAAAGCCTTCTTTCTTAAGACCACAAAATTGGTTTGATGGATGAATTACTTTTTTATCAAGCGTAATGTCTGAATTTGAGTCTTATTGATTGTAAACACTTCACTTTCTTAATTCCTCTCCTACGAATTAAATATGAAAAAAAAAAAAAAAAAAAAAAAAAAACTAAAAACTAAAAACTTCTTTATGACTCCAGTCACCATTGGATTGCACATTGGCAGCCCAACTTGCACCGCCATGCACCAAGTCAATTTAGCTGAACTTTCAACTCCTTCTAGTCATGCCATGTTTTGCCTTACTGGCTCAACCGGTGAGTAATAGGATCCCCCCCCCCCCCCCCCCCCCCCCTTCTTTTTTTTTTTTTTGTTGTATGCATTTCTAATATTTTTTACACTTTCGTATTTAGATTTATATACAAATCATATATACATTTAAAATCTGTTATGCCTTAGTTTTGTAAAAGACAATATTTTTAAAACACAATATATTTTTTACTAATTTCAATACACTTTTACTTGAAATATTTTTTTATACATTTTCCAACATCAAACAATACGTAAAGGCACTTGTTAACATTTGACAACTTATTATAATCAATGCAAAAGAAAAGGGTTATTTGGTATCCCACGTGCCATTACGTTAAATGAATCGAAATTATTTATTTGATTCATCAGTAATTGAAAAGACGAAGGTGCTTATATTGACTTTGTGTATTTCTTTTTCATTAAAATAAAAAGGAAATCTTCATATTTTTTTTTTTTTTTTGGTAAACAAGAAATCTTCATTTTATTCCAATGTTTAGGCCTATATATGACCGAACCCTCCCTTTGTGCTTTCGTACTTCTCTAACCCTTCCTATTCATGTTTGGATTTTTGACTTCTACTAAAGGAAACAAGAAAATATTTTAAAATGTCGTACTAGGAATTTACATCTAAATGCCATCTAGAAATCTTTGCTTTTTAAAATAAATAAATAATAAAAAAAAATATCAAGATTGATTCTCTGAGTTGCCCCAATTGATTAACCACTTTTTTTCTTTTTCTTTTTTTTTTTTTTTTTTTGATTCAGATGAAAACATAAAACAAAGAACGGTCTCAAAACAAACAGTTTAGAGGGCTAATCCCTCTCAAAATGAGCTCCAGTCATATCCTCTATGAGCAAAGCTGTTACAGCTTCTGGGGGATCCACTAGAAGCACCACATGTTCATCTTGTGCCACTCCTATGTTTGCCAATCGATCAGCAACTCTGTTTCCTTCCCTCAGTGTGTGACTCGGTGTACAATTACATCTTTTCATTAAGAACTTTGTATCTTCTATGATGGCCTTGTAAGGAGAGTTATGGCTTGGCCCATCTTGAATTAACTTGATGGCTTGATTGGCATCAGTTTCAATTTCTACATCCATGGTGCCTCATTTGAGTAACCACTGATATCAAAGCTTTTGCCACTCAAAAACAGAAATTTGTTCATCCATAAATTCACATTTTAAGCTCATAACAATAAGTCCACATTTCTCAGAAGAACCAAGTCCATCAACTTCTATTTTAACAGCCCACCTTGCCCAAAATAAAAATAAAGCACTTGATTTTTCTAAAAAGCATACTGCTAATATGTTCTCAAATATCAACTGAATTGAGAGTTTATGCACTGCTAAATATCTCCTTGAACTCATTCGCCATCCATAAGCCTTGGTTTGGATCATGGATCCATGATCCAAACACAGCCTAAAAAAATATCTCCATTCTGAGTGCAACTTGGGATGGAGCAATAGAAGGAATTTGACCACAAGACCCATTAGGGAATAGCTGCCAACTCATTGACCCTTTGTAGATCCATTGGAGATTATGGCCACCATGAACGTGGGGTGAACAACCCATGAATGGCTAAGAAAGAACAACAAATGTCCAGCATCTGATATTTCAGATAGCTTGCTTGATGTAGAGCACATGGATCAATTTTTCAACTGTGGAATAGCTGCAGTACATGCTTTATACCAAGGCATTACCATCATCTCCGCATGGATGACAAAGATAAACCTTGTAGGAAAGTATGTGAAAGTGGAAACATATCCTGTCCAGAGTCCAAGCATTTGGTCAACTCTTTAATTTGATGTGCTAACATATAAACTTCATCCGCTTGTATCTTTGTTACCCATTCTTCTATCATCCTGCATAAAGCTCGATTCTACATCATTCCATTAAATAACAGAGACAAAATAATGCTGTATTATGTGTGAATAGTTAACAAATTTAGACAATCACGTAAAAAATCATTTTTTAAGACATGATAATTGCGAAGTATATCCATGAAAACAAAATTGAAGAGGCTTGTAGTTACAAAGAAGAGTTCTGTTAATCATTTTCCATCTCGATTCTTTCACATAATACCTAAGAAGAGGGCTAGCAAGAAATTATATATCCCTAGGAAATATAACAGATTAGAAAACAGGTTTAAAAACACATGATTAAGGAACATACACAAAATGATGACAAGTTGAGAGCATTTTTCGTTCGTCTAAAAAAAAAGATTTTGAAATTCAGTTAAAGATAAACACAATTCAGATAAAAAAAAAAATGATAGAAACAAGAAGTTGAGCCACCAGAAATCCACCAAGTCAGAGAATCTCAAGTACTCATGTATAGTGTAGCAGGTAAGAACAGACAAACATCCCAATGTAACAGAATTTGTACTAACCTTAATTGAGATTCACTACAGCTACTGCAGTCCGAAAATAACACCTTGATTGCAGGGAACAGATCTACCTTTCCAACTGGTTCTGTTTTGTTGTCTGTCCCGAAACAGTAACTATTGCAATGAAATGAATTAGAATTTAAGAGAACTATTTGCAACATAGCAGACCCAGTTTGCAGATCCCTAACAACAGTTCGGAATGATAATTCATGTTCTGCATTTTCCAATAGTTGATTTGTGAACATCTTTTCCAAGGTATACTTCCTGTCCATGACAACGAAACTAGTTTGTGCATCAAATCAATGCCTTCTCCACAAATACTTATTGGAACAATTAAAAAGGAAAAGAAAAAAGTTTCTCGTCGCTAACAAGATATATGGGCTTTAACTTTATACTTATTTTTTCTGTTCTTTGTCTTTCCTAAATCTATGACTTGTGAGACGTGGCAGTTCCAAATTAATCACAGCTATGTGGAACATCAATAATAGCTAAAAATAATATAGAGAACTTTTTTTTCAAGGAAGCAAAAGTGAACTCTATCCAATACCCATTCATCACAAACCATAATAGAAACTGCGCTTGAATGAAAGGGACTGCACCATTGATTTCTCAAGTTACATACTCAAATAATTGTTTCATCTCTCCAACACAGTATTTATATCATCTTATTCCACTAATAACATTCACAAAATCTCCAAGACATACTTTCAGTTCTCAAACACAAACTCAAGAGGTTAAAAAGAAGCTTTTCTGTCATGAGACATTTTATTCTCTCAAACAGCACCACACATTTTTGTATGACGTGTTTGACAGCTATAAAATACAATCCAAAAAAAAGTACTTACATCTATAGTTATCAGAATTTCGATCTTGATCTTACAATCCATTTGAGAACAATCAATCTAAAAAATTCTTTATAAGTAGGATCTTTCGATCCTGGTAATGGGATCTTATAGGATCATGGAATCCGATCCTATCCAATTTACAAGTCTTGTTTTGTATTGTATGGCATATTTTATTGTAAATTTTATATTTGTTGTCTAAATACCAATTTATGTGGTCAAAATAAATAATAAAAATTAAGTAGTATTGAATCAAATAAACTAAGAAAAACAAATTAAGAAACAAACATTCAAATATTGCAGTAATAAAATTAACTAGTTGAAAAAACAAACTTAGCTTTAGCAGAGTCTAAGGAGGGTAAGATGATTGCAATTTTATCTCAAATTTTGGAAAGATTATTTTTGTGACTCGAAGCCGCTCCACCTAGGATGCTAACAACAAATCTTATCATTCGGTTAAGCTGCCCTTTTGAGTTCTTAATCTATTTTCATATCCAACTTTGTTAAATATTTTTTCTTCACTTTTTATGCATTATTATAGATTGTAAAGTATTTTGTTATAGAATTCTTCTTCTTCACCTTCTTTTTTGATGAAAAACAAAATTTTTACCATCGAGTTTTCTATTGTGTAATATTATATGTACATTTTATATGGAGTATTATGGGCTCGTTTGGTTTGTGTTTGGAAAAAAAAAAAATTTTTTTTTTTTCAAAACAATTTTTCTTTTTCTCTACCAAAAAAATTTTTTTAAAAAAAAAAAAAAAACAAACAAACAAAACAAACAAACAAAAAACAACTCTCACACACAACATCACATCAAATTTCCCAAATTTTTCTCAAAAAATTTTCAAAAAAAAAAAAAAAAAAAAAAATAAAAAAAAACATTTTTTTTTTTTTTTTTTTTTTTTTTTTAAAAACCAAACATACCCTATATTTTTCACAATATCTTCACTTCTTTTTAATAGATTATAAGATCATTTTGTGTATACTTTTTAAAAAATATTTATTTAAATTAAATTATTATGTAATTTGTCTTTTTTGGTAGGATCTTATGATCCTCGATCCAATTCTACGATCCAATCCTATAAACATCTCCAACGATCCAACGTAGAATCCCGATTTTAACAAACTTGCTTACATCAGACATATACAACAAAAATACCAAAAATACGTAAACTTCTAACATCATTTTTGCCAGCAAAACCAGAACTGGATGCATTTGTGTAGAACATTATTTGCTTACCTAAACAGATCTTTTGATCCACCAACAGGCAGACAAGTTGAAATGTAACACTTGAATAATCGAATTCCACCATCCAATGGTGCATGGCCATCACCAAAAGGGTATGCTCCAAGAAGACATGAACACTGAGGACACAAAAATTCGACCCACTGAACCTCTTTTGAAAGATACGAGGGTTTAGCCATGAAAACATCTACAAGAAATCCATTAAGTAAAGATTTCTGATTTGCAAGGAGTTCAAAATTTGTAGTAGGTGTTTGCTCCTTTGAAGAAGTTCCTGATGTTTCAAGCGAACAGTCTTCCAGCTTACGGGTTAGAAGGCTTGCACTATCACCACAACATCTGGATGCTGACAGAACACATTTAGAGAATTCCAAAGCTGGAAACATGCAGGATGAATTCTCCCCATTAATTACTTTTTCAAAAACTTGACATTCTAAATTTGCAGACAGGTCGTCTTTCTTCCCATTAATTACTTTTTCAAAAACTTGACATTCCAAATTTGCAGTCAGGCTGTCTTCCTTAGGATCACTGCAGCTTAAGTTCCCATTAAAATGAAGTGTACTGTCTTTTTTATTGTCACAACATACCAGTCTTCCATGGTCACATCCGTAGTCTGGCATAGTTTTTGTCAAACAATCATGTCCATTAAAATCTGCTTCAGACTCACATTTTTGGTTCCTATGCGAGCAAGGAAATTTACATCCCACCAAGTCATCTTTGTAGAGAACTACCAATGTGGTACTTAATAGGCACATACCCGCTGCAGAGGTATAGGAATTTGCGTAGCTAGTCACCAACTTCTCACTTATACCTCCAAATGAACAACAGCAAGCCCCAAACCAGTTGTCTGCCACCTCACGCCAGTCGGTTGATGGCAGTTCTGCAAAAAATCTGCATTTGTGATAAAAAAAAATTATTTAGAAAACCATTTAAATATAACAAATTCCAAGCATCATATACAAGAACACCATGTCCCCATAACCAAAATAGGCCCCTAAATTAATTAGGTTGCATTAAGTTTCCTGAAAGCCATTAATCTAAAGAACGAAGGACGATCCAAAAATCCCCAAGTAGTGAAAAAACAAGAAGTGGAAAAAAAAGCAAGTTTAAAACAAATATTACAACTGTGCATTAACTTGCCTGAAGAATGATCTCAAGTGCAATAAATATGAATCCGATGGTCATATTGCAAGCTGCAATAATTGTTTTGTTTGTTTGAGAGAAAGACATCAAAGCTAGAAAAAATAATTATCACCAAGCACATGCACATTCAAGAAATAACCTTTGCTTCGTTCATATTTTTGGTTGTTTAACCAATTAAAAGGAACTCAAAAAAATTTACAACTGTCACAGAGCGGATTCTCTTTTCGTACAATGATGAAAAACTCTAGACAACATTATCATGATAAGCACAGTATCCATATTCCTAAATCCAACAACATCACCCAGGGCATCACCCAGTTTACTAGAATAGGGGGAAAAAATATTGTCAATGCTGCCTGTAAAATCATAAAATACTACTTGATATTGCTCTCCGTAATGCTTCTGATTCAAAATTACTTCATTTTGAAAGTAATATTGAATTCCTGATTTGTCGTTTAGTCTTAATCATAATAAGACAACGGCTCTGTTTGGTTGAGCAGTTTTCAAAATCTGTTTAGTTTGGTGGGGAAAAAATATATATTTTTCTTTCTTGACTCGGAAATAATTTTTGAAAATTCAGAAATATCTTTCTGGTTGTTTATTTGTGTAAAACTAAGTTCTAACTTTTCACCCCAAAAAAAAAAATAAATTCAGAAAACAAGTTTTGTCAAACTAGTTTTTAATTTTACAAGAAGTTACACTAAATGCTTATGAATTGATGGCTATGAAAGAAACCAGATATATCAGAAGAAGGCGAGCAATGTAAACTGTTAAGTCCACTACACTACACTACACTACACTACCTTCATAACTAACTCAGCCACATCTAACTACCTGATCTATTACACGTGGTGGATAACTGTCTAACAGAATCTCAACAACCTACAATTACATTCTAAGCCTTAATAGGATGTACTTACTTAGGTAGATAGATAGATAATAATACAAAAAGCCAATTACACTGTGATGTGAGAAACAACTGTGAGGTTAGTTGAGGGTTTAGGGTTTAGTTTTTTTTTTTTCATAATTAGCGAGACACAACAACTGTGTGTGAGGTTGTTGGTTACTTTGGTTTGCCCAGAGATCTAATGGTGCTCAATTCACAAACAAGAAAATGCTTTGCTTTCCCACCTGAGAGATCTTGTCAACTGAGTCGAGCAACTTCTGCAGTAGAATCGCACCCCTCCCATGGACGACAAGCTTTGAAGATCTGAATCCATCGATAGCACTCTATGATCATCCGATAAAGCATTTCCTCGATTAGATTCATCTTCAAATAAACTCAATACGGAATCGAAGTTCGCAACGATTGGATGATCAACAGGAAGAAGCAGAACGAGCTTAACTTCGACATGATCGTCCAGTGCCCTGAACTGAACTGGAGATTCGGCATCAATCAAAACCCTGGGTAGCGGAACACCAAGCAAAACCTCGGATTCGGATTCGGACCAGCTCACTCTGAGCAGAGATTGTTCGAGAACCAATTCGACTTTGAGGTTCTTGCAGAGAATCGATGGTTTGGTGTTGGGGTTGAAGAGGAACAATTTGAGGGTTGGGATGTGAGATTGGGCTTCCCATGTGAATCGCCATTTTCTAGGGTTTTCCGAGGCGCGAAGCTCAGAGGACATTTTCTCTCTCCTCTGGTTGAGCTTTCGGAGATTTGGCGGTAATATGATTATTAAATGTTGATTTCGGGCCGAATGGAAATTGGGCTTTTATCCCTAGTTTTTTAAAAGTTTGGTCTGGAATAATCCAACTTATTTGTTGGATCGTAGTAACAAAATTGTCCAATTGTCTAAAATCTTTCTTACCCTTTATCATAGGATATTTTTTTAGAACAATACCACATGTATAAAAATCGTATTAAAAATTTTACTTAAAAACATGTTTATAAACATTATTGGATGGACAAGTACTAGTATATTTTTTAACATCCAATCATATTTAGCCTTTTATATTTGTAATAAGAGTGTTAGTGTCTATATAATTTATTTTTATTTTTTTATCAAATGAAGTAAATTTGAAGTTTTTTCTGAATCTTCTGAATATGAATTATAATGAATCTCTATTGAATTTTACGATACACTCAATTCAAGATTCAACAATACAAATCTAGTCGTTTTGATTAAAATTCCTATTTAATCGTATGAGCTGAATCATAAATCCAATAGCCGCATTTTAATTCCTCAACTATTTTGAATAAAGCCTGCATTTTTTTCCCAAACTTCTTAGATTATTTAAGGGTAAACTACCAATAGGTTCTACTTGGGAGACTTATTACCCAATAGGTCCTACTTTGAGACTTATTACCCATTAAGTCCTATTTGATATAATTTATTAAGTGATAAAGACAAATTTTATCAGTCTTTTTTTTTATGAATAATTTTATAGTGATAAATTTATCAGTCTCTTTTTTTATGAATAATTTTTTAGTGATAAATTTATCACTCTCTTATTTTTATAGTGTTAAATTTATTAGTTAGGACCTGTAGGTAAATAAGTCTAGTGAATAGGACTAATTGGTAAGTACCCCATTATTTAATCCGCTAAATGAATGGTTGGTCACATGTGCTTTCATCACTTCTATTTTATGAATAATGAGAATAATATTCTACTATTAAAGCTTTTGCAAACATGCAACAAAATCTTAAAGATTGAAAGTCATGGTAGGTGACCTCATCTTGGCTGCAATGCGAAATTGTGCTTTAATTAATTATTATTTTTACAATGGATTAATTTTTTTTAATTAATTAGTTTAAAAAACTACTTTCTAGACCTAATTCACCCAACTTGCCTTCTTTTTTATTATATATATATGTGTAGAGTGGGCTGTCGTGATTCAGGTAGTCCAATGCCCTTTTAAAGCAAAGACTGGACGCGATAGAATCCTCTAGAGTGTATTCTCTAGAGTGATCTCCTAAAGTAGTCCATCCAAGGGTTGAGATTAAGTCTCACCAAAACGATATCGTTTTGGTGAGCAAATTCAAAAAAAAAAATTCAGATTTCAAAAGCGTCTTCGTCTTCTTCGTTGGGCTGCGATGTCGTAAGCCCTTGCGGCTTCGTCTTCTTCGTTGAAAGTTCCCAGTCAAACTCGCTGGTGCTTCTCGTAAATCTGGGCGCCCCACCGGCCGTTGGGTTGAGGGACGACGCCTTTGAACCTTGACGATGGAAGCTTCCGGGACTCTGCTTTCTCCCTCTCTCTCCTCTCTTTCTCTCTCTTCTTTTTCTTCTTTTGCTCCCAAGTCTTACCCTTTTTCCACTTCACACACCTAATCTCACAGCAAGCCCATCTATGTTCATCAAACTCATCCAACAAACCCCATCTTCTAATTACAGATCTAACATTTCCAATCCACCCAAATCCAAGTAAGTCCTACTCACTCTTTCTCTGCAAATCTCTCACTCTTTCTATGCAAATCTCTCTTTGTTGCATTGTTCTTCTTCCTCTTTTCCCTTCCAAAGCCCCTGAATTCATCAACCAAACCATTCTCACTAAGTTCTGGGAACTCCTTCACATTCTCTTCCAAAGCCCCTGAAATCTGAATTTTTTTTTTTTTGAATTTGCTCACCAAAACGACGTCGTTTTGGTGAGACTTAATCTCAACCCTTGGATGGACTACTTTAGGAGATCACTCTAGAGAATACACTCTAGAGGATCCTAACGCAAAGTGGACATGCAACCAGGAAACCACTGTTGAAAGTTTAAAACTACATTAAAAAATCGGTTTAACAAAGGGTTTTGAATGTTTCAACTTTTTGTTCTTTAGAACATCCTCTCTCTATGTATATATTTTTTATGTAAATAGTTTTTATAATTTATATAATGTGTCAATTTGGTCCCTATAATTTTAATTTACTCGATTTTGCTCCTTAATTTAACGGATTGTGTCATTTTAGTCCAATAAATAATGATTGTTAAGTTAATTTAACGAAAAGTTAAACAATATGTCAATTTGGTCCTTGTCAAAATCGAGAAAATTGAAACTACAATGACCAAATTGACACATTGTGTAAAGTACAGAGACCAAATTGACACATTATTTGACATTCCGTTAAATTAACTTAACAACCGTTATTTATTGGACTAAAATGACACGATCCGTTAAATTAAGAGGTAAAATCGAGCAAATTGAAATTACAGCGACCAAATTAACACATCGTATAAACTACAGGGACTATTTAAATAATTTACCCTTTTATTTTTAAAATAATTAGTAGGAAGAGGTTTGGATGTTGGGGAAAAAAATCTTTTTACAAAGTGGCATAAATGCATGAGAAATTCATGCACTTAAACCTCCATAGGACCCAAAAATAAACATCCTATTCAATGAAATAATTTTATGTTCTTAAGCCATTTTATATATTTTGGTTTGGGATGTTCTAAATAAGTGTATTTTTTTTATTTTTTTTAATAAAAAAAATATTCAGAAAAGTATAGAGGAGATGTTGATTGATGTGACCCAAATAAGTATATATATACAAACAAAATACATTTTTTTGGTGCATGCCAAACACCTAATTAATTAATTGAGCACACCACAGATTTTAAAATAAAATAAAAAAATTGAAATAATATTTGTCATGAAATGAAGTTTACACGTTTTTTTTCCTTCTCTCTCTAATATCTACACAATAAATAATATGCATAAAATTTATTCAGTGATACAAAACAACTAATATATATATATATATATATTATACTATAAATTGATGTGTCATGCAATAATAAAAGTGAAAAACTGAAACATAACAAAATTTAGTAATATGATAGGTATTACACAAGCAAATATTTTTTTATTTATAAAATTTATTAATTTATATAATATTATTTTAAGAAAAATATAGACTAATCGCCTTGAATTGGACAATAAGCAATGGACAAACCTTTTAATTTTCTGACTAGAGAGAAATTTCCCAAGTCCAACTTTGCATGTGTCATTGGTTTTTTCAAAAAGATATTGTTGTATAATATATAACAGAGAGATTAGTGATTAATTCAGAAACCAAAGATAGAGACATCATCAGATCTTGACCTTCTAGCAATAACACTAATTTAATGAATTTAATTTAGACATCTAGGGGCAGATGACTTATTAACGTTTATAGAGGAATATTTGGTTCTTCTAAACTTAAGAAGGGAATTATAGAATGAAGGAAGATAATCAAGAGAGATAACACCTCCTAATCACTTTATTTGTTTGAGCATTTCTAACGCTGTGTTTGGTTGAGAGATTTGGAAAGGGAAAAGAAAAAGTTAGGTGAAATGTGAATAAAATATATGGCCCACACATTTTCCCTTTCCCTTTTCCTTTCCAAATCCCTTCCCAAATCCCCCAACCAAACACACCATAAGAGATTCTTTAAACGAGACATGTTAGCTATTATAATTAACATTATCATATGTTAATCGCTACAATAGGTTAGCTATTAGAATAATTATTTTAACAAAATTCTTAAAGATTAGATACATTTAAAAAGTAACGTAAGAGTACATAGATTAAAAAAAAAAAAAACTAGATAAAATAGAAAATCTGCCATTTTCATATTTTAGATATCTTTAGATAGGTAAAATAAAGAGTATCCGTAAAAGTACATAGATAAAACAGGGAATATACATTTTTTATATTTTAACTATTGAAAAATTAAGAGTATTATCTATTTTGCCTAATTCCTCTTATAATCCATTTTTTGAATTTCTTCAAAAAAAAATAAATTTAAATTAGAGAGATTGAGAAAGAAAAGAAATGAAATAATTATTAATTTTATATAATACTAAAACTGTCCATCTAGGTATTAAGAAAAAAGAAACCTAAAATGTTATTTTGGTAATATTCAAAGAAAACAACTCAAATTTAAATATATGATAGTTTATATATGAATTTTAAAATTGAATCTGATATATTATAATAAATTTGAAATAACAATGTAAAAGAAATTATTTGAAATTCTTCACGTTAAGGATTACAATTATACAAAGATCATAATAAAATTATTTTTTTCTCTCCGCTCAATCTTCCCTTTATTTGTTAGGTTTATTGGAAATAACTCCATTTTCTCTTTAGTTTCTTCTGGTCTATTTATCATTTAGTTTCTCAATATATCAATGAACTGAGATTACTCTCTCCATTACATTGTAAAATAATTATGAAGATTTATCATTATTTTAAATTTAGAAAAAATTAAGGGGATTTGGTCAAAATCTCTTCATAATAAAATTTTAATGTATTAAGAACAAGTACAAAAAAAATTCCTTACAAAATCTAACACATACTACTATTATCAAAATACTAAACTTTAAAATAGTATAACTTTTGATCTAGATATCGGTTTTAATAAAATTAGTATTTTTAAAATCATCTCATCAAGATTTATCAAATAAGATTCATGTTGACTATGAAATTCTTAAAAATATATATATATGTATTACCTTCGAATTGATGTAAACAGTAACATATTATTCTGTTTGACAGTAACATGTTACTCTGGCAATATTGTTCAAGAAAAAAAAATATTTTACTTTTGTTCTTACTGAATTATGCACTTCTTCCCTAGGAAGTTTACGAAGTAAAATAAATTGAGTTATCATTTTCATTAAATAAGATCTAATGAAGAGGTTTTGACTAAATTTCTCAAAAAAATTATTACAAATATTTGAATAATATAACGGAGATATTCAATTATAATTTTGAAATAAAAAAGATCACAATCCTCAAAACTGAACCTTAGTTTTACAATAAATTTATAAAGAAATGCTAACATGTTGAGCACGTGAGAAATCGATTTCCCTAGCAAGTAAGCTATGACAAATTAAGACAAAACTGCAATAATCAATGGGGGTTCATATAATTGAATGTTTTGATTAGGAAACAAATGTTTGTTGTTACATTTTGTTCTATTCCATACCAATAATGCAAATTTGATGTCATCATTTAAGCAATTTCTTTTTGTCTGTTAGTCAAAATTAAATAACATATTTTTTCTTTTCTTTTCTTAAACTTACATATATAATTAGTAGGAAACAAACACCCAACCATTCAGCAATCATACTTTAGGATCTGCACTGAGTTTGTCCCCGTATAAGTTAAATCTAAAAACCATACAAAAACAAATATTGTGACTAATATATTCATATTCTTTGCCCACAACAACAATAGTGATGACAAAATAAACATAAAATACATAAACAAATAACCTTATTCTTCCATCAAAGGTTAATGTAAAATTTTCAGTTGCTTTCCGTTATTTGTATCTTATTTACCTTAAATTTTAATGGAAAAATTACAAATCAACCAGTGATAAATTTTACGAACATTAATAATTAAATTCATAATTTTTTTAATAAATCTAGAGTTATTTTTTTAAAAGTACATTGTAATTTTTTCTATTTTAACTTCACATGTTAAACAATTGTGCTTCAAAAAGGTACAATATTTGGTTGTACTTACCGTATTTTTTGTTTATATATATTTTTTCAGCATAAAAAAACTCAAAAATCTAAAATTGAATTTAGATATTTTTAATTAATTTTTTAAAAAAATACTACATATAATCCTATTCATACCATATTGTCACGCCTCTAGAATTAAGTGGGTGAGTTTTATATGAAATTATTAATAAGGCAATCTAGAAGTGAAAAAATAGGATAAGAAATTAGATTATGTATAACATATTACTCTCTTTTTTTGAATGTTACCAAACATGGCCAAGAGAGAGACTTCATAACAAATCAATAACGCTACAAGAAAACTTA
Organism: Camellia lanceoleosa; assembly: GCA_025200525.1. NCBI lineage: Eukaryota > Viridiplantae > Streptophyta > Magnoliopsida > Ericales > Theaceae > Camellia > Camellia lanceoleosa. The sequence continues at coordinate 176,023,502 of CM045758.1, read as the reverse complement.
TTTGAAAAATTATTACAAAATAAAATGTGTGAACTGTGTCCATTTTTAGACCTAAATCACACACTAACAAATTTAATTTTACATCACACGCATTGTTTTTAGATAATTTTTCAAAATGCTTTTTTCGATCCTTTAACTCTTAGATTGTCATATGCCATTTTTCTCCCACTCTTTTATATTGTAAGATTTATATAACGCAGTCAGTAAAAGAATTTAAACCATATCTTTTGTGATAGAATCCGAAACAAAGAACCTTGTGGGTAAATCACGTGCTTCACAACCACGAACTAAGAACACTCAGCAATGGAGTGATACTACAGTATGAGTATCACCCACTCTAATCACAGTGCAAAGATTGTATCGTTATTCTAATGGGAAAGAGTTAGAGAGAGTGTGTGGAAAAAATCATTCGTTATTCGATTCATGCCCGCATCCCATATATCGTATCTGATATATAGACCAAATATCTATCTATCCATATCTCCTAAGGATAGGACAGATATAGATAGATAGTGGGTTAATCTAACAAATAGGATAATCAAGAAATCAAATTCAAATTACATAGGTAATTTGAATGGGCCATAGGTCATGCCACATGAGCGCCCAAATCCGGGTCCAATACCCGGCCTAATTTCCGACATCTCTCACTCACACATGAGTTGGCATGACACTGTCACATCTCTATCTCAATTTCCCCAAATATTGAACAATCCCATACTAGCCAATGAACAGTGCGACCGCTAAGAACACCTGCATGTGGAAGCTCTATACTAGAAACTAAAAATAAGCCAGCATAGGGACATCAACCCAAAAAGAATAGAAATAGTGTCTCATATACCCCAGACCCATCTAATTATACCGGTCCAAAAAACATCTCTAATCCCTCAAAAGAGAATGTTTAACCCTCTCAATTCTTGGAATATATTTACACTCAATCTGCCTCTCATAAAGAGCGATGTAAGTTGTCGGCAGTAAATATACAACAGTGGTGTAATACTAGATGATCTTCCCTTTACCCTCATGCCATTTAGTTTAGGATTGATCGCTTTCCCAGTGATATCCCTTAAGGCTGAATCATACATGATCGCAGGCAACATACAAAAGTAGCAGAACATCAACCCCTTACCTTATGACATAGTCAAAGGTCACAAAATGATACATAAGTGAAAGTCGTATCAATAATGACACGTAATACTCACACGGTGAGGAAACAGAGATCTGTTCTCTCACCTAATTACTCGGTCGCCATGTACATGTAGTATGAATACATGCTATGGTAGAGTAACTCTTTCCAAGAGTGACATCATACTCGATACACCGTACAGATCTTAGTCTAGTTGCTTTCTAGCGCCTAACCCGAATTCTCTATTTGCTCGCTTTCCAAGCACCAAATGAGATTTCGCATCTGGCTAATCATAATAGGCACAACATGAAAAGTGGGTACTAACATTCATGTTTGGTCTTTAACACGACCTCATCTTGGTTGTAACCAAAGCGACATACAAAGTGGATAATTTAAGCCTCTTTTGGCTTCAAAATAAAATAAACCACTAGTCTCATCCTTACTCCCTCCCAAGCGCCAAGGACGATTGCTTGTGTGAGTGAGCCAATCTTGCCTGCTGACATCATCATCTGCTAATCATTATGATACAAACCATAATAGTATCAACATCCCATAATCTTACAAAAATAAGTGATTGATTGAAAAAACACAACCACAGTTTGCGCAATTCTAGATTCCACACATAAGCCTTATTAACATCTCTTGTGATAAGCATATACAACGGAATCTACCATGTGTGCCTCACATGAAATGATTCAAGATCACTATCTCTTGCGCAATTGCCTCTCTAAAGATATTTTGGTGACCAATTTGCGTTCATTCAAAATGCGCCCAACTAGCGCATTGAATCTTACAAGGGGAAAATTTATATACTACTAGTAAAGCATTCTATCTACAGTCTAATGAGCAAGGTCAATGTCTAAACTACTCAGTTAACCATTTACCAAAGATAACACTCATCATGCCGAATACACCCACATAGCGTACTTCAAGCTCCCACTACAAAAGGATCAAGAAGTATAGGTCATCTGTTTCTCCTAAAGACAATCTAAGGATTGTAACAACCCTCGTTTTAATTACCGATTAACGACTGAATTAGCTACTGATCACTGATAAACTGAACTGATTATGACTGATAAGTGAACTGAATGAGATACCGAACTAACTGATTGAAATTGAAACTGAAGTTGAATGAGTTTATTTATTGAATCGCATATTGCATCTGTTTGATTGAATGACTATCTGTTTAAATTCGTATGTTTAAACTGCTAATTGAAGGCCTTATCGGCGGCCGAATTAGGAACCGTTTGGTGTTCTGTGATCGGTAGAATATTTGTGATTTAGCGGTTTATTTATCTGAAAATTGATTAGGAATGATTAAACTAGATTAAAATGAGTTAATTGAAATGTTGGCCTTATTTACACTATTGCCATAGTTGGTGGACATTTTGTTTAATATTATCATTGAGCCTTAACACTTAATCAAACATTCCTCAGCCCCCCTTTTCTTCACCATAGTTGACCAAACAAGAGGGAGAGTGAGAGAAGAGGTGGACTTGGTGATTTTGGCTTGGATTTTGGTTGATTTGAAGTGTAGATTGTCAAATTGAACTCCTAGGCTTGAACTACAAGACTTAGGTAAGGAAATCATCTTCTTATTGTTGTCTTGGAGTTCCATCTTGCATGTTTCATGCATCATTGTAGGGTTAAGACATGAATTTGCTCAAATATGGTGAATTGGAGCTCCATTGTTGCATGCATGGTTGAATTAGTGAAATTGGAGTTGAATCCATGCTTGAACTATACATGCATGTCCATGTATATATATTAGCTCATGTTTTCAGAATGTTTTCCAACTATTGAGCTCTCTAGAGCAAGATTTGAAGATTGAATTGGGTTTGAAGCTCATGCATTACATGTTTTAAACTTGTTCTTGAAAATGGATTTGGAAATGGCTTTAATTGACCAACCCTTGGCCCTTGCATGTGCAAATTAGCTTTTGAAACTTGTTATACATTGAGTTTAAAGTGTTTTTCCAGATTTTGGGGCCAAGAGGTCGAGTTTTGGATGGTTGAATGCTTGGTTCGAACTTGGGAGACAAATCTGGAAATTCTAGATTTGGCTTCCTCGCTCGAGCGAAGGATTCCTCGCTCGAGCGAGCCCTGTGGTTTTGCAAGCTCGCTCGAGCGAGCATCGAGCGTGGTATCGCGCGTAGAAATTGAACATCCAGTACTTTTACTGTTTCATCAGACCGCTCGAGCGAAGGGAGGCTCGCTCGAGCGAACCCTTTGATTTTGGAAGCTCGCTCGAGCGAGCATCGAGCGAAGAAAATCAGCAACCAGTACTTTTACTGTTTCATCAGACCGCTCGAGCGAAGGATTGTTCGCTCGAGCGGAGCCTTTGATTTTGGAAGCTTCGCTCGGCGAAGGAAGGCTTTTCGAAGCGAGACCCCTGTTTTCAGCAACTTTTGAAAATGCCTTCCAACTGTATTTTTGCATCCTAGGCATTCTTAGGCCTAGTTTAAGACATCTTAATGAGGATTTAGACATAGAACCACACCGAGGAATTTAAGGATTTAATTACCATCCTTTCCAACTGTGAAACTTAGTGTGTGTTCTATTTGTTAACTGTATAGGGTTGGTTCTCGGGGACGCGCTCTAGCTACTGATAGCCCAATCACTGTGAGTAACAGATTGTGTAAAGATATGTTCAAAATGGTTATATTTTGAATACTGAACTGAACTGTCTATTGAACTGATATTGTTTATTGAATGAATGTATGTCCTATATTTCGAACTATATTGTGGCATCCTTAGCACCCACTGTTATTGACTGTTACAGAGCTCTGTCGGTTTCCTTGTGGAACCATATTGTTTATCGATTGATGGCCATCATTACTGTTGGGTCTGTTAAGGCCCGGTCCTTTTGGACCTACTGTTTATAGGCTAATGGATGTACCACATATGACTGATTGATTGAAATACTGATTGACTGAAATACTGAAAGATTGGAATACTGTATAATGAATTGATTTCATTACTGTAAGGACATTCATTCATAACCCCTTTACACATTATGTTAGTCACTGGGCTTTAGCTCACTGTTTATATATATATGTAGGTTCTCAGCAGCCGGACCGGAGCTAGGAGCGCGGGTCAGTCCCCAGTTTTGTCAGCCAGCCTGTGTGCCTCACAGCGAGGTTCCTAGTTGCCATGCTATGGCTTGGGGTTTTGTTTTCCCCTGTCTGTCTCATGTACTGTTTTGGGACCACTGTATAGACTGTCTACTGTTATACCGTACTGTTGCCTAGGGATGCGATCCCTGTACTGAATGTTGTGAATGAATGTATAGACTGTACTGTTTTGGAACTGTATGAATGCATTAAAATGTTTTTGGCATACAGATTTTCACAGCTCAATGGACACTAGTTTTATACTGTATTGGCTTCCGCCACATACTCTGTCTTCTTGTACTCATCGTTTACGAGGCCTTGGTAATCTCGGATTCTTGGCGATTCTGATGCTAAACCCATAGGGCCGGGTTTGGGTCGTGACAGACTGGTATCAGAGCGATACTTAACCACGAGTTATACCGCACACACGTGTCCAAATGAGCTATAGAGAGCTATAGAGTGTCCTAGAAAAGCGATTAGGACATTGCATTAGCATGAAAAAGTGTGTGCTTATGATTGACTGAATGTATGCTAATCTGTTAAGTAATTGACTGCTAAGGTGATAAACTGTTAACGCATACAACTGCTTATGACTGGAACTGTTAAACTGTTTAATGATAACTGTTATAACTGCTTATAGTGAAATGGATAACGTGAACACTGCAAATGAAACTGAGTCATCATCCTCTGAGGCCAGAATGGCCAGACTTGAACAAATGATGGGATTGATAATTGAGAGACTGGATCAACAACCGAACCAACAGCCCCCACCTCCTCCTCCTCCGGTGCAACCGGAACAGAATGTACAGAATGTGAATGCTAATGAGGAGGACATTATTGCACTAACCCATAAGTTCAGCAAGATGAAACCGCCGTCCTTTCAGGGAGGCTTAGAACCGTTAAAGGCTGAAGCTTGGGTTCTCGAGACAGAAAAGTTGTTTGAAATGTTCCCGTGCTCCGAAGCTAATAAAGTATTGTTAGCAACCTTCACCCTTCAGGAAGAAGCAAGAAGGTGGTGGATGTTGACCCGTGAGGCGAATACTATTGTGACTTGGACTCAGTTCAAGGAGTCTTTCTTTGAAAAGTATTTTCCCCAGTGCATCAGAGACAGAAAAGTGACTGAGTTTGAACAGCTGAGACAGGGCAATATGTCTGTTGCCGAATATGAGAAGAAATTCACCGAATTTGCCAGGTATGCACCACAAATGGTGGATACCGAATATAAGAAGGCCAGAAGGTTTGAAGGAGGCCTTAGTGCTGCGATACAGGACCGAATAACTGTTTTGAAAATGCCAACTTTTGTGGGTGTTCTCGACCGGGCATTGATGGCCGAGATAAATATTGCAGCAGTGAAACGATCTGAGGCATCAACAACTGAATGGCAAGGTAAAAGGCAGGGTTTTAAATTTAAGAAAGGCAAGCATAACCCAGCAAACAAGAAACAGAATACGGGGTCGACGACTAGCCCCAGCCAAGGGAGTGGGTTTACTCCACCCTGCTCCGTATGTGGCAACAAGCACAAAGGGGTTTGCTATCAGATTTCTGGAGCTTGTTTCAGGTGTGGCAAGGTGGGCCTGAAATTAAAGATCGTCCCCTTGCCCAAGAAACCAATAGTAAAGCTGCAGCCTTGAAGAAGATCAGCCGCAACACCAAAACCTAACCCCAAAGCTACCGGAAAGGAGCCTATGAGGCAGGGCAGGGTGTTCGCCCTAGTGCCGGGAGATGTCCAGAATACCGAAACCGTCGTGTCAGGTATTTTTTCTATTTGTGCTCAAAATGCATATGTATTGATTGATTCGGGGTCTACACATTCTTATGTGTCGTATACTTTTTCGAGAAAATTGAATAGACCCTTAGAACCCATGAATTATCTACTAGCTGTATCATCACCTGTTGGGGGATCTATGACATGTGCATATATGTATCATGCTTGTGAGATTATTGTTGGGGATATGCACCTATTTATTGATTTACTGCCATTGAATATCGATCATTTTGATGTAATATTGGGGATGGATTGGCTACAAAAATATCATGCTACCATTGACTGTGTGACAAAACAAGTTATTTTCCGTCCACCTGGTCTGCCTGAATTTGTATTTAGTGGAATTGGAGTGGTACCTCCCCCATACCTGATTTCTTCTGTGAAAGCCATGAAATTGATTAGAAAGGGGTGTAAAGGGTATTTACATTACGTATTATCGTGTCTCTTCGATGTTAAAAGCGATGTGAATTGCATTCCTATAGTCGAGAATTCCCGGATGTGTTTCAGATGACCTACGAGATTTGATTGACAGGAGATTGAATTCTGATTGATGTGATTAGAACACGACCGGTGTCTAAAGCTCCTTATAGAATGGCTCCATGAACTAAAGGAATTGAAAGTGCAATTGCAAGAAGCATTAGACAAGAAGTTTATCGGACCCGATTTCACCGTGGGGTGCACCTGTTTTGTTTGTGAAGAAGAAAGATGGCTCACTGAGACTGTGTATTGACTATCGCGAACTGAACAAGGTAACTGTAAAGAATAAATATCCTTTACCGCGTATTGATGATTTATTTGATCAGTTACAGGGTGCACAAGTGTTTTCCAAGATTGATCTCAGATCGGGGTATCATCAACTGAAGGTAAAACCGGAAGATATTGCTAAAACCGCTTTTAGAACGAGGTATGGCCATTACGAATTTTTAGTTATGCCATTCGGAGTCACGAATGCCCCTGCTGCATTTATGGACCTTATGAACAGAATTTTCAAACCATACCTTGATGATTTTATTGTGGTATTCATTGACGACATATTGATCTATTCTAAGACTGTAGAAGAACATGAACATCATCTGAGACTTGCCCTGCAAACCTTAAGAGAACAGAAATTGTATGCTAAACTGTCTAAGTGTGAATTTTGGCTTGATCATGTTATGTTTTTGGGGCATGTTGTTAGCAAAGATGGAATTTCTGTTGATCCGCAGAAAATTGAAGCTGTAGTGAACTGTCCTAGACCAACAAATGTAACTGAAGTCCGAAGCTTTTTGGGATTGGCTGGATATTACAGAAGATTTGTTAAAGACTTTTCTAAGATTGCCTTACCAATGACTCAGTTGACACAGAAAGGGATATCATTTGACTGGACTGACCAGAGGGAATCAGCATTTCAAGAATTGAAAACTAGACTTGTAACTGCACCGATTTTGACTCTACCTTCAGGTACGGATGGTTACACAGTATTTAGTGATGCTTCTCATAAGGGTTTGGGATGTGTTTTAATGCAGAATGGGAGAGTTATTGCTTATGCTTCCCGACAGTTGAGACCACATGAAAAGAACTACCCGACCCACGACCTGGAACTTGCCGCAGTGGTTTTTGCATTGAAAATTTGGCGTCACTATTTGTATGGGGCAACATGTGAAGTATATACCGACCACAAGAGTTTGAAATACTTCTTCACTCAGAAAGAACTGAATATGAGACAGCGGAGATGGCTTGAACTGATTAAAGATTATGATTTACAGATTTTGTATCATCCGGGAAAAGCCAATACTGTTGCCGATGCATTGAGCCGAAAGTCAATTGTCAACTTGGCGTGTTTGCTCACCGGACAGAAGGAATTGCTTCGTGATCTTGAAACATTTGAGATTGAAGTTGTTTTGAGAGAACAAGGTGGGACCATAGCTGCTATTTCTGCTGAACCAGCCTTGATTGAAGAAGTTAAAGTGAAATAGCAACTGGATGACTTTCTGAAAAAGATCATCGAAGAAAGAGATTCAAAACCGAGACCGGGATTCAAATTTGAGAACAATGTACTGAAATTCCAAGAAAGACTGTGTGTACCAAGTGACACTGAACTGAAAAGAAGAATTTTGCAAGAAGGCCACAATTCAAAATTGTCTATTCACCCGGGGAATACGAAAATGTACCAAGATTTGAAACAGAATTTCTGGTGGCCGGGAATGAAGAAGGAAATTGCCGACTTTGTGTCTAAATGTCTTCATTGCCAACAAGTCAAAGCTGAACATCAACGACCTGCGGGATTACTGCAACCCTTACCCATACCAGAGTGGAAATGGGAGCATATCACGATGGATTTTATCGTTGGATTACCGCGCTCCAGGAAAGGTATGGACTCTATTTGGGTTATTGTTGATAGATTGACTAAATTCGCACACTTCCTACCTGTCAAGACAATTTATAATGCAGACAAATTGGTTGTTATTTATATTGATGAAATTGTGAGATTGCATGGAGTGTCTGTATCTATTGTTTCTGACAGGGATTCGAAGTTTACATCGAGGTTACAGCGAGCCTCTGACTGCATTAGTCTTGAATTGAGGCTGAGTAGTGCCTATCATCCTCAGACAGATGGCCAGTCAAAAAGGACCATCCAGACTCTAGAGGATCTACTGAGAATGTGTGCCCTTGATTTTCAGGGAAACTGGGAAAGTCATTTGCCGTTGGCTGAATTCGCCTACAACAACAGTTACCATTCGAGTATCGGTATGGCGCCTTTCGAGGCATTGTATGGCAGAAAGTGTAGATCTCCAATCTGCTGGGCAGAAGTTGGAGATGGGCCTTTGCTTGGGCGAGATTGTATCTAAACGGCCGAGAAAGTGAAATTGATCTGGCAGAGACTGAAAAAAGCATGTAGAAGTTATGCGGATGTGAGAAGACGGGATAGAGAGTATGAAGTGGGTGATCACGTGTTTGTGAAAGTGACACCAATGAAAGGCCAGACTCGTTTTGGAGTCAAGGGCAAGTTAGCGCCAAGGTATGTCGGACCGTATCAGATTATTGAGAAAATCAATCCGGTGGCGTATCAAGTTGCGCTTCCTCCTGAAATGGAGCATATGCATAACGTCTTCCACATTTCGATGTTGAGAGACTATCTTCGAGATCCGTTCCATGTAATTGAGCCTACTCGTATCGTGTTGAGTGATGACTACACTTACGAGGAACGGCCTATACAGATTGTGAACAGACGGATCAAGAAATTGAGGAACAAAGAGATCCCGTTAGTGAAAGTTGATTGGCAGAACCATGGTGGTGTGTATGCCACTTGGGAAAGGAAAGATGACATGGCTAGGCGATATCCTGATTTGTTCCCACTGGACCCTGTTTTCTTCCAGACTGAAGGTAACCCGAGTTTAGAGGACTAAACTCCTTATAAGGAGGGGAGACTGTAACAACCCTCGTTTTAATTACCGATTAACGACTGAATTAGCTCTTGATCAGCGATAAACCGGCGATTATGACTGATAAGTGAACTGAATGAGATACCGAACTAACTGATTGAAATTGAAACTGAAGTTGAATGAGTTTATTTATTGAATCGCATATTGCATCTGTTTGATTGAATGACTATCTGTTTAAATTCGTATGTTTAAACTGCTAATTGAAGGCCTTATCGGCGGCCGAATTAGGAACCGTTTGGTGTTCTGTGATCGGTAGAATATTTGTGATTTAGCGGTTTATTTATCTGAAAATTGATTAGGAATGATTAAACTAGATTAAAATGAGTTAATTGAAATGTTGGCCTTATTTACACTATTGCCATAGTTGGTGGACATTTTGTTTAATATTATCATTGAGCCTTAACACTTAATCAAACATTCCTCAGCCCCCCTTTTCTTCACCATAGTTGACCAAACAAGAGGGAGAGTGAGAGAAGAGGTGGACTTGGTGATTTTGGCTTGGATTTTGGTTGATTTGAAGTGTAGATTGTCAAATTGAACTCCTAGGCTTGAACTACAAGACTTAGGTAAGGAAATCATCTTCTTATTGTTGTCTTGGAGTTCCATCTTGCATGTTTCATGCATCATTGTAGGGTTAAGACATGAATTTGCTCAAATATGGTGAATTGGAGCTCCATTGTTGCATGCATGGTTGAATTAGTGAAATTGGAGTTGAATCCATGCTTGAACTATACATGCATGTCCATGTATATATATTAGCTCATGTTTTCAGAATGTTTTCCAACTATTGAGCTCTCTAGAGCAAGATTTGAAGATTGAATTGGGTTTGAAGCTCATGCATTACATGTTTTAAACTTGTTCTTGAAAATGGATTTGGAAATGGCTTTAATTGACCAACCCTTGGCCCTTGCATGTGCAAATTAGCTTTTGAAACTTGTTATACATTGAGTTTAAAGTGTTTTTCCAGATTTTGGGGCCAAGAGGTCGAGTTTTGGATGGTTGAATGCTTGGTTCGAACTTGGGAGACAAATCTGGAAATTCCAGATTTGGCTTCCTCGCTCGAGCGAAGGATTCCTCGCTCGAGCGAGCCCTGTGGTTTTGCAAGCTCGCTCGAGCGAGCATCGAGCGTGGTATCGCGCGTAGAAATTGAACATCCAGTACTTTTACTGTTTCATCAGACCGCTCGAGCGAAGGGAGGCTCGCTCGAGCGAACCCTTTGATTTTGGAAGCTCGCTCGAGCGAGCATCGAGCGAGCATCGAGCGAAGAAAATCAGCAACCAGTACTTTTACTGTTTCATCAGACCGCTCGAGCGAAGGATTGTTCGCTCGAGCGAAGCCTTTGATTTTGGAAGCTCGCTCGAGCGAAGGAAGGCTCGCTCGAGCGAGACCCCTGTTTTCAGCAACTTTTGAAAATGCCTTCCAACTGTATTTTTGCATCCTCATTGCATCCTAGGCATTCTTAGGCCTAGTTTAAGACATCTTAATGAGGATTTAGACATAGAACCACACCGAGGAATTTAAGGATTTAATTACCATCCTTTCCAACTGTGAAACTTAGTGTGTGTTCTATTTGTTAACTGTATAGGGTTGGCTCTCGGGGACGCGCTCTAGCTACTGATAGCCCAATCACTGTGAGTAACAGATTGTGTAAAGATATGTTCAAAATGGTTATATTTTGAATACTGAACTGAACTGTCTATTGAACTGATATTGTTTATTGAATGAATGTATGTCCTATATTTCGAACTATATTGTGGCATCCTTAGCACCCACTGTTATTGACTGTTACAGAGCTCTGTCGGTTTCCTTGTGGAACCATATTGTTTATCGATTGATGGCCATCATTACTGTTGGATCTGTTAAGGCCCGGTCCTTTTGGACCTACTGTTTATAGGCTAATGGATGTACCACATATGACTGATTGATTGAAATACTGATTGACTGAAATACTGAAAGATTGGAATACTGTATAATGAATTGATTTCATTACTGTAAGGACATTCATTCATAACCCCTTTACACATTATGTTAGTCACTGGGCTTTAGCTCACTGTTTATATATATATGTAGGTTCTCGTAATGGGACCGGAGCTAGGAGCCTGGTGTCACCCAGCTTTGTCACCAAATGTGTGCCTCACAGCGAGGTTCCTAGTTGCCATGCTATGGCTTGGGGTTTTGTTTTCCCCTGTCTGTCTCATGTACTGTTTTGGGACCACTGTATAGACTGTCTACTGTTATACCGTACTGTTGCCTAGGGATGCGATCCCTGTACTGAATGTTGTGAATGAATGTATAGACTGTACTGTTTTGGAACTGTATGAATGCATAAAAATGTTTTTGGCATACAGATTTTCACAGCTCAATGGACACTAGTTTTATACTGTATTGGCTTCCATCAGATTATCTGCTTTTGTAGGCCTTCAGTAATCTCGGATTGACATCGGCGATTCTGATGCTAAACCCATAGGGCCGGGTTTGGGTCGTGACAAGGATTCACTCAATAGCTAAGGCTCTAGCTTTTACTGATGGGTAAGTCAGTGGGTTTGCAATTCGCATCTAGAATCATTCTAAGATATTCCTCATGTAAGTCATCAAAGACAAACCGAGAATTCTCCCAGAACAATCTCTAAGGATCTTACATCCGAGCATATAAATTACATCACCCATGTCCATCATGTCTAAAACAGAGAACTGCCAACCCTAGGTGACGACAACCGTATAAATTCTTGGCTCACAATGACTAAGTAAGGAAAAATTTCTTTTGGACCATTGATCATGCCTCAGTGGTCTTCGTCGATCATTGTTGGCCTATCATGGCTCAACGAAATCTAAAAACCACTATTTGGATAACTGTTTTAGGCCGTAAAAGATTTATTGTAACTAGCAATTCTTTTTGTGCTCCTAACTTTTCACTATAAAAGCAGAAGGTAAATCCCTACGGATCTACTTATCCAATTCTCCAACGAGAAGTTGGGTCACAACGTCCATAAATCAAAGTTCCAAACTCATGTCAATCATAGTCTAAGTCAAAGTAACCTCACTCCCCAAGAGAAAGTCTTCTCATGGTCTACACCTTCCTCAATGTTGCGACTTTTCGGTGTCTAGCGAGCCTTATGCCTAGAAAATGACTATCCAAATCGCGCATAACTTTAGAACAGTTTCGCATCATAGCAGAAAGTCAACCAAATCCTAGAAATGGTTAATCCTCAAAAACGTTGTCTTAAAATGTGCAACATTGATCCACTTTCTAAAAACAGGGGACTAAAGACTTTGGCATTATCCTAGGCTCTTTATCATCTTGCAGAGCAATCATGAATGTTTCCCTCTCAATCACCTAGTGATGATGTGAAAAATTTTCACATTCGCTACCACACAACTAAGAATGTAGAGTATTCTTCTCTAATGGAGTAATCCACTAGTAGGCATATCACTCCCACTGTCCCTAGAATATTGGAAATTTCTTTCCATTCTCAACTAGGCTACATAAAGCGCTATACTTTGAATTCTCTATCTTATAGAGTTCCTGTAACGCCCCCATTTTCATGCCCAAATGGTGATACACTAGTCATGGATCTTTAAAGTAAAACTGATAACAAATCCTCATACTTGCATTACATGATATAAATAGTCTTCATGCGTTAATACAATTAATCCAACAACCATTAATTAAACAACAAATACCCCCAAGGGTTTACAAGTTCCAAGGCCTGAGCCTGGTTACACAAAATGGTTATTCAAACCCACACATATAAAGCCCTTGGCTTACAATCAGAGTCACAGCAAACGAGCACACTATGCTCTCTTCACACACTTCCACACCCTCAGTTAGGCGGGATCACCACATCTTTTCCTGCACAAAAATCCCGTAGGGTGAGCATAAAGCCCAGTAGGAAAATCCTTCACAAAGTATATACATTTTATACAAGTCTCAAAAAAAATAGATGCACATGCCATGCCATGCTCTTTTGAAAAAAATAAGAATACATCTTCATTTATTCAAAAACCATCATGCTCAATGATGCCATGCAATTTCAATTGTTCCACATTTATCAATTTTGTTCAAGGGGCGGTAAATACAACTCTGGTAATCCCTAGGTCAGTGTCTGCAAGTAGACTATACAAGTACTACCAATTTGTCATTTTTACCAGTATCATCTGGAGGGCTCGACACCCATTCTTTGTCATTTTTACCAGTCACAAGCTGGAAGGCTCGACACCTATTCCGTCATTTTTACCAGTCACAAGCTGGAAGGCTCGACACCTACTCTCTGTCATTTTTACCAGTCACAGCTGGAAGGCTCGACACCTATCATCCACACTACCTGTCAAGACTTACCACCGTCCCAAAACCATTTCATGAAAACTCATATCTCAATATTCTTTCTCAATGAAAGTTTTCAAATCAACTTTCAAAATTCAATGTAATCAAATGATTTGATATGACAATGCAACCATAACAATACAATGTAACAATTCTTCCATTTCCAATTCTTCCACACAATACTACCATTGTGATCAAAATTCTCATTTCTCCTTTCTATGCAATTTCACAAGATAAATAAATATACATTTATTTCAATTATTCCAAGGGATAGCATAATTCCCACATTTCAAACATTTCCCACAAGTTAGTCACTTCAAGACTATATCAATACTTTCAAATAACAATTTCCAAAATGAGTAACAATTCTCATACTTCTTCAAAGTTTAACATTTATACAATATAAACAAGAAATTTTCCAAACATCATTTATTTTAGCATTTAAAATAAATATAGCAATATCAACTATGGATTTTTAACTTCTCTTTTAAAAATTCCAAATTTCTAGGTTTCTCACCAAAACCATCCATCTTCAAATATTTGTCAAGATCTCACCAAAACATCTCCCTTTCATCAACATAGTTCCAAAAACCCCCAAATTTCTAGTAAACCCACTTTGAAAAGAACTCTTTTTCTTAAATCAACAAGAAGTTTTCAAAATTAATCAAAGGATAATTTCGAAAATCATCTAGATCTTGCAAAAACATATATATAACTCAAAGAAAATCCCTACCTCAAGTTTGACGAAGAAACGAGTTGAAAACCCCAAATTCAACGACGATGAAATTCGATCTCCACCGCACACAACGTAACCCTCGCCTAGATAACCGACTTTGGTGAAGAACTTAGGTCTAAATCCCAATGGATTTGGAGAAATCAAAGAGAGAAGATGACTTCTAGAGATAGAAACTCCCGATCTGGAATTTTGGAGAGTTTTAGAGAGAGAGAAAAAACTAAAAAAAATGATCTGAAACATCAGATTCACGAACCGATATAATGTGGTCCGCTCGAGCGTGGAAAGCCTCGCTCGAGTGTCAAAAACACTATCCCAGTACTTTTGCAGACAGGTCAAACTTCTGAAACCAAACATTCTCCGCTCGAAGATAAACGGCCGCCGAGCGGTAAGCGCCGAGCCTTGTGGCGCCTTGACTGGCAAGGGCGCCCCTGGACCTCAAGGGCGCCTCGACTCCCGACCGGCCCAGTCGAAGTGGCAAACACATGAAAAAAAAAGAATCGATACCGGGATCGGTACAACCTTCCCCCCTTAAAGAATTTCGTCCCCGAAATTTCAAATCAAACTACCTAAACAAAAGGGTTTCTAGCGATCAAAGCCACGCTATTTCATTAACAATAACCTTCCAAATATGCATAAACATAAAACTCTCCAAAAGTAATGGCAACACCAACACCCTTATTCTTAAAACAACAACGCACATATCTACATGTGTTTAACAATTTTAAATACGTTTTCCCTCAACACTAGGGAAGGTTACAAAGAAAAGCAACTTAAGCATTTTCAAATAAATCCGGATATTTGGAGCGGACTTCCGCCTCCCGTTCCCACGTCGCTTCTTTAACCCCATGGTGTCTCCACAACACCTTTACCAACTGTATAGTTTTGCCCCGTAGCACTTGCTCCCGGGAATCTAATATTTGAACTGGTCGTTCTTCGTAAGAGGCATCCTCATCTACTTCCAAGTCAACCCAATCAAGAACATGAGAAGGGTCGGGTTCATACTTCCTAAGCATAGATACATGAAATACGTTGTGAACTCCCGAAAGTTGTGGTGGTAAAGCTAACCGGTATGCCACTTCCCCAATTCGCTCTAAGATCTCAAAAGGCCCAATGAACCTTGGAGATAATTTACCACTCTTACCAAATCTCATCAAATCCCACCTTGGTGAAATTTTTAGAAACACATGGTCACCAACTTCAAAAGATAAGGGTCGTCTCCTCTTATCGGAATAACTCTTTTGTCGGCTTTGGGCCGTAGCTAACCTCTTCCGAATGAGAACAACTTTCTCAGTTGTCTCTCTAACAATTTCTGGACCCAGTAACGGTGCATCACCCACTTCGGCCCAACAAACTGGCGATCTACAAGGTCGACCGTACAAGGCCTCAAATGGTGCCATCCCAATACTAGCTTAGTAACTATTGTTGTACGCAAACTCAATCAATGGTAAGTGCCTTTCCCAAGGCCCCTTAAAATCAAGGACACAAGCTCTAAGCATGTCCTCCAAAATTTGGATGGTACGTTCCGACTGTCCATCGGTTTGAGGATGATAAGCGATGCTAAGAGTCAACTTAGTTCCCAACGCCTCTTGAAGGCTTTGCCATAACCGGGCAGTAAAACGAGGATCCCTATCCGACACAATAGTCACAGGGACTCCATGAAGTCGAACTATCTCTCTAATGTACAACTCTGCCAAGCGTTCAACTGAGTCCCTGGTGCACATCGGAATGAAATGGGTAGACTTAGTCAACCTATCAACAATCACCCAAACGACGTCATTGCCTCGTTGTGTTCTATGAAGCCCAACTACAAAATCCATGGTAACACGCTCCCATTTCCACTCGGCTATAGGTAAGGGTTGCAACAAACCCGCTAGTCTTTGGTGTTCGGCTTTCACTTGTTGACAAGTAAGGCACTTTGATACAAATAAAGCGACATCCCGTTTCATACCCCTCCACCAAAACTGACGACTAAGATGATGATACATTTTTGTGCCTCCCGGGTGTACCGCAAGGCGTGAGTGATGGAACTCCCGAAGTACTTCCTCTCTACAAGATTCTGGTACAAACAAACGGTCTAAGTAACGTACACTCAGATCCGAGTGAACATTCAAACCTTTCTCTTCCTTCCCACTGGAAATTTTAACACGGATTGATTCCACATCATGGTCTCCTCGTTGTGCCTCTCTGACCTTACTAACCAAGGTAGGTTGAGCATTCAAAGTAAACAAGGTAGCATTCTCTCCGGACTCACCCAAGTGCAAATCAAACTTGCTAATAACATCTAGCATATCCCATTCTTGAATGGCTATACTTGCCAAACTACTCACAGATTTTCGACTCAAAGCATCAGCCACCACATTGGCCTTCCCTGGATGATAGTGTAACTCAAAGTCATAATCCTCTATAAATTCCATCCACCTCTGTTGTCGTAAATTCAAGTCTGTTTGAGAAAACAAATACTTTAGACTCTTATGATCAGAGAAAACCTCAAACTTCTCACTATACAAGTAATGCCTCCAAATTTTCAAGGCAAAAATTACCGCCGCCAATTCTAAATCATGGGTGGGGTAATTCTTCTCGTGAGTTTTCAATTGTCGTGAACCGTAGGCCACAACTTTCCCCTTTTGCATCAAGACACAACCAAGTCCATCCCTCGATGCATCACAGTAGACAGTGTAATCCAAACCTCTTTCTGGAATTATCAAGACTGGTGCTGTAGTCAATCTAGTCTTAAGTTCTTGGAAAGACTTTTCACAAGCCTCATTCCACACAAACTTGACACCCTTCCTAGTCAACTTAGTCAAAGGTGCAGCTAGTCTAGAGAATTCCCTTACAAAGCGTCGATAGTACCCTGCTAACCCCAAGAAACTCCGGATCTCAAAAACATTCTTGGGTTGTTCCCAATCCTGTACCGCGTCTATCTTTGAGGAGTCTACAGTCACTCCTTCACTCGACACTACGTGCCCCAAAAATTTCACCTCAGTGAGCCAAAACTCGCACTTATCAAATTTGGCATACAAACGGTGCTCCTTAAGTAATTCAAGCACTATCCGCAAGTGAGCCTTATGTTCCTCCTCGGAGGTTGAATAGATTAAGATGTCGTCCACAAAGACAACTACAAAAAGGTCCAAGTATTCCCGGAAAATTCTATTCATCAAATCCATAAAGGAAGCCGGTGCATTAGTCAACCCAAAAGGCATTACAAGGAATTCATAGTGGCCATAACGCGTACGAAAGGCCGTTTTCTGGATGTCCTCCTCCCGAACCCTCAACTGATGATATCCCGACCTCAAATCTATCTTTGAGAAGCAACGAGATCCTCTAAGTTGGTCAAACAAATCATCTATTCTAGGTAGAGGATACTTGTTCTTAATGGTAACTCGATTCAACTTGCGGTAATCAATACACAACCGCAATGATCCATCCTTCTTCTTCACAAAGAGTGCCGGTGCTCCCCAAGGCGATGTACTAGGGCGAATGAAGCCCTTGTCTAAGAGTTCTTGGAGTTGAATCTTCAACTCATGCAATTCAGTAGGTGCAAATCTATATGGTGACATGGAAATCGGTGCTGTGCCAGGCACCAATTCAATGGAGAACTCGATCTCCCGGTGGGGTGGTAAACTAGTAAGATCTTCTAGAAAGACATCCGGGTATTCACAAACTACCCTTGGTAACTCAACACGAGCCCCGTCACTCTCACTATCCAAGAGAGTTGCAAGAAGGCCACTAAGCTTGCTCCTACTACGAGGGTCAACAACTGGCAACAAGGCTCTATCAACTCGGTTCCCCAAAAAATAGAAACGATCACCACCCGAAGTGCACACTGTAACTCTTTGACGGTAGCAATCAATCACAGCTTGATAAGAACACAACCAGTCCATGCCTAAGATGACATCAAAACTCGACATATCTAGCAACACAAAAGCAAACGAAAGTCGGCGCCCTGCAACTTCTATTTCACAATCACGACAACCCCGGTCTAAATCAACTGCACCCCCAACAGGTGACTCTACTTTGAGTGGAGGCACTAACTGTGCTACCTCTAACCCCAATACAGAAGCAAATGCAGTAGATATAAATGAATGAGACGCACCCGTGTCTATCAATACATTACCCAAAGAATTACACACAACAAAAATACCTCTCACAATTGAGGATTCTGGCAACTGCTCTGGCACGACAGCAGCATACACGCGCCCCTATGGCCCCTGATTAACTTGTCCCCCTCTCGGAGCATAGGTCTGTTGTACCGACTGAGCCGAAGTGGCTCCCTGATTAGCTCGTGAAGCCTGAGCTGAATGAGCCTGCTGGTGGCTCTGTGTCTGCCTCGACCCGGATGCGCCAGATGCGCCTCCCAACTGTGGGCAAGTTCTCTTCATATGCCCCGGTTGACCACACTGGTAACGGTTAAACCCATGTCCCCTATCCTGGGACTGAGACTGACTCTGTGATCGGTTAGGTGGTGGTGGTGGTAACATCAACTGTCCTCCACCCTTCTGTGGGCAAGAAATGACTTTATGACCCGGCTGGCCACACTTGAAACAAGACAAACTACTTTGAGTACTCCTTCCTGGGCCTGCACTAGGCAAAGGAAAAGTAGATCGAGACTGATGTGGTTGGGATTGGGATGAAAAGTTACCCCTGCTCTTCTTATTCTGCCTATAGTCTCCTTGAGACTCTTGGCCCCTAGACCTCGAACTCCGAAGCCTCTCCTTCTCAGCTTGCACAGAAACCTCTACGTATGCTGCCGACTCTACAAGGCGGTCATAGTTCCGAATCATGTTCCCAACTATTTTAAATAAAATTTTACTTTTCAACCTGTTCTCAAATTCAATGCAATGGCGCTCTTCCGTTGCCACCAACTCCGGTGCAAATCTAGATAAACTAGAGAAAACCGCCTCGAACTCGGCCATGTCGAAATTGTTTGAGGTCTTTGAACTCTTGCCTCAATCTCTCCCTAGCAGCGGGAGGTAAATACTTCTCTTGGAAGGCAACTACAAAGGCTTCCCACGTTGGCTCCACTCTACTTTTGGCATACTTCCACCATTGACCCGCATCCCCTTTTAGGTAGTAACTAGCTAGGGTCACTCTTAGTTCACTATCCTCAATGTGAAGCATCTCGAATGTCTTCACTGTTTGCTCGAGCCACTCATCTGCTTTCTTGGGCTCGGGGCCACCATGGAATTCGTCCCGAGTAAGGAAACTAGACCTTGCTTCTACGGTATTCTCTCGGGCTTGATTATCAGCTCTCAACATGTTCATAGCCATAGCTATCTCTTGGGCTAGGGTCCTCATTGCAGTTTGACCCGCTTGTTCTACTTGTTCAGCCATATTCACTTGGCTTGACCCTTCCTCTTGCACCGGAACCTCTTGGACCGATTGTATCCTACACCCTACAGCCTCTCGCCTCTACCACCACGGGTTTGACCTCTTCCTGACATCCTATAAAGGACAAAAAAAAAAAAAAAAAATTTAGCACACTAACCCATACGTGTCCGCAATTTATCTCACAAGTCAAATCACCGCAATTCTATATAATTCACTACTATATAGACACTTCAATTTCATTCCACATAAGCACGTAGTCATGTAAACACATACGGATTATTCTTTCATGATGAAATTCGTCCCATGAGAAACTAAGAATTCTTAGTAGAACGAGTATTGATCAAGTACCCTTTTAAGAAAACCTCAAGGAATTTAACAGGCGCAAACAACATCCCAAAAGTCCAACCCCATACCCACATAACCACATAAGCATGTTATCACATAGTCACCAAATCCATAACATCTTCCTATCATGTAACCTATCATGCAGCATGAACCCATTGTGGTAAAACAACCACTTCCCACGAGCTCCAAGTGTTCAAACCCGGTAGCTCTGATACCAAGTTGTAACGCCCCCATTTTCATGCCCAAATGGTGATACACTAGTCATGGATCTTTAAAGTAAAACTGATAACAAATCCTCATACTTGCATTACATGATATAAATAGTCTTCATGCGTTAATACAATTAATCCAACAACCATTAATTAAACAACAAATACCCCCAAGGGTTTACAAGTTCCAAGGCCTGAGCCTGGTTACACAAAATGGTTATTCAAACCCACACATATAAAGCTCTTGGCTTACAATCAGAGTCACAGCAAACGAGCACACTATGCTCTCTTCACACACTTCCACACCCTCAGTTAGGCGGGATCACCACATCCTTTCCTGCACAAAAATCCCGTAGGGTGAGCATAAAGCCCAGTAGGAAAATCCTTCACAAAGTATATACATTTTATACAAGTCTCAAAAAAAATGGATGCACATGCCATGCCATGCTCTTTTGAAAAAAATAAGAATACATCTTCATTTATTCAAAAACCATCATGCTCAATGATGCCATGCAATTTTAATTGTTCCACATTTATCAATTTTGTTCAAGGCGTAAATACAACTCGTAATCCCTAGGTCGAGGTTCGCAAGTAGACTATACAAGTACTACCAATTTGTCATTTTTACCAAGATCATCCGGAGGGCTCGACACCCATTCTTTGTCATTTTTACCACAAGTCGAAGGCTCGACACCTATTCCGTCATTTTTACCAGTCACAAGCTGGAAGGCTCGACACCTACTCTCTGTCATTTTTACCAGTCACAGCTGGAAGGCTCGACACCTATCATCCACACTACCTGTCAAGACTTACCACCGTATTTACCCCAAAACTATTTCATGAAAACTCATATCTCAATATTATTTCTCAATGCAAATTTTCAAATCAACTTTCAAAATTCAATGTAATCAAATGATTTGATATGACAATGCAACCATAACAATACAATGTAACAATTCTTCCATTTCCAATTCTTCCACACAATACTACAATTGTGATCAAAAATCTCATTTCTCCTTTCTATGCAATTTCACAAGATAAATAAATATACATTTATTTCAATTATTCCAAGGGATAGCATAATTCCCACATTTCAAACATTTCCCACAACTTAGTCACTTCAAGACTATATCAATACTTTCAAATAACAATTTCCAAAATGAGTAACAATTCTCATACTTCTTCAAAGTTTAACATTTATACAATATAAACAAGAAATTTTCCAAACATCATTTATTTTAGCATTTAAAATAAATATAGCAATATCAACTATGGATTTTTAACTTCTCTTTTAAAAATTCATTATGCATTATGCATTTTTGTTTTGAGGGGCCCTGCTGGCCCTTGAGCCGCCTGGGCGCGCCTCGACCCTCATGAAGGGCGTGCCCCCTCGACCAAGGGCACGCCGATCGCCCAAATAAGTGGCAAACACATGAAAAAAAAAGAATCGATACCGGGATCGCTACAGTTCCAAAACTCTATTCATGTTACATTTACTAAGAAAACTTTATGTGACTTAGTTACACTACCACAAAGTTGTTAACCTATATGCACATGACCCGGAGGGTTTATACGACAGCATACAATAATGCGTCACATTACCCTAAGTGTTTACAAGACAGCATACAATAATATACCATAGAACTTTAGGTCTTAACTTCACAACCTTATGAGAAGTAAAATAAAGATAAATTGCTTGATAGTTACAAATTACCCACAAATGGCTCTCTGCTAACCCATTACTTAAATGGAGTGTAAAATCTGATAGGAAGGGCACTTAGTTAGGGATATAGGCAACAAACTAAAGTGCAATCCCCAATTGGGAAACATATTGCTCCATCATTCACCTAACATAACAATACTTGATTCCTTATCTTTACTACACCATTGTGTTGCTGAGTACTAGAAATAATCAATTTTCTAAGCATCCATTTCTCTTCATAGAGCTTTCTAAAAACAACTCAAATAGATACTCGTCACCTTGGTTAAAACTAAAAGCACGAAAGCTCTTATCTAATTGATTTCGACCTCATATGTGCAATGTCAAAAATCATCTCAAAACTTTTGACTTATGGAAGATCAAATAGTCTTGACTAAGATGCATATCGTAATCTATAAATGTGTCGAGATTGGGGCTAGCTATCATACCCTTACACATATCCAATCACAAATATCATAGTGGTCTAAATATGCCAATACAAATGCCCTTCTGCGGCTTTTCTACTTACTTATGCGCAAACATTGCGAACAAAGTTACAGATTCACATGAGAGTAGGATTTCACAAGCAAGTGGGCCCGAGAGGGCCTACTCAAACCATCCATTTCATCTTCTCATTGATATGATTAAGTATAATAAGCCACCAGTTCATGACCAATGTCATAAACTAATTTCATTCATCCTAATGTGTGAGTTTTCAAAGACAAGTGTAAAAATTTAGGCCTAACTAGGTAATGACTCACGACTAATTCATGTTCATTAGATCATAAAAGGATGTCATGGAGATATCAAGTGTGCCTAAGCCACAAATTTAACTACTAAGTGCTAATCACCTACACCTTCAAGTCAAGTTTATTCTCCATACACTGTAAATATTTATACTACAACGTGAAAATATAAAATAAAATTGAAAAAAAGTGAAAATCGACTATTTCAAATGTTCAATGATAACAAAAATGATTGTTCAACTAACAAGCATAGTAGTAAAAACAACAAACACACAATTAACTTTTAAAAAAACAAAACTTCTACCAAAGTACAATGTGAATTTTTGCAATTTATAATTAATATACAACTAGTTTTTTATTAAAAAAATAAACTCATATCAATGTGAACATTCACATTACAACGTGAAAATATAAAATAAAATTGAAAAAAGTGAAAAACAACTATTTCGATTGTTCAATGTTAACAAAAATGATTGTTCAACCAATAAATATAGTAAAAAAACAACAAAATACAACTAACTTTCAAAAAAACTTTAAAACAAAACTCATACCAAAATATAATGTGAATGTTCTTAATTTACAATTAACATACAACTAACCTTAGAAAAACTAAATTCATATCAATATGAACATTCACACATAACATGAAACAAATTGAAAGAAAAAAAAATAACTATTTCAATTGTTTAATGGTAACAAAAAAATGATTGTTCAAACAAATAACCAATGATATGTGAACATTTTCATCTTGCAAAATATATAATTATGTCCGTATTTATATTTTAACACTTATTTCTCAGACTTTCAAACAATGTGAAATGTAAACATTTACACTAATTGACCAAAAAAATAGCAACAACGACAACAATAGAATTATAAATTCAAAAAAAAAAAAAAAAAGCTCAATCACTCTAAAAATAAGAAAATATCACCCACATCATCATCTTCATCATCATCTTTATCATTATCACTATAATTAACAATCTATGCAATTTCATCATTACATCAATCCAAAACAAAACCCACATTTGAGGAATATGTTTGTAACAAAATTAATTGGACATAAACAGAGTTTCGCCTTACAATAATAGAGAAATATAGAGTTTCAAAACAAAGCAACAATAGATGAACACAGAACTTCAAACACAAAGTGATAATAGAGGAACACAAATTTTCACTGCAACAATAAAGGAACATAATATTGTTTCACCACTATGTGTAAACTAGAGTTTCTAAATCTTACCAAATAAAGAGTTTCAAACCCTAACACAATGAAATAATACCACAAATGTGAATGAAACTGATCAAAAAGAAAATGTAAATAATGGTAACTACCAAAATAGAGGTAGCAACAAAAAAGAAATGTGTATATCCTTTTTCTATGTAATACATATCAACAATAGACAAAAAGGTACAATAGACCAATAAACAATATAAATCAAGAAAAAAATGACCTCATGAAATAAAAATATAAATACATAAGACTAACTAGGTTATAATTTTTCTTGGTTGACTTATTGAGTTAGAACACCTCTAGATTGGATTTATCAATAAAAAAATCTTAAATCAACTATTAAATTAATTAATATTTTTTAATAATGTCATAAATATATTTCTATTAATAATTTTAACAATTTTATTGTATAGAAAAGTAGATCAAAAAAATTTTTTTTTTCCGGTTAACTCTCTTAAATGACAAATTATAACAAAAGGTATTTATAACTTTAAAATCATAAAAATAATCCATACAACAAAAATGAAGAAATAAATTTATAATTTAACCTAAACATAAATAAACACAAAAAAAACATGATACCACTAATACGTATACCAATAACCAAACACCAATCCCCCATCTCCTTACTACATCCATTAACACTCTCATTAAAAAACCTAACCGTACACCACCAAAAAAAAAGTTAGGAATCATAAATTTTTTTTCATGAAAATGATCATGAAAGATTTATGATCTTTGGATTACCTGATTAGTGTGTGGTGCTTTATTCTAAGTGTAATTCAAGGGTCATAAAGTTTTCATGATTATTTTCATGAAATTTTTTTCATGATAACTACCATTGCTGAAAAAAAAAACTAATTCCAATACAAACGAGTGGCAAACATGAATCCAAAAGACAGACTCAACCATGAAGCATATCAGATCTGAACATGAACATGTCTGCAGCAGAAGCCATGATGGGTTGATTCACATGTTGGGATCCGGGATCCCGCCCAAGACCTTGTAGAAATTAAACCAAGCAGAAAAACACACCCACACTCAAGGAGACACAATATTTTACGTGGTTCGGCCTCAATGCCTACGTCCACGGGAGAGTAACCGGATTTTACTATACTAATTTGGAGATTACAGAAAGATTACAATAGAGGAGGAGCTCACACTCTCCTCACTTAGCCACTCTCCCGTCTCCCTCGCTCACACCGAGGGAGACGGTCTCTCCGCCTCATATCTCGCACCCTCTTTGGTTGGTCTTCCTCACTCTCATTTCTCTCTTCTCACTCATTCCATTTATACACATTCAGAATGTAGAAGAGAGGGGCTGGCCATCACATGGCCATCTCATGTGCGTTGGCATCCAACATGGCCAACTCATGCTTTCTACCATGTTGAAGCATGTTCCTCATGGCCTTCCTTTGCAAGCTCACTTTGCTTTTGTGGGTTGGCAATCCGTGGAGAAGGAATCACCTCCACATGGGGTGATATCCTACAAATCACCCCCTCAACCCATGTGAGGTGATCCACTGCACACATGCTGTTAATCTTGTCACGCCCAAATTTCAGCATACTCTGCTTCTCTTCACTGAGACGTTTGCACCCCCTGAAGCTAAAGATAACACAGCAGAGATACAAGAGAATGAGGGAATCCTACATCCTCAATTCAACTCATACCACTCTGATTTGGAGAGAGCATCTGCTCCTATCTCCTCCAGATCTCATCCACGCTTCCTGGCTTGGATGCCTTCACTTGCTATGCTTGAACTTGCGTAACCAAGATATCTGACACCCCCTGATTGGATGTCCCGCACTTCGCCGAATGCCCTTGATCTTATGCAATACCTTGCGTGACCATCATTGGAGCAATAGAAAACTCGTTGTTTATCCCATCAACGCCCTTCTGCCTTCTTTGCTCGGAGCTTTTCCTCCGAACTATCGGCCTTTGCCTTCGTGACTATCAACAACCTCCTAGCGTTTCCATACGCTGTTCCGTGCTCTCGTGCAATCCTTGATGTGCTGTCCAGTAGATTGATGGTTGACAGTAGCTCCATCTGTCAAAGCATCGTCAGCTATGCAATTCCCTGCATAGTGCCTGCACCCATGGCTTCTGGTCTCCCTGCGTCGAGCTCGCCTGAGAGATCCACATCAACTCTATCCTCCGCTGCCATGGAAAGAAACCACCATAGAAGAAAAAAAGACTTGCCACTCGTTGGCGCGCACTCTTGCGTTTGTCTCAATTTCTCTGTCTAGAAGTTCCTGTGAACTTTCAACAACCCGTTGCTACATACTCTTCTCGTGTCTCTGTACGACACTGTACCATTGCACTACTGCACGTCTGCATTTGTGCTCCTGCGCTTAGTATGCTCCTGTGCAACTATTGTTCTACATGTCCACGTATCACCAAGATTTCGTACTGATAGCTCCATGACCATAGCATTTCCACGAGCACTGGCGGTTGCCAAATCATCTGTCCGTCGATGAATGGTCTTCTCTTTTGATTGAACCAAATCCTCCGATGACGTCAACAACCAGGAAAGTTCCCAGGAAAGACTGGTGGGGTCACACCCGGACCCACTTAAGAACCAGTCTCCTTAGATAGTGTCTTTTTGACAGAACTTTCCTAGACATTGTTGATCTTGAGATAATCATGTCTGCAATCCTCTGATCGCCCCTGACCAATCCTGATCTCCCTCGATCTGCCATTTAATCAAGCCTGATCTCCTCTGGTCTTCAATGATCTATCTCGAGTTGTACCTGGTTGTCCAATCTGGTTAGAATATGCCTATTCTAACCTCTTCAGTGAATCCGCAGCGTTCCACAATATCCGGCAACCTCCCTTCGAGTATTAAAGATGACAAACTCCCATGTTTTAACAATCTTTAAAAAACCATTCAGAATTTCACCATTCTGACCTCGCAGTTGCGTCCGGAATGGTCCGATTAGCTAGGACCAACCTTCACAGACTTCCGGACCTCATCAAACAAATCTAAAGTCACACACCACAATTTTTTGAAAATTCTGGGCCAAATTGCAATTTTCAAAAGTTCAGGGAATATTCCGTATACCAACAGAATATTCCGTCCACTACACCCGATGCCGTCCGTCCCTTTAATCTGCCTTCTTTTTACAGAAACTCCGTCTCCAAAATCTGACCGTACGGATGTGTCCGAAATACTCCAAATAGTTGGAAACCACTATTGGATCGCCAAAAACGGACTCCAAATGGCTTAGATCTAGCCAAAACATTTTGTACGCCTCAGATCTACGGCTGCACCATAGCCACGAAGCACTGGATCTCCTCCTGCGGCTGCACCATTGCCGCGTAACACTGGATCGCTCTCTGCCTCTGGCTGACGTGGCAGACACGTGGCAGTCCCTGACTGGCCCACGATGCCACGTGTTGATGACGTGGCAGGCCACGTGGCGCTGACCTGGCTGCCACGTGGCGTTGACTGGTCAACACATCTGCTGACGTGTTGACGACGTGGATGCTGACCTGGCGTGCGCGTGCTCCGTGCGCGTGCCAGACACGCGCTGCCCCCCATTCGTCTTCCTCCTCTGCCGCGCGTGGGAGCGCGTGGCTGCGCGTGGGATAACGCGCCGACCTCCCACCGGCGCATGACGACGCGTGGCGCGAGTGGGCCTCACGTGCCTTCTTCAGGCGGCGCGTGAGGGCGCGTCCGGTGTCCCC
Source organism: Camellia lanceoleosa (assembly GCA_025200525.1). NCBI lineage: Eukaryota > Viridiplantae > Streptophyta > Magnoliopsida > Ericales > Theaceae > Camellia > Camellia lanceoleosa. The sequence continues at coordinate 175,995,774 of CM045758.1, read as the reverse complement.
TGGGCTTCTGCTTTATGTTTCTGGACTCCTCTCGTCGAGCCCTTGCTCCTGGTATGCTCAAAACCTGATTTCAAGCAATCCGATTTCTAGGCAGATTCGAAACATCACGGATTTTTGTTCCGAAACGCTACCGACGAGGCTCTGATACCAATTGTTGGGATCCGGGATCCCGCCCAACACCTTGTAGAAATTAAACCAAGCAGAAAAACACACCCACACTCAAGGAGACACAATATTTTACGTGGTTCGGCCTCAATGCCTACGTCCACGGGAGAGTAACCGGATTTTACTATACCAATTTGGAGATTACAGAAAGATTACAATAGAGGAGGAGCTCACACTCTCCTCACTCAGCCACTCTCCCGTCTCCCTCGCTCACACCGAGGGAGACGGTCTCTCCGCCTCACATCTCGCACCCTCTTTGGTTTGTCTTCCTCACTCTCATTTCTCTCCTCTCACTCATTCCATTTATACACATTCAGAATGTAGAAGAGAGGGGCTGGCCATCACATGGCCAGCTCATGTGCGTTGGCATCCAACATGGCCAACTCATGCTTTCCACCATGTTGAAGCATGTTCCTCATGGCCTTCCTTTGCAAGCTCACTTTGCCTTTGTTGGTTGGCAATCCGTGGAGAAGGAATCACCCCCACATGGGGTGATATCCTACATCACATACATCAAGTTCCATGGGTTCAAGAAATCATCACCACCACTACCACCAATACCATCAAACCCGCCATTAATATTGTTCTTGGAGCTCAAGCAATCAATAATCTCATTTAGAGAACTCAACCGGTGAGTCAACTCATCCACCTGAGCTTTCAGAACCGAGTTCTCAGCCTCAAAATTCGCCCGCATCTGTGAAGTCAAATTCACGTTTGTCATTACATAGCCATTCTCATCTCTGAGTCGACTAAATGCGTACCACCACTCGTCCAAGTGCTTCGCTTCTCATCCGCGATCTCCAAGCCGATTCGCGATTTGAAATCTTTCTCTTTCTCTTCCTCTGATCATCCATGCCGTGTTTCAGATCTCCTTCAGAGCTCGAGCTATGAAGAAGATGACTTGACCCTGAAGAAACCCCACTAGGAGAGGCCATCATATGCTACTAATTAATATGCTTCAAGAGATATTAAAAATTTTATATGAAAATGGGTTTGATTGATATATATATATATATATATGAGGATATTTCAGAATTTTAGAAATGGAAGTGATTGTTGATGGGTGTGGGAGATTGAATGTAGAGGTGGATGATAGGGAGAATGGAGTTCATGAGAAGACGTAGAACCAGTAGAGGAAAACAACAGAGAAAGATTGGACTAAGTGGGTTCGCCGGCGAAGGGTGGAGTTTATGGCGAACCCGGAAAGGAGGACTTCACTAGTACCGGAGACATGAATCTGATCAAACATCAAGAACCATAACCATCCAATATATATATATATATATAGAGAGTCTGAGAAGAGAGTTTCAGAACCTCTTGAGCAGATCTGGCAGGGAAACAGAGAGAGAGAGCCTCAAATTGTAGAGGGAATAGGAGGAGGAGAGGAGGAGGTTTTGAGGGGGTGCTGATGGTGGAATTTATAGAAAAAAAATAGACATTGAAATTGATTAAAAATCATTATTTAAATATGAGTATTGCTATTCAGGTTTAAAAGTTTAAAAATGCTAGAGGTCCTAAAAATTCTACCAAAAGTTTTATCAAATGTCTCACATGGGTGTGGGACCCACATGGAATCCACATTGTGTGGGTCCCACACCCATGTGAGACATTTGGTAAAACTTTTAGTAGAATATTTGGAATCTCTAGCATTACTCCTAAAAGTTAGACATATTTTTAAATCTAATGATATGTTAAGAAAATAATTAATTGTTAAAAAATAAATCTAGAAAGTAAAGTTTTATATAATATTGTGGAGAGGAGTGCGAGAGCCACTTGTTAAGGTTATAAAGGTTATTTCCCATATTAATTGTTATTTTTACTATTTTATATTATCGGATTAAATTAATTACTAAATAACTATTGATAATAAAAAATTAATTAATGTGTTTAGTTTAGGTTTTTTGAATTAAGTTTTTTAAAAATTGAATTTTTTGTTTTTCGTATTTTTTTATTTTTAGTGAATGTTTTTAAAATTTTGAAGTATTTTTTTTTTTACTTTTTCAGATGCATCTTATTTAAATGTGTCTAAAAAATAAAATATTTGTGAAAAATATGTTAAAAAATTAATAAATACACAAAAATATGAAAAATCTACTGAATTTTTGTATTTTTTTGTATTTAGTGAATTTTAAAAAAAAAATTCACAAAAATTATATTTTTAAGTGTATTTATGTTAGGCGTGTCTAAAAATTTTAAAAAAAAAATTGCTTAAAATATTAAAAAAATTCATTAAAAACAAAAAAAACATGAAAAATAAGAAAGTAGAATTTTCTAAAAAGTATTATTAGAAAATTCACACCAAGCAAAGTGAATAGTAGTTTGTTTTTTAATGAAATAAACTATAATAATTATATTTGTATATTATAAATTATGTATCATATGTATGTTATTAAAGATGGTGTAAAATATTATCTAATCAGTTAAAAATGTACTGATCTACACTAATTCACATCGTTTAATCATAATATATTTTTGAAATTGCTCTGTTTATATATATATATATATATATGGGTTGTGCTACATCCCCCGAAAATGGTGGACCCCTAAACCCCCGAAAATTCAGAACAAGGCAAAAAAAAAAAAGTCCAAAACGACGTCGTTTTGGACATTAAGGAGATTGGGGGGGTATTTTTAGGGGGACAAATCATTTTCCATATATATATCTTCTAATAAAATATCAAAATAAAAATAAGTGTGAAAGAGATTTAAGATATGAAATTTATTACAAATTAATAATTATATATATGAAAAATATTATACAAATTAATATTATATATTATACAAATACTTGATAATTGATTAATAATATTCTTCAATTCGTCTATTCATCGCAAACCACCCATATAACAATTTGATTGTCCACTAATTTGTCATTTAATTTATAATTTTACTTTCAAACCGTTTAAATCACACCCCAATTACTATCATTTGTCATCATCACATGAATTTGAAAGGTCTTAGTTATCGAACGAGGATCCTCTTCTTGCAGCCTTTGTGCTTGCGCCCGTCCTTGCAAGCCTTCGGGTCTACTTTTAGACCCAATTTTGATAATCCGAACCGTTCATATTTTATGATTTATTCAGTAAAAAATCAAGTTGATCGGATATCAGAAAGTATGTGTTCGAAAAATTGAACTAAAAACTATTTTTTAAATAATTTAATAAACAGTTTTCCGAACATATACTTTCTGATATCCGATCAACTTGATTTTTTACAGGTATGATATACTGAATAAATCATAAAATATGAACGGTTCGGATTATCAAAATTGGGCCTAAAAGTAGATCCGAAGGCCTGCAAGGACGGGCGCAAGTACAAGGCTGCAAGGAGAGAACCTTGGCTCCTTAGTTATCATGTTTAGGCCAAGTTTGGCAAGTTGCCAAAAAGTCAAAAAGTTACTCAAAAAGTTAAAAAGTTATCACTATTCATCAAAAGTCAAAAATTACGGCTGCACAACTCTCAATTCTAATTTTTCCCTACACACTAATTTATATAATTTTTTAATACACATTTTTTCATAAAAAGTCAAAAAGTTAACCCAAACATCCATATTTTTTTCCTCAATTTTTTAGTCCAAAAAGACAAGAAGTACACTTATTTAGGACACCACAAACAACCCCTTATTATCAATAGAATAGTATTAGCAAGACCATCTCCAATGGTTAATATCAGATTTGTTATTAAATTTGAATTTGGTAAAAAAGTATTCTTCTTTTGCTCAAATAGTTTCATCAAATATGTATCAAATGCAGAATTTCATTTTTCTTTCATCAAACTGAGAATCAAGATGTCTTTCATCAAATCATTGTTCGTAGCCGTTGCCGAATGTCCTTTCAGATGTCCACCTCAAGACAAAAAATTGTAAAAAAATTGCACTAGCCAATCGACCACCTGAAGAAAAAAAAAATTATATTGGCCGGTCAACTAGCCGAACATCCACTCGGTCGTTCGGTATTCTTATAAAATTTTAAAATTTTCCTTTGAAATGCTTGATATTAAAAGAAATTTTTATTCAAATTTAATAAAAAAAATCGATACACCAAGAGGCTGACATTAAATAATAAAAATTGTATGATATACAAATGTAACAATGATAACATTATTGTTTTTGTTTTCCATACATTCACGCAATCATAATGCACATACACCGCACCAGCGCAGCCAAAAAATAATAATTAAAAGGAGATATACTTGTATATTTGGTTGAAAATTTTAAATAAAAAATTTAAAAGATTAAAAAAATATACTATATATTTCATATATATATATATATACATATATTTTAAATCATAAATTAAACATAATTTTCATATTTTCATATGGATGGTGAGAAAGAGTAACAAATACCATATATATTATAAAAATAAAATTAATTACATCACAACTCTCATTATAGCCTTTCTTGTCTCATGACGGAGATGGGATATGTTTTCTTCTCCTGCCGCTCTAACTACCCTTTATGGGGATGACTTATCTCCATCCTAATATTGGATTGGAGGATATTCTTAGGTCTTTGTAGGTCAGTCGTGGAGCTTGCATTAATAATTAAAATCGTTCAATATATAAAATTTATTGAGTAATTTATTTTTGTAAAAAATTATGTTAATCAAATATCAATAGCTATTTGATCAAATTATATTTGTGGGGGCATATTTTGTGAATAAACAGCACGGAGCCGAGGTGATGCCGACGTGTCAACCGGAGTGCCACGTGGCTTGGTCATGTGCGAGATGATCTCAGCTAGGTTGAGGTTATCTTTGGAGATAACCGAATCCGATGTGAACAGATAAGGGACAAGAGTCCTAGAATAGGGGAGGACCTCAGTCTAGATAAAGATAAAACTCTTAGGAAGTTTATCTCTATCTAACTGGGAGTCCAAGATGACTATTGAGCCAAAGTCCATTGAAGCTAGGCTTCTACAGGGATTAGGTTAGTGCTGGCTGTAAAAGTAAGGCGCCCTCGTGGGTCTAAGGTACGCTTTTTATGGTCTGTCTAGTGAATTAACCACTATTTGTTATCTTTGAGAGATATTAATTACTGACTTGATCGTCGGAGTGCCCCTGGGTGGACGAACCACCGCCGGATTCTTATCACTCTGTAGCAGGTTGTTCGGGTTTAATCTATTATGCTAGTGCTCTCCTGCTGAGTTTCCCTGTTTGGTTGTGTGGTCAAAAATCAACACCGACAATTTGGCGCCGTCTGTGGGAAAGTAAGGAGAATAAATAGCCAACGATGGGCAGAAAGAAAAGGTCAGGGACGACATCCTTGGTGGAAGTGGCAAACACGTCGATCCTAATGTGGAGGAGGAGAATTGTAACGAAGGACCTCGGGATCAGAATCCCGAGGAAAAGGACGTTGGCCAGGAGGAAAACGCACAGAAGAAAGCATGTCAATGCGGGTATTACAATGAAAGCGACCTCTAGGTATGGAAAGATAGATGCCCGAGGAGGGACGACGAGATAAAGGGAATGGAAAGATAAATGTCAAGGCGGGTATTACAACGAAAGCAACCTCTAGGTATGGAAAGATAGATGCCTGAGGAGGGACGACGAAATAAAGGGAATGGCAAACAAATTGGCAGACCTACAATCGGTTGTCAACTTCATGATGCAGAACAACATCATGCAGCTACCGTTTCCGTTGAAGGACACGCCGATTCCAGCGGCCAAGGACGATGCCCAGAAAGGGGGGCAGAAAGCTGTCCCAGTAGTCCCTTAACATGACAGGGTGAAGGAACACTCACATCGATCTTCACGGGACGCCGAGCGAGCAGAATCAATGAAAGGAAAGTCTTAGAGGACATCTCGTACCAAAGGAACGTATGTCAAGGAACATCGGTATGTTCAAGGAAGGAAACTTTGTTTCAACACGGTGAATGAAGAGAAGTCCAAAAGGACTCATAACGACGCCAAGAGCAGCGCACCAAAAAGGCTGAAATCCATTAACAACCGAGCTCCTCGTCGGACTAAAGAGGATTTGAGGGACTACCTCCAGAGAAAGCGACAAAATGTTAAGGTCACATCCCCCGTCAAGCCGAGAACGCCGTTCTCAGCAGAATTAGATAGGTTTGAGGCCCCAAAAAGGTTCCATATGCCGAGGTTCCAGATATATGACGGTAAGTCCGATCCGAACTTTTATGTCGGCTTGTACCTGAATTCAATGGCACTGTACACCGGGAACGAGCTGCCGCTATGCATGGTGTTCCCCTCATCCTTTGGGGAAATCACGTCGGATTGGTTTCACAAGTTGCCGAAAGGAACTGTGAAGAGTTGGGAAGGCCTAGCCGAGATGTTTGTAGCCAGGTTTGTTACAAACAAATTGCAACCGTTAAGGGTAGACTCCCTGATGGCTCTGAAAATTAGCGAGGATGAAAGCCTTAGAGCTTATGTCAAAAGGTATTATGAGGTGTTTAATTGAATATCAAGGTGCAACCAAGAGTTGATGGTTGTATTTTTTAAGAACAGCCTGAACGATGACTGCATGCTTCGAAAGTCACTGGCAAAGACTCTGTCGAAAGGTATGGAGGAGCTCATGGCCAGGATCGAGAAATATGCGAGAGCCAAAGAAGACACACCAGAAACGAAGGCGTCAAAGCAAGAGAAGAGAAACGGCTCACCGAAGCGAGGCCGAGCTAATACACATTTTAATAGACAAGAAACAGGACTAAGGGCTGCGCAAGCAGTCACCACCGTGTTCCGGATCCCGGTTTATAAAGTTTTGGAAAGGATCAGGAACTAGCCGTATTACAGAGTGCCAGAGAGGATCTCTAGCGAGTTTATGGGAAGAAGTCTAGGGAAGCACTGTGCCTACCACAATAAAGATGGACACCTGACGCAGTGTTGTAGAGCCCTAAAGGTGCATTTGGAAGGTCTGGTTAGACAGGGTCACTTAAGGGACCTAGTAGATGAGGCCCGAACGAGAGAAGAACATGCAAGGCTGCCCCAGGCACCGGCAGCACCACCTCCACCAGCACCACAATCACAGGTAGACGAACCTCGAGTGATCAATGTGATTCACTCAAGGGTCAATGAGAACGAGGTACATGGGGAAACTCAAAGGGTGAAACACTTACAACATGTATATCAGGTCTAGCAAAAGAGGCTTAGGACAGACGAGTACTAGGGACCGATGGTGTCCTTTACCGAAGTCGACTTAGATATGGTCCAGCATCCACACAATGATGCTCTGGTAGTAACCCTCAAGATTAGATAATGTCAGGTAAGCCGCATTCTGATTGACCAAGGCAGCTCTTGTGACATCATGTATGTCAGATGTTACACGGAGCTTGGCTTTAACCGAGATGATCTGGAGCAGGCCAACAGCCCAATGGTTGGGTTCAATGGAACGCCGACATGGCCCCTGGAGGAAATGAATTTAGAGGTACAGGCAGACATTAAGAAGGTAAGTACAGAGTTCACAGTAATTGACACCCCCTTCCCTTACAATGTTATCTTGGGAAGGCCATGGTTGTACGCAATGAGGGTTGTTCCCTCAACATTGCACCAGGTGTTGTGGTTCCCAACAGAGCATAAAATTGAGGAGGTCAACAAGGGATCAAGTGCAGGCAAAGAATTGCTCCATGGCAGCAATAAAATCCACCTGCAACGTACAAAAGGAAGAAACAGTAAAAATTGAGGATGAGGACATGGAGGTCCTGGATGATGTCGGCAAAGAGCAGGCCGACAAAAGCAAGGAAGCCTTGAAGAAAGTTTTGGTCCAACAAGGTGATGAAGAGCACTTCTTCCTTCTCAGCTCAGGTTTAGCCGAAGAGAAAGAAAGGGAGTTGGAAGCATTCTTGCGAGCAAACATAGAGGTGTTTGCCTGAATGCCCTACGAGATGCCTAGCATTGACTCCGAGGTCACATGCCATATGCTCAATGTAGAAAAGTCGGGTAAGCCTGTCATCCGGTGAGTGAGGAGGCCGACATTGATGCATGTTGAGGCAATTGAGGAGGAAATGGACAAACTGCTGGAAGCCAAGGCCATTCGCGAAGTGAACTACCCTACTTGGCTGTCCAGCACTGTGGTGGTGAAAAAGAAGAATGATAAGTAGAGGGTTTGTGTTGATTTCACCAGCCTGAATAAGGCTTACCCCATTGACAGTTTTTCACTCCCCAAAATTGACCAGTTGGTGGATGACACTTCGGGACATGGAAGGATAAGCTTCTTGGATGCTTACAGGGGATACCACCAAATAGCAATGTATCCCCTTGATGAAGAGAATACTGTATTTATCACCCCAAAAGGGCTGTATTGCTATAGAGTGATGCCTTTCGGGTTAAAAAATATAGGAGCAACCTAACAGAGGTTGGTGACTAAGATGTTTAGACATCTAATTGGCAAAACAGTGGAAGTATACATTGATGACATGGTCGTGAAGACCAAAGAGCCTAAAAATCACTTGGCCAACTTAAAAACAGTTTTCGACATCCTGAGGACATATCGACTCCGACTCAATGCTTCGAAATGCACATTTGGAGTCGGGTTTGGTAAGTTCCTAGGTTACTTGGTTACCAGAAGGGGCCTTGAGGCAAGCCCAGATCAAATCAAGGCCATCCTGGACTTAAAGAGTCTGACATCGACAAAACAATCATAGATGTTAACTGGAAGGGTCGCAACCCTGACCAAATTTATAAGCAGAAGTTCAGATAAGTGTAAACCATTTTTCAATTTATTGAAGGAGGCCACAGACTTCTTATGGACAGAGAAATGTGAAGTCGCCTTGGTCGACTTGAAAAGATACCTGACCACACCTCCAATTCTCTCAAATCCAGTACCTGGAGAGGAACTGTTCTTATACTTGGTGGTTTCGGAGCATGTAGTGAGTGCAGTAGTAATCAGAGAAGAGAATGGAGAACAAAGGGCAGTATACTATGTAAGTAAAACCCTAGCAGGCGTAGAGACCAGGTATTTACCCCTAGAGAAATTAACATTAGCCTTTGTGATGGCTTCCAAGAAGTTGAACCATTATTTTCAGGCCCACAAGATTGTGGTGTTGACTGAGCACCACTTGAAATCCCTGTTGCAGCAAAGAGATCTGACAGGCAGGATAGTTAGATGGGCAGTAGTGTTAGGCCAATATGACTGCAATTTAGGCCCAGAACGGCAATCAGAGGACAAGTTCTGGCTGACTTTGGGACCGAGTTCACACCTGGTGTCATCCCACATCGGGCTTCGGTGAACCGCGGCTTAAGGTGTCCAGGGGAACAAGAGGAGACCCAGCTGGGAATGAAAAACCCCACAGCAGAGAAGAAGAAAGAAGAAAAACCCAAGCCCTACGATATCTACATCAGTGATTCCTTCCACCTGTTTGTTGATGAAAGTTCAAACCATCAAGGAGCGGGGGCAGGAGTGGTGTTAGTATCACCAGATGGGCGAATGTTGGAGCAATCTATTCGTTTGGGGTTCAAGGCTTCAAACAATAAAGCAGAATATAAAGCACTGATCGCAGGATTGAAGTTAGCAGCAGCAATGGAAGCCGACGAGGTGGTAGTCTTCTGTGACTTCCCAACTTATTGTGAACCAGGCAACATGTGAATATGTAGCCCGAGATGAAAGAATGATAGCCTATGTAAAAGAGATTGTCAGACTGTTAGCTTTGTTTCAAGATTGCCGACTATAACAGGTTAGTTGAGATGACAACAACCATGCCGATGCCTTGGCTAACCTGGCTAGTGCAATGAAATCAAGGGAGGTAAGGACAATAATGGTTGATTATTTGTTAGGCCCAAGTGTGAAACCACTAATAACAGAGTATGAAACAATGTGTGTGGAGATGGGTCCAAGTTAGATGGATGTAATAGTGATGTTTCTTAGAGATAACAAGTTGCCGGGATGATCACAAAAAGGCGCACAAGACCAGACTGAAGTCGGCAAGGTTTAGTCTAACAGCAGAAAGGCATCTCTACAGAAGGTCTTTTACTGGCCTTCTTTTGAGGTGTGTACACCCCTCCCATGTTAAAGACTTCTTATATGAAATACATGAAGAGGTATGTGGCAGCCATACTGGGGGCAGATCACTTACTCATAGGGCCATTACTCAAGAGTACTGGTGGCTCTACATGCAGAAGGATATTGAAGCCTACGTCAGAAAGTGCGAGATGTGTCAAATGTTCGCACCGTTGATATATCAACCAGTAGCAGATTTGAATCCAGTGTCTAGCCCTTGGCCATTTTTCCGATGGGGCATGGATCTTGTTGGACAACTGTCCCAGGCAATTGGACAGAGAAAGTTCCTGCTGGTAGCAACTGACTATTTCACAAAATGGGTAGAAGCTGAACCCCTTGCAAAGATTTGAGATATTGATGTGAAGAACTTCATATGGAAGAACATCATCACCAGGTTTGGGATCCCAAGAGCAACAATAGCAGACAATGGTACACAATTTGACAGTAAGCTAATCAAAAACTTTTATGCAAAGTACAAAATCAAAAACTACTACTCTACTCCAAATTTTCCTCAGAGTAATGGTCAGGCAGAAGCATCCAATAAGACTATCTTGGATGTGATCAAAAAGAGGCTAGAAGCAGCAAAGGAAAAATGGGTGGAGGAGTTTCCTAGTGTACTTTTGGCATATCGGACTACGCTGAGAAGATCAACTGGGGAGTCTCTATTTGCCATGGCCTATAGCACTGAAGCAGTTATCCCATTAGAAGTCAGCATTCCAGGGATCAAAACCCAGGGAGTGGAAAATGGTACTAATAAAGCATTTCTAGCCCAAGATCTAGACCTTCTGGAGGAGAAAAGAGAGAGAGCAGTAATTCGGCTGGGAGCATACCAGTAATAACTTGCTAGGGCTTACAACAAGAAGGTCAACCCAAGAGAGTTCAAAATGGGGGACCTTGTCCCGAGAAAAGTGGTCGGCAACAAAAAAGATCCTAGAGAGGGAAAGCTAGGCCCAAATTGGGAGGGACCTTATAGAATTATCTCGGTCGTCAGCAATGGGGCATATCGGCTTGAGGACAGTGATGACAAATAGTTGCCAAGACCCTAGAACACTTACAACCTGAAATTTTTCTATCATTAGATTTTTTGATTTTTTAAAAAAGTTTATGTCATAATTTTATTAGCTGAAGTAATAATAAAATTTTAGTTTGGTTTGAAATTTGTGTGATAGGACTGACCAGTCCCATGGCGATATTTCTGAATGAAACATGACGAGTAACTTAGACTTATTATATGGCAGAGTTGAATTATACTTGCATATAATAGAGTTGAACTAAGTTGTCGATGTTTCTGAATGAAACATAACGAATAACTTAGACTTATTATATGACAGAGTTGAATTATGTTTGCATATAATAGAGTTGAACTAAGTTGGCGATGTTTCCAAATGAAACGTGACAAATAACTTAGACTTATTGTATGGCAGAGTTGAATTATACCTGCATATAATAGAGTTGAACTAAGTTGGCGATGTTTCTAAATGAAACATGACGAATAACTTAAACTTATTATATGGCAGAGTTGAATTATACTTGCATATAATGGAGTTGAACTAAGTTGAAATAACCTGGACTTGCCATGTCGGCAGAGTCAAACTCAGAATGGAAGTAAGTGCATTTTAGTTAGATTAATAGAGAAACCCAGGTTGAACACCTCGGCTAGTCTTTGTTCGAATCTGACTTCGGCGAAAGGCTATACATGCTTAATATGAACTTAAATGAAACTTAGGTTCACATTAGGGGGCAGGAGGTAGGAGTGATAAAATAAACTTGAGAGCAAGAGCTTGGGACTTGTTGAAATTTTTGGAAAAATTTACAAGTTAGAATGGGCTTAACTCTTGTTGAAATTTCTCATAAATTTACAAATTGGAGTTAGCCGAGATAACTACGAATAAAGTATCCAAGATACATATTACTCGAGGTGATCAACCAGGTTGATAAAAACCTGGAAATGGTGAAGTCTTAATAGAAGATGACATATGAGGGTAAAAAAGCAATACTGAATAACACTTGTAAAAATATTTTGATTTTTTTGAAGTGTTAGCCAAGGTATGCTAATGGTTGGCCGAGGAAAATATTCAATGTTTATATCCGAGGTATTATATCCCGGAGTCATTATGCAGCTAAGGTATACTTTTAAAAAATGCAAAATTATTCTAAGTATAGAAGTGGTAAACATACATAGAAGAAAAGAAGGCATGCAACACTTGGAAAAAGAAATCAGACTTGCATTCAGAAAAGAAACTTTTGTTCAGATACAAAAAGGCACTTCGGCCTTGCATAAGAGATTACTTGTTCATCTACAAAGACAAAAAAGACACATCGGCCAAATTGGAAAAGTCAAAAGTTGTCTACACAAAATACAACTGAAAGAAGAAAGAGTACAAAGTAAAGATAAAATATCCCAAGTACTAGGATTGATCTGTGATTGCTCAACCTCACCTGGTAGTGCTGTATTCTTCTCCGCCACTATCTCGGCGTCTATTTCAAGCAAAGCCTAATCCAGACTCCTTTCAGTACATTAGACCTCGACCTCAAAAGTGGTTGGTTTGGGAGAGACGCCCTTGGAAGCCAAGTCATCCTCCTCATCTTGAGTCAAGTCTAGGACTTGCTCATTTAGAGTGGGGGACTTGGCATCAGTGGCAGCCTTCTCATCCACTTCATCAGCATCACCATTTTTAACATCATCCTCGTTGACCTCTTCACCAGAGTCCTTGGGCTCTGGAGGGAAAGGCACTTGAAGTTGATTGATGTTTCGGAGGTCCGAGTCCATTGGAACAGATAATTTGTTGAGCGCCGTCGTCCAACCAAGGTAATAACCTCGGTTGCAAGCCAGGTAGACTTGATGTTTGTATTGGTTACGGACGGTGGCCTGCCCCTCTTCATAAGCCTTTTCATTGGCTGCCTTGACCTCGGCCTCATTGGAGTCAAGGGCCTCTTGAAGCTTAGCCTCTAAGTCAGCTGTCTTGGCCTTGGCAGCCTCAAGATCAACTCTGGCGACCTCGGCTTCAACATTGGCCATTTTGGCTTTTTCCTCGGCCAAATCCTGAGCAGCTTTGGAAGCCTTGGCTTGATCCAGCAGGGCTCGATTATTGTCTTAGACATAATTGAGTGAGGTGAGAAGTTTGGCAGCTTCCTTAGTCTTCTTTGTCAACTCCTTCGTTGTCATCTCAGTCTTGACAACGTATAAATGAGCATGCTTGATAGTCTGCAAGAAGTAAAACAGATTAGTGAAATTTGACTAAGCATAAGAAAGACTGTAAAAGAGTAAGTAAAGAGGATTACCAAGACTGAGTGATACATCATCAGGCCGAAGTTTTCATACTCGTGAAGATCGGCCATATAATTCATGTCCTCGGGAAGGAGAACAGCCGTTGACAAGGCAGCACCAACCTTTACATCCTTGATCGCAGTGTCATCGGCCATCAAGGGTCTATCCCCTACCATGACCTCGGGCACCCAGGTCATGTTGTGAGAAAAGTTGTTGCCTTCGGGATGGTCGGACCTCGGCTTCTTGGCTGGTGGGGCATCGGGCGATAGGGCGTCGGTTGGCCTCTTGTCGGTAGAAGGAGTGCTCTTTTCAGCCTCGGCCAGTTTGGAGATTGGTATAGTGTCCTCAGAATCAATCTGAGTCATTGTAGCCTTATCCTTAGCCTTATTGACTCTCTTTGGCTTAGGCTTGGATTGAGAAGGAGAATGGGAGGACTGCACAGTCAATACCCCTAGGATGTTGGCTAGAAGATCCTCAACAACTGTTTTTTGCGACCCATCTCGTCGGCAGCAGAAGCAATTTTTACTTTGGTGCCGAAATGTATCGCTGGAAGTGCGATTGGAGGATTGATTGGATCGTATCTTGGCATTTGCAGCTACAAGTTCTACCGGCAGGAGCAAAAATTGGAACTTGGCGTCGGTGTCTGTGACAACCCCCACCTCTGATTAGTGCTAATCTATGATTAAGCATGATAAGTAATTGATTATGATGAAATCCTGAATTGTTTGTATGAGTGTGTTGCCTAATTGCATTTCTATCTGTTTGTCATCGAATGATTTGTTCATGATTTGATTTCGAATTGCAAATTGAAAGCCTTATCGGCGACCGAATCAGAAATTGATTAGTGTTATATGCTAATTAGGATTTATGTGATTTTATGGTAGGTTAAATTAAAATTCAATTTGGAATGATTAAATTAGAATAGATAAAGTTAAATTACATTAGTTTGAGTTATTACATTATTGCCACTAAGTGGGTTGATTCAAGACTCATTCCCTTGCTCACATTTGATACATCATCTTCATCCATTTTCTAGACTAAACCGTGAGTGAGAGAGAGACTAGGAGGAATTTGGATTCAACAAGAAATTGGCTTGAAATTTAGAAGGAATTGAAGAAGATTTGCAAAATTAGACTTCCATACTTGTAATTCAAGACCTAAGGTAGGAGATTCATCCTTTCAATTATGAATTTGAGTTGTTACATTCTTGGTTCATGGAAAATTGGTGATTAGAGTCAAGAATTAAATTTAAAGTGTTGAGTTGAGAGTGAATTCATGCATGCATGTACATGTTCTTGAAATTTGAAGTTGTTTTGCATAAAAATTCCACATGCATGTCTAGATTATGGTTGTAATCTTACACCTCACCATGTTTTAGAGTTTAATCTTGTAATTGATCATGTTTTTGAGCTCCATCTTTCATTTGGTCATGTTTTGGAGCATTAGAGTTCTTAAAACTCATGCATGTTATGTTCTCACATTGTTCTTCATGTTCACATTTAATTTGTGTTCAATTGTCTCACCTTTGGGCCTTGATTTTGTAAAATAATCTTCAAAACATGTGGTATTGTTGGTTTCTAAGTGTTTTCCAGAAAATCGGCCCAAAAGGTTGAGTTTTGGCATGTTTGATTCTTGGTTTTGTGCTTGGAGATCAATCTGGGAATTCCAGATTTTTGATCCACGCTCGAGCGAAGGACTTCACGCTCGAGCATACACTCTGAGTACATGCACTTTCGCTCGAGCGTCGAGGGTCACGCTCGAGCGTGAAAGGCATATGCCCAGAAGTTCATGTGTTTTGCAGTCCGCTTGAGCGAGGTAATCTGCGCTCAAGCGAGGGTCTGAGTCTCATGCTCGATCGTGAGTCGAGCGTCCATCGAGCGTGAAAAATGTGTAACCAGTACTTTTTCATGAGTTTGCAGTCCGCTCGAGCGAGGGAAGTCACGCTCGAGCGAAGCCTCTTTGTCTGCATGTCTGCTCGAGCGTAGAAAGACATGCTCGAGCGAGACCCCTGTTTTCAGCAAATTTTGAAAAGTGTTTTAAAGTACATTTTTGCATCCTCGTTTCATCCTAGGCATTCCTAGGCTATGTTTAAGGCATCTTAATGAGGATAATGTTATAGAACCACACCAAGTCAAGATAGGGGCTAAGTTATTAATCCCGAATGTGTAACTTAGTGTGTGTTCGTTCTATTACTGTGTAGGGTTGGCACCCGAGGACGCTGATTAGCCTGTCTATAGCCCAGTACTCTGTGAGTAACAATGTTGTAAAAATATGTTCAATTATAATTATTTTCTGAACGACTGTACCATTTTCTGAAGTGACACTGTTTACTGAATGAATGTTTGTCCTGTTTTATGAACTGTACTTGTGGCATCCATAGCAACTTCTTTATTCTTATCGCATCATCTTCGCATCTTGTCTTTGTCTTGTCTTTATCACAGAGATCTCTGTTAGTTCCAATATTTGGAACGAATACTGTATACCGTTTTGATGGCCATCAACTGACTGTTCGGTCTGTTAAGACCTACTGTCTACTGTACTGTTCTGCTATGGGATGTACCACATATGACTGCTATGGTTTCTAAATGACTGTTCTGACATGAACTATTAGTCACTGATTGAATAATTGATCCACTGATGCAATGACTGTTTTAATTACTGAAAGGACATTCATTCTTAACCTCTTTACACAACTATTGTTCACTGGGTTTTAGCTCACTGTTTATGTATGTATGTAGGTGTCCAGGCACCGGATCGGAGCTAGGAGCGTCGAGTTAGCTCATGTTTTGTCAAGCCAACCATTGTGCCTCACCTCCAGGTTCCAAATCCGTTCAAGCCAAGGCTGTTTTTGGGGTGTCTTAGATCCACCCTTTTTGTCTCTGTTATGTATTGACTGAATTAGACTTGTGACTGTATAGCTATGGTGAAGGGATTAGGTCCCTAACCTGGATGTTATGTATATCTGATATGTATATATGCTTTTGGTTATGAATGTGACTTGTTCATAGAAGTCTTTTTGCATTCAGATTTTCATAGCTCATTGGACATCTTTTATTTACTGTTTGGCTTCTGCCACCCCTTACTCAGACATCACACATCGCATAAGCCTTTGGTAATCACGACATCGGGTCGTTACGATGCTAAACCCATAGAGGCGGGTTTGGGTCGTGACAACGTTGACGTTGGCGCTGGGATGAAGGAATAAGTTGAGGGCAGAAGTAGATGGTTGCTCATCTGGGTTAAAAATGGAGGCCTGGTCTGGCCTTGGAGACGAGGTTGTTGGTGGAGTTGTGGCAAAAGGAGAGGTCTTACTTCGGTGTAGAACGTCGGGCAGGGCTGACTTGTATGTTGGTATGTAGTTCAGTAGAAGAGGCGCCTTACGCTTCTGCACAGGGAGATCTAGGAGCTTCTTTAGATCTCAACTAGGAACAAATAATTGCCGAAATCCCTCGCCGACTGAGGAAGAATTGCAGAAAACAAAGAGCAAACATTAGAAAAGATAAATAAACTAGCAAGCCTTAACCAAAATGGAATTTCACTACGAATGACTAAGTCTTACCATTACCCTATTTAAAAATTGTTCGGCTCAGAGGATAGAGATGGAGGTCGTCATCAGGTAAAAACTCTCAGTTGCCCAAGACGATAAAGTAATCATCTCTAGCACCCTTGTTAGAGTCTAGGAGGTCGGCTATTAGTTTAAAGGCAATGGATCTAAGCTTGAGGTAGTATATGTAGCCTTTTTCAGACTTAAGGCCACACATGGTATAGCAGAATTGGATATTGGCTAAAGTGATCCTAGCTTTTTCAAGGTGTGCTAGTTCGATTATGCCGTTGATAACCCTATATGAGTTGATGGCTAGCTGCATAGGGTTGAACTTATAGTAATGAAGGACCTCCCTAAAGAGAATATCTAGAGGGAACCGAAGTCCACATTCTATAAAGGCCACTACTGGGAAAGGCATGGAATCCCTATCAGGCATGATAGAGTCCTCCTCCCCAGCCAACCTGAGTTGAACATCGACTGGGATGGAGAACTCTCGACGAAAATACTCTATTTTTTCTGGGGTATCTACTCTCCACCTGAACATACCCATGATGTCGGCTAATGAAGACTGGGGCAAAATTTCAGAAAAGAGTGGTTGATATGAGTTCAAAGACCTCGCTAAAACCTAAGCTGGAATCGGGGCAAGGGTTTTTGAAGATCTAAGAGGAATTTGTTTCAATTTTCCTAAGGAATGTGATTTCTATGAAACCCCAAACCTAAGACTATACGAAAACAAGAATCAAGGGCAAGAATCTGGAAACAAGTCAAAACAGAAAAAAAACATGATTCAGAATCAAGAAAGTAACATTTTTCAAGAACACTAAGTAAGTGTGTGCAGGTGTGCAAAAGTCAAGAGCAGTGACAAACTGCTAAAGCATCAAGTATATGAACAGTACATATGTGTGTATACAGATACAGAGACAGATTGAATAAACACAAAGTCACAAACAAGCATGTCTAATACCCTAAATGGTGAAATTCAGAGCACAAACGAAGATTCAAGAAGCCACAAATAACTCATAAGAGGAAAAACAGAAAATAGATTCAATAGCAACATGTGAGGCAATTGAACAGACACAATTAAAAACCATATGGCTAAGAATAGTACAAGTTATTCGAAAGAAAGAACAGTACAATTTATTCGAAAGAATGAACAGAGGTATGAAAAGAAGTCAGGGAGTTACTAATTGGAGCCAAAGAAAATGACGCCGGAATGAAGATCGCCGGAGTCAGACGGCGTGAATAATCGGAACCAGATAACGAAATGCTCATCGGAGGAGATGATTGAAGCAGTTGTAGAAGCTTCAAAGCAAGAAAATGGAGGATTTGAGAGAGAAGCATTAGAGAGAGAAAATTAGTTGCAAATTGAATACTCAAAAGTGAAGAGACGGAAAGAGAGAGAGAAGTTTTGTTAAAATTGTGAAAAGACGGCAAACTATAATGATTTGCCTTGGACGACGTGTCTGTCAGGCGGCGTGCGCAGAAGCGACGCGACCTGATAGAGCGTGTCAGGCACAAACCAATGAGGGAGCAACGCGTGGAGAAAACGGTTGAGTAAACCATGCGTGACAGCTCATGCGCAGATAAAACTCTTGAAGTTCTTGATTTAATGAAAAAAAAGCCTCGACTAGAGGAGCGATCTCGGTTAAGGAACTTGAAGAACTTGGTTCTTGGTTCTTGGTCATTGATAAAGTAGACTGCAGAGTCTTGGTCATATGAAGTCGACGAGTGATGATTTCAGTCGTGAGAGAGCGGAAAGTCTTAGCCGATGTGCTATGTGGGAAAAAAGTGTAGGTTCTATCACCTCAGATTGCCGAAGTAACAGAACCTAAGGGGTAGTTGCGGGGGCATATTTTGTGAATAAAAAGCACGGGGCCGAAGTGATGCCGACGTGTCAGCCGGAGTGCCACATGGCTTGGTCATGTGTGAGATGATCTCGGCTAGGCCGAGGTTATCTTTGGAGATAACCGAATCCGAGGTGAACGGATAAGGGACAAGAGTCCTACAATGGAGGAGGTGTAGACACCCCATTTTTGACCGACCTTAAGACTCAGATATCATCGGTTGAGCGCTCGGTGATGTTGCATGCTGTGCTCGTTTAGGGGTTTCGGAGTTCTTGGCGGAGAGCCTTGCCTCCGAGCCTCGAAACATTTTGTGTTTCACCTCGGTTTGCGAACCAGGTCTTGCTTTCTTTTCCCGGAGAGAGGGAGAGGTCTTGTAGACCATCTCTCAGTGGCCGTAGGCTACTTTTCGTGGTCGCAGGCCACTGTTCTCATTTGGAGACTAGTTTCCGATTTTCGGAGCCGTCGACCGTGTGTCTCGGTTCGGGACTGCTTAACATTCTCCGTTTGCCCCGGTTTTTGGGGTACACCTTGCTTCCTCTCCCTAGAGGGACACTGTGGCCTGAGAGACCACCTTTTGTGGTCGTGCGCCACTTTCGTTGCTTAACAGCCTGTTTTCGGGGCACCCGGCTACGCGTTTTTGACCCCCGAACCCTCGTTTTGCATCCGTCTTGGTTCATTTTTGGCATGGACCTTGTTTTCATTGTTTGAGAGGTGGTACAAGGGTGGGAGACCACTTTTTCTCCTTGGAGACCACTTTTCTTCCGCTAGCCAATTTTTCTTGTCAGGAAGCTGGTCTCCTTAGTCTTTGAGCCACATTTACTGGTCTCCCACCATACCACTTGCTTGCATTTCATGTGGAGACCACCCTGGGAGGCTGCCGACCACTTGAACCTTTTCACCCTCGTCGGCCGACCAAGGTAAGTGGTTGGCCGACCACTTGAACCGGGTCACCGGCTCCCATCGGCCTGCCTCGGTGAGTTGATTCCAGGTTGTGCGGTGGGAAGAGATCGCATCCTCCATACACGTGTATGGAGGATGTTTGCCCTTGGTTTTAAGCTTCTAGGAGAAGCTTTAGTCCTTTTCGTCTATAAAGGAAGGGCTCCCCTTCCTTGTAGGGGGTTCAAAAAATTTGTCTAAGGCATACAAGACTTCTCCCTCTATATCTCTACATCCAAGCTCAAAAAGTGCATGGTTCTTGCACCTTTGCATACCATCTCCCAACCTAACCCCTCCACCATTACTATAAGCATCTTAGAGGCCATTTTTAGAGGTTGAGAGGCTGTCGTTTTGGTCCAGAGGTTGCTGGTCCTTTTGTGCTACAAGGGTAACGCACTTTCTCCCTTTTAAGGCTTTATTTTGCTTCATCTTTTAGCTATACTTGCAAGCATATCTGAGCTTTGGTGTAAACTTAAAAAAGTCTTATTTTGAGGCCCTTAACATGTTTGTTTAAGATCATTTTTCTGTTGGGGGTCATCTACTCCCTTGCATGCTTCATTTTACCTTGTTTTGAGCCATGCCTTAGAGCATTTGTGTTGGCCTTTGTTTGGCCTTTTAGCCACTGAAATCCAGTGGATTTTCAGTGGCTAGCATGCTATTTTGAGTGCCAAAATCAGAGAGGGGTGACCCTCTCTCTCCTTGTTTTGTTTTCTAGCATTTTTGGCCTTACAAAGGAGCCCTTATTTGCATGCTTCCAAGCCATGTTTCAGGCCATTTTTGAGGAGTTTTAGGACCTGCATAGGCTCTTTCCAGAGCTTGTTTTTCCATATTGGATGTCCATCTTGCATGTGTAGAATAACCCTCTTCATAGCATATCAAAGGAGCATCTCATTCTTGCATGCATTAACCATGTTTCAATGGGTTTTTGGGCTTTATTTGGCATGTCATACCTCTGAATTTTGCTGGTTTAGTGGCCTCTTGATTGCCTCACATGCTTGTAGTGCAAATCCTCTTTACTATCTTACATTGCATGCTATTTTGGCATTTGATTCTAGCACTTTTTGGCCATGCCTTAAACTGATTTTGTGCATATTTTGGACTGCCTTAGCTCTGTTTTTGGGCCTCATGGTCGAATGATGTTTTCTATGCATGGTTGTAGTTCAACAGCCTTGCCTAGCTTTGAGTTTTGAAGCCTATTGCATGCGTATTTTGAGGTGTTTCCATGTTTTGGCATCATTGTGAATCATATTTTAGAGCTTATGTGTATGCCATATTCTCATGTTTTCCACTCTTTGAATGTGTTTGAGAGTTATGCATGAATACCTCATTTTTAGACCATTGCATGAGCTTCATTTTCATGCTTTTCGAGCCATCATTTTAGTCCATATTTGCTACTGTTTTGGCCTGCATAGGGACTTTTTGGGGCTGGTTTGGCCATTTGGGCATCGCTTTGCATACCTCTAGTGTAATGCACTTCACTAGTTTCGGTAATTGTGCCATCCAACATGCATCGGGTGAGTCGTTTGCATGATTCGGGACCATCTTGTATGTCATTTCAGAGCTGGAACATGTGTCATTGTATGCCATATTTTATGCTTACCATGCTTTGGTGGAGTTGCACTTTGTGCCTTAGGTTTGGTCCCTTGCATTTGTGCATGTTTGCATGTGTGTTGTTGCTTCATTATCATCATGTATGGCCACTGATTTGAGTGTGGCTGAGGCCCATTCATTTTAGTTTAAGTCCATCTTGCATTATGTATGCCATATCCATGTTGTCGCATGCTTGATCGTCGCATTGTGTATGCCTTGTTCATGTCTTCGTGCATGTCCATCTTCGTATGTGCATTGCGTATGCCATATAGTTCATGTGCATTGAGTATGCCATTCTTAGTTCATAGCATTGTATATTCTAGTTGCATGTTTGCATATCATCCTTCGCATGCTAGCATGAATAGGTTGCATTGTGTTTAAGGTTGCATGCTAGTCGTATTGTGTATGCCGTGTATATTGCATTATGTTTGGAATAGGGTTTAGTCCAAACACGGGAAACGAGGGACGTTTCGTACTCCAAGTGACGAAACATGCCTCGATTATCGGTCGCTGACACTCCGGATTACCCATGATGGAGTTTAGGCCTTGTTGTGTTTATATGTGCATTCATTTTACATCGAGTCGTGTAACCCGACTCCTCGACCATCATGCATCGAGATGCGTGATTGGTGGCACGAGGATCGAGGACTACACTCTCTGGAGCTTGTGCAATGATGGGGAGAGTGGTCATGCACACATATGTTGAAAATACTTTGCTATGCCCATTTCTCGCCCTCTGTTGTAGCAAACCGGAAACCAATAGCAAAAACTAGTCAGCAACCTTCTGGAGCTTTGTACAGTGTTCTAGGACCAGTTGCAAACAGAGGCAAATTGGGGCATCGCGATGGATTTCTCGACAAGGCGACTCGAGCATGCATGCATCCTTTATCATTCGGAACAGAGCTGAGATAGTCCATTTCATGTAGCTTGCATGCTAATTTATTTGTTTCCTTAGTTTAATTTGTTAATTAATTAATATTGTGTAATATTTAGCTGTAATTCGTTATTCATTTCGGTTGTGTAATAACTAGTTTAATTAGCTTAGATTAGCTAGTTGGTTCTGTATTATTTATTCGGACCCCCCTCCGAGAGGGCAATGTTGTAATAAGTGTGCATGAGTGTGTGCATGTCTTCCAACCCCACGTCTTTCTCCCTTTTATTTACCAGCTTATGATGGTTAGTTTTAGGGCATGTTTCAATTAGCATCTATATGTTCACATGTTTGCATTCATTCATCTCAGATTGTATGCACCTGTGCTCAAGATCATGCTAACTGCATTGTATTTCAATTCCAAGTTGAATACATGTATCGATTCTTGCATCTCATATGCCATCTTAGAATAGCTGAGCCTATTGTAGTTGCATTTTTGCATGTGTTGCATTAGGCATTCTTAGCATAGTTAGGATTCATGCATGATTTCTAATTAGCTTCTTTCTTTGGCTCGGAGTACTCGGTAAGTGTTTATGTTTTAGCATCCTTGCATGTGTGTAAGTGACTGCCATGATAGCATGCTTATCATGAGGCTATTTGTTTATGTAATATAACTGCCTGAATGCCTGTGGGTGAAGGTTGGATTATCTGAATTGGAACAATTCATGGATTGCAAGTTTTAAGCCCACTTGAGAGTGGCCAAATCATGTTTTCTTAAGCCCACTTAAGGGTGGCAAATCCACGTCTTAGCCTACCTGCGGGTAGCACCATCAAACCATTTTCAAATAAACAAGCATGAAATGTTTTGTTCCAACTTAGGCGATCTAGTCTATACTTGTATGCTATGCGCATCACATAGTAATTCTAGGCTAATACACCGGAATAAGAGCACGTGTGTTTTCAAAAACGAGATATCATGTTTAGTAGTGACCGATCTTTGATTGGGCGAGTGGGGGTGCTCATAGCTGACCTTTCCCAATCGTACCCAAGTTCCTGAGCCGAGACAACTTTGGTGATGACGGACACGTGGCCTTAGGTACGAGTCAGGGTTTCCTAAATTTCCCAAAATAAAATGTTTAGGTGACGACTCTGTATCTGGCAAAGCAGTCCATGTTTGGCACTTCTTTCTAAAAATCATTTTTTCAAAACGATTTGCTGAATTTGGACTCTTTGGTGATTTATCGGTCTTGCATTGCACTTTGCAAGATTAGATTTAGAACCGTGATATTTGAGTCTGAACTGTAGTGAGCCCAATGAACAAAACGGGATTTCTTCCTAGGACGTTCGGAGACGTCTACAGGAGGGCCTCAGTCTGGATAAAGATAAAGTTCTTAGGGAGTTTATCTCTATCTAACTGGGAGTCCAAGATGATTATTGAACCAAAGTCCATTGAAGCTAGGCTTCTACAGGGATCAGGTTGGTGCTAGCTATAAAAGTAAAGCGCCGTCGTGGGACTAAGATACGCTTTTTATGCTCTGTCCAGTGAGTTAAGCATTATTTGTTATCTTTGAAAGATATTAATTACTGACTTGATCGTCGGAGTGCCCCCGGGTGAACGAACTACTGCCGGATTATTATCTCTCTGTAGCAAGTTGTTTGGACTTAATCTATCTCCTGCTGAGTTTCCCTGTTTGATTGTGTGGTCAAAAATCAATACCCATAACATTTATGTCAATTTATTTTTAAAATTATACTTACCTGTGGGAGCCAAATAAGTGGAAGAGTCGGGAGACGCGAACTCCAGAAATTGGATACTACTCGGCTTTGTATTGCGTAACTAGGGCGCCGAATACGGTAACAAAGCCGAATAGACGAGGGTCAGTAGATCCAAATGAATATAAGGTGAATAGGATAAAAGTAGGCTCAGGCCCCGAGGCCCAAAAAAGTGAGTATAAATATAAGAACCACAAATTCAGAAAGGTATGTAAGAATCACTTCACTGAACTTAGAAAAGAAGCTATCTTGAGTGTCTGAACTAACTTGTCCGTCAGAGTGCTAATCCCGGCACCCCCGACCGGAGTTTTTCTCTTTTCAGGTGACTAGCTGAGGATCACCAGCGCCTCCCAGGATCAGAAGAGTATTTCCAAACCACTTCTCCACAATTGGCGCCGTCTGTGGGAATACTCAAACACATCCATGGCAGGCGTGACTGGAGATCCTCCGATGGCCACCGACAAGACCACACAGAGAGATGACCTCATTCCAGCCAACTCTTTTGGACAACAAACCATCACAGCAAGACCAGCCTCAGACCTCCGCTCATCGTCAAACCCAACGCAAAAGACAATACAGACGACCATGGCACAAGCTAGGCAAACCAAACAGAGGTTGGACAACATCATTGCTGAGAACGAACGCCTTCGTCGCGATCTGGCCTCGAAAATATCAAAATCCAAACGAAGGGTGCGCCAGGCTTCTGAGCGACCACCGAGGGCAGATGATCGACGATCCCGGGCCCCGCAGCAAGCAACTGACGGCTGCTATGCAACAACAGATCCTCCTGCCGAGTTGGCAAAGGATGAATGTCTTCACCAGTGCGTCTGGAAGGATGTGGTTGAAACACCTGCTCCTCCGTAAGGTGCAATTCCGCTTGATACCATCCACATGATATATAGCCTGCCAGCAACCCCGGCCGTACATGCGATCCAATCACATCCAGGTCCCCAACAGCAGCTCACGCCAGCGAAGCGGCCCCGAGAAACGCCAAGTATCACCTTTGACGATTCTGATTTGATCGGTGTATCACTCCCTCACATCGATCCGTTGGTTGTTGAGCTGTGCGTCAACCGGTTCACCATCGAACGTGTTCTCATCGACCAAGGCAGTACCTCGGAGGTTATGTATTATAAAACCTTCACCAAACTCGGATTCAACGAGTCAGACCTGACTCCAGCCCCTTATCCACTATTTGGCTTCAATGCCACTCCAGAGTACCCATTGGGAAAGATCAGCTTACCCGTTCGAGCAGGTTCCAGAACGGTGGACGTGGAATTCTTGGTCGTCAAGCTGCCATCGCTGTACAATCTCATCATGGGGCGATCATGGTTGCATACATTGCAGGCCGTCCCAAGCACCTATCATCAACTGCTTCGTTTCCCAACAGAACACGACATTGAGCAAATCTGCGGATCCCAGAAATCGGCACAAGCATGTTATCTCCTTGCCGCCAGAACGCCAAAGGAACTGCAAGTAAATTCCATTGAGGTGCCGAATCGGGAAATCCTGGATGACGTTGGGCGGAATCCAAATGAGAAAGCCACGGAAGATTTAGACCGAGTTGACATCGATGGCAGCTCAGAAAAGTTCTTCATGATCGGCGCCTCTCTGAATCAGGCCGACAGGCAGCAGCTGATCTCTTTCTTGCTCAACAACTTTGACGTCTTTGCATGGACTCCGTATGAAATGCCGGGAATAGACCCGTTAGTTTCGCAGCACCATCTAAATGTCGATCCGAAATGTAAGCCGATCATACAGAAAGGCCGACGGTCAGCCGCGGAGCACACTGCCGCCGTTGTTAAGGAGGTAGACAAACTGCTTGACGCCGGGGCAATTAGAGAAGTCACCTACCCTACGTGGCTCTCCAATACAGTGGTGGTGAAGAAGAAAAATGAGACTTGGCAAGTGTGCGTCGACTTCACGGATCTGAACAAAGCTTGCCCCAAAGACTGTTTTCCTCTACCTAGAATCGACCAACTCGTCGATGCGACGGCACGTCACCAACGCATGAGCTTCCTTGATGCTTACAGAGGCTACCATCAAATCGCCATGCATCCAGATGACCAAGACGAAACTGCCTTCCTCACCCAAGAGGAACCTATTGCTACAAAGTTATGCCTTTTGGGCTGAAGAATGCAGGGGCAACCTACCAAAGACTGGTCACTGCCATGTTCAAAGAGCAACTCGGCCACACTATGGAAGTATACATCGATGATATGGTGGTCAAGTCAAAAGAAAAACAGAATCATATAGCCGATCTAGAAAAGACATTCAGCATCTTACGCAAATACAGAATGAAACTGAACGCTTCCAAGTGTGCGTTTGGAATCGGCTTGGCAAATTCCTGGGTTACATCGTCAATCACCGAGGAATCGAAGCCAACCCGAGGCAGGTCACAGCAATTTTGGAACTCGGCTCCCCCCGTTCAGTAAAAGAAGTCCAAAAGTTGATGGGGATGGCCGCTGCACTTAACAGATTCATTAGCCGATCTACAGATCGCTGCCGACAATTCTTTCAGACACTACGGCAGGGTAAGGCTTTTGAATGGTTCGCCGAATGCGAAGCAGCCTTCAACGGACTCAAGATGTACCTCCGCCAAGACTCAGAGTTCGGCTTTTCGCCTTCGGAAGAATGAAATAGCCTTCTGATTCGGACTCCACTTGTGTGTTGGTTCAATCGATTTCACAAGTGCAATGTGAAACAGTGGAAACACAAAAGAGTCCAAATCCGCAATTGTTTTTGGAAAATCGATGTTTGAATCAAATGCCAAAATGGATCATGCTTTGCAGATTTCAGAGTCGCCACCTAAATATTTATGGAAAATTTAGGAAACCCATGACTCGTGCCAAAGGCCATTAGTCCGTCGTTACCAAAGTGTCTTGGTTCGGGAACTTAGGTATGAGAGGGGAAGGTTAATAATGAGCACCCCACTCACCCGATCAAAGATCGGCCTCTACTAATTATGATGTGATTCTTATGTACAATATATGTTCTTATTCTGATTATTTAATAAATCCTAAAATTTATTATGTGAAGCATACAAGGTATAGACTAGTTTGCTCAAATTGGAACAATTCAATTTCATGTTTGTTTCTCGAAAAGGGTTTGAATTTGCCACCCTTAGGTGGGCTTAGGTTTGTGAATCTTAAACGCGTGCATTCATGAATCATTCCAATTTAAACAACAAGCCTTCATCCACAGGCATTCAAACAGTTTATCATCTAGGCACCTAGCCTCAGGGTAGGATGCTAACCATAATAAGAAAATTATGTCCAAGCGGGATGCGAAAGCATAACATCTGACATATCTACCGACGTCCCTCGAACAAGTGCAAAACAAAAGTTAGTAGAATATGCATGATCTTATATACAGAATCCTAATGCAATTCACTCATGAGATGCACTAAAGATTTGGCTTCTAGAATATGGCATGTGAAACATTGCAAAACATGTGATAGCGCACAAAATCTTGGAATAATCAATTGAAGCATAAAGATGCAAATTTAGCCAAACCTTATGCATGGATCATGGATGTAAAGCAGGGATATGCATGGCATGTCAAGATATATACATACACACAGTTAGGGAAAGCGATAAAAGAATGGGATAGAAAGAAGCGGGGTGGGGGAATTATTACAATACTTGAATTATGACAGATCCGAATGAGAGAGGGAGGAGAGAAAAATAAAATAAAATAAAAAACCTCACAAAACACTCAAAATAAAAAAATAAAATAAATGAAAAATAAAAAATAAAATAAACACACCCTATATAACTAAACACCTACTGATAAAACCCATATTAAGCCCACAAATTGAGCCCACTTGAAGCCCAAACAAAACCAACTCAAGCTTTGAAGTCCACGCAAATCACCCAGATCACCCAGTTCAAAGAATCAAGAACCATTAGAATAGGCCCCAGCCATTAGAACAGATCCCCACCATTAGACAGATCAAGAAGAGCCATAGAACCAACCCAAAGAAATCATTCAAGACACAGGCGGTCTTCACAAACCAACCACGGTCTGCTTTCTCTTTGGTGTGTCATCTCCTTAGCTCTCCGTGTACCTAGCTTTTTTTTCTCTCAAAAATCCCTCCCCCAGAGAGAGAGCTTCATTCATGGTGTCATGTGTGTGTTTTGTGTCTCTTGGTCTGTGTGCATGTTCCACCCGAGAGAGAGAGAGAGAGAGAGAGAGAGAGAGAGAGTGGGTGTGTGCATGGCTATCCCCTTGTGTGTGTGTATCTTTGTGAGGGAGGGACCCGTGGGTTTGTGAAGCGTGTGCATGGGTTCGAGAGAGAGAGAGAGGGTGTGGGTCTTGTGGGTGTGTGAGCTAGAGAGAGAGTGGGTTGTGCATGCATGGGTGTGTGAGAGAGGTGGGTGTCTTGTGGCCTAGAGGAGAGTGAGAGCTCGGTGGTGTATCATGGTGTCGGTGGTGGGTGTCTATATTGGGTGGCTACTGGGTGTGTTGGTGTTTTAGAGAGAGATGAGAGAGAGCTGGGTTGGTGGATGGTCTGCCGTGGGTGTCTCTATCCATTGTGTGTGGTGTGGTGTATGAGGTAGCTTGTGTTAGAGGATCGGTGTCTGTGTGTGTGTGGTGCATGGTGATGATGGTGCCGAGAGGAGAGGGTGGTGAGTGAGTGAGTGCTGTGGGTGTGAGGTGGGTTGCCGTGAGTGATGGAGAAGCTAGTGAGGGAGGGAGTATAGAGAGGTGCCGAGATGGAGAGAGAGAGAGAGAGAGAGAGAGAGCTTGGTCTTTGTGCGTGTATATGGTGATGGGTGTGTTGTGTGTGTCCATGGCACTGGTGTGTGATTCTATGCCGTGGTCTGCATGGGTCTGTGTTGATGGTGATGCTTGATGAGTTGTGTTGGGTGTATGCTCAAGATCTGCATGGTTTGCCGAGGAGAGGGAGAAGTGGGTGTGTTTGCCTCTCATTAGCAAAGTGTGTGTGCCTCTCTCTCGAGAGAGAGAGGTTGGTCTTTGCATGTGTGTATGTAGGTTTTGAGAGAAGAGAGAGAGTTGCATGGGTCTTGGTTCGGTGAAGTCTTTGGAGTCCCATGGATAATGGGGATGGTAAGAGTGTTCGGTGTGCATGTGGGTGTCACCCTCCTTCCCCTCTCTCTACCCGTGTGTCTTCATTGTTTTTTTTTTGAGAGAGAGGAGAGCCCCTTCCCGAGAGAGAGAGTGAGATCCCTCTTCTGTTATTTATTATCACCAAGTCTATCCCTCTAAGAAAGTGTGTGTGTGGGTTTCAGTGAAAGAGATCCCTCTTGAGAGAAGAGGTGCTCTGCATGTATATATTATTCTTTCTTTTCTTTATCATTTCTTTCTCTTGGATACTCATGCTTTTTGTCGAATCCGCCTCAGACTCCACCCATTGCTCTTCTTTCCACGAAAAATAAAACATAATCATCTTGGCCAATCTCTCCCTGCTCGCCACCACCTTTCTTTTTGTTAAAACAAATGTAACTAGCCTCTCATTTTTCTTTTCTTTTTTTCTTTTTTTTTTTACCTAAAACCACTCACCGACGCCTTTTTTTATTTTTCTTTTCTATTTTTTAATTATTTTTTTTGTTTTATTATTTTCTATATTTGTTTTTTATAAAATATGTATCAAGTTATATAAAACACACCTAAAAGATATGCACACATATAATTAATACACACACACATAAAATTATAAAATACTACAAATGAACAAAATATTAGTGATGGCCAAAATGGGTGAGGTTTGGAATTAAAGGTTCAATTTGATTTTTCTGCTGAGAAATTCATAAAATAATACATTTCAATTTTCATCAGCGGGTGGTCAAAAGAAAGTGCCCAAGTCTTAGGGGCGGTCAAAAATGGGGTGTCTACAGTTGCCCCTCTTTGACAGAGCTCGAAGTCATGAAGTGACGTGAGTGAATGTCAAAGCCCGAAGACGACCCTTTTGACAAGGCCGTAAGACTTGGGCAAAAAAACCAGATGTGATGCAAGTGGTTGAACCCGAAGGTTGCCTACGTATCCCTTTGCAAGGAATCAAACCAGCGTAGTTCAGGGGCAAGATGCTAATAATATGCAGAATGGTTTTGAGAGTTGGACTTATACGCTTCGCGAAGCCGGTTATTTTTGAAAAACTTATGATCATGCAAAACAACCTAACGCGTCTCACGCGAAAGGAGGAATGATGGTGTGAACTCCAGGCACACCTAAAGTTTTTAACCGATTGGGTGGTGTGAACAGACAGGCGCACCTGTTGTTGTTAACCGATTTGGGTGGCCATGGATGCCGCTTTTCTGATCATATTTACAACTTTCCCTATTCTCCAACGGGGTGACAGACTAGGTTGGTTAAGTTTCCAGAGTTGAGGCGCATACAAGCTACCTCAACCTATGGGGCTGCCATACAGATTTCAAGCCGAGAATGCACCCCTGGATGCACCTCTGGGTATTTAAACCAGACTTTAGTCTCCGAAATCCCGAACCTTTTGTGTTGTAGGCATCGCCATTCGAACTCTAGTTTCCACCGTCGCAGTTGGTCTCCTAGGAACTCATTGCAATCACAGGCAGGCGGCTATACCAGACCACCTAAAGTCGTTCGGGCACGACAAACACCAAAGGAATTGCACCTTCAGAGGATTTTGAGGTCTCCTAGACCGGAAAAAGAATATCAGGCGCACCTGCTGTTTTTAATCGATTGAAAATCCTAACGCGTCTCACGCGAGAAGAGGAAGTGAAATTGAAATCCAAACGCGTCTCACGCGAGAGGAGTATAGTGACCTTGAGATCCAAACGTGTCTCACGCGAGAGGAGTATTCGAGATCCAAACGCGTCTCACGCGAGAGGAGTATTTGAGATCCAAACGCGTCTCACGCGAGAGGAGTGTAGTGAACTTGAGATCCAAACGCGTCTCACGCGAGAGGAGTGTAGTGAACTTGAGATCCAAACGCGTCTCACGCGAGAGGAGTATAGTGAACTTGAGATCCAAACGCGTCTCACGCGAGAGGAGTATTTGAGATCCAAACGCGTCTCACGCGAGAGGAGTATGTGAACTTGAAATCCAAACACGTCTCACGCGAGAGGAGTATAGTGAACTTGAGATCCAAACGCGTCTCACGCGAGAGGAGTATTCGAGATCCAAACGCGTCTCACGCGAGAGGAGTATAGTGAACTTGAGATCCAAACGCGTCTCACGCGAGAGGAGTATGTGAACTTGAGATCCAAACGCGTCTCACGCGAAAGGAGTATGTGAACTTGAAATCCAAACGCGTCTCACGCGAGAGGAGTATAGTGAACTTGAAATCCAAACGCGTCTCACGCGAGAGGAGTATAGTGAACTTGAAATCCAAACGCGTCTCACGCGAGAGGAGTGTAGTGAACTTGAGATCCAAACGCGTCTCACGCGAGAGAAGCATAGTGAACTTGAAATCCAAACGCGTCTCACGCGAAAGGAGTATGTGAACTTGAGATCCAAACGCGTCTCACGCGAGAGGAGTATAGTGAACTTGAAATCCAAACGCGTCTCACGCGAAAGGAGTATGTGAACTTGAGATCCAAACGCGTCTCACGCGAGAGGAGTATAGTGAACTTGAAATCCAAACGCGTCTCACGCGAGAGGAGTATGTGAACTTGAGATCCAAACGCGTCTCACGCGAGAGGAGCATGTGAACTTGAGATCCAAATGCGTCTCACGCGAGAGGAGTATAGTGAACTTGAAATCCAAACGCGTCTCACGCGAGAGGAGTATGTGAACTTGAGATCCAAACGCGTCTCACGCGAGAGGAGCATAGTGAACTTGAGATCCAAACGCGTCTCACGCGAGAGGAGTATTTGAGATCCAAACGCGTCTCACGCGAAAGGAGTATTTGAGATCCAAACGCGTCTCACGCGAGAGGAGTATTTGAGATCCAAACGCGTCTCACGCGAGAGGAGTATTCGAGATCCAAACGCGTCTCATGCGAAAGGAGTATTTGAGATCCAAACGCGTCTCACGCGAGAGGAGTATTTGAGATCCAAACGTGTCTCACGCGTGAGGAGTATTCGAGATCCAAACGCGTCTCACGCGAAAGGAGTATTTGAGATCCAAACGCGTCTCACGAGAAAGGAGGAAAGTGAGGAAGGTGCTTTCCAAACGCGTCTCACGCGAGAGGAGGAAGCTGAGGAAGGTGCTTTCCAAACGCGTCTCACGCGAGAAGAGGAAGCTGAGGAAGGTGCTTTCCAAACGCGTCTCACGCGAGAGGAGGAAGCTGAGGAAGGTGCTTTCCAAACGCGTCTCACGCGAGAGGAGGAAGCTGGGGAAGGTGCTTTCCAAACGCGTCTCACGCGAGAGGAGGAAGCTGGGGAAGGTACTTTCCAAACGCGTCTCACGCGAGAGGAGGAAGCTGAGGAAGGTGCTTTCCAAACGCGTCTCACGCGGGAGGAAAAAGCTGAGGAAGGTGCTTTCCAAACGCGTCTCACGCGAGAGGAGGAAGCTGGGGAAGGTGCTTTCCAAACGCGTCTCACGCGAGAGGAGGAAGCTGCGGAAGGCGCTTTCCAAACGCGTCTCACGCGAGAGGGGGAAGCTGAGGAAGGCGCTTTCCAAACGCGTCTCACGCGAGAGGAGGAAGCTGAGGAAGGCGCTTTCCAAACGCGTCTTACGCGAGAGGAGGAAGCTGAGGAAGGTGCTTTCCAAACGCGTCTCACGCGAGAGGAGGAAGCTGAGGAAGGCGCTTTCCAAACGCGTCTTACGCGAGAGGAGGAAGCTGAGGAAGGCGCTTTCCAAACGCGTCTCACGCGAGAGGAGGAAGCTGAGGAAGGCGCTTTCCAAACGCGTCTTACGCGAGAGGAGGAAGCTGAGGAAGGCGCTTTCCAAACGCGTCTTACGCGAGAGGAGGAAGCTGAGGACTGGTGCTTTCCAAACGCGTCTTACGCGAGAGGAGGAAGCCGAGGAAGGTGCTTTCCAAACGCGTCTCACGCGAGAGGAGGAAGCTGAGGAAGGCGCTTTCCAAACGCGTCTTACGCGAGAGGAGGAAGCTGAGGAAGGCGCTTTCCAAACGCGTCTTACGCGAGAGGAGGAAGCTGAAATGATTTTGTTATTTGTTATTTTTTATTTTTTATTTTTTATTTTTTTTTTTGACAAGGGGTAAGCTCTACATGTAGAAGTCACAGATGCCCATTTTCTTCCTGATTATTATAAAACACAGATATTTACATATAAATGCATACATATATTTACAGACAGAATACAGACATATATACAGAGATATACAGTATCCATACAGGTATATACGACACAGACATATACGGACCTATATATATATACAGTATGTACGACATACGTATATATAATATATACAAGATATATATGTGTATATACGGACCTATACATACAAACATATACGGATATATACATAGATGGAGAATATTCCGTTTGCAACTGTCCGCGGGAAGATGCCGTTACTGAGAAGGCATATTCCGTTTGCTGACGTCAGCACACGTACGCAAAACACGCAAAAAGAAAGAAAAATCACAAAATGGATGGACACGGGATACGGGGTTTCGAACCCCTGACCTTAGGCCTGGTCTTCAAGTCCTTGACCACTGAGCCACTCCACTCTTATGACAAGATATGCAAACCAATATTTATATAGACTTATACGAGACATATACACAAAAACTCAAAACAAAACAAAGAACCACTCGATGTGGGGTTCGAACCCCTGACCTTAGGCTCAGCCTCTCACTCTTCAACCACTGGGCCAAACCATTGAACCCAAGCTATACTTGTGACACAAATGTTCAAACAAATATATAAGACATATTTTATACATAAAACGAAAACAAAAGAAAAGAAACACTCGATGTGGGGTTCGAACCCCTGACTTCAGGCTCAGCCTCTCAATCCTTAACCATTGGGCCTAACCATTGAACCCAAGCCACTCGTGTGACTCAAATGTTCAAACAAATATCTATATTACATAACTATACAATATATATACATATATGCATATACAATTCTCCCGCGTCCCTTGTCACAGCGTTTAGCTGAGCTCTGCTTTTTGTGTCGATGGTCGACAAAGCAAACCCTCGACGACGCCACCTCTCCCTCTCCCTCTCTTTGTCTTTCTCTCTTGTCTTCTTCTTCTCTTCCGTATCTCTTTTCTCTTCTTCTGCTTCTTCTCCATCACTCTTCTCCATCACTCTCCTCCATCACTCTCCTTCTCCTTCTTTCCCTCATCATTTCTCTGTGACTCCCTTCTTTTCTGCCATTTCTTTCTTCTCTTCTCTTATACATGGCTTCGTCTCGCCCTCTCTCTCTTTTTCCGGATCTTGGTCCATCGAGCTCCTCTGGTCCATCGAGCTCCTCTGGGCCAAGTGCCCCTGCTCTGACTCAACCCAGCCTTCCCACCCTAACAGTTGAGCAAGTGATGGCTGCTCACACTGATATTGAGGCTAACCACCTCACGCTGAAGTCGTGCATGGAGACAGTGGCGGCGGTCACCAACCTGTCTCACCGTCTGCAAAATAAGGCGTGTGAGGTGTATCAGGCCAACGCCCAACTGTCTCTCCTCCAGTGCATGTATAGAGATGCACGGGCAGAGATTTGTGCCTTGAAGGCCGAAAACAAGGAGCTGAAGGCTGAAAACAAGGAACTGAAAAGGCACTCCACCTCTATGGCCCGATTTGGGCAATCTTCGTACCTCGCCTTTGATGGTCGACGGGGAGCCGACTCTGTCAGCGGGAACACCGTGGTAGTTCTTGGCGGAAGTACTGGAGCAGAGCCTTCGAAGATCGACGACAAAAAGAGGAAGAGCTCGGCGACGGAAGAGCCGAAGAAGTGAAATCTGCATGTGGCCGGCACCGGCGAAGAAGAAGAAGAACAAGACTTTCTTTTTTTTTCCTTTCTTTTTTTTTTCTTTTTCTTTTCTCTCTTTTTTTGTTTTTCTTGTATTTCTGGTTTTCTTTTTTTTTTTTTGTATTTTTTTTTTTTTTTTGTATTTCTGGTTTTCTTTTTTTTCCTGTCTTT
This sequence comes from Camellia lanceoleosa, assembly GCA_025200525.1. NCBI lineage: Eukaryota > Viridiplantae > Streptophyta > Magnoliopsida > Ericales > Theaceae > Camellia > Camellia lanceoleosa. Next base: position 175,960,849 of record CM045758.1, on the reverse strand, counting down.
TCTGTTTTTTTTTTTTTTTATTTGTTTGTTTGTTTGTTTGTTTTTTTTTTTTTTGGAGTCTCTGTAATCGGGGATGTCCTCCCCTGACTATAATAAAAAAATTCAGTTTTGTACATCAATGGCGTGACTGGCACATCACTCTGATTTTGAAAATATTTTTGTTTGATTGAATTTGAGAGTGATTAAATTTGAACTCTGAATTGACCATTGATTCATACTGACCTGAATAAAAACGTAAGAAAACAAATAAAACAATCCAAACACAGACTGGTATAAAATACACTGACTGGTATGAAATAAACATACTTATACACACTAACTGGACTGGTATGAATACACTGACTAGTATGAGTACACACTGACTGGTATAAATACATTGACTAGTATGAGTACACACTGACTGGTATAAATACACTGATTGGTATGAATACACACCAATATACACTGACTGGTATGAATACCTTGACTGGTAGGAAGACACACTGATATACACTGATTGGTATGAATACCCTGATTGGTATAAATACACTGACTGGTATGAAGACATACTGATATACACTGATTGGTATGAATACCCCGATTGGTATAAATACACTGACTGGTATGAAGACACACTGATATACACTGACTAGTTGACTTGAGTGGTGGAGGAAACAGAATCACTGACTCGACTATGCCCCTAGTTCATTACCTTGAATTTATTTTCTTGATTTGTTTTTTTTAAAATGTTTTGATCAACATGAGGGTTAGATTAGCATACTTATTCCATTTTCTGTTTTGAAATCATGTAAGCTAAATTGTGAGCACTGAAAATTTTTCCTTTTCAATTCCAAAGAATAGTCCAAGGTTTTGCAAAAATGAAACAATTTTCGAGAAAAATTAGTCAACTTCATTCAAATTAATCAAAACCTATTTTTGCAAATGGCCACTACTCAACTAGCATGGAATCAACCATTGGGGTGTATAGTCCCAAACCAGATAATCAAAGGTGATATTCGAACCAAGCCAACCCGAACCGAAGGAAGCCAAGCAGAACTGGACCGAACCAAACCGTCGAACCAAACCGAACCGAACTAAACCAAGTTGACTTGAACCAATTGAACTGAGCAGAATGAAGATACACCAATCAAACACGGATAGGACAACCAAGTCGACTATAGATACACCAATCAAACATGGACAAAATTAATGAGTTGAAAAATTATTAGGGCCGAACTTCAAAATGAAGCTACCTACGTATCCTCAAGATAGGAATCAGGCCATCGTAGTTCCGGCTGAGGTTCACTCGAGTATTGGCACTCTCCTTTTTGTTTCATAAGTATTTCATTTTTTTTATTATATTTTTTCATTCATTTTTTTTTTCCTTTTTTTGTTTTTTTTGTTTTTTTGTTTTTTTGCTCTAACTTTTGCCTGGGTCGCCCTTCCGGGTTTTCAGCCCAGCGAGCCTCTCAAGGGTTACTTTCGTTTTACTTTGTCCATGTTGATTGGGTGTGAAATCTCTAGGCCATCTATCAGAACAACTACTACACTTGACCAGTAGATATGATGATGTAGGGACTAGGCTAATTGGGTCCGCATTTGCCCCTAGTGTTGCCCCTAGTGTAGTGGATATGAACTCGACTGTCCTTCAATAATAACATTCATTCTCTCAAATTCTGGATTTTGCCTTTCTGAGCGGTCTTTATTGGGAAACGATTCAGTTTTAACTCTTTGATCACATCCAACCTTTTGCCCCTAGTTCAAGGGCTGCTTCAAATCTAAATCACATCCGACCTTTTTGCCCCTAGTTCAAGGGTTGTTTCCAATCTGAATCACAGGTTCTACATAGTTCTGGCTAAGGTTCACTCGGGTATTGACACTCTCCTTTTACGCTCTAACTTTTGCCAAAGCCGCCCTTTCGGGTTTTCAACCTTGCGAGCTCTTCATTTCCATTTTTCTTTTTATTTTTTATTTTTTTGTGCTCTAACTTTTGCCTGGGTCGCCCTTTCGGGTTTTCGGCCCAGCGAGCCTCTCAAGGGTGATACTTTATTGCCCCTAGTTCAAGGGCTGCCTCCATTTCAACTATGCAAGCCTCACATTTCTGCCCCTAGTTCAAGAGCTGTTTCAAATCTAAATCACATTCGACCTTATTGCCCCTAGTTGAAGGGCTGCCTCCATTTGAATCACATCATGGCCCCTAGTTCAAGGGTTATTTTCAATCTGGATCATATTTGACCTTATTGCCCCTAGTTGAAAGGCTGTCTCCATTTGAATCACATCATTGCCCCTAGTTCAAGGGCTGTTTCCAATTTAGCTATGCAAGCCTTATACTTTGGTTGATCATTGAATATTTCGAATCAAGGTTTGAAAGCTAAGGAGCTAAGGAGGTCGGACCTTGAGTCAAGAGGGACCCTATGCTGTATAATCAATTTCAGGCATGTTTTCGTAGGACCACGCAAAAATAGGTTTTTTGAAATCTTTTCACAAAGTGACTAATCACTCGTACTCTTACGAAGACAAGATAGAACCAATTTGGACCAAGCCAGGATCCTTCTCAGTACCCACATTAACAAAAATGAATTTATTCATCAAGGGCTTAGTACACCTCTCTTCTTCTCAGTTGATCAAAATTTGCAAATCCCGAGGAAATTCTTCCTCTTTGTTTTTATCAGAGTTTTGGAAAGAATTTTGAAAAACTTTGGTCAATGCAATGATTTAAAGGCACAGAGAAGTAGGCAGACTCTATGGTATTTTGTTTTGTTTTGTTTTGTTTTTTTTTTTTGTTTTTGTTTTTGTTTTTTTTTTTTGTTTTTGGTTTATTGGAAAGAGACTATGACTCAACAATGACAACAGACTCAAAAGAAAAAGACAAAGAAGATCTAGACAGGACATAAATATCTAGATTTAGCACTCTTGAAATCAACAGACTTTGACTCACTAGAATGACTCGAGTCTGATCCCAACTCTACAAACTTGGTGGAATCAAACTTAGACTCAATATTCAATTCAGAACTCAGAATTATCAAATTGCCAGTCAACATGTGAGTCATCCACAGCATTCAAAATAAAGCCCATGTAATCAACAAGTGGTCACTCCCCAATTACAGAAATGGTCGGATATCCCACAAGTTCTATTATTTACACTGGTGGACTTGTGGGATATCGGATTTTTTTTTTTTAAATATATATACTCAAAAAACAAAAACACATTTTTTATACAAAACAAACCCCATTCCCATTTTTTTTACAAAAAAACTTTCTTTTCTTTTTTTTTTTGTGGAAAAACAACAATTACAAAAACGACACAAACAAAATGGTTTGATGATTTTTTTTTTTTTTTATATCAAAACAAAAACACATTATAAAAGAAAACAAACCCCTTTTTCTTTGTTTTGGTAAAAACAAACAACAAGTACTAAACCAACACAATCAATGTATTTTTTTTTTTTTTATATATATACACTCAAAACAAAAACACGTTATAAAAGAAAACAAAACAAAACCCTTTCCCTCTCTTTTTTTTTTTATCTAACACAACAAAATCAATGATGATTTTTTTTTTTTTTTTTTTTGGTTTTTTTTTTTTTTTTTGGTGTAAAATAACAACACAAATACAATTAGTTGACTTGCTATTATTTTTTTTCTTTTTTCTTTTTTTATTTTTTATTTTTTATTTTTTATTTTCTATTTTTTTTGTTTTTTTGTTTTTGTTTTTGAAGCCATGGGACCCCCAATCAGAATTTTAGCAGCGTTTCGACTCAACTGATCACTGATTACTGCTAACTCATACTGACACATTGAACTCAACCCCACAAACTGAAATGCTTGAACCACTGTTCAGAATTTGAGAACCCCTGTATAGATCCAATAAATTGCACAGAACACATAGCAGGAAAGAGAACAAACACCCCTATGGAGGGTGGGGTTATCCTGTCCTAGCTTTTGAGATGATCTAGGGTTCACTATTCAAACAAGCGGCTTCACAACATCCTACAAATGGGTGGCATCCTGTCCTAAGTTGGAATAGTCACTATGGCTTTACTATATGCAGCTAGGCCGATTGGTCAAAAAGGGTACCTCAGCAAGACTACCTAATATACCTCTCACACCTAACACCGAGAAGTGAAAGGAGGATCAAACAGTACAGCGATAGTCCAGATCCAAGGGTTGTGTTCCCAACTTGACAGAGCCCATGACCGGTCAGCCTTTTGGCAAGCTTTGTAGGCAAGCCTCCCAAGAAACCGTCAGAATAACAGATGGCAAACACAGGGACTTAGGCGCACCAATGCAAATGCAATGCAAAGAACATATAAATGTAGATAAAAATTCACATCATAAATTTCAAGTCAAGTTCTCTAAATCCCCAGCAGAGTCGCCAGAAACTGTAGCTCGTCTTTTCGCGCCCCCTTTCGGAAGAATGAAATAGCCTTTACAGTTCGGACTCCACTTGTGTGTTGGTTCTGAATCTGATTTCACAAGTGCAATGTGAAACAGTGGAAACACAAAAAGAGTCCAAATCCGGCAATTGTTTTTGGAAAATCAATGTTTGAATCAAATGCCAAAAATGGACTGCTTTGCCAGATTTCAGAGTCGCCACCTAAATATTTATGGGAAATTTAGGAAACCAATGACTCGTGCCAAAGGCCATTAGTCCGTCGTTACCAAAGTGTCTTGGTTCGGGAACTTAGGTATGAGAGGGGAAGGTCAATAATGAGCACCCCACTCACCCGATCAAAGATCGGCCTCTACTAATTATGATGTGATTCTTATGTACAATATATGTTCTTATTCTGATTATTTAATAAATCCTAAAATTTATTATGTGAAGCATACAAGGTATAGACTAGTTTGCTCAAATTGGAACAATTCAATTTCATGTTTGTTTCTCGAAAAGGGTTTGAATTTGCCACCCTTAGGTGGGCTTAGGTTTGTGAATCTTAAAACGTACATTCGCTGAATCATTCCAATTTAAACAACAAGCCTTCATCCACAGGCATTCAAACAGTTTATCATTTAAGCACTTAGCCTCATGGTAGGATGCTAAACATAATAAGAAAATTATGTACAAGCGGGATGCTAAAGCATAACAACTCACATATTTACCGACGTCCCTCGAACAACTACAAAACAAAAGTTAGTAAAATATGCATGATCTTATATACAGAATCCTAATGCAATTCACTCATGAGATGCACTAAAGATTTGGCTTCTAGAATATGGCATGTGAAACATTGCAAAACATGTGATAGCGCACAAAATCTTGGAATAATCAATTGAAGCATAAAGATGCAAATTTAGCCAAACCTTATGCATGGATCATGGATGTAAAGCAGGGATATGCATGGCATGTCAAGATATATACATACACACAGTTAGGGAAAGCGATAAAAGAATGGGATAGAAAGAAGCGGGGTGGGGGAATTATTACAATACTTGAATTATGACAGATCCGAATGAGAGAGGAAGGAGAGAAAAATAAAATAAAATAAAAAACCTCACAAAACACTCAAAATAAAAAAATAAAATAAATGAAAAATAAAAAATAAAATAAACACACCCTATATAACTAAACACCTACTGATAAAACCCATATTAAGCCCACAAATTGAGCCCACTTGAAGCCCAAACAAAACCAACTCAAGCTTTGAAGTCCACGCAAATCAGTCCAGATCAGTCCAGTTCAGCAAATCAGCAACCATTAGAATAGGCCCCCAGCCATTAGAACAGATCCCCAGCCATTAGACCAGATCAAGAAGAGCCATAGAACCAACCCAGCAAATCATTCAGCACCAGAGCAGTCTTCACAAACCAACCCTGTGTCTGTTTCTCTTTGGTGTGTCATCTCCTTAGCTCTCCGTGTACCTAGCTTTTTTTTCTCTCAAAAATCCCTCCCCCAGAGAGAGAGCTTCATTCATGGTGCTGCTGTGTGTGTTTTGTGTCTCTTGGGTCTGTGTGCATGTTCCACCCGAGAGAGAGAGAGAGAGAGAGAGAGAGAGAGAGAGAGTTTGAGTGGGTGTGTGCATGGCTATCCCCTTGTGTGTGTGTATGCTGTGAGGGAGGGACCCCGTGGGTTTGTGAAGCGTGTGCATGGGTTGCCGAGAGAGAGAGAGGGTGTGGGTCTTGTGGGTGTGTGAGCTAGAGAGAGAGTGCCGTGGGTTGTGCATGCATGGGTGTGTGAGAGAGGTGGGTGTGCCGTGGCCTAGAGGGAGAGTGAGAGCTCGGTGGTGTATCATGGTGTCGGTGGTGGGTGTCTATATTGGGTGGCTACTGGGTGTGTTGGTGTTTTAGAGAGAGATGAGAGAGAGCTGGGTTGGTGGATGGTCTGCCGTGGGTGTCTCTATCCGACTGTGTGTGGTGTGGTGTATGAGGTAGCTTGTGTTAGAGGATCAGTGTGTGTCTGTGTGTGCCGTGCATGGTGATGATGGTGCCGAGAGGGAGAGGGTGGTGAGTGAGTGAGCTGCTGTGGGTGTGAGGTGGGTTGCCGTGAGTGATGGAGGAGAACTGCCGTGAGGGAGGGAGTATAGAGAGGTGCCGAGATGGAGAGGGTAGAGAGAGAGAGAGAGAGAGAGCTTGGTCTTTGTGCGTGTATATGGTGATGGGTGTGTTGTGTGTGTCCATGGCAGCTGGTGTGTGATCTACTGCCGTGGTCTGTGCATGGGTCTGTGTTGATGGTGATGCTTGATGAGTTGTGTTGGGTGTATGCTCAGTATCTGCATGGTTTGCCGAGGGAGAGGGAGAAGTGGGTGTGTTTGCCTCTCATTAGCAGCTGGTGTGTGTGTGCCTCTCTCTCTCGAGAGAGAGAGGTTGGTCTTTGCATGTGTGTATGTAGGTTTTGAGAGAAGAGAGAGAGTTGCATGGGTCTTGGTTCGGTGAAGTGCTGGAGTCCCATGGATAATGGGGATGGTAAGAGTGTTCAGTGTGCATGTGGGTGTCACCCTCCTTCCCCTCTCTCTACCCGTGTGTCTTCATTGTTTTTTTTTTTGAGAGAGAGGGAGAGCCCCCTTCCCCGAGAGAGAGAGTGAGATCCCTCTTCTGTTTTTTTTTTATCACCAAGTCTATCCCTCTAAGAAGCTGTGTGTGTGTGGGTTTCCAGAGTGAAAGAGATCCCTCTTGAGAGAAGAGGTGCTCTGCATGTATATATTATTCTTTCTTTTCTTTATCATTTCTTTCTCTTGGATACTCATGCTTTTTTGTCGAATCTGGCCTGTACTCCACCCATTGCTCTTCTTTCCACCGAAAAATAAAACATAATCATCTTGGCCAATCTCTCCCCTGTTCGCCACCACCTTTCTTTTTGTTAAAACAAATGTAACTAGCCTCTCATTTTTCTTTTCTTTTTTTCTTTTTTTTTTTACCTAAAACCACTCACCGACGCCTTTTTTTATTTTTCTTTTCTATTTTTTAATTATTTTTTTTGTTTTATTATTTTCTATATTTGTTTTTTATAAAATATGTATCAAGTTATATAAAACACACTTAAAAGATATGCACACATATAATTAATACACACACACATAAAATTATAAAATACTACAAATGAACAAACTATTAGTGATGGCCAAAATGGGTGAGGTTTGGAATTAAAGGTTCAATTTGATTTTTCTGCTGAGAAATTCATAAAATAACACATTTCAATTTTCATCAGCGGGTGGTCAAAAGAAAGTGCCCAAGTCTTAGGGGCGGTCAAAAATGGGGTGTCTACAACCTCTCTTGACAACACCCGCCGCTGGTGACCCGCTCATTCTATATCTGGCAGTTTCCGATAGGGCTGTCAGCGCCGTATTGTTAAAAGAGGAGGAGGGTGAGCAACGGCCAGTGTATTATGTGAGCAAGGCAATGGTTGACGCCGAAACACACTACCTTCCGCTGGAAAAACTCATCTTAGCCCTAGTCATGGTGGCAAGAAAACTGATGCATTACTTCCAGGGACATAGCATTGGGGTGCTAACAGATTATCCCCTCCGATCGGTATTACGGAGTGCAGAAGCATCGGGACGTGTTTCAAAATGGGCTCTTGAACTCGGCCAATATGACATTCGGTTTTTACCTAAAACTACAATCAAGGGGCAAGTGTTGGGCGACTTTGTTGTCGAATTCACCGGTGAGCTTGCCAACTTCAAACCTGATGAAGTTCGACCAAAGGCCGAGGTTCTACCAAAGCCGAACTGGAGAATTTATGTCGGGGATATTTGGCAATTATACTGTGATGGATCATCTAACCAAAGGGGCAATGGCGCCGGAGTTGTAATCATGTCTCCAGATGGCGCAGTGATTGAGCAGGCCATCAAGCTTGGTTTCGAAGCATCAAATAACGAAGCCAAATATGAAGCCCTTCTAGTCGGTCTGCGGAATGCGCACCTTCTCGGCGCTCGGCGTCTGCTTGTGTTTTGTGATTCAAAGTTGGTAATCAATCAGCTAAAGGGGGAGTATGCGGCAAGAAATGACCGTATGGCGGCCTACATGAAAACGGCCAATTCCTTACTGGCAAAATTCGACCATCATGAACTGAACCAAATAACGCGCGATCAGAACACACACAGCGGACGCCTTGGCATGCTTAGCCTCCGCCATCAATTCTGAGATCAAACGGACCATCGAAGTAGGTTTCATCCCAGAGCCGAGTATTGGCCCTTCGGAGGAAATCCATGTCAATGTTATAGAATCCGCGCCAAGCTGGATGGACCCCATTGCTGCATTCCTCTCTTCTGAACAACTCCCAGAGAACAAAAAAGAAGCACACAAGCTGCGAAATAAAGCCCTGCGATATTATCTGGATCCGCAAAGAGGACTTTACAAAAAGTCCCTCTCTGGTCCATATTTGGAATGCGTACACCCCGACAAAGTGGAAAAGCTTCTAACAGAGATACAAGAGGCGATTATGATGCCCATTCGTGACGCTCCCTGGCCCATCGAGCTATAACGCAGGGGTATTATTGGCCGACAATGAGGGCTGACGCGGAGAGTTATGTAAAAAAGTGCGAACAGTGCCAAAAGTTCTCCCCATTAACCCATCTTCCTACCGAAGAGTTGAACTCTATCACCAGCCCCGGCCGTTTGCTCAATGGGGACTTGATATCGTAGGACCATTGCCCAGGGCCCCAAGGAACAAGCGATTCTTAATCGTCGCGACAGACTACTTCACAAAATGGGTCAAAGTGGAGGCTCTAACGCATATACGAGATGCCGACATTAAACGCTTTGTATGGAGAAACATCATAACACGATTCGGCATTCCGAGAGCTCTGATCTCAGACAATGGCACCTAGTTTGATTGTGGCGTGTACCGAGAGTTATGCAGCAAATATGGCATTCGACCTTACTTCTCGACACCGGCCTACCCACAAAGCAATGGTCAGGCCGAAGCCTCTAAGAAATCCATCTTGGATGGCATCAAAAAGAGGCTGGAAAAAGCTAAAGGCAAATGGGTAGAAGAATTGCCGAGTGTACTGTGGGCTCATCGTACTACGCCAAGGAGATCCACCGGAGAAACGCCGTTTGCTCTATGCTTCAGAACCCAGGCAATCTTACCCCTGGAAATCGGACTCCCAACTCTGAAATCGCAAGTTTTTGACACAGGCCGAAACGACATGATGCTTGCCCTAGATCTGATTCTAATTGAAGAACGAAGAGACCGCGCCCTAGCATCCATGGCACGCTACCAGCAGCAGCTCGCCAAGTCGTACAATTAGCGAGTTCAGTTGTGCCGATACACGCAAGGAGAGCTTGTCCTAAAGAAGGTACTTCCAGCCGTCCAAAGACTGGCCGATGGAAAATTGGGTCCAAACTGGGACGGCCCCTATCAAATTGAATCCATCGTAGGAACAGGGGCATATCAGCTCTCAGACATGACAAGAAGAAGCCTGCCACGGCCTTGGAATTCTACACATTTGCGTAAAATCTATCATTGACCCGACTTGTGGGCTTGATACTTGTACGTGTTCTATCTTTGTAATACAAAGTTTCTCGTTTTCCAAAGTTCGCCCCCAAGCCTTGATTAATAAGGTCCGATTAAGCCTTCCAAGGCCAAAATAAAGACTCTGGATTTGGAGCACCCTTCGTGGATATCACGATCGGCCAAAACAAAGAATCCGGATTCGGAGCGCCCTTCGTGGATATCACGATTGGCCAAAATAAAGACTCCGGATTCGGAGCGCCCTTCGTGGATATCACGATCGGCTAAAACAAAGACTCCGGATTCGGAGTGCCCTTCGTAGATATCACGATCGGCCAAAACAAAGACTCTGGATTCGGAGCGCCCTTCGTGGGTATCACGATTGGCCAAAATAAAGACTCCAGATTCGGAGCGCCCTTCGTAGATATCACGACTGGCCAAAATAAAGACTCCGGATTCGGAGCGCCCTTCGTGGATTTCACGATTGGCCAAAATAAGGACTCCGGATTCGAAGTGCCCTTCGTGGATATCACGATCAGCCAAAATATAGACTCCGAAGCGCCCTTCGTGCATATCCCGATTGGCCTTTCTGAGGTTTGTATTCGAACCACTTGATTGGCTGAATAAATATTCAATAAGAATCATTCGTAATTCGGACCGGCCAATACGTGTCCAAACATTTACGCCATACAACACAAAACTTGCCAAAAAGATGAAGTAATACGATTAATTAAACACATAACACTTCAAGACCAAATACAAACGTTGAAAAGAAAAGAAATTCCATTTATTCAGCGCAAAGTCTAGTCAATCGGCACCCTCATCGTCGCTCTTCTCAATTTCGAAATCGGGATAAGGAAAGTGATGGCGATGATACAGGGGCAAGGTCGAATCAATTCCTGCGGCTTCAAGGGATTCCTCATTTTGAAGGGCCTTGATCTAGCCGTGCTTGAATCCATGACTTTCACATCGACAGACCTCCTCAGAAAGGTCTTGTTTAGTCTTCTCTATCCCGAACTTCAGGCCATCCTAAAACCCCTTTTCATAACCCGAGGTCTGTTGGGTTCCTCTCCCCGCACCAACCAATCTAGATTGATCGGTCGCAACTGACGTGCTCGCTCGAACATTCTTCAGTTCCCGAAACTCACGCTCAGCCTTTTCCGCGCGAATCTCCAAACTGCGATTTCTTTCATCCTTTTTCTCGCTCTCACGTCGCGCTTCCCGCAGACGCATGCCGACTTCGTAGGCAGTATATAGTCCTTTTACGGCCCCGTGGATGCCGTCAATGTTTGGGTTTCCATATTATACAAGTTTTATACTTTTATTGGCACTGACATATCTAATCACTCTTAGATTCCCAGGCTCCTCCTAGCTATTACCTTCCTAGCTGTGTTTGTGCTAATATTCTGGGCATCCATATTTTCTGATCACCACCCTAGTTCACAGGTTTCTCGCGTGGAAAAGGCCAGGATTTATTTATCCATGCGTTTTATGATAGCTTGTTATTGATCCAATAACAGAAGTTAAAGGAGCCATCATTGCATGCCGTAATTGTAGGAAGTGACACGACTGCTCAGACCAAGTTTGAGTCAGAACTTCGGAACTTTGTAGCACTGAAGAAAATCCAGAATCGTGTCCATTTTGTAAATAAAACTTTGACAGTAGCTCCTTACCTAGCTGCTATTGACGTTCTTGTTCAGAATTCCCAGGTAGGTTGTCATTCATTGCTAGGTGTAGTTGCCTTTGATTTGTTGATTGTTGCATCTCTTCTGGTTGTCCTTTGTTAGAGGCACCATTTGATTTGTTCTTTGCTTAAATGTTTATATCATCTTTCCTATGCTGTTGCTGGTGAAGTTCTCAAGAAATGACGAGAAAACTTAACTGGGCAATGATTAATAAACCAAACTAAACCAAACCAAGCCAAGCCTTAAGTTCCATCAAATGGGGTCGGCTGCATAAATCCTTCTTCTCCACTCAACTCTATCTAAGGCCATTTCGTTAGTCAAATTAAGAAGATTTATATCTTTATTTACTACACTAGTCCATGTCAATCTAGGTCTATCCCTTCCCCTAACATTACCATCTACCGTCATTGTATCGCATCTCTTCATTACTGCCTCTGTCGGTCTCCGTTGTATATGAACAAACCATCTCAATCTATTCTTTCTCAACTTATCTTCTATCGGTACTACTTCTACCCATTCTCGAATATACTCATTCCTAACTCTATCTTTTCTAGTCTTGCCATACATCCATCTTAGCATACTTATCTCAGCAACACTCATCTTATTTACATATTGTTTCTTAGTTGTTCAATATTCCGTCCCATACAACATCGCTAGTCTAATATCCGTTCTTCTAATGGGTACTCGTTTATCGCACAGTACTCCAGACATACTCCTTCACTTAAGTTACCCCGCCTTAATTCTGTGGAGCACATCTGTTTCAATCTCTCCAGTCGTTGTGATAATCGATCCTAAATAACGAAAATGTTCACTTTTAAGTAGTTCTTAGTTTTCAATTTTCACTTCTCCTCTTCCATTGTGACTGTTACTAAAATTACATTCTATATACTATGTCTTAGTTCTGCTTATCCTAAATCTTTTAGATTCAAGTACTTTGCGCCAAATCTCCAACTTAGTGTTAACTTCTTCTCTAGTCTCATCTATTAACACGATATCATCTGCAAAAAGTATACACCACGGTACATCATCCTGAATATTGTGCGTCAACTCATTCATAACTAAAGCGAAAAGATAAGTACTTAAGGTTGATCCTTGGTGTAACCTTACAGTAATTAGAAATTCATTCGTTTATCCAACAGGCGATCTAATAGTGGCTACCACACCTTCATAGATATCCCTAATCACATCAATGTAACATTTTGTCATCCCTTTCTTATCTAACACCCACTAGATTATATCCCAAGACATTATATCATATGCTTTCTCAAAATTGATAAAAACTATATGAATGTCTATTTTCTTTTCTCTATATTTTTCTATTGCTCTCCTTGAAAGATAGATCGCTTTCATTGTTGACCTACCAGACATAAATCCAAATTGATTCTCTGACACCTTTGTTATATCTCGCAATCGACGTTCCATCACTCTCTCCCACACTTTCATTATGTGACACATTAACTTGATTCCTCTATAGTTGTTGCATTTCTGGATATCTCATTTATTCTTAGATATTGGCACTAAAATATTTGTCAATATATATATATATATATATTGGCACTAAAATACTCTTCCTCCACTCCTCTGGCATTTTCCTAATCAACCAAATTTTAAATAACGTAGTCAACCAAATAACTCCCTTCTTACCCAAACATTTCCACACTTTAATAGGAAATAGAAATTAGTAGGGAATTACTTATGAGCAATGAATCATAGAATGCAAGCCATTTGCAAAGTGTGATATGAAGCTAAAGTTGCCACCTAAGAAGCACGGACACTTCTAAGGTGACGTATCCATGTCGTGTTTGTATCGGAAACTGACACTCGTTAGACACTTTCTGACACATGTGTGACACTCATCAAAACGTGTCTTATTTTTTTTTAAAAAAATTTAGACTTGGACACTTGAAGGATACACGTGTCCATTCCTTAAAACATACGTGTCCATTGGTTAGATACACATAAAAACTAATTATAAGTTTGAACAAGTTAACTTAGAATACAATGATAATAAAAAAAAAAATTAAAAAAACAATGTAAATTTATAGAAATTAGAATTATATTGCATTTGTTTAGTCTTTGAATGATATGTTCATATATATATATATATATAATAAATATATAAAATTACAAATATTGTGCGTGTCCCTCACGTGTCGTGTCTTGCATTTTTTGAAAATTTCTGTGTTGACGTGTCCGTGTCCTTGTCCGTGTCCGTGTTTCTTAGGTTACCACACTACATGTTTAAATCCACAGCCTAAATGGAGGAGTTTGTGTTACAAAAACCATGGGTTAGTGATACTTGTGGTTTCTGTTTATGTATATATATATATATATTTGAAACGCACTCATAATGGATTCTCATGTTTAAAGTAGTTAAATTATAAGAAGGATGGAGAAAATTGCAAAGACAGCAAAGTAACTTCTTTACTGATACACAATTAGTAATTCATGCTTTTAATATGATAAAAACATTATGGGTATTATTCTCTCAGTTAGAAATGATAAAATTGATTCATTGAAATCAGAACTCCTTTTCAAGTAAATGTTGCTCCTTGTGATCTGTTGGACTTTCATGTAAGGCTGTTAAAGGTCATTTGTGTGAGCAAGAAAGAAGCCAAGAGTGACCGGATTGAAAGTCTTAAAATTTGATCATCCAGTTCAGAAGAGCTAAGGTTTTCTGGTAATGCTAACCTTCACTATGCCAGGGCTTGGTTTATGGGGAATGTTATTTGCTGGTTGTCAAAATTTTTGCTTAGGTCTACAAATTCTTATTAAAGTTTAGAAAGAGGAGTATTTCAAATGGTTCCTGGTAAGGAAACCTGTTCTTTGTAAGCCAACATATGATGCAAATGATGCTGTTTTGACGGTTTCTTTTGGCTCTTTTAGACGTCTCATTAATATGATCTTAGGTAGTATGACTTTCTGTCCAATTATTGGATTGCTTGATTAGTCTGTTTTTTATTTCACTTATTTATTGTTATTTATTTATAATTATTATCATTTATAGTCCAGGTTCTATTTTTGGAGATTACTGGAGTGCTGAAATTTAATATCTATACTTTTTATGTATTTCTTCTTTCCCTTCCATGTAGGCCCGGGGAGAGTGCTTTGGGAGGATTACCATTGAAGCCATGGGGTTTCAGCTACCTGTGCTGGTAATTATTGGATTTTTCGTGTTTGCTCCATTTATTTCGACATAATTTTTTTACCTGGAAATTTTTCTGTATTTGGTTGCACTTATGTTGGGTAAAAGATTTTACCTTCTATAAACAGAAAATGCGTACCCAATCCTATTTGTTAAGTCATTTTCCTGAAAGATGTTAGCACTACCCGAGCCTTAAATCATGTCCATAGTGAGAGAGGATCTACTGATCTGTCAAGAGGCCCAAGACTTGATCCCTCTGTCTGATACAGGTGGCCATTTTTCAGATCTTTTGACCATTCTCCCTCTCACTCCCTCCCTCTCCCTACCTACCCCATCAATCATAGGATTGTTGTCAACAATGCTGCTACGCCGTAAATCAACATTAGCTTTTAGCATACCATTGATTTTGCTGTTGGGTCTTGTCACAAAATTGGAGTTTGAAAACCCAGCATCATTGAAGTGTCAATGGTACTCTTTGTTTTGTGGAGAACTGAGCACAGCTGGACCGAATTCGGATCCACGGTCGCCCTTTCCTGCGGCCCTCCCTGCGGCGCATGGAAACGACGTCGTTTTGATGTAATTTTTTTTTCGAGCTCTTATTTTCCAGCCCCTTTTCGAAAGCACTAGCCCCTCTGATAGATAGAGACGAACAAAGGTAGAGACGAACAGAGCTGGACAAGGTAGAGACGAACAGAGCTAGACAGATCGAACGGGAGAGGCGACGAAGATCGAACGGGAGAGGCGACGAACGCAAGGGCGAAAGAGGCGATGGACGAACACAGAAAAAGTCCGACGAGGTATACTCCATTCGCTTTATTTTGAATCTACTCCATTCGACAGTGGGCTCATTCCCAAGCTGCACAAAGTGAATATGATGTATACTCCATTCACTTTATTTTGGTTCAATTGGTTTGATTAGGGAAGGTCCGACGAGGTTCATTCCATTTTTGTGAATTTTTGTGATGTGTTGATTTTTGTAATTTTTTGTGCTGATTTGGCTGTTGTGTGTTGATTTTTCTGTGTGTTGTTATGTGTTGATTTTTGTGTGTGTTGTTATGTGTTGATTTTGTAGTCCATTTTTTAGTCCTACAAAATGAAGTGTCTTGTTAGTCACTGATCGTGATAAAAGCTCAGGAATGTGATATAAGCCAAATCTTAGGAATGTTGATCAACACATAATTATATATATTTTTTTGTCTTGCAAAATGAAGTTTGTCTTGTTAGTCACTGATTGTGATCAAAGCTCAGGAATGTGATATAACATGATTGAGATAGAAAGGAACCATGGTGTATATTGTTAGCAGTTTATTTTTTTAGAAAGGAACCATGAATGTGATATAACATGATTAAGAGCACATTTGGTTAGGATATTAAGAAGGGGATTGAAAGTGGAGGGAATATGTGGGGTTCATTGGATTTTTAATTCGATATTTGCGTGTAGGATAAGAAAAAAAGGATTGGAGATGAAAAAAATTTAGGAATTCTAATATTATAACGATTATACCTCTTCAGATAATTGTTATTCTTGGAGGGTAAAAAATATTATAATATTTTTATTTCATCACAATCAAAAATATTTTATTCCTTCCATCTAATGATTTATTCAATTTATTATCTCATGGCATAACTTATCCCTTATAATTTTAGCCATAATCATATCATATATTTAATTATTCTTCTCATCTAATTCCATGATGTAACCTATATCTCACAATCTTATTAATAATCCATTGTATTTAACCACAGAAAATAATTCCATAATCAAATATAGTATAAAGAAGCCATTGTGTGACATGTTTATGGACAAATACAAGGACCAATTAATGACATACCTACCCTCTAAACCAACTCACAGCTTTTCCACTATATAAAGGCTCAAGAGCCAAGTATTTTTCTCCAACTCTTGCCTTCAGTTCTGTCATCCACTGTTTGATAGTACTTTGGGTTTGTTTGTGGGGAGGGTGATTGTTAAGATGGGTCTAACTGGTAATACATGCAAATAGTGTATTTTGTTAATACTGTCACTTTAGTGAATGCATGCAAATAGTGGGTAATACATTTGTGAGGCCTAAAACACTAGTTGAAAATATGGAAGTAGTGCATTTTGGTTAAGTATATACAGAAACCTACAACACTAGTTGAAGGAATGGAAGTAGTGCATCTGAAATATGGAATTAGTGCATTTCGAAATGGTTTGATCTCTTTTCTGAGTGAAATGCTTTCTGTTTTCTGAAATGGCTTTATGAAGAATACTCTCATGCTTTGTGAATCCAAGTGCTTTCATGCCTAATATCCACCCTGTGAATATTAGGCATGAGTACTCTACTTTGATAAAAAGAGATCTTGTCAAATGGTTTTTATCCATACCCTGCTGTGCCATTGGCTAAAAGAATTTATACCGAATAACAAAGGTAGCATGTTAAAGTGCAGTTTCATTTCATTGAAAATATTTTGTTGACTTTTGTGTTTACTTGTAATTAGGATTGACATGTCAACGAGTTCAAACAACGATGTTGGATTCTTTCAAAATCAAAGATGCAAATGTGGGAAAAAAGCAGGAGTGTACATATCAGAATCAAAAAAAAAATCCAGGGAAGATGTATTTCAAGTGTGCAAATAAGACTTGTGACTACTTTGCGTGGGGAGTGCCTCCTACTGCGAATGGATCAAATATCCAAAAGAACGGGGATGATTATGATTGTGAGAGAAACAATGAAGTTGTCAAAATCTTGGAACGACTTGACGCAAACCAACGAGAACGACTTGAAGCTATCAAATTCATGATGTTGACAATCATAGTGATGCTTGGTGTTATCATGCTAGCGCTGCTGCTCAAGTGAACTTGTATTTGTACTGAGTGTAAACCACTACTTGTAGAACTTGTATTTAGTTTTGAAACTTTTTTTTTTACTTTATCATCTAAATGAATTAGTTGTTAGGTTTTGGACAATGTTATGAATGTAATCAGTACTTGTTTGGTATTTTATTTTGTATTTCGTGTTTTGTAATCAATACTGTCTACCATCTTTATTTTATATTTTATTTTATTTTGTATTTTGTATTTTGGAAGTATTGGATATGTGAGCTATGACATAAAAGTAAATAGTGATTTGGATATCAATGTTCATAGATTCTGAAATCTGTTGGCTTGAATGAGAAGCATTGATAGACTAATAGAAAGTTATTGATGATGGCTTGAATGAGATGCATACACACAGGTTTTAGTCATGATATACAGGTTTCAATAAGATGCATACACACAGGTTTCAGTCATGATATACAGGTTTCAATAAGATGCATACACAGGTTTCACATAGGTTTCAACAAATTCACACAGGTTTCACTCATGATATGGTCGCTTGAATGACATGCATACACACAGGTTTCAACAAATTCACTCATTCCATGGTTTCATGTTCAACACGTTTCTATTTTTTGGGTCTGTTTTGGTTTTGAGATTAGATGCATACACATAGGTTTCAACAAATACACACAGGTTTGAACAAATTCACACAGGTTTCACTCATGAGATGCATCTGTCTGGGTCTGTTTGGGTCTATTTTGGTCTTGCAAAACCTGTAGTGATAACCTGAGAGGGCAAAACCTGTAGTTATAACAAGATACCATAAATGCAATTTATTTTTTTCAATCAACCACATCAGCATTAAGTATGAAATAATTGTTTAGGGCAACAAAGTAATTGCACCTGTCTACATATTGATCAAACATTACATATCGTCCATGATTAACCAAAAACACAAAGGGCCACACAATGGTCCATGATTACATATCGTCCATGATTAACCTGTCCAACTTCCGTAATACAAAAGATGTCCATCAAAAATTCAAAATCCCACCAAACATTAAATACATACAGAAGATGTCCATGAAAAATATCCAAATCCCACCAAACATAATAAAATACACCCAAATCCACAAAATCAATTGCAACATATGAATGCACTCTTCACGCACAAGCTCATGATTATGATGTTCAACAAAATCAATTGCAACATATTTTCCTAAATTTCTATCTAACTTGATACTCAATCGGGCACCACAACCACATCTCACCTCTTGTCTCGGAAATTTTACTAGTGGATCTCGTTTGTCAATACCCCGACTTCCCTCTTTATAACATACAAAAGTCCGTGAAGTTATTTCCTTAGTTTGTTTGTTCTTGTGTGCATACGACTTCCTAATACTAAAGCCCACCTTTCCACCATAGTTATTGTAAAAGTCATACGCAGCTTGTTCAGAGTCAAATAGCATGCCCAATTTCGGCTTCCAACCACAACTACCCAACTCATCAACAACATTATTTTCTTCCATTACCTACAATTGATTACCATACAAATAATAAAATAAAGGCAAAAGGATAGGAGATATCAACAATTTTGAATCTGTCTAGATTCTGAAAATGTAAATGGGGATTAATTTCAACAACAACAACATAAATAATAAACCAATGTAGGAAACAATCTAAAACACCACCTCAACTAATCCAACTACCTGTATTAGACCCACTTAAGTGGAGATTTCTATTTCCTCCAATCCCACATAATCTAGACCATTCAATTTTCAGTTTTTCCCCACAGATTTTCACTGACCAAACAGACCCAAAAAAAGGCAAAAAGGACCAGACAGATCAACAATTTCGAAATCTATCTGGATTCTCAAAATGCAAATGAGGATTAATTTCAATAACTCAGAAAGCCATCACATAACACAAATAACAAACCAATTTAGGAAACAATCTAAAACAACACCTCAACTCATCCAACTTGCTGCATTAGGTTCTCAAAATGCAAATGAGAATTAATTGCAACAACCCAGAAAGCCATATCATAACATAACACAATAAATAAACCAATCAATCAACACCATATCACAGAAAATTAATATTTCAACTATTAATGAGGCTCACCCATAATCTGATATTTTGGTGGGTACAGATAGATATATTAAAAAAAATTTGGTGGGCGAGTTATTTATAAAAAAAATTCAGAAAGATACACAAAATTAATATTTCAACCATTAATGAGGCTCACCCATAATCTGATTTTTTGGTGGGTACAGATAGATATATAAAAAAAAAATTTGGTGGGCGAGTTATTTATAAAAAAAATTTTGGTAGGCGAGTTATTTATAAAAAAAATTCAGACAGATATATATATGTATATATCAGCTACCAAAATGTGGTATGATGATCCTGATTAATGTCAGATATTTTACCTCGTCATGGCCGCAATCTCGCCTCGCCGTCGCGCCGCCTCCCTCCGCCATTCTCCATCCTTCGCCATGCCCGTCTCCTCCCTCTGCCAACCTTCGTCCTTCGCCATGGCCGTCTCCTCCCTCCGCCAACCTTCGTCCTTCGCCATCGCACCCCTCCACCATGTCAAGCTCTCTCTCTCTCTCTCTCTCTCTCTTCGTCTACCGTCTCTCTCTGTTTTCGTTAGGGCTAAACAACACAACACACAGAGCTGGGCAGAGGAAGCTGAAAAACAAGCGGGAAACTCAAAATTTGGGGAAAAAGTGAAAAAAAAACAACTAACCAAAACGACGTTGTTTTGAGGGAGCGCCACAGGGAGGGCCGCAGGAAAGGGCGACCAGTTATCCGTATTCCAGCTGGGCCTGGGTGGTTTGAACTGAGAATTCAGACACAACTGCCCTAGCTCACTGAGTTGACCTACTCATTGAATTGAACACTCTCTGAGTCATCTGTTTGACTGAATGAACATTTATGTACTTTAATGAACATTTATCTGTTTTTTTTCTTTCTTTTCATCAAAATTCGTTTCCAAATATATTTTTCAAGATTTCAACTGAAAACAAAAATGAAAGATATGGAATTTCTTTTCATGAAACAATGTTTTTGGATGTTAAATATTTTTCATTGGTACCAACTGAGCTACTTCGGTTGTTTTCTGTAATGTTCTTGTTAGGTACGATTGTTATGCAACATTTCATTTCCTTCTTTTGACACTGTCTAATTTATTTATTTTTAATTTATTCTTTTTGTGTTTGATACGTATGTCAGGGAGCATCTGCAGGAGGCACTACAGAGATTGTAGTGAATGAAACGATAGGTTTGCTGCATCAAGTTGGGAAAGCTGGAGTGACTCCTCTTGCAAAAAATATCGTCAAACTTGCCATTCATGTTGAGAGGAGACTTACAATGGAAAGGAGAGGCCATGAGAGGGTGAAAGAAATGTTCTTAGAATGCCACATGGCACATAGAATTGCATTGCTCAAGGAAGTGTTGCAGAGTAAGACAAAGAACCGCAAACAATCTTAAAACACCTTGAGAAAGAGGGGGAGAATCTCCATCTTTATAGCAGGGCCCCTGTCAGTAGGCTGGTTTCTTCAAAAATGTATGAACTATATAAAGTTGGTCAGTTCTCTGAAATAAGACTGTGTATGGTTTCACGTAAAAAAAAAGTTATCAATATCTTCCTGTGAATACTTACCCCTAAGCACCAAACTGCAACCCTTTTCTCTCTTGTGAAAGAACTGGAAATCATGTATATAGGAAAAGGATATGGTAGTAAGCTTGACATTATCAAGTTATTACAAGCTTCTTTTTACATTGACATGCTTGCTTGGAATTTCATTTTTTGGGGCATTTTTAGTCACATTAATATTTACAGTTTTTTTTATATTTATATTTATAAAATTTTTAAAAACTCTAAACAAAAAAGTCATGAACCTAATAGGAAACAAGTAAATACATTACCTTTGTGTTTGGTTCAAAGATTTGGGAAAAGATTTGAAAAGAGAAAGGGAAAAGGTATGTAAAATGTGAATAAAATATACTTACATTTTATTTAGTTTTACACATTTTTTCCTTTCCTTTTTCAAATCCCTTTTCAAATTCTCTAACCAAACATAATGTAAAGGTCTTATCTAATTCGTTATTATTATTTTTTTAACAACTACTTTTGTTATTTTTATTTCTACCCATAAGAAAAAAAATTAAAAAAAATAAAGAATTTATATTGAGTCATGCTTCAATTTTTTGATGCTTGAATCATAGCTATCAAAGGGGTGTTCATTTTTGCTCAATTCTCAAATCGAAAAGAAAGCTGAAATTTTGATTATAAAAAAAAAATTTCTCGATTAGTTATACTTTTACTTTTATAGTTGGACTTAATTTTCATTTTAATCCTTTTAATTTCAATTTACATTTGAATCAAAAAAGGTGCAAAACTGAGACGACGTGACAAATGTTGCATGTGACTTGCCTCTCATGTCAAATCCGGGCTTTCAATTTTCAATATAAACTAATCTGGGATTTGACATGAGAGGCAAGTCACAGGTAATCTTAGCTTATAATTTCAATTTTCACCTTACCCAAGAAGAATTGCCTGTGACTTGCCTCTCATGTCAAATCCGGGCTTTTTCAATCTACATAGTTGTAGGCATAAATCTGAGACGACGTGACAAATGTTGTAACTTTTATGCTGTCTATTCATGTTATTCTTTCTTCTAAGCTAAGATTACATCTTAGAATGACAACTGGAAGGGATGTGATCTTTCTATCACTTTTTTAAGGTTTTGTTAGTCTACGTCGAAAAAAATTTGGTTCCTACTTTAAGACAGGTTTAAATTGGTCATCCCATCTAAATGTTTGTTAATTTTTTCTATGCATGCTCCTTGGAAAATTGACAAATTTTTCAAAATTATTAATTTTAGGCTTGGTTTGGCATGTTTGAAAAAAGCCAAAAACTCAAAAAGTCACTATCCTATTTAAGTCACATTATCTTATTTAAGTCACATCACCTCTCTAACACATTATTTCAAACACAACCCATATTTCATAAAAAGTTAAAAAGTACACTTATTTAGATCATCCCAAACAACCTCTTAATCTCCAATTTAGACGGAAGAACTAAATTGAAATATTAAGTTTGAGAATTGTGTACCATAGTCTTTCCCTAAAATCAATAATAAACAACAAAATTTTTCCTCTTCTTTATTTTCCATGTTTATAAATTTTTGAGAGAAACCTTGTTATGCCAAAAGAATCAATGGAACAAAAACGAATGGAAAAAAAGGGCAAAATTAAGCGATACATGAATTAAGAGACATAAAAGGGAGAATAATCATTTTGTTTGCCTTGAGTTTTTAAATATAATTTTTGAGTTTTTTTATTTTTTGTATTTTAATATTTTTAGTGAGTTTTTTTTAAATATTTTAATCAAACTTATTTATTTTTTAGATACATCTAACCTAAATTTACTTTAAAAATAAAATATATTTTTTTAAATTCATTAAATAAAAAAACCAATACATATTCATATTTTTTTAAAATATTTATTGAGTTTGTTTTATATCTTTTAAATGTATTTAAATCAAAATATAAAAAAAAAATTACTAAAAACAATAAAATGTGGAGAAAAAAGAAAAAGAAAAAAGAGTTAGTTATAATTGGGCAATATGTAGATTGGAGGGAAAAAAATAATAATAATGATGAAGTGGTAGCAGGTAGTTAATGAGTTGGAGACTGGAGATAGTGGATTTATTAATGCTGTGTTTGGTTGGGGGATTTGAGAAGGGATTTGGAAAATAAAAGGAAAAATGTGTGTGAAACCAGGTGAAATGTAAGTATATTTTATTCATATTTCACATTCCATTTCTATTTCCCTTTCCAAATTATTTTCTAAATCTCCCAACCAAACACAACGTAAGGGGGATTGGCCACGTTTGATTAAGTGGTATTACAACCCAAACACATAAAAAATAAGGAGAGAGAGAAAGGTGAAACATTGGTCACGTTTGATTTGATTTTTTGAAATTATGTTTTGAATATAATTTCTAAAAATACAAATTAGTTTAATAAAAATAAATATTAAAGAAATATTTAAAAATTATTTATGCCATCAAAAAAATAAAACAATATACAAATGACAAATGACAAATGCTTTGATTTTATTTCTTTTGTCAAATTAATTTCTAATTTTTTTAGAAGAAAAAGAGTTTTAAAATCAAAACAAACATGTTGTTGAGTTTATTACAAATATTAAATATACTTAAATTTTGGTGTCGACTTTGTAGAAATTTAACGTTGTATAGTGGGTTTTCTATTATCAAATGTTACTTCCTCCGTCTCATTTTATTTGTACACTATTCTATTTTAATTTGTCTTAAAATGTTTGTCCACTTCTAAGAATAAATTGCTGCTATTAGCACGTATCTAATTTCTTTAGACCCTCCAATTCTCCAATTTTTATTTTTTTTACCCTGAAATAAAATTACATTAAAGGACAATTTTTAATAAAACACTCACCCACCAAATGAAAACAATTAGAATGACATTATACAATATTGTACACCCACCTTCATTCCTATCTATACATATTCCTTAGCAATCTAAATCCTAATTTTATTCTTCTCCATCACCATCCTAAACTCAAGTATTCATCTTCAATGAAATACATTTAAAACTACCCAATCAGTTAATGTTTTGTTCGGTGGTTTCAAATGTGTTCGGTGTTCCAAATAAGTTAATGTTGCAAACAATCCTATTACAGGCTCCGAGTTTCTACATTTGTTGTCATTTTCACCATTCGTTGATACTTATAGAGTAATGAAGAACGATGACAACAACTTTGATAAGGTTGGCGTTGTATTGGTAAGTTTATATATTTTACATTTACGATTCTGGGTCGTTTTCAAGATCTTGGTTACTTAATCGTTAAGGTTACATTCAATAATCTGATGCTAAACAAAAACATTTAGTTCAAGATGTCTGAGATTGAACATAAAAATTTTGTTCGGGACTGGAATACCGAACAGTTCCATTTTTGTAGAATTTTTTCCCTATTTATGTTTTTTTTAGGGTTTTTTCCAACTAAAACCCCCTGTATTGAGGGTTTTACCATGAAATAAACATGATAATAATAATAATAATAATACCATGTGATGGGGAGTTGGAGGTTACCTGAAAAAAGAAGAAAAAGACCGTCGAAGAGATTTTCGACTAATATACTATTGTTCATGGTGACAAGGAAATAGAGAATATTGTTATGAGAGAAGGAGAAGAGATGGACAGTCAGTTCGTTTCTCAATCATTTGTTGTTTTTAATTGTCTCTTAATCATTTATCGTTTGTTGAGAAAAGAAGAAAGGGTGTGCAAAATTAGGTGGGTGTGATGATATTATAAATATGGATAAAATTAGTATTAAATGGAGTGTTAAAAGAAATCTTATTAAAATTTAGGGTTTAAGGTAGGGGTTTAAAGAAATGGGGAGTCTAAAGAAATTAGGTAGGTGCTAATAGCAGCTCTCTTAGAATATTAAATTTTCTTAGATTTTCAAAATTGCCCTTTATAAATCATTATAAACACATTTTAAGATTCAAAAAGAAAGGTAATGCTTGGAAAAACATTTCAAAATTAAAATTAAAATGTAATGATTGCATATCTCCTTAATAAGTTATGTTTTCTATAGTGGACAAATAAATTGGGATGGAGGAAATATTATAAAAGAAAAGGGAGAGGTTTCTTTCAAGTTCATTGTGTGGATAGGAACGTACTTTTGGGCCCGTGGATCCCATCACAAGTCCCATTTCAATAATTTAAACCGTTCAGTGTATAGACCATGTTGAGTACTTCATACTTGCAAAAAAACATGTTGATCGGATATCGATAGCCCCTGATCGGAACATAACAAAATTATGTTTCGATCAAGGGGCTGCCGATATCCGATCAATGTGATTTTTTGCAAGCATGAAGTACTTGACAAACTTTACATATTCAATGATTCAGATTATTAAAACGAGACCTATAATGGACTTTACAGGCCCAACAATATTGTGTGAACTGGAGCGAAGCCAAGGAAAATATACAAAACATAATTCTCATGATTTGTGCTTAAAAAAAAAAAAAGATTTGCATTCTCGTGTCATAATTCTCACAATTTTCTTTTTTCAAATTTATAATTTTCCCTCCACCTCCAACTGTAGTAGTGGGAACTGTATAACCAACTTGACTGTCCCTGTGTCAGTATATTCTTCGGCTGCACGACTTAACATCCACTATAACAAATCACATTATCGAATTCTTTCTATTTTCATATTTAAATCTTTTTCCTCAGTTCATCTAGTTAATGGGGCCTAACAAGTGAAACCGTCCTCCACCATCGATAGAGGATATGACCATCGTGGGAGGCGAAGCTTCACATATTGAGTTTGACATACCGGTGAACAACCTGTATTGATAACACTCTAGTACACAAAACACTTTTACACAATCACACACTAATACACTTCACTTATCCATTCACACATACATTCAAACACTCACACTTTGTGTCTTCCTCACACAAAATCTTGAAACACTTCACACAAGATCACTTTTGTAGTGCTTGACCACTTACTTTGGATTCACTCTTCTTTCACTCAATTGTCAAATTGCTAAGTACATGCACTCATCTCATATTTATACTAGTTGAAGAACTTTCTAGAATACACTCATACTTTCCCTACACTCTAGAACAAT
This sequence comes from Camellia lanceoleosa, assembly GCA_025200525.1. Taxonomy (NCBI): domain Eukaryota; kingdom Viridiplantae; phylum Streptophyta; class Magnoliopsida; order Ericales; family Theaceae; genus Camellia; species Camellia lanceoleosa. The sequence continues at coordinate 175,934,648 of CM045758.1, read as the reverse complement.
CTAGTACATATTAGAGCTTTCTATTATTCTCTAAAATATTGTAGAAGCTTCTGAAACTTTCTAGATTTCTCTAGTTTTCTCCAAACTTCTTTAATGTTTCGGAATCTTTTAGGATATTCAAGAATCTTCTAGATTTCTCTAGGTCTTTCCAGAATCTTCTAGATCTTTCCGAAGTATTTTAGATTCATGTGGAAACTTCTAGAATAGTCTAGAGAGAAGATTCTAAAGAGTGAGGAGAGTTAGTGATGACTCTCAACACTCCCCCTTAGCACTAACTCTCACTTCTACATTATGTAACCATACCAGGTTGTTTCAGAAACTCTTCGTGAGTATATCTGCACCCTAGTCCTCTACCACGATAAACTTTGTCTCCATCTCTTCCAGTAACGACTTCTTCTATTTGAAGTGATGATACACTGCCACACACTTTATCCTTCCGTGGAACACCAGGTTCTTGGTTGAATATACAATCTCGATCCTTGCGCTTAAGTACCAAATGCCAAGTCCGACTTTGTCTTAATGTAATACCTTCCTCTTTCATCATCTTCCTCTAATTGTTAAATTCTATTGTTTCCTGAAATGTTATTGGCTCATTTATATCATCAATTTTAGCAAAGGTTGCATCAACATACCTTGGATTAGGTTGGCATTACCTTGCAGATATTGGATGTTGTAACTTTATCACTTATTCAACTACTTCTTCTTTTGTTTGCTCCCCCAACTTCTCTAGTAAGTGAGCTTCTGGATCTTTAAATGTTGAAGACTAAGATTCAATTGCAAGAATTGACTCATCGGTGATAGAGTGTGTATCCACTTATTTGGTAACTGTATTGCACTGCTCATGTACGCCTTTATCAAAGTCCATCTCCTTTCTGAATCTGCTTCAGTAACCACGAACATTATAGGAGATGCTTCAAAATCCCATTCTTCTTCAAATTCTGGTTCTTCTTCTAAGTAGCCTAGTTCCACGGTCTCGAATATTGCACATGAAGCTTGGAAATCTCATTTTTCTTCACTCTCATCTTGGTAACCATTAGATGTTACCATATTACCTTCAATTGGTCTTCTTCTTAACTAACAATCTTTTGCGTAGTGGCCAATCTTGCCACATTTGAAGCACTGTATGTTGCATCGTCCAAATCTAGTAGCTCTTTGATCATTTTCATCATGTTGAACTCCTCCTCGTTGATAGCTTCGATCATCTTGTGATTGTTCATCTTCTTCTTTCTTCGATTTTTCATATTCTTGCCACTTCGGTCCATCTCTTTTCTTGGTACTAAATAACGCCTCTTCTTCACTTTCTTTTTTAATGTGACTCCAGCCATTTGCTTTGCTAGAGTTTCTTGATTCGCTAATAGACTTTCGAGCTCAACCAATGATGGTTGAGTGCACCATTCTCTAACAGCGGTCATAAGCCCACTATACTCGAGTCTTAAATCTCGAGTAATAATGTGACTCATTCTTGACTCGCTAATTTTTGACTCGGGATCAAGTTGTGAAATTTCATTGCAAAGAGTCTTTACCTTGAGAAAATATTGGCTGATAGTCATTGATCCTTATGTCACCATTGCAAGCTCGTTCTCTAGATACTGAAGTCGTGCATCATTTGTCTTAAAAAATAATACTGCAAATATCTCCCAGACTGCTTTTGGAGTAGTAGCCTCCCAAACATACTCCAATAACTCTTTCTGAACAGTTGTCCTTAACACGAACATCGCTTTTCCAGCCTTAATCTGCCACTTTCGCTAGGCCTCTGCATTTTCTTCTCCAGGTGACGCAGTTTCTTTGCCATCAATAATCTCCCATAGATCTTGTCCTTGAAGATATGCCTCGATGCACATTTGCCAATAATCATAATTATAATAATCTAATTTCTCCATACCACCAATGAAGTTTTCGAAATCCACCATCACAACTGTGCTTGTTAACTTCAACAATCTTTTGTATCAATCTCAATCGCTCTTCGTGTCGGTTCACGAACGACCAAGCTTTGATACCAAATTGTTGAGTTTGACACACTGGTGGACCCAGAAATACAACCTTTATTGATAACACTCTTGTACACAAAACACTTTTACACAATCACACACTAATACATTTCACTTATCCACTCACACATACATTCAAGCACTCACAATTTGTGTCTTCCTCACACAAGACCTTGAGACTTAACACAAGATCACTCTTGTAGTGCTCGACTACTTACTTTGGATTCACTCTTCTTTCACTCAATTGTCCAATTGTTTAGTACATGCACTCATATTATATTTATACTAGTTGAAGAACTTTATAGAATACACTTACACTTTCCCTACAATCTAGAATAATCTGGATTACTCTAGTACATATGAGAGCTTTCTATTCTTCGCTAAAATATTCTTGAACCTTTCGAAACTTTCTAGATTTCTCTAGTTTTCTCCAAACTTCTTTAATGTTCTGGAGACTTTTAGGATATTCTAGAGTCTTTCGGATTTCTCTAAGTCTTTTTAGAATATTCTAGATCTTTCCGGAGTATTCTAGATTTATGTGGAAACTTCTAAAATAGTCTATAGACAAGATTCTAGAGAGTAAGGAGAGTTAATGATGACTCTCAACATCACCGACTGTCAATCTCACTGATGATCTCTGTCAAGAACAGAGCAAGATAGAACCACTCTGTCCCTCCGATTACAATTCTATAAAACTCCAATCAGATCGCACGCTCAATGCTCTCTACTAACCCCAAAGCTCTAAAGATCATGAAAGAAGCTTGTCTTCGCTACAAAAACTGTGCTCTCGTATACCATGCTTAAACTAATGTACAACTTCTTACATCTATAGAAATAGGCAACAAAAGTGCCAAACTACGCTACTTGAAAAATGCTCTCGAGTTCGTTCGACGCAAGGTCACTTTATCCCCGAAATCACTAGAGTTCGCAGATTTCTATGCAAATCTATTCTACGATCTGTTGATTTGTGGCATAATGTCACGGCCTTAAACTTCGCAAGCCTACCGTGCAGCCTTAGATGCTTTTCAACCCTCTTGGTTGCACCTAAGTCAGCCTCACCCACTCAACCACACTAACACACACAAGGTTTAGGTGGAAGAATGCCTTCACTATACAAGTTAACTTTACAAGTATAGTCGTGTACAAAGCTTTACAAGGCTCTCACCCTCGCACTCACAAGTGCCTCACTCTTAGAGCTCTCTTGGATCTCCAGGTCTCTAGGTGCCTTGCAACTCTAGATCCCTCACCCTTATATAGCCATCCCCCTCTTCAATGGACGGCTAGGATGACTTTGATCCAAGGGCTACAAACTCTCATCTAGAACCCTCCATAGAACTATCTAGGACAACTACCCTATCTACTACATTCTAGATCTCTCCACACTAGTGTAGTACATAGTAGGCTTCTCCTAGCATAATCTAGGATGTTCCAGACCCATCCAGACTCCTCTGGACACTCCAAGGTTCTTCCACACTCTAGAATCTTCCAGTTCACTCTGGACCCTTCCACCACGTTTCGGAATCTTCTAGGCCACTCCGGACCCTTCCACCACGTTTCGGAATCTTCTAGGCCACTCCGGACCCTTCCATCACGTTCTAGAGCCTTCCAGCATACTCTAGTCCGTTCTCTTGCCTTCTGGAACCTCCCAACATCCTTCAAATGCTGCTCCTTGTGTCACAGAATTCTCGGGGCATGACACTCTTCCCCACCCAATCCCGTGACGTCCTCGTCATGCAGAAGCATACCGAGCCACCACGTCTCGATATGATCTGTGTCCACAGTTGCTGGTGCTTGCCTCTTCGCCCTTGCCATGCGGCCCACTCTGTTGCATCCCTGCAAGTGCTTTCTCCTTGTCCTTGCCATGCAGCCCACTCTGCTGCATCCCTGCAAGTGTTTTCTCCTTGTCCTTGCCATGCAGCCCACTCTGCCGCATCCCTGCAAGTGTCTTCCTCTTCGGGCAGTCCCTCACCATGTGCGGTCCGTTGCATAGGAAACACTCGAGCCGCCCTTTCCTCTTTAAGCCCAGCCTCTTAGCCTCGTCAGTGCACTCAAACCTTAGAGTGGCACCTCTCTTCTCTTGCGCATGTGAAGTCTTCCCCTTAGCCTTCACCTCCGCGCACCGCTCATCCTTCTTTTGGATGTGCATCTTCCCACTCTTCTGGGATATCGACCCAAGAAGTTGGATGCTCCCCAACTGTGCCTCCTTCTCTGAAGGGTCTTCACTCTTGGAATCCCACGCCTCCTTCTTTCCCTTCCTCTCCAAGGCACTCAGCTGTTTCTTCTTCTTCGGGCAGTTTCTCACCATGTACGGTCCGTTGCACAGGTAACACTCAAGCTACCCTCTCTTTCTCGGAGATCCGATGCGTTGCCCCTTCCCTTGGCGTTCCCATCTCTTCTGGGCCTCGCCATCACTGTGCTCATCCTCGGTGGTCTCAGGAGATTATCCCCCCACTCTGCCCTTGGGTTTCCCTAGTGCTTCGAAGTCATCCAACTTCTCCGCCTCCGCTAGTGCAGTTGCAAGGTCTTTCACTCCCTGACTCTGCAACTCTCTTGCTGCCCAAGGCTGTAACCCACCTTTGGCATGGCTCTCTCGGGCACCCCTTGCACCCTAATAGCTCTTAGGTTTCGTCGCATGAACCTTCCTCCTGGCTGGAGCCAAACTCCCTCCATTGCCAGCGATGATGGCCTTCTTGCACAACTCCAACTCTAACTCCAAGCTAGCTACTCTCTCTTCCAGGGCCTTCTGCTGGGTTGGACTGTCTCTAGCTACCTCGAAGCGAGACGAACACACCCTTCCCTCGAAGGAGTCCACCCTCTCCTCCAGCTCTTCCACCCAAGCAACCCAACTAGCAAAATAGGAGAAAAAGTCACTGATATGAGATGTGGGCTTACCAGGGCCAACTGGCGCTTCCTCCAGCCTAGTGAGCCTCTCCACCACTTTCTCTATCGTCCCCTCGAGTCGTGCCTCCAATGCTGCCATCGAGTCACTCGCTGAGAGCCTCTTCCCAGACGTAGCCATGTACACACTGCTTGGTTACCTTCTCACGTAACCTCGCTCTGATACCAACTGTCATGACCTTAGACTTCACAAGCCTACCGTGCGGCCTTAGATGCTTTTCAACGCTCTTGGTTGCACCTAAGTCAGCCTCACCCACTCAACCACATTAACACACACAAGGTTTAGGTGGAAGAATGCATTCACTATACAAGTTAACTTTACAAGTATAGTCGTGTACAAAGCTTTACAAGGCTCTCACCCTCGCACTCACAAGTGCCTCACTCTTAGAGCTCTCTTGGATCTCCAGGTCTCTAGGTGCCTTGCAACTCTAGATCCCTCACCCTTATATAGCCATCCCCCTCTTCAATGGACGGCTAGGATGACTTTGATCCAAGGGCTACAAACTCTCATCTAGAACCCTCCATAGAACTATCTAGGACAACTACCCTATCTACTACATTCTAGATCTCTCCACACTAGTGTAGTACATGGTAGGCTTCTCTTAGCATGATCTAGGATGTTCCAGACCCATCCAGACTCCTCTGGACACTCCAAGGTTCTTCCACACTCTGGAATCTTCCAGGTCACTCTGGACCCATCCACCACGTTCCGGAATCTTCTAGGCCACTCCGGACCCTTCCATCACGTCCTAGAGCCTTCCAGCATACTCTAGTCCGTTCTCTTGCGTTCCGGAACCTCCCAGCATCCTTCAGATGCTGCTCCTTGTGTCACAGAATTCTCGGGGCGTGACAATAGGCTATGAAAAGGTAGTGAGATAGTATGAGTGAGTGTTGTCGATTGATGATCCAATCAACCCTGCCAAAGAAAGTTTGCAAAATGAGAGCCATTCAAACACGGCTGAAGAGCGAGTTGCACATATGTGGGAATCATTGCAGTAGCTTGTACATAAATGTACGATTGCTTCTTTATTGCCTTCAACAGAGAATCCTAAAATTTTAAAGGCACTTAATACACCTGAGAAGAATCTTGAAATCAAGGCACCTGAGGAGCAGAGAAGGGAAATTGATAAAGTAATAGCTGCAGCGATGCCTTTGGAGCAAGAATTAATTTCTGAAGTGAAGGGGGGTCTGATGTGAATATGAAGAACAGTAAAATTTCTAAACGAATGAATGATGTTGCACGAAAGATGAATATGATGAGAATGCATCAATTTCTATGGGAATTTCTTGAATTCAGAATTCGTGATTTGGAAGTACATTTTGGTTCAGTCGAGGATGGTTTAGCAGAAACAATTTTCTCAAAAGCTATAGGGTTTGCTAAAAAACACAAGACTTGGAAGTTCTAGTCGTGTTACTTTTGTGATGAGAAGTTCAATGATTTAGAATTGCGAATGCAGCATTTTGATCAGAAGCACAATAAATCAAAGTTGTGATATGTTAATCCATAAGAAGTTGATGCCAATTGGGCTCGCATGCTTGTCAATGGTATATGAAAACCAGTGGATACCCGTAAAGCTCTGAAAATTATTGAAGAACAATCAAACAGCCCATCTGCTGATCTTGTTTTTCACTCGAATGTGAAATGGCCACTATTTGATAATGTTGAGCGCGAGAAAATTCTTCAAAGCATTTATGACGAGTTCACAGTGCTTCTTAGAAATAATTGTCTTTCTAAGAGTAATCTTGAAAAGGTGATAAAAGATTCCATGGATGAACTGCATAATCTTGTTCCATTACCGCAGTTTCACATTCATGGCCTGGACCAAATACCTCTCTGCATCTATTTTTTGGAGGTTCCCCAGTTAGAAAAGATCCTAAATTCTTGCACGTTGTGTCCAATCTTTGTGGCTTAAACAAGAACCCTGACACGGATAGTTCCTTGGATGATGAACTTGATGACTATAAGATTGAGGAAATTGAAATTAAGGAAATGATTGCTTTTAATGGTGACTTATTGTGTCTCCTTATGGATGAGCATTTACTGCAAGGGGAGCTTAAGTGTCGGGATATAGTTGCAGGTGCTAGTTCTGCAGCGACTTGTACCATTCGTGACGATGAAGTTGATGTTCTTCAAGATAGTGATGCTTTAGTATCTTGGCTTACTGTTCCTTCAATTGGAGAAGCTTTAAAATCATGGACAAACATACAAAATACTAAGAAGCATCAATTACTGAAAGTTATTCACCAATTAGAGAAAGAATTTGATATCATATAAACATAGAGAAGAAAGAAAAGTGAACTTGAGAACCAAAAGGAAGCATTACTGGCAATTAAGAGCATCTGTATTGAGGAGCCTGAGAAGAGAAAGCAAGTTGAAATGCATATCCCACAAAGTTATGCATCCCTCTTGAGTAAGCGGCAAAAAGAACTTGATGGGGCAAACAATGGTGCCATGTCCTAGAGTAGTAGATTTGAGCTAGATGTTATATCAAGCATACTTATAGAAGTTCAAAATATTGACCACTCCCAATTTGAGGCTCTTTTGACTAGCATAAGTTCTTTGAGTAGTGACAGTGTGGATCAAGAAGATGCTTGCATTACAGATGCAATCTATAGACGAATTGATGAGGAGCCATCTGCAGAGGTAGCTTTGGGCATTCTACCTAGAGGAAAATACAATCTTTATTTGACTCTAGAAATAATAAATTTCCATGTTGTAAAAATCTTGTGTACCTTACCTTATCAAGGTTAGATAGTTGATCATATATCAATCACTGGTTCAGATGCTTTGCAACTATCCAATCTTGTGAATAGTTTATCAATTAATGTTTCTTTTCTCTATTAGAACTTGCATTGTTTTTCCCAATCTGGAACTAATATTTCAACTATATATCCCTAATATTTTCCTTTTTCAACTTGTTTATATTGCATATTTCTTAGGCATGATTCCCGAGCTTTGATTTTTCTCGAGTAAAGTTCCGTTATATATATATATATATATATTTTTCCTATGCTCAATCCTGTAGTTTAGCAAGCATCGACCATTGGTCATGAGGATTTTTAACGTTATGCAAGCATCTACGCATGACTATCAGTTCATTATTCTGCCCCTTTTGAAGTCATTCATGTGGGTTTGACTTTTTTATGCAGCATAATTCTCTGTAATGTTATCCAACTTCCTTGGATCTAAATTTAAATTAGTTAGAATTTTTCTATTCCAGGAACTATTTGAGGTTTTGGTCGGCAAAGACACAAAGAAGAATGCAGATGCTGCAAGAGAAGCACTTTTATCAGAGATTGAACTGGAAGCCAAGAAGAAGAATAAAAATCAAAGAAAAAATAACGATCCAAAGGTTTTTAACTTTAGACTTTGGTTGTGTTTTTTACCATCAAGGTTGCTGTCATGTATGTCTTACATGTTTTGTACAAGTTCAGCCTAATACTTATAGCATCGTAGGTTACTCAAGGCGATGAGCTGTATATGCCACAAGAGGAAACTGAAGAACAAGTGTAAGTCCTCAATTGTCTCTCAACTACAGATAGCACTGTAGAAAATTATTAAAAGATCACAACCTTTTTCTACTGTAGGCTCTAATGCACATTTTTAGTTTAATCTGGGTTTTCGACCTTTGTTTTCCTCCAGTCACTTTCCTGTTAGCTACAATGGTGATTATCCCAGTTCTATGATTGTTGTTGCTGCAAGAGCTGATCAATTGGGGCTACAGGAAGAGGAACTTAAGCATGAAATTGAGCATGATGTGGAGGAAAGAAAGCTCGAAGAGAAGTTGGAGTATCAAAGCCAGATTGCGGAAGAGGATAAGCATACAAATCTAGCCAAGCAAAATAAGCATGTAGTTGCATCCATAGCAGAGGAGGTGGAAGAAATGGATGTTGCTTGCTCCACTGATTTAGGGCCAAGACTGAGAAATGTTGGTGAAAACAGTTGCTTTATAAATGTGATTGTACAGGTTGGTGTTCTGTTCAAAGAGTTTTCCTTTTTTGGGGGTCTCGGTATAAATTTCATTTTCTATCCCCTTTAACCAAAGTATGATAATGAATTCATTTTATCAACCTTTTTGTCAATAAGCAGTCTCTTTGGCATTTAAGAACATTTAGAGGCAAGTTTTTGAGAAGATCAACACCTGCTCATGCTCATACCGAAGATCCCTGTATTGTTTGCGAATTACATGGGATTTTCACTGCCCTAAAAGAAGCTAAGGAAGGAGATGATGTCGTTTCTCCTACCACTTTAAGAATTGCTCTGAGCAAATGGCAAGATGGTAATTTCCAGGAAGTTGACAAGTTTGATGGTCTTGTCATCATATTTTCACCCTTTTTCAAAGTTATAAATTTAGACGTCACTTCTGTTTCCTATGTGAAAAACCTAAGTGATTCTTGATTCAGATCAAGATTAATCGCAACAATATCCAAACAATTAAAACTAACAATCTAAATTACTTAGCACATACGAAAGTGATTTAGATTGTTGCTTCAAAATCAATAAATAAAAACTATCGATTTTTACATAGAAAAATCACAATTGGAGCACCTCCAGTTGTGATTAAAAAATCACGAGCGAAACGCCACTAATCAATCCACTAAGAAAGAAAGAAAGAATACATATTTACCAAAACAAATTACCTAAACGCAATCAATTTGTCTTTAACAATCTGTATCTCTTTCACCACCGCCTTCGTCTTGGAATTGATCAGCTTGATGTTAAATCGACATCTATGTTGAATCAACGACTGTGCATAGCTTCGAACTCCTTCGAATACTCCATGCTTGAATCTCCGGATTCCACCGAAGAAGAAACACTCTTGCTGTTGAATAATCAATCACCTCTTTGATGTATACTTGTTAAACCATGAATTTAATACTCAACTTTACCCTAGATTCAGAGCAAACTGCAGCTTTATAGTAGTTGAATATGCGATCTTCACTCGAATGGCCACTTTATAGTAGTTGAGCACAAGAATGGCCGCTCGAGCGGTGTCACCAAAACATGTGTTCCGAACTAGGGTCCACGCTCGAGCACTGGAACTTACGCTCGAACGTAAAATCACACCTCACAATATTTTTGTAGACAAACCAAACTACTAAAAAGGTGAAAACTCTGCTTGAGCGCAACTTTCCCCGCTCGAGCAGAAAGACCAAAACACCAAGGAAAAATACAACTTGATTAACCCAAGCTTGTTCGCGGAATTGACAATAAGTAGAGACCTAACAATCTCCCCCTTTGTCAATTCCCAGACAAAACTTCCTAACAAACACAGATACTAGACACATTACTTTGAACACAACCAAAAGCTTCACCCCAACAAAAAACTCCAAACCACAAACACCAATTTGATGTAGAAACACTTAGAAACACTGTGGACAACCCACCTATTGAAAATACCACGCAAATCAAAACTGTGGAACAAAATAAGATAAATAGATACAAATAAGCAAAATAGCAAAATAGCCAAATATGTATATCCAAAGCTATCTATTCCAATACATCCCAACATCCATGTAAAACAAACCTAAGTGCTAATCTAGCAACAAAAACAACCCAACCAATAATACCTACTCCCCCGTTTTGTCCGGGAGACAAGCAACAAAAACAAGAAATAAATCAAAACTTTGCAAGAAATATTGTCCAAGAAGTGAGAAAGATACATCACTGATTCGGCGGTGGCGGAGACTATTGCATCTGAAGCAGGGACAAAAGCTGAGCAAGATGTTGGGAAGACTAAGCAACAGACTCCTCAATGCGGCCAAAAGATGCCTCTAAGGCAGCGAGCCGGGCATCGGTGGAGGTTTCGAGATCGGTGAGTCGAGCATCAAATATGTCCATCCGTCTCTCCAAACGGTCAAAGCGGGAAACCATGGCATGCTTAAACTATCGCAGATGGCCCCTGATAGATTGAACTGGAGGAGGTTGCTCCCCCTTACTTGTAGCAGCGGCGTCAAACTCAGCTTCCTCAGACAGAGGATCTTCACCTATACCAGAACCACCCACCCCCAAAAGAACCCCCCTTAACATGAGACTTAACTCTGGGAAACGGTCTTTTTGGTGAATGGTTTGACATCCTCAAAGGTAGGAACCTCGAGTTTGGTGAGAAGACGTTTAAGAAGGTAACCATAAGGTAATCCTAAGGATTTTCTCTCAAACACGACAACCATCTTTTGGATGACTAGGGTGGCAAGGTTGATAGAGAACTGGTGATCAATGCAAAAGAGAACATACCCTTGGTCTTGATTGATTTCAGAACTATAAGTGGTGACTATGATATTGGCACAAACAATTAAGTTGAGCAACCTAAACCAGGGTAGAAGTTCATTTTGTTTGATGAGAGCCCCCTTAATCCAAGTGCATGGTGTACCACACAACTCAGTGGCCACCTCGTTAAAGTCACAAGTGGGTCAGATAGGGAAGGAACAGTGACACCGAAAGGCAGGGCCTATGCCCAAGAGCTCACGGATAAGATCGGGGGTAATGGTGATGGACTTAGACCTAACCCAAGTCTTGAAAGAAGGACCAATATCATTAATTCCTTCGATGTTACAATAAAACTCTCGTACCTAGTCAAGATTTTGACGACCAGAAAAGGATAGAACCAAGTCACCCCCCAAAGGATCAAATAGCGGCCGAATAGGTATGGACTCAAATGTATTGGGCCGGATATTGCGCTTCAAGTGGACAGTCTTAGAGGTGTAAGATTCCCTAAAGGACTTGGTTTTTTCTGCGGATAGAAACCGGTCGAGGTTGTAATTTGGGCCGGTGTAGACATGGCTAAACCTAAAAAAAAAAACCAAACCAACCCGACAGAAAACACCCCCCCAAAACCAAGGCAGAAACCAAAATCATTAGGACCAAAAATTATTAGAAACACAGCCAGTGAACCAAAACCAGTAGGACACAAAGCCAACAATCCAACAAAGACATGAGTAAGAACAGAAATTCCAATAGGTATAAAAGACCACATATTGTTAACATAGCAAGAATAAGAGAAACAGGTAAAAGCCTAGAGTATGAAAAAGAAACAAAAATACTAGACAAAACCCAAAAATGCAGAAAAAAAAAAAAAAAAAAAAACACCATGGTAAGCAAGACCCTATCACGAAGAGATAGCAATGGACAGACAAAGCAGGAAAATATATCAATGCACACTCCAAGATTGACCCAATCAGAACCAAGTGCAACACAGAAACTGTTTAGACCTACCGTAGAAGTGTGTGATCAAGAGAAACCCAAAAAAAAAAAAAACCGCAGCCCAAGCTACCCCAACCAAGACTCTAAGTAGATAAAAACATGAGAGAGACAGACAAAAATAAAACCAAAGAAAATAGCAAGAAGAAGAATGAAGACATACCTGAGGCAAGATGGACGACTGGAGTGAGGGAAGTGCACACATTGATAAAGGAGACCAAGAGGGAATCGAGAAAGGTGAGAGTGCACAAGAAGCCCTAGGAGAGAGACGACAAAAATTGGAAAAAATGGACTGAAAGGTTGAGGGTTGGGTTTATAAAGCAATGCCGTCTGCTTGAGCGAGGGTTTTGACACCCGAGCGTAATTCTATATGCACGTGGCTTGGCTCGAGCCAAGACTCATGGGCTCGAGCCCAAAAACAACCTCCCAGAAGTTTGGTGCCTTTACAAAAGTGATAGATGAGGGAAATCTTCGCTTGAGCGCTAGAGTTGCCACTCGAGCGAGTAAGAAAAAATAACAAAAGCAAAATGCACCCTTCTGAGCAGTTAAAAACAACTCATATTGTCAAGTGGGACCTGAAACAAGAGAAGATTAGTACGATAGCAAACAGTGACACTAAGAGTGGATAATCCACAAACCATGAAGCCTGTAAACTCGCAATTTTGACAATATGAAACACAGTATCATAAGCAAATAAGGTAAATATCGATCAATGAGCATAAGTTACATAGGAATACACAACTCAAAGACAAACATGAGAGCTTACATAATGAATATATGTGTGTGCAATCCTTGAAAGGTCACAGAACTAGAGTTAATCCTAGTAGTGATCGGATGGCTGAACCTCTGGCAAGAGTAACTAAACATCACTGAGAAAAGTCAAACCACTAGAAATCAAGGGGTATTTGTTGAGTAAAAGCAGAGGCTCTCCCTCATTCAATGAGTCCATTTTTTTTTTCATTTGATTTTTGATATTTTTTTCTTGTGGGCACTCACTGGTGGCTTTCACGCTTAATAGTATGGAGACCAAACTAGAGAAGGATGAAAACAATAAAGAAGGCCTGGTTGGTGCTTTTGAGGTAGCCTTTTCCTAATGTCCGGGCTCTAAAGAAATGAGAGAGGAACCGTGGAAGTGAAAATTGATGGTAGATGGTTAAGAGACTAAATATCACCCATGATATGCTAGTATAGGTCAATTCCTCTAAAAATGTATAAGAGACATGACCCCTGCAACAGTTTATCTCAATGATGTGTACAGAATGAGATAATGAAGTCAATGAGCATGAGCATTCAAAATGAGCTATGAACAAAGAAGAATGAAATCTTGCAAGAAGCATGAGAGGTGTTCATATAAGTCTTAAATGCAAGGATGACAAGAATCAATGACAATGAGATTATAGCATCCAAGAGCACAGAAAGCCAATCACTCACCCACTCAAGTAACAATTCACACCCTAGTGACTGAGCACTACACCCAAGGTCTTTCTAAAGAACTCAAACCTAAGAAGATCAAGGGGTTTTATAAAAACTAGCGATTGCCACACGCGATGCATGTGTTATTCAAATAAATAAAAATAAAATAACAAATTTATTATATATTATGTGCTAGTCAAGTGGTAAGAGTCTTATTCATTTGATATAAGTCTAAGGTTCAAGTCCCCACCACTCATCTATCTATTTTTTTTAATTTTAAATAAAAAAGTGGACACGTGGCAGCATAAGAAACAAAGCTTCAGGACACCGTAAGAAGTGTTCACTTTATAATAGTATAGATAGATATTAGCCTTTTGATACTCAGTAGATACATGTTCATGAACAACAAGGCCCTCTTCCACTAACTCTCGAATAAAATGATGATGAATGTCAATGTGTTTGGTGCGAGAGTGTTGGACAGGATTTTTAGAAATATTAATGGCACTTGTATTATCACAGAAAAGGGTGAAAGTGTCCTGGTCTATGCCATAATCATAAAGTATTTGCTTCATCCACAACATTTGTGCACAACAACTCCCTGCAGCAATGTACTTAACCTCAGCGGTTGAAAAAAATATGGCATTTTGCTTTTTGCTATGCCAGACAACCAAATTATTCCCAAGGTAAAAACACCCTCCAAATGTGCTCTTACGATCATCAGCACACCCAACTCAGTCGGCATCAGAAAAATCAGTGATTTCGGCTGTAGTGTCGGTTGAGAACCAAATCCTATACCCTAATGTCCCATTAACATACTTAATGATACATTTGCCCGCAAGAAGATGAGACTCTTTAGAACAGGCTTGGTAACAGACACAAACACCTACACTAAATGCAATGTCAGGTCGATTGGCTGTGAGGTACAAAAGACTTCCTATCATACTCCTATAAAGGGTAGGATCAACATCAGTACCAGAGGAGTCTTTGGAGAGGTTAATACTAGTGCTCATGGGAGTGCGCGCATGTTTGGCTGACTCTAAACTGAACTTAGACACAAGATTTTTGGCATACTTGGTCTGAGAGACAAACATACCCGAAGGAGACTGTTTTTGAAGACCCAATAAATAAGACAACTTCCTCATTATGCTCATTTCAAACTCATGTGTCATGGAATCTGAGAAATATTTCACGAGAGAATCAGAAGTGGATCCAAACACAATATTATCAACATAAATCTGAGGGACAAGTATATGAGACTTAGTATGCTTCACAAATAAGGTTTTGTCCACACTACCCCTTTGAAAGTCATTATCAAGAAGAAAGGTAGTAAGCCTATCATACCAAGCTCGAGGGGCTTGTTTCAATTCATACAACGCCTTGTCTAACTTGTAGACATGGTGTGGACAATTTGGGTCCTTAAACCCTTTTGGTTGCTTAACATAAGCCTCTTCTTTCAAGTAACCATTCAGAAAGGCACTTTTTACATCCATTAAAAACAATTTGAACCCTAGAAAGCATGCAACACCAAATAAAATCCGAATAGATTCGAGACGTGAACAAGGGCAAATGTCTCATCATAGTTAATACCCTCTACTTGTGTATAACCTTGAGCAACCAACCTAGCTTTATTTCTAACCACAATACCATTCTCATCAGATTTATTTTTACATATCCACTTGGTACCTATCACATTCATGTCCCTAGGTTTGGGAACAAGAGTCCAAACTTTGTTACGTTCAAATTGACACAACTCTTCATGCATAACATTGACCCAACTATCATCTAGTAAGGCCTATTTTATATTTTTAGGTTCAATTAACGACACATAGCACATATGGGATACCTCTTCCCGAATTTGTTTTCGAGTTTTCATTAAGTCTGAGACACTTCCAATCACTTGTTGAGTTGGATGATTTAGTTTTACCCTTGTTGATGGTTTTAACTCTAGACTGGTAGTGACGGAAGCATTAGAGGTGGTGTCTCTTTGAGCACTCTTTGGACTTGGACTTACCATTGAAGTTGGTGCCGGCTCACCTTCTTGGGCTTGACCCTGTACTTCTCCTTGTCTTCTTGGTTCAGTATCCAACATTAGAGACTCACCATATTCTTCCTCATATATTACTGGCATAGGAGAACCTGTGTCAACTATAACCACATTGATTGATTCCATTAGAGATAAAGTACGTAAGTTATAGACATGAAAAGCTCTACTACTGGTTGAATACCCTAGAAAAATACCTTCATCACTTTGAGAGTCAAATTTGCCCAAAGGCTCTCTATCTTTGAAAATTTAACATTTACTCCCAAAAGTTTTGAAATATTTTACATTAGATTTCAACCCTTTCTACAATTCATATGGAGTTTGTAAAGTGTCGGGCTTTAAATACACACGATTCAAACATAAACAACAGTATTTAAGGCTTTAGCCCAAAACTTAGGAGGAACTTTCTTACTAAGGAGCATAACCCTAGCCATCTCTTGAACTACTCTATTCTTCATCTCAACAACTCCATTTTGCTGTGGAGTAATCAGTGCAGAAAACTCATGCTTAATTCCATGCATATCACAAAAATCTGAAAACGAACTATTTTCAAATTCACGACCATGATCAGTTTGGATTCTTATGATACACCCAATAGAAACACCTATTCATTTTGGATTTTAAGGACTAAGGCTTGGAAAGCATTAAATGTATCAGATTTTTCTCTTAAAAAATTAACCCATGAAAAAAAAGTATAATCATCAATAGTTAAAAAAATGTATCTTTTACCTCCAATGCTTTCAGTGCGAGTGGTCCCATAAGATCCATATGAACCAGTTCAAGAGGATGTTTGGTTGTGAAGCTATTCACCTTTTTATGAGGGGCATGAGTTTGCTTCCCAAGTTGACATAGTCCACATACATGCTTCACATTCTTAACCATTTTAGGTACTCCTCTCACAAGCTCTTTGTTGGCTATCTTGGTTAGGTCTTTGAAATTCATGTGACCTAATCTTTGATGCCACATGTCAAGGTTACTTATGACGGCCGAGTGGCATGTGAGATTATTAGTGGTAACAATCTCATAGCAGTTATCAGATGTGCGAACCCCATACATGACAGTATCTCCCTTCTTATCTAAAATTTCACATTTATTTTTTAAAAATAATACTTCATGATGAGAATCACACATTTGACTAATGCTTAAAAGGTTAGATTTAAGGCCATCAACAAGAAAGACATTTTCGAGCTTAGGAAGACCAGCTACACTTATAGAGCCCTTATCAATGACTCTAGAAGTGCCACCATCTCAAAAGGTTACAACTCCTCCATATTTGTCAAGATATGTGAAGTAGGATTTGTCACCAGACATGTGACGAGAGCACCCACTATCGAGATACCACATGTGAGTCACGTGTTTTCAGTGCAGTGCAAACAACAAAACAAGTTAAGTCACTCTTTCTCACCCAAATCTTTTTGGTCTTAATAGAAACAGGACTGGCAGTCTTGGTAACTGTCTTAGCGTTGTGAGCAACATTATGAGTTTTGGTGTTCCGCCTAGACATGTAAGGTTGTCTCCTAACCCATGAAGTATTAGAATTTCTAATTTTTTAAGACACTTACCAAACAACTCATAATAATAAGGACGAATCTGGTCATACCTACCACAATGATAACAAACAAAAATAGGTTTTACCACCCTTTTATTGATCTTATTCCCTTTAGGTTGATGAAGAGAGGGATCACCCTGTTGAACCTTCAGCTTTCCCTTTGTTTGAGTCTTAATGTCATGTGACTTTTGAACTGTTGCATTACCATAGCCTATCCTACTTTTGTCACAACTCATCTGTTGAGACCCGAGGATGCCTTCCAGTGTCTTTGACCCTTTGTTCCACATATCAATCGTGGCTTTAGCATCTTTGAGGTCGTCCTCTTTCTAACCGACCATCTCTTCCAATGCAGCTTGTGACATCTCAAGGATTTCAATATTCTCTTCATATGTGGCATAGATTTTCAGAAGTTCATTTCTTTCAGTCTCACAAGATAAGTTTTCCACATATGCCTTGCCTGTCATTTGAGATCTTGATGACATCTTTTTTTGTTGTAGCAATCTCTCCCTTTAGCTTGACATTCTCGCTTTCACATGCTTTGAGCTTGAAAGTTAGTTTTTCATTAATCTTGGACAAGTTCAGAGATTCATTGTAAAATTTTTCATAAGCTTGTTGTAGGTCATCTCCATCAATCTCATCATTGTATTCCGAGATTTCATCATCTTCTTTTTCTTTCTCTTTCTTCTCGATGTCATCCAGTCGAGCAATTAAGGCATGATAGTTGATGGATGGTGGTGAAGATGACTCTCTTTTTTCATGGACTTGACTAAAAATGTCCAATGCATCTTTGGCCTTTATGCAGTGAGCAATCCATTTCTTATTCAGAAATTGCTTAACACATTGTATTCAGAACTCTTTGATTGTTCGAATTGTCAGCACTTTTAATATCCTCTTTAATTACTTGCCAACCTTCAATGTCATGAGCTCTGTCACGCCCTCAAAATATTAACATTAAACCCACATTATTGACATGCATTAATATATAAAAGATCAACATCCTTCTATTCATCAGAGTAGTTCATTACGAAAAGTATTACATGTTAACAACAAATAAATGCCCTACGGGCTTACAACTTTCCAAGTTAACACTTGGTTACAAAAAGAGAGTACTAACTCAATTACACATTAAGCCCATGGCTTGAATCCACATGTAATACATCAAAAGAAAGAAAGACAATAAAGTCTGCCCGCCTTAAGCCTCCCAAGCTATTCCCTTGGAGGTGGCATGCTACCTGTACCTGAAAATGATATTCCCGTATAGCGTGAGCTAACAGCCCAGTAGAAATACACTAAACCAGCTATGAACAATGACTAAAAGATTAACAGTTTGATAGATGGTTAACACTTTTATATTCTTTCATAACACATTACAGTTTCATTTTTTATTCCTTTTCAATTCTCAATTCATAACCATGGTTCAGAACCTGACCAAATAACCGATATGAGACAGTAACTCATATTAAACATTTCCTCATTTCACAATAGATAAGCATACTAGCTATATCAACACATCAACAGATAAGCATATGAACTGTATCAACACTTCCACTGATAAGTATAAGAACTATATCACACTTCCCAAGATAAGCATACGAGCTATATCTACGGAGTCCATCCCCTATCTCCTCCCACACAACACCCGGTTTAGAGGTCCATCCCCTATCTTCTCCTAAACCGTGGAGTACATCCCCTATCTCCTCCAACACAACACAATGCATATAAACAATTATTATACACATCATCAATCAATACATAAAGTTAATGTATTCTTTCAATCGTCATACTCAATGACACATTCCAGTGATTAGTTTTAATTTGCCTAATCATCATTCATTGTCTACAACAATCAAGACTATCCTCCACCGATAGCCCAAAGCAGTTATTTCTAAACAGAAAATAAATGCACAAAATGGATAATATATCAACATTTCAATTAGGTGAGCGATAAATAAATTGAACTACACCCTTTAATCCCATACATTCCCAAGTCTAACATTTCTCTATGCTAAACATGCATATAGGGTTATTATAAATAAAACCCCAACTTTTGTAAAATTGCACAAAAGCCCTAAACTTTCCCAAAATTGCACAACAACCCCCAACATATCAAGATGCTAAAATTTAAAGACAAAGCTCATAAAGAGGAGTAGGTTATCCCTACCTCAAATTCGAAGCTCAAACGGAGAAGATGAAAAGAGTTGAAACTCGATCTCCACCACACACCACAAAGCCCTCGAGAAATAACACAACTTTGATGAAGGAACTATGGCCGAAATCCCAATGGAATTATGGCCAAAATCCAGCTCGGCACAACTAAAATTTATAACTCAAGCTCGGTTCGTAATGGCTTATTAAACCAAGAAAGAACCATAGAAGTTGATAAGCTAACCCTATGCACTTGCACCTATATATAGAAGTTTGTCCACCTTAAAATGTGTCTTGTAACCGATGTGGGACTTCCAACAAACATATAGAAGTTTGTCCACCTAAAAATGTATCTTGTAACCGATGTGGGACTTCCAACAAACACACCAAAGGTTCCCAAAATAGAATGAAAGGTCCAAATACATTTACCAAAAGCCTTAAAAGGCACAAGTGCTACAACCTCCCCACCTTAGGAAATTTCGTCCCCGAAATTAAGGACAAGTTTTTGAAAAATAAGTTTTTTCTCTGTTTTTAAACAATGTTAAATTTCAACATTTAATAACTCGACCCATTACCGGTCATTCCATCTCTTGTCAAGAGGCATAACAAATACATTTCATCATGCATTTCCTTTCCTTCTCAACCATTTTCAACATACATGGTTCACAATTTCATAACATAAACAATTTTCATGATACCTCTCCAGTTCTATAATATGGCCAACATATGCAATATTACAACCAACTCCCATATCAAAGCGGTTCTACAATCTTTCCATAAACCAAAACATTTACAATGTTTTACAACTTAAGACATACTTAATGATCTTAAAGTCTAACAATACAACAATACATATATAAAATACGTTCAAACATCCACAAATAGGTCCGGATACTTCTCTCGGACCTCCAACTCATGTTCCCAAGTGGCCTCCTCCACTCCGTGATGTTTCCACAAAACCTTTACCAAAGGGATGGTCTTGCCACGCAGGACTTGATCCCGCCTATCCAAGACCCGAACCGGTCTCTCCTCATACGAGGCCTCCTCATCTACCTCTAAGTCGGTCCAATCCAATACATGTGATGGATCCGGCTCATACTTCCGAAGCATACTCACATGAAACACGTCATGAACTCCGGACAACTGCGGCGGTAAAGCCAAACGATAGGCAACCTCACCAATCCTCTCAAGGATCTCAAAAGGGCCAATAAACCGAGGGGACAACTTCCCACTCTTCCCAAACCTCATCAATCCCCGCCTAGGTGATATCTTTAGAAAGACATGATCACCCATCTCAAACACCAAAGGTCTCCTCCTACGGTCCGCATATGACTTCTGACGACTCTGGGCTGTAACAAGCCTCCTACGGATAAGCTCAACCTTCTCCGTTATTTCCCTCACCAACTCCGGACCCAACAAAGGTGCATCACCTACCTCGGCCCAACAAACTGGAGACCTACACGGTCGGCCATATAAGGCCTCAAACGGTGCCATACCGATGCTAGACTGGAAACTGTTGTTGTAGGCAAACTCCACCAATGGCAAGTGCCTCTCCCACGTCCCACTAAAGTCAAGGACACAACCCCGAAGCATATCCTCAAGGATCTGAATAGTACGCTCGGACTGCCCGTCAGTCTGAGGATGGTAAGCTGTACTAAAGGTCAACTTAGTGCCCAAGGCACTATGCAAACTCTGCCACAACCTAGCAGTAAAACGAGGATCTCTATCTGAGACGATCATCACTGGGACTCCGTGTAACCTCACTATGTCCCGAATATACAAGTCGGCAAGATGATCTACCGAATCTCTCACGCGCATAGGAATGAAGTGCGTTGACTTAGTCAACCGGTCTACAACCACCCAAATAGCATCACTACCCCGCTGAGTCCTCGGAAGACCTACAACGAAGTCCATAGTGACATGCTCCCACTTCCACTCGGCAATAGGCAAGGGTTGCAACAAACCCGCTGGCCTCTGATGCTCGGCCTTCACTTGCTGACAAGTAAGACACTTGACACCTAAATCGCCACATCTCTTCATACCCCGCCACCAAAACTGGCGACCCAAATCCCGATACATCTTGGTGCCTCCCGGATGCACCGCAAGGCGCGAATGGTGAAACTCTCGGAGTACCTCCTCTCGGCAAGACTCCGGCACAAACAGACAATCTCGGTATCTCACACTCAGGTCGGGATACACCGTCAAACCCTTCTCAACTTTCCCACTGGAGATCTTCTCTCGGAGGGATTCTACCTCAAGGTCACCTCTCTGTGCCTCCAACACTCGAGTCACAAGTGTAGGCTGCGCAACAACAGAAAACAAGGCCGCAGCCTCAACAGATTCGCCCAGATGTAAATCAAACTCGCCAAGTGCCCCCAACATCTCCCACTCCCGGATGGCTACACAAGCTACATCACTAATGGATTTTCTGCTAAGGGCATCGGCCACAACATTGGCCTTTCCCGGATGATAATGCAACTTGAAGTCGTAGTCCTCAATAAACTCCATCCACCTCCTCTGCCTCAAGTTCAAGTCTTTCTGTGTAAACAGATATTTCAGACTCTTATGATCCGAGAACACCTCGAATCTCTCACCATAAAGTTAGTGCCTCCAGATTTTCAAGGCAAAGATCACAGCTGCTAACTCTAGGTCATGTGTAGGGTAATTCTTCTCGTGTATTTTCAACTGACGTGAGCCATAAGCTACTACTTTCCCTTCCTGCATCAACACACAACCCAAACCCTCTCGTGAGGCATCACAATAAACCGCATAACTCAACCCTCTCTCTGGAATAATCAAAATCGGAGCGGTGGTCAATCTAACCTTCAACTCTTGGAACGACTTTTCACAAGTCTCACTCCATACAAATTGGACTCCCTTCCGAGTCAGTCTAGTCAACGGTGAAGCTAATCTGGAGAAATCCTTCACAAACCGGCGGTAATACCCAGCTAATCCCAGAAAACTGCGGATCTCAAACACACTCTTAGGCTGTGCCCAATCACCTCGTGCCTCGTCTTGGATGTATCAGACACTCCTTTCCGGATACCACATGGCCTTAGAACTTGACTTCCCCAAGCCAGAACTCACACTTTCCAAACTTGGCATACAGCCTATGAGCTCTAAGT
Source organism: Camellia lanceoleosa (assembly GCA_025200525.1). Lineage (NCBI taxonomy): Eukaryota > Viridiplantae > Streptophyta > Magnoliopsida > Ericales > Theaceae > Camellia > Camellia lanceoleosa. The sequence goes on along the minus strand of CM045758.1, from coordinate 175,912,291 downwards.
AACTTAAGCACCACTCCCAAGTGTTTCTCGTGCTCCTCCTCTGAAGGTGAATAGATCGAATGTCGTCCCGCAACGACCACAAAGCGGTCTAAGAATTCCCGAAGATCCGGTTCATCAAGTCCATAAAGAAGGCTGGGTGCATTGGTAAGTCCAAATGGCATCACCAGAAACTCATAATGGCCATACCGCGTACGGAATGCCGTCTTCGGAATATCCTCCTCCCTGACCCTCAACTGGTGGTAACCCAATCTCAAGTCTATCTTAGAGAAACAACGGGAACCCTTCAACTGATCAAACAAATCATCTATACGGGGCATAGGATACTTATTCTTAACCGTAGCCCGATTCAACTTCCGGTAGTCGATACACAATCTTAAGGCACCATCTTTCTTTTTAGCAAAGAGGGCCGGTGCTCCCCATGGCGAAACACTAGGGCGAATGAAGCCCTTATCTAACATTTCCTGGAGCTGAACTTTCAACTCAACCAACTCTGCTGGGGCAAAACGGTAAGGTGCCATAGAAATCGGCGCCGTGCCGGGCACTAGATCAATAGAGAACTCAATCTCTCGATGAGGTGGCAAATCAACAAGATCCTCGGGAAAGACGTCTGAGTACTCACAAACTACCCTCGGCAATACAATCTGGGTCTCATCACACTCGCCATCGCAAAAGCCGACAAGTAGACCGCTAAGCTCACTCACTCATGCTCATACCCCGGTGGCAAAACACTACCAACCCGGTCCCCCAAGAAATGGAAACACTCCCCGCTCACGGTACAACAAGTGACCCTCTGGCGGTAGCAATCAATAACTGCCCGGTATGACGATAACCAGTCCATACCTAAAATAACATCAAAGCCCTTCATGGGCATAACCACAAAAGGAAACGGAAGCCTATGATCGGCAACCTCTATATCACAACCTCTACATCCGTGTTTCAAAATCAACTCACCCCCGATAGGTGACACAACACAAATAGGAGATGCCAATAGTGCTAACTCCAACTCTAACACAGATGCAAATACAACAGATACAAAAGAATGAGATGCGCCCGTATCAATCAACACACTAGCAACCGAATTGCAAAAGCGAAGGTACTCTCTGGCCCGGGAGGCGGTACTAGATCTGTGATAACGATACGCCTACCTCACGATCCACCTGCTCACCTCTAGGAGCATAAGATCGCCGCTGATCGACGATGAAGCCCCCTGATTGGCCCTCGAGGCCTGAACTGACTGCTCTGGCTAATGACTCTGAGTCTGCCTCAAACTAGATGCACCAGATGTGCCACTCAACTGCGGGCAAAACCTCTTCATGTGCCCTGCCTGACCACACTGATAACACGAGATCAGCTGGTCTCTACCCTGACTCTGGCTCTGAGATCGAGCCGAAAATGACACTGCTCTCTGTCCTCCGCCCTTCTGTGGGCAAACCGAAGCCTTGTGACCCAGCTGCAAAACAAGTCAAGCCTCCCTGACTACCTCTCCCGGAGCCTGCACTTGGTACCGGAAAAGTCGATCGAGACTGATGTGGTTGGGATTGGGATGAAAAGTTACCCCTGCTCTTCTTATTCTGTCTATAGTCTTCTTGAGATTCTTGGCCCCTAGACCTCGAACTCCGAAGCCTCTCCTCCTCGACTTACCTGCAGACACCTCTCGTATGCACGACTCTACAAGGCGGTCATAGTTTCGAATCATGTTCCCAACAATTTTAAAGAAAATTTTACTTTTCAATCTGTTCTCAAATTCAATGCAACGGCGCTCTTCCGTTGCCACCAACTCCGGTGCAAATCTAGGTAAACTAGAGAAAACTGCCTCGAACTCGGCCACCGTCATGTCGAAATTTGAGGTCTTTGAACTCTTGCCTCAATCTCTCCCTAGCAAAGGAGGTAAATACTTATCTTGGAAAGCAACCACAAAGACTTCCCACATTGGCTCCACTCTACTTTTTGCATACTTCCACCACTCACCCGCATCCCCTTTTAGCTTGTATCTTGCTAGGGTCACTCTTAGTTCACTATCCTCTATGTGAAGCATTTCGTATGTCTTCACTGTTTGCTCGTGCCACTCATCTGCTTTCTTGGGCTCGGGGCCACCATGGGATTCTCCTGGTTTGGCCCTTGAAATTCCGAGTAAAAACTAGACCTTGACTCCACGGTGTTCTCTCGGGCTTGATTCTCCGCCTCAACAAATTCATAGACTCCTCAAAGCCCTGCCATTTCTTGAGCTAAGCGCCCATAGCCACCGACCATTGGTTCAACCATATTGGCTGGCCAACTCCCTCTGTCTTCTTAGAATCTCATCCGGTATAGGCACCTCCTGCCTCCCAGGTCTACCACGCCTACCACGTCCTCGTCCCATCCTGACATCCTAATAAAGGAAACGAAGAACATTAGCATATTCATAAACGTGTCGAAACTAAACACTCACGTCCTAATGCATGGACAACTTTAATTCACTCCATGTAAGCATATAAACACATAAGCACTTACAATTTCCTTTAGGATAATGATAGTCCCGGCGTTACTAGAGTTCGATTAAAGCGACATTGATCAAGTGCTTTTCTAACAAGACTCACGAAACCCAAGGATCCAATCAACATCCTAGAAATTAAATTCCATACCCACATAGTCACATAAACATGTTATCACATAAGCATATAACGATGCAGCTAAGTCTCTATCAAAGCGAGACGAACCCATTGTGATACTAATCACTTCCCACGCATCAAAGTATTCAAACCCATGCGCTCGATACCAAGTTGTCACGCCCTCAAAATATTAACATTAAACCCACATTATTGACATGCATTAATATATAAAAGATCAACATCCTTCTATTCATCAGAGTAGTTCATTACGAAAAGTATTACATGTTAACAACAAATAAATGCCCTACGGGCTTACAACTTTCCAAGTTAACACTTGGTTACAAAAAGAAAGTACTAACTCAATTACACATTAAGCCCATGGCTTGAATCCACATGTAAAGAAAGACAATAAAGTCTGCCTGCCTTAAGCCTCCCAAGCTATTCCCTTGGAGGTGGCATGCTACCTGTACCTGAAAATGATATTCCCATATAGGGTGAGCTAACAGCCCAGTAGAAATACACTAAACCAACTATGAACAATGACTAAAAGATTAACAGTTTGATAGATGGTTAACACTTTTACATTCTTTCATAACACATTACAGTTTCATTTTTTATTCCTTTTCAATTCTCAATTCATAACCATGGTTCAGAACCTGACCAAATAACCGATATGAGACAGTAACCCATATTAAACATTTCCTCATTTCACAATAGATAAGCATACTAGCTATATCAACACATCAACAGATAAGCATATGAACTATATCAACACTTCCATTGATAAGTATAAGAACTATATCACACTTCCCAAGATAAGCATACGAGCTATATCTACGGAGTCCATCCCCTATCTCCTCCCACACAACACTCGGTTTAGAGGTCCATCCCCTATCTTCCCCTAAACCGTGGAGTACATCCCCTATCTCCTCCAACACAACACAATGCATATAAACAATTATTATACACATCATCAATCAATACATAAAGTTAATGTATTCTTTCAATCGTCATACTCAATGACACATTCCAGTGATTAGTTTTAATTTGCCTAATCATCATGCATTGTCTACAACAATCAAGACTATCCTCCACCGATAGCCCAAAGCAGTTATTTCTAAACAGAAAATAAATGCACAAAATGGATAATATATCGACATTTCAATTAGGTGAGCGATAAATAAATTCAACTACACCCTTTAATCCCATACATTCCCAATTCTAACATTTCTCTATGCTAAACATGCATATAGGGTTATTATAAATAAAATCCCAACTTTTGTAAAATTGCACAAAAGCCCTAAACTTTTCCAAAATTGCACAACAACCCCCAACATATCAAGATGCTAAAATTTAAAGACAAAGCTCATAAAGAGGAGTAGGTTATCCCTACCTCAAATTCGAAGCTCAAACGGAGAAGATGAAAAGAGTTGAAACTCGATCTCCACCACACACCACAAAGCCCTCGAGAAATAACACAACTTTGGCGAAGGAACTATGGCCGAAATCCCAATGGAATTATGGCCAAAATCCAGCTCGGCACAACTAAAATTTATAACTCAAGCTCGGTTCGTAATGGCTTATTAAACCAAGAAAGAACCATAGAAGTTGATAAGCTAACCCTATGCACTTGCACCTATATATAGAAGTTTGTCCACCTTAAAATGTGTCTTGTAACCAATGTGGGACTTCCAACAAACATATAGAAGTTTGTCCACCTAAAAATGTATCTTGTAACCGATGTGGGACTTCCAACAAACACACCAAAGGTTCCCAAAATAGAATGAAAGGTCCAAATACATTTACCAAAAGCCTTAAAAGGCACAAGTGCTACAAGCTCTAAGACACATCTTCATTTGAATATTCCAGAAGACTTTGACGACGAGGCAAACTCAACTGGTTTTGGAGATGGTTGAGTGATGGTAGACCAGAATGCCATGTGAGTACTATCTCTATCTTCACCAGATTCAATTTCTTCGGGTTCTTGCTCTGACCTGCTTTCAACATCCCAAATCACTTTATTGACTTTCTTGCAATTCTTTTGTGATAGACATTCAAGTGCAATATGTCCAAATCTTTGACATTCATAACACTTGACACCTTGCCCCTTTATAGTCTTCTTTTCAGTTTTTGGAACAACTTTTGGTGGAAAAGTTTTGAATTTTTCATTAACTAGAGTCTTTGAAATTAGGCTTCTTTTTCTTTAAATTTTTTTTGAACTGTTTGGTAAACATTGCCGTCATTTCGGACTCTAGATCAAACTCAGCCTCAGGGGTCTTAGCAGTCTCATGAGCATTGATAAAAGTCACACTATTTTTTTTGTTTTTTTCTTAAAAATCTAGTGGGCTTCATAAGTCTGCAAGTTTCCAACCAACTGATCAAGCTGGAGGTTCTTAACATTTTGAGCCTCCTCAATAGCTGTCACTTTTGATTGTAACTTCTCGGGTAAAGACCTTAGAATTTTTCCAACAACCTTCGATTTAGGGATTTTTTTTCTCCGAGTGTGAAACAGGAATTCACGATGTCACTAAGTTTAGCATAAAAATCATCAAACATCTCATCATCATGCATAAAGAGAGTTTCAAATGAAGAGGTGAGACGTTGAAATTTTGATCTTTTAACAGTAGAATTACCCTCGTGAATAGTTTGCAGAATGTCTCAAGCCTCTTTTGCTACCTTACACGTACAAATACAACGAAACTCTTCTGGTGTGATGGAGCAAAAGGGGGAAATGAGAGCTTTACTATTTCAACTCGAGTTTTGATAATCAATTGCGTCCCATTTATCGACTGATTTGGGGATATCAACACCATCAATGGTGACAACAGGTTTACTCCACCCATAAATCACACAGTGCCAAACTTTATCATCAATAGATTTTAAAAACGCCCTTATACGAGTTTTCCAATTAGCATAGTTTGTACCATCAAGTAAAGGAGGTCTATGGGTTAAGTTACCTTTGCGAATTGAATCCATATTACATATCACACAAAATCACTCCTATAGTTTTGATAAAAACAAAAAGTGACCTACTTCTGATACCAATTTAAAAACCTACGTGATTTGTGATTCAGATCAAGATTAATTGCAACAATACCCAATCAATTAAAACTAACAATCTAAATCATCTAGTACATACGAACATGATTTAGATTGTTATTTCAAAATCAATAAATCCAACATAATCAATTTTTACGTGAAAAAATCACAATTGGAACACCTCCAATTGTGATTAAAAAATGTTCCAATTGTGATTAAAAAACCATGGACGAAATGCCACTAATCAATCCACTAAAAAAGAAAGAAAGAAATAAAGAAAAGAAGAATACATATTTACCAAAACAAATTACCCAAATGCAATCAATTTGTCTTCAACAATCTGTATCACTTTCACCGCCGCCTTTGCTTCAGAATTGATCAGCTTGATGTTGAATCCACAACATCCATGTCGAATCAACGACTGCACATAGCTTCGAACTCCTTCGAATACTCCACGCTTAAATCTCCGGATTTCACCAAAGAAGAAATACGCTTGTTGTTGAATAATCAATCACCTTTTTTTATGTATACTTGTTAAACCATGAGTTTAATACTAAACATAACATCAAAGAAAACTATTAAAGTTGCTCCAGAAGAAAATCCTAGAACCCTCAAAGAAGATCTGGAAGTCGTACCCTAGATTCGGAGCAAACTACAAATTTATAGCAGTTGAATTCGCGATCTTCGCTCGAGCGCAGGAATGGCCGCTTGTGCGGTGTCACCAAAATGCGTGTTCCAAACTAGGGTCCATGCTCGAGCGCTGGAACTTACACTCGAGCGTAAAATCACACCTTACAGTATTTTTGCAGACAAGCCAAACTATTGAGAAAGTGAAAACTCCGCTCGAGCACAACTTTCCCCGCCCGAGCAGGAAGACCAAAACACCAAGAAAAAAATACAACTCGATTAACCCAAGCTTGTTCGCGGAATTAGCAATAAACTATGAAACTTTGATTACTGATTTGATTGATTTTACAGGGACAAAAGAATGACGCTTCTGAAGCTTTGGTAGCTATTTTGGATGTTCTTCATTGGTCATTTACTTTTGGTTCTGATACTAAAATTACCCATAAGCAGTTACACAGACTCTTGAAATTGTGATAGTGATGCTTGTATAGCACATACAATTTTTGGAATGAACATAATTGAAAAACTAAACTGTAACGCTTGTAGTACTGCTGAATCCTGACAAATGCGTCTGCAATCAGACAATTGAAAGCATGTTTTTTCTGAAGCATTTTATGATAAATTGTCAATTTTTCCTGTTATAGCGAAAGAAAAGAAAAGTCCATTTTAGATATGCTTTTAAAGTTGTGTTACTTCCCAACTCAGCATGATCATTCGAATGAGCTTTTGAAACGCGATATAAGGGAAAAACATCAAAATAGTTATGGCAGTTGTAGCAAACCAAATATTCCTCATTGTATTCTTTCAACTCCTCTACATGTGTAAACGACAGGTAAATTATAAGTTGTTTGAAAATATTTCATTACGTTTTGTGTTCTTTGTTTACTAGTTTTTGATTTGTTAATTGCAATTCTTAGTTGGGAGAGTCTTAAAGAGCCTGCACATAAAATATCTGCAACATTGGGAGCTTTGAGTACCAAGATAGATATTGGTGTCATCTATGAGGGATTAGATCCAGGAAACACACGTTATCTTATTTCAATGGTAAACTTGCCATCGCTTTATACTCTTCTATCATTTAGTTCCATTTTTCATGATGGATTTAGTAAACAAATTTTCCCAAGTTCTGTTGCTTATGGGCTTCATTTAAAGTTACTTTTTCTTCTACTTGTGAAATGTTGGTTTAGCAGAATGATTGAGCTGATTTTTTTTTTCTCTTTCCATTTTACTGAAGAGTGTCTTCTTGCTTGCTTGATACTCAATTCTCATTCTTTCCCTGTAGCATAGCAAATGCACTATTACTAGTTTGGCATCACTAGTTATATTTTTGGACTAAATCAATAATATGACACAAGAACAGTTTATCTCATTAACAAATTTCCTTTCAGGTTTGTTATGGCCTAGAGCACTACATCTGCTTTGTTTACAACCGTGCAAAAGAAAATAGGATTTTGCATGACGATGATAAAGTGAAGGTACATTCAATTAAGTTACAAGGTTTTATTCTTACATCTTACCTTTCATTTAGTTTGTGTAATTTATGTTTAAATTTGAACAGGTTATTGGTAGTTGGGATGGTGTTCTTGCCATGTGCTCAAGAAAGCATTTGCAACCCCAACTTCTATTTTTTGAAGGGAAGGGAAGTGTCTCTATAACTCCTTTGGAGGAAACCAAGGTGCCCGACAATCCTTAGAAATTACGAAAGGCTGAAAGGAAAAGATCTGGCAACCATGGCAAGGCCAAGCAATGTAAGCAACCTTTTATTAAAGCTAGGCTATCCTGAATATCATTCTAATCTGTAAAAAATTGAAAAAATAATAAAATTGACACGACATCTGCAAATCTCCAGGACTTGTTTGGATGGTTATATTCCCAAAGAAATATGTAGCAGTAAAAAGGGCTTTATACCTACTTATAAAGTGACTTATTATGTATTACATACAATTATTGTTGTTTACCATCTAAGGTTGTTTTAATGCCATTATACATCTTAAGATATAGATAAAATGGGGCATATATAGGCAAGTGCTTGTGTTTTGGATTGTTGCTCTTTCATGGGTGGGGAAATTTGATCCGACAAAAGATTCTCTGAATAACTAACAAAAAAAATAAAATTGATGAAGTAAAATAAAACCAAATATTGAATTCAGTGTTCCATATTCCTCCTAAAACATAAATGAGCAAATATAAGCCTGCTATATTGAGAGGTAGCTAAAGGAGATTCTGGACTTCTAAAATTTATATTTATTTCATTTACTCAAGTAGTTGAAAACTATGGAAGGGCCTTTGCTCGGATTTCTGGTTTGTCCACAATTTTTAGAGACATCATGAGTACCGTAATGAGCCAAAGGGTGCCTTCAAAGCTACCCTTAGGGTTTATTTGATATTTAGAAATATTGATTTAACAGATACATTAGGGCGAGGTTGTTAGATTTTGGTTTAATTTTATATTTTATTACTGTTTGTTTGTATTCAATATTCAAATTTGTAGTTTAAATTCTATAAAATTTGTGGGTTATTGTTGGTTAGTGATTCTATAGCTTCTATTATTTGTAGTAAAATTTGTTAGCGATATGCTTTATAATTTTTTATTTTTCTGTAGATATGGATTTGGGTAATGAACACCCATTCAGTCATCCTCTTCAGAGACAGTCTAATAGTGTTATTTATGTACTTGAGGGTGACCTGGGAAACAATTCCTATGGTTATACCTCCATGCAAAATTGTGTCCAGGATTACACTTTTAAAATTAGCACACTGGATTATAAAACTGATGGGGAGGCGTTTGAAGGGTTTATTTGCTTGAAGTCTTGCAAAGGGTTATTGTCATGACCCGAACCCGCCCCCGTGGGTTAAGGACATAACCGGCCAGTAATCATGAGATTACCTACGGCCTCAAACCAATCCAAACGTATTTTAACAGAGTTCATGGGGGCCAAACGGAAGCAATTTGAAACTTTGTCCGTAGAGCCGTGCTTATATGCGCATCATTACATACATATGTTAATAACTCACAACAAAAATGCAATAACATAAAATTCTGTACGAACAGGATCACTCAAATCTAAGTCAACCAAACAAAACTATATACAGACACATTCAAAGACTTCGCCAACCTGACAAAACATAAATACATAACGAAAGGGCGAAGACGTGTCTCGTGCGTGAGACACAGGGCGGACTCTCCAAAACTCATGTTGTTCCTACCAGACGTCACTGGGGCTGGGTTTGGACTCCTCTTGGCTCACCTACAAACACATGAATGAGCGTGAGCGATAGCCCAGTGAATAATATCAAATAAGGAGATACAACGATATAGAACAACATAATCCAAACGGCCTTAGGCCCAATTCGTATTTCTATTTAATATATATATAACAACATATTCCGAACGGCCTTGGCCCCAATTCATATTGCTATTTAATATATATATAACAACATATTCCGAACGGCCTTGGGCCCAATTCATATTTCTATTTAATATATATATAACGACATATTCCAAACAGCCTTGGGCCCAATTCATATTTCTATTTAATATATATACATATATACATACACAATTTAAGTCGAGTGACTGAGGGTTCAAACATACTGGCCTTTGGCCTATTTATCTTTCATTCCTGTCAAAACGGCCTCTGGCCCACTCATTTATGTCAAAACGGCCTTCGGCCCATTCATTCATGTCAAAACGGCCTTGACCCATTCATACTTATCAAAAGCTTCGCCCATTCACATTAGACAAAGCGGCCTTTGGCCCATTCATACTTGTCAAAAGCGGCCTTGGTACATTCGCGATAGACAAAACGGCCTTTGGCCCATTCATACTTGTCAAAACGGCCTTCGGCCCATTCGCATTAGTCAAAACGGCCTTTGGCCCATTCATACTTGTCAAAACGGCCTTCGGCCCATTCACATTAGTCAAAACGGCCTTTGGCCCATTCATACTTGTCAAAACGGCCCCTGGCCCATTCATTATTTCTTCATTCATGTTTGTCAAAACGGCCTCTGGCCCATTCATTATTTCTTATCAAAACGGCCTCTGGCCCATTACAACTTTCATATCAAACATTGTCCACCATTCAAATTAATGAATTTACAAGACTTCCATAGAGGTAAGCAATAGGACAACAACATATTCAAAGATCTTTTGTTAAGATATTACTCACAGTGATCGGTTGATTGGTTCACCCTGGAACTCGACCCAAAAGGCTTTAATCTTCCAACCTCTAGTCAATTCTTGAGTTAATCTTCAAATTATCAAGCTTTGAGGCCAAAATCTCAATTTCCCTCACTCCCCCTCTCTCTAGCCGACCCTCTCTTCTCCCTTTGAGTTTTTGATCAGCCAAATGAAGTGAATAGAGAGAGAGAATAGGGAGTGTAGAGGCTTATAACAAAACCCCACTAAGGCCAATATTAAAATAATAAAGTAGTTGGGCTTTAATTCATCAATTAAATTGACTTAATCTGACCTGAATCAATTTTTCAATTAAATTTCACCGTAGGCTCTAAAAATTACGCTAATCACAAAGGCGTAATCAATTTTGGGTTCTGTGGCCGATAAGGCCCTCAATTTAATTCCTGATGCAGATAATCAAACAGATATTCCTACGGTGAACAGATAGAAATTCAAAACCACATATTCTCACATAATGGCATACCAAATCATATCAAACACATAATCAAATTCATGTTAAGGACCAATTAGTTAATTACGGAACAGGGGCATCACAGTCTTCCCCCCTTTAGGAAGTTTGGTCCTCCAAACTTAATTTACCTGTAGCCGAAAATAATTCGGAATACTTTCTTATTCAACGGTTCCAATCTTTATCGGTAGCCATTTACTTTAGTCTCAAAATCAAGCGACACTCTGCCCTCAATCTGTCAAAGACTTACCTTTTCCTCCATACAAGGCTTGTATGGTGTCGCACCAAAACTAGAGTGTAAGCTGTGGTCATAAGCAAGGTCCGCCAACAATGGATAGATCTTTCCAATTTCCTGAAAATTCTATTGCATAATTTGGAGCACTTCTCCCAAAATTCAAAAAGTTCTTCCCGATCATGCATCAATTTGCGGATGGAAAGCAGCGCCAAATCACAATTTAGTTCTCATTGCCTCTTGAAGGCTCATCAAAATTCGAACATGTTTTAGGATCCCTGTCTAAAATGATAGATACTAGGATCCCAAGCCAGCGAGTAACCTTATCGATGTGACAGTGGCTAATCCATAAGCATCATACGAAAACCCCACAGAGAGGAAATGAGCAAACTTAGTGATCTTACATATAATAACCCAAACGGGACTTATACCTTGGGTGTCCAAGGCGGCCCCCACAATAAAATTCGTAGTCACATATTCCTATTTCCATTCCGAAATGGAGAGAGGCCGCAGTAGTTCCGTCAATATCTGTTATTCAACTTTGACTTGTTGGCACTGAAACCATTTAGGCACAAATTCAACAATTTCCTTCTTCACAATAGGTCGCTAACCTTAGATGTTTCAAATGCCAACTAACTTTACCATAGAAGGTTGATCTATTTCCTTGTCACAAAAATTCAATTCATTCTCTAACAATCCCACAATCCACAACCCAATTCGGCATTCAGCTCAGTAACTTATCACGGTTACCCAAGGTCAATCACAAGTCTACAGAATATAGGGTGGATCCAGATACTAATTCTTGAATCAGCAAAGGTAGTATCGAAGCAATTACCCATACAACGCACATAGTCCATATATCCCCATAATACTGATTGTAAGATATAATAACATCAAAGCAGTCAATTTCTAACACAGTACACATGTTCTCAATTCGTCCAACAGGTTACGGTCTACAATTTAGTTCAATATTCAATTCCCTGCTCCATCGAGTCTTTCCACACTATTTCACAGTCGCCAAAGCAGAAGGCAATTCATATATTAATCCCCATGATGTCAAAGATAATATCAAAATAGTCAATCACATGTCAAACACAATTCACACATTCTCAGAGCCCCATTTACAGAACATAATGGCATTGGGCAGGTATTCACAAGGCGTACTGAATTCGCACACTTACGGATAATCAGGATTTCTCAAAGCTTCTTGGATGTCTATAACACCTGCATAACACCAAAGGATGACATTCCGAACAAAACAATAGATTAATCGTCTCGGAATCAAGCACACCCGTTCACGACCGTCGGTGGCCAACTCGAGATTGATTAGTCAAACCCACCCGTACGAAACTGTCGGTGGCAAAAGGTATCTCAATCAAAGGTGCTACATAGGCTTAACGTCCCCTAGCACGAAAGGACGTCTCAAGAATGTCATCAAAACAGACACAATACCACTTACTATAACCTGATTTCCCAAAATCCGATAACACTGAAGCAAACACATGAAACATATTCTGATGAGTCGAGGATAAATATTTAGTACGGTTCACAATCAAATCAATCTGTTGTCATCGGTTTCCGTAGTGTCAAACAAGCAAGAACATGATAACACACACGCGTTGTTCCTGAAGACACCCAATCACTGGATTTGCACAATTCAGTTCATCTTTAACACATATGTCCTTAATAGTTGGGGGTTGATTCTCAACGGTGTTCATGGTTAGATCAATCTGTTGATAGCCCGCAAAAGGTTTTTCAAATAAGTCAAGTACTCCAAAATTCAAGTTTTGGGTCCATCAGTTTTCCTGCCAATAATAATCTGGCCATTCATTTATAGACAACGCTTAACCCCCTTTTACAAAATTAACTCAGATAGAGGTTCTTATCAATCAATCCAAGCAAAGGTCTTGTCAGATTAAATCGAACAAAGGTCCCATCAAATTATATCCAATGAGGGTTCTATCGGGTCAAATCAGACAAAGGTTCTATTGGATCAAGTCAGATAGAGGTTTTCTCAAATATGGTACATTCGGTTCTGTAAGGCTCACTTCGTTGTTTAGGCACATGGCTGATAGTTTCACAACTGCCCTAAGTTTATCAGTTCTCAAGGTCATATCAGAATCATTCATCACAACTGTTCATATCAAAGTGTCTCAAATCATGTGCGATACGATCTTATCCACATAAGTTCAGGTATAGTTACATAAACATGCAAGTGTTCATATCAGGAGGTACGTATCATAATCAGTATAGCAGTTCCCAAATAAGCCTTATGTGCAAGACCATGGTGCACAGTAATACATTATACAGAGTTCCTCGGGTACACATAGTATAGGATTGTTATGCAGAAGTTCCAAATTAGTCACAAAAGCATGGGTTTATGAGTCGAGCTCAATATAATCACATAGTCCAGTCAACTTCCTACTAATCAAAATGCATGATCTCACAATTCATAGAGTTCATTATTTGGGGTGCTCAACTCGATCACACAATCACAAAGTCATAATTCCAGTGGCTTAGTTATTGAGGGCAGTAATATAATAAATCGCCTCGAGTATGGGTTCAGATGTACATGTGCATGTGCAGAGTTAATCGATACCCCAATACATATCTCACAAATTTCCCCAAATGGAATATATACATTCAATGAATATGGTCTCGATCTTGTGGTCCAGCCAATCTAAATACACATGTAGCAGATACGAAAGGATATGCCGATTCGAATCAAATAATATCCCAAGCAAGGTGTACACATGTACTAATTCAAAATCAATCAACACATAAGCATTCGTTTGTAAACAATATAGATACCTGGGATAACAATCACAGTATTCTAAGTGCTTCCCGGGATGAGTGCAATTACTCCATCCTGAGTAGCAATTCCTAACACTGGTATGGATTTAGCCGAGGCAGAGGATTCATTCACATTTCGTTCAATCCGGGGACAGTTCCTTACCGTATGGTCCATTTTACCACATCTATAACGAGCCCCAGAAATCTGATAACAAACTCCTCGGTGTTTCTTACACTGGTGGTGGCAAAGGTTCTATCAAGTCGGGCTGTGGAGGAACCTTCCAACCCATATGCCCTTAATTTACCCATACTCTACGCAATTTCTTATCAAACCTTGCCAAATACTGGGATGCCCAACACGAAAATAAACACAAATACACATAGGTACATTCGCACATAGGCACATTGGTATACTCATTTCGCATATCGTACGCAATTAATTACATACGTAACAGATAATTGCATACTTACCAAATATCGCATGCTGAACATTTACTAAATAATTATGTACTCAAATTATGTTCATATTTCACATAGATACCCATAGACAAAATCGAATGCACATAAGCAACTTTTCATGGTTCATATGTTCATGTATGTGCATTATAACCAAACAGACTTGTTGTACACATTAGTGTAACAATTCATATCTCATATTCAAATCATGTGTGGTATTTCCCTTAGCGTAGCATATCATATACATAGGCCACGGTATTGTTTCCCCCGGGTGAGGGCCTGTACCACGGTATTATTTCCCCCGGGCTAGGGCCTCATGATCATAAGCCACAGTATTATATTCCCTGGACGAGGGCCTCTGCTACGAATACCACAATTATGTTCAAGGAAAATTTTGAACAATCATTAATTCATACAAAACATGGCATTTCAGGGGACTTGTCATTTCATATCATCATAACATAATTAAGGCTAAATATAACCTTATAGAGTTCTTATTCACCATCCGATTAAACTTGCATTATATGCTGTACAAAAAAAATTCACAAGTATGCATATACCAGAAAGCATACATATTCCGACAATTGCAATGCAAGTAAATTACGACTTATGGCACATAATTACTCAAATCAAAACACTTAAGCATATTCTTGATGCTTTCAAAGTTCATATCAAAATAGTTAAACATATTATCAATGCCTCCAAATTCATATTTACCACATGAATGCATCCTAGATCTTATCTAGACGCGTATTGCTCTTTTGGACAAGTGTGTGAGTTATTAACTCGTGCTCTGATACCACTCTGTCATGACCCGAACCCGCCCCCGTGGGTTAAGGACATAACCGGCCAGTAATCATGAGATTACCTACGGCCTCAAACCAATCCAAACGTATTTTAACAGAGTTCATGGGGGCCAAACGGAAGCAATTTAAAACTTTGTCAATAGAGCCGTGCTTATATGCGCATCATTACATACATATGTTAATAACTCACAACAAAAATGCAATAACATAAAATTCTGTACGAACAGGATCACTCAAATCTAAGTCAACCAAACAAAACTATATACAGACACATTCAAAGACTTCGCCAACCTGACAAAACATAAATACATAACGAAAGGGCGAAGACGTGTCTCGTGCGTGAGACACAGGGCGGACTCTCCAAAACTCATGTTGTTCCTGCCAGACTTCACTGGGGCTGGGTTTGGACTCCTCTTGGCTCACCTACAAACACATGAATGAGTGTGAGCGATAGCCCAGTGAATAATATCAAATAAGGAGATACAACGATATAGAACAACATAATCCAAACGGACTTAGGACCAATTCGTATTTCTATTTAATATATATATAACAACATATTCCGAACGGCCTTGGCCCCAATTCATATTTCTATTTAATATATATATATAACAACATATTCCGAACGGCCTTGGGCCCAATTCATATTTCTATTTAATATATATATAACGACATATTCCAAACGGCCTTGGGCCCAATTCATATTTCTATTTAATATATATACATATATACATACACAATTTAAGTCGAGTGACTGAGGGTTCAAACATACTGGCCTTTGGCCTATTTATCTTTCATTCCTGTCAAAACGGCCTCTGGCCCACTCATTTATGTCAAAACGGCCTTCGGCCCATTCATTCATGTCAAAACGGCCTTCGGCCCATTCATACTTGTCAAAACGGCCTTCGGCCCATTCACATTAGACAAAACGGCCTTTGGCCCATTCATACTTGTCAAAACGGCCTTCGGCCCATTCACATTAGACAAAACGGCCTTTGGCCCATTCATACTTGTCAAAACGGCCTTCGGCCCATTCGCATTAGACAAAACGGCCTTTGGCCCATTCATACTTGTCAAAACGGCCTTCGGCCCATTCACATTAGTCAAAACGGCCTTTGGCCCATTCATACTTGTCAAAACGGCCCCTGGCCCATTCATTATTTCTTCATTCATGTTTGTCAAAACGGCCTCTGGCCCATTCATTATTTCTTATCAAAACGGCCTCTGGCCCATTACAACTTTCATATCAGACATTGTCCACCATTCAAATTAATGAATTTACAAGACTTCCATAGAGGTAAGCAATAGGACAACAACATATTCAAAGATCTTTTGTTAAGATATTACTCACAGTGATCGGTTGATTGGTTCGCCCTGGAACTCGACCCAAAAGGCTTTAATCTTCCAACCTCTAGTCAATTCTTGAGTTGATCTTCAAATTATCAAGCTTTGAGGCCAAAATCCCAATTTCCCTCACTCCCCCTCTCTCTAGCCGACCCTCTCTTCTCCCTTTGAGTTTTTGATCAGCCAAATGAAGTGAATAGAGAGAGAGAATAGGGAGTGTAGAGGCTTATAACAAAACCCCACTAAGGCCAATATTAAAATAATAAAGTAGTTGGGCTTTAATTCATCAATTAAATTGACTTAATCTGACCTGAATCAATTTTTCAATTAAATTTCACCGTAGGCTCTAAAAATTACGCTAATCACAAAGGCGTAATCAATTTTGGGTTCTGTGGCCGATAAGGCTCTCAATTTAATTCCTGATGCAGATAATCAAACAGATATTCCTACGGTGAACAGATAGAAATTCAAAACCACATATTCTCACATAATGGCATACCAAATCATATCAAACACATAATCAAATTCATATTAAGGACCAATTAGTTAATTACGGAACAGGGGCATCACAGTTATATGTCTTCGATGGTTTCATGTTGGATAACAACATTTTATTAGTAAAAAGATTAGGGCCCGACTTGGCAACGTACTTTCAAGATGAATACACAACATTTGTAAGAAAGGGTAAGCCTTACACTCATTTGTTTGAGTTTATCAAGGACAAATTTTGTGCAATTTTCAGGTATTTTTTTCTTTTAATTATTATGTTTAATAATAATACTTTGTAATTATTATTTTTTGCAATTAGTTATAATTGTTGTTATGTAGGGATATATTTAATGGATTACAGCACATATATTCATTACAATTTGTGAGTTGAATGAGGGCTGGCGGTACTTCAGTAATTAATAATTGAGCGAAACTTTTTTTTTATTCATAATCCTAAATCTGGTATGTTTAGCAAGTTATATTTTTTATTTTAGATTTTTTATTTTAATAATTTCTTTTCTTTGTATTGAAGATTTTTTTGTTTTACAGATTTTTTTTTTTCCGAAGTATTTGAGGAGACTAAGGGAAATAATCATTGAAATTTTATTGAACGGGCTGTACCAGTTGATTTGTATTGCTTTGTGTATTCTCTGTGTGATTAAAATTATTTGAAAGTTTTATTTTTATTTTTTTAAAGCTTTTTTTTATATATATTTGTCAATTCACTATTTTTTTTTTCTTCTTTTTGTAGGAATAATGTTGATTTGGATTGCCTACTTGATAATTCTTTTTTTGGAATACAATGAAAAAATCTAAGTTCATTCGTAAGTTGGATAATATTTTACAAGTGCGGCAAAGGTTAGATACCTCATTTCTTGACGAGAATATACATGAATATCTTCGTGATACTTACGTTATTATTGCATCTTCTGGCTGGGGGAGTTTGGTTCCATAGTCAGGGCTGGCTTGGGATGTCTATTGTCAGTTTGAAGTAGATATGAAGAAGGATAGCAATGACAACAATAGTAATCGGCTTCAAAGTGTCAGCCATAAAATAGTAAGATACATACGCAATTTGTTTGAACATGCAAATTCGAGCTTCCCTGTACATGTATATATACAATTTTTGTCTTTATTTATTTATTTGTCCTGTGATTTGACTTTATTAAAAATTAATTCTTCTTTTAAATTTTTGATAGATGCATGTGAAAAAGGAGAGAATTGTTCAGATGGAAGACTGTTAGGTTTTTATTCTTGGCAACCCCATTTGACAAAACTCCTTTGAGTTGTATTTATTTTTGCTCTTTTATTTCAGTGAGGCCTTGAGTTTATTAGATGCGAATCCAACTTGAATCGAGCCTTGCAGAGAAGTTTGTGATGTTAATGCTTTCAAGATACCGCGGGCCGAAGCAAAATGCAAAAATGCATTCAAAGTTGCCTGTCCGATCATGTTATTTTTTTCCAGTTTACCCAGTTTTGGCCTTCCCGCTCGAGCGGGAAAAGTGGCGCTCGAGCGAGGTTTGCAAGCTCACAGCATCTTTGCTTCGCCTGAAAAAGTACTGGATGATGTGATTCTCCGCTCGATCGGGGAAACGGACGCTCGAGCGGGGAGCCTATATGAAATCACAAAGATTATTTTGGGTTTCTATAAGAAGTGTAATTACTTTGGAGTTCTACAAGAAGTTGGTTTTCTTTTCCAATCTAGGATTACTTTTGGTTCTCTATAAATACTTGGTTTTCTCCCAAAACTAAGGTAATTGATGAATTGATTGAATTCCTCCAGATCTTCTTTTTGGTTCTTAAAGGTTTATATCTGGGGATATTTTGTTATTTTTTCTTTGATGTCTTATTGAGTATTCAACTCATGGTTTAAAGAGAGTACATCAAAGGTTTGTTTGTTATACACAAGAGAGAGAGAGAGTTGTTCTTCAGTTGTGAATTCTGAAGAATTCGAGCCTGAAGCTTTGGTGGAATCCGGAGTGGCTCATCAGAAAGACAATTCTGTGCTGAAGATGGGGTTGGAAGAGGCACATAGAGGTTGATTCAATTAGGCGTTGTGGATTCGCTAGATAATTGAGAGTATACCTGTCTAATTCCTTTAATTCTTCTTAGTGGATTGTCTTGTGGCAGTTACCCGTGGTTTTTTGATCACGGTTGGAGGTGTCAAATTGTGGTTTTTCCACGTAAAAATCGTTGTGTCTCTTTGTCTTGATTGTTTGATTGGGATTGTTATATTCTGCTTAATATTGATACATAATCACAAATCAACATCTAGGGGGGTTCTAGATTTTTCAAAGACGATATGTTTGGAGGGACTGCTGGCCTCTTACGCCATGCATGCAACCACCACTTTTTTATCTCCTGTCAAATAGCCCCAGCAATACTGAACAGTATTTAGTGTCTGTGGTTGTTTTTTGTTTTTGAATTTTTTTTGGATAAATAACCAAATACCATTTAGTATTCCAAAACAAAAAACAACCAGAGACACTAAATACCATTTAGTATTGCTGGGGGCTATTTGACAAGAGACAACATAAGAGGAGAGCAGTCCCTCCAAACATAATATTGTCTTCCCTCTAAACAATTCTCTCCTTTTTCATATGCATCTATCAAAAATTTAAAAGAAGAATTAATTTTTATTAAAGTCAAATTATAGGACAAATAAATAAATAAAGACAAAAAAAAATTACAAGTACAAGGAATCTCGAATTTGCATGTTCAAACAAGTTGCATATGTATCTTACTACTTTACGTCTGACACTTTGAAGCCAATTACTATTGTTGTCGCTACTATCCTTCTTCATATCTACTTCAAACCGACAATAGACATCCCAAGTTGGCCCTGACTTTGGAACCAAACTCACCCAGCCAGAATGTGTAATAATACCATAAGTATCACGAAGATATTCATGTATATATTTGTCAAGAAAAGAGGTATCTAACCTTTGCCGCACGTGGAAAATGTAACCCAACTTACGAATGAACTTAGATTTCTTCATTGTATTCTAGAAAAAAGAATTATCAAGTAACCAATCCAAATCAACATTATTCCTACAAAAAGAAAAAAAAATAGTGAATTGAAAAATATATAAATAAATAAAAAGCTTTAAAAAATTAAAATAAAACTTACAAATAATTTTCATCGCACAAAGATTACACAAAGCAGTACAAATCAACTGGTATAGCCAGTTGATGAAAACAATTTTCCAACATCTTTATAGAGCCATCCCAATTACTACACGGCTTCAATAAAATTTCAATGATTATTTCTTTTAGTTCAACAAGCTCCTCAAATACTTCGTAAAAAAAAAAAAAATATCTGTAAAACAAAAAAAAACCTCAATACCAAGAAAAGAAATTATTAAAATAAAAAATCTAAAACAAAAAAATATAACTTGCTAAACATACCAGATTTAGGATTATGAATGAAAAAGTTTCGCACAATTATTGATTACTGAAGTACCGCCAGCCCTCATTTCACTCACAAATTGTAATGACTATATGCGCCGTAATCCGTTAAGTATATCCCTACATAACAACAATTATAACTAATTGCAAAAAATAATAATTACAAAGTATTATTATGAAACATAATAATTAGAAGAAAAACAATACCTGAGAATTGCACAAAATTTGTCCTTGATAAACTCAAACCAATGAGTGTAAGGCTTACCCTTTCTTACAAATGTTGTGTATTCATCTTGAAAGTACGTTGCCAAGTCGGACCCTAATCTTTCTACTAATAAAATGTTGTTATCTAACATGAAACCATCGAAGACATATAACGTTTTGCAAGACTTCAAGCAGATAAACCCTTCAAACGCCTCCTCATTAGTTTTATAATCCAGTGTGCTAATTTTAAAAGTTTAATCCGTAACACAATTTTGCATGGAGGTATAACCATAGGAATGGTTTCCCAAGTCACCCTCAAGTACATAAATAACACTATTAGACTGTCTCTGAAGAGGATGACTGAATGGGTGTTCATCACCCAAATCCATATCTACAGAAAAATAAAAATAAAAAATTATAAAGTATATTGCTACAAATAACAAATTTCACTAAAAATAATAGAAGTTATAGAATCACTAACCAACAATAACCCACAAACCCACAAAGTTTATAGAATTTAAACTACAAATTTGAATATTGAATACAAACAAACAGTAATAAAATATAAAATTAAACCAAAATCTAACAACCTTGCCAAAATGTATATGTTAAATCAATATTTCTAAATATCAAATCAACCCTAAGGATAGCTTTGAAGGCACCCTTTGGCTCATTACGGTCCTTATGTGCTCATGATATCTCTGAGAATTGTGAACAAACCAGAAATCCGAGCAAAGGCCCTTCCATAGTTTTCAACTACTTGAGTAAATGAAATAAATATAAATTTTAGAAGTCCGGAATCTCCTTTAGCTACCTCTCAATATGGCAAGCTTATATTTGCTCATTTATGTTTCAGGAGGAATATGGAACACTGAATTCAATATTTGGTTTTATTTTACTTTGTCAATTTTATTTTATTTTTTTTGTTAGTTATTTAGAGCATCTTTCGTCGGATCAAATTTCCCCACCCATGAAAGAACAACAATCCAAAACACAAGCACTTGCCTGTATATACCCTATTTTATCTATATCTTAAGATGTATAATGGCATTAAAACAACCTTAGATGGTAAACAACAATAATTGTATGTAATACATAATAAGTCACTTTATAAGTAGGTATAAAGCCCTTTTTATTGCTACATATTTCTTTGGGAATATAACCATCCAAACAAGTCCTAGAAATTTGCAGATGCCGTGTCAACATGTATCGCATGCCAATTTTATTATTTTTTCAATTTTTTATAGATTAGAATGATATTCAGGATAGCCTAGCTTTAATAAAAGGTTGCTTACCTTGCTTGGCTTTGCCATGGTTGCCAGATCTTTTCCTTTCAGCCTTTTGTATTTCCTAAGGATTGTCGGGCACCTTGGTTTCCTCCAAAGGAGTTACAGAGACACTTCCCTTCACTTCAAAAAATAGTTGGGGTTGCAAATGCTTTCTTGAACACATGGCAAGAACACCATCCCAACCACCAATAACCTCTTCAAATTTAAACATAAATTACACAAACTAAATGAAAGGTAAGATATAAGAATAAAACCTTGGAACTTAATTGAATGTACCTTCACTTTATCATCATCATACAAAATCCAATTTTCTTTCGCACGGTTGTAAACAAAGCAGATGTAGTGCTCTAGGCCATAACAAACCTAAAAGGAAATTTGTTAATGAGATAAACTGTTCTTGTGTCATATTATTAATTTAGGCCAAAAATATAAATAGCGATGTCAAACTAGTAATAGTGCATTTGCTATGCTACAGGGAAAGAATGAGAATTGAGTATCAATCAAGCAAGAAGACATTCTTCAGTAAAATGGAAAGAGAAAAAAAAAATCAACTCTATCATTCTGCTAAACCAACATTTCACAAGAAGAAGAAGAAGACGCAGAAGAAAAAGAAGAAAAGTGACTTTAAATGAAGCCCATAAGAAATAGAACTTGGGAAATTTTGTTTACTAAATCCATCATGAAAAATGGAACTAAATGATAGAAGAGTATAAAGCGAAGGCAAGTTTACCATTGAAATAAGATAATGTGTGTTTCCTGGATCTAAACCCTCATAGATGACACCAATATCTATCTTGGTACTCAAAGCTCCCAATGTTGCAGATATTTTATGTGCGGGCTCTTCAAGACTCTCCCAACTAAGAATTGCAATTAACAAATCAAAAACTAGTAAACAAAGAACACAAAGCGTAATGAAATACTTTCAAACAACTTATAATTTACCTATTGTGAACATGTGGAGGAGTTAAAAGAATACAGTGAGGAATATTTCGTTTGCTACAGCTGCCACAACTATTCTGATGTTTTTCCCTAATATCGCGTTTCAAAAGCTCATTGGGATGATCATCCTGAGTTGGGAAGCAACACAACTTTAAAAAACATATCTAAAATGGCCTTTTCTTTTCTTTCGCTATAACAGGAAAAACTGACAATTTATCATAAAATGCTTCAGAAAAAACATGCCTTCAATTGTCTGATTGCAGACGCAATTGTCCATTTCCAAAGATAATTCATTTGTCGGGATTCAGCAGTACTACAAGTGTTACAGTTCAGTTTTTCAATTATGTTCATTACAAAAACTGTATGTGCTATAAAAGCATCACTATCACAATTTCGAGTCTGTGTAACTGCTTCCGGGTAATTTTAGTATCAGAACCAAAAGTAAATGACCAATGAAGAACATCCAAAATAACTTTAGAAGCATCATTCTTTTGTCCCTGTAAAATCAAGCAAATCAGCAACCGAAGTTGCATAGGAAACAGAAGTGACGTCTAAATTTATAACTTTGAAGAAGGGTGAAAATATGATGACAAGACCATCAAAATTGTCTACTCCCTGGAAATTACCATCTTGCCATTTGCTCTGAGCAATTCTTAAAGTGGTAGGAGAAACAGCATCATCTCCTTCCTTAGCTTCTCTTAGGGAAGTGAAAATACCATGTAATTCGCAAACAATACAGGGATCTTTGATATGAGCATGAGCAGGTGTTGATCTTCTCAAAAACTTGCCCCTAAATGTTTTTAAATGCCAGAGAGACTGCATATTGACAGAAAGGTTGATAAAATGAATTCATTATCATACTTTGGTTAAAGGGGATAGAAAATGAAATTTATACCGAGACCCCCAAAAAAGGAAAACTCTTTAAATAGAACACCAACTTGTACAATCACATTTATAAAGCAATTGTTTTCACCAATATTTCTCAGTCCTGGGCTTAAATCAGTGGAGCAAGCAACATCCATTTCTTCCACCTCCTCTGCTATGGATGCAACTGCATGCTTATTTTGCTTGGCTAGATTTGTATGCTTATCCTCTTCCGCAATCTGGCTTTGATACTCCAACTTCTCTTCGAGCTTTATTTCCTCCACATCATGCTCAATTTCATGCTTAAGTTCCTCTTCCTGTAGCCCCAATTCATCAGCTCTTGCAGCAATAACAATCATAGAACTAGGATAATCACC
Source organism: Camellia lanceoleosa (assembly GCA_025200525.1). NCBI lineage: Eukaryota > Viridiplantae > Streptophyta > Magnoliopsida > Ericales > Theaceae > Camellia > Camellia lanceoleosa. The sequence continues at coordinate 175,888,190 of CM045758.1, read as the reverse complement.
ATTGTAGCTAACAGGAAAGTGACTGGAGGAAGACAAAGATCACCCAGATTAAACTTAAAATGTGCATTAGAGCCGATAGTAGAAAAAGGCTGTGATCTTTTAATAATTTTCTACAGTGCTATCTGCGGCTAAGAGACAATTGAGGACTTACACTTGTTGTTCAGTTTCCTCTTGCAGCACATACAGGTCATCACCTTGAGTAACCTGCAATGCCATGAATATTAGACTGAACTTGTACAAAACATGTAAGACATACATGACAACAACCTCGATGGTAAAAAACACAACCAGAGTCTAAAGTTAAAAACCTTTGGATCCTTATTCTTTCTCTGATTTTTATTCTTTTTCTTGGACTCCAAATTTTTCTTCTTCTTGGCTTCCAGTTCAATCTCTGATAAAAGTGCTTCTCTTGCAGCATCTGCCTTCTTTTTTGTGTCTTTGTCGACCAAAACCTCAAATAGTTCCTGGAATAGAAAAATTCTGACTAATTTAAATTTAGATCCAAGAAAGTTGGATAACATTGCAGAGAATTATGCTGCATTAAAAAGTCAAACCCGCATGAATGACTTCAGAAGGGACAGAATGATGAACTGATAGTCATACGTAGATGCCTACATAACGTTAACAATCCTCATGACTGATGCTAGATGCTTGCTAGCACAGGAAATATATATATATATATAACAAAACTTTACTTGAGAAAAATCAAAGCTCAGGAATCATGCCTGAGAAATATGCAATATAAACAAGTTGACAAAGGAAAATATTATGAAAATAATATTCAATGACAAATATAAGTAATCAAAAAGAACAGTAATTAATCATCAAATTTTTTTAGAGATTTCATAAATGAGAAAAATAGAAAGGACGCATTTTGCTTCAAAATTATAAATTAAACATTATGGTCAACAAATTTAGTCTCATATCAAATTGTTGAAATCCACAGCCTCAGCTCTGTAAATTGTATTTTCATTATTAGAGACAAATGAGGTCAAGTATCATATTATGTACACAAAGAAACAAACCATACTTGCTGTTGTGAACTTTTCGAGAGAAACGAGCCCACGACCTAGTGGCCAGCATCTGTAACCGCCATCTTGAGGACCTGAAAAAAAGAATTGATATCAGATGCCAGAAAGCGAGGAAGGGAGAGGGTATAGAATTAACTTATTTATTTATTTTTAGATTGGAATAAAAGCAATTAATTCTCTTGATTGGAAAAAAATTCAAATAATTTCATCACCACCATATTATTTGATGCAAAAACATATAAATTACTTTGATGGAAAAATTCATCAATGTAGTTGTCAAATTTATCAAGTTGATGGAGAAATTCAACATTAGAGTAAAACATTTGAGAATCTTAAAAAGCACAAATTTTATGAGTTACTAAGAGACATTTCCAAGAAAAACTTTCCATCCACAAAAGCCATGGCCTAGAAAAAATTAAGTTTTGAAAATGGCATGCCTGGGGGGCAATTTTTCAAGCCATTAATTGAAAAAGAAGACCAACTTCTTTTGCCAAAAGGATATTGAGCATTTTAATGTTAATAATCCAATTAGAGGGTATGGATTTAAGTCAAATATGACAAAGACTATTGAACAACCATCACGAAATGATGGTGAAAATTCAATTGGAGGGCATGATTTTAAGCCAAACATGGCTAAATTTGATGAACCATCACAAAATGATGTTGAAAATCCAATTAGAGGGCCTAATTTTAAGCCAAACATTGCTAAATTTGATGAACCATCACAAAATGATAGTGAAAATCCAATTAGGGAGTATGATTTTAAGCCAAACATAGCTAAAAATTATGAACAACCCACATTTGACGAATTTGAACTTTTTGACATTGTTAATTTTGTTAAAAAAATTAATTTTCTAAAGTCAATTAACATTATGATTTCTGTTATCCAACAACCACAATGGCTTTGTAGTTCACATCAAAAATTAATTTTGATAAAGTTCTTTACAAAAAGAAATTCTAAATTTTATTTCTATTTCTTATATAAGAGTAATGGGGGAGTATTTCGATGTGGCCACAAAAAAAAAAAAAAACTATATATATGGCCAATCGATTATAATTTTCATAGTTTCTATTATATATTTATGTTCATACAACTCTTCAAGAATTTGAGTACTCTCATTTTTAAAGAGTCGAGGGCCATCGTTTGCACCAGAAATAATTTTTTTGTCGAATATGACTATGTTTAAACTTTTTATTATTATTGTTATTATTATTATGCAGGAAAATCTTGGAAATTAAGAGAAGTTAAGTCAAGTTTTGAAGGTTCAAGGGATGGAGGACAAATGACAATGTAAGAAGGTGGAAGTTATATGGATGGTTAGATGATGGTTAATAGAAGTTTTTTCCTACATTTCTTTGTACAAATTGCCAATGATGGCTCTATTGTAGAGGGCACCAACAAATCAATACATGACTTCATTTTTATTTCTTTTCTATATTGGGAGTAGATCTAATCTACATTGGAGTAGTTCAAACTTAGATAGGAGTAGTCTTAAAGTATTTTATTTGTAACTTGATTGTTTCTTCTTCTTCTTCTTCTTCTTCTTCTTCTTCTTCTTCTCTCTCTCTCTCTCTCTCTCTCTCTCTCTCTCTCTCTCTTTCTCTCTCTTGTTTGTTTTGTCATTATTTTTACTCCAAGGAAGCCTTGAAACTTTCAAGGCATAAAACCTCAACACAATTGCTTGATCATTATGTTGTTTGGTGAGATTTTGGTTAAGTCTCTATCGATCTAAGCCTAACAAAAATTCTACTAACAAATTTTGGCTTGCCCAGTGAAACATATTCCTAATTTGGAAGGATGACAAGAATTCGAATGCAAGATGAAGTACAAGAAGACCTGAAATACGACATGAAAAAATATTGTAGAATGCAGTCACATGATGTTTCTCTCTTTCTCTCTCTCTCTCTCTCTCTCTCTCTCTCTCTCTCTCTCTCTCTCTTGTTTGTTTTGTCATTATTTTTACTCCAAGGAAGTCCTTGAAACTTTCAAAGCATAAAACCTCAACACAATTGCTTGATCATTATGTTGTTTGGTGAGATTTTGGTTCAGTCTCTGTTGATCTAAGCCTAACAAAAATTCTACTAACAATTTTTGGCTTGTCCAGTGAAACATATTCCTAATTTGGAATGATGACAAGAATTCGAATACAAGATGAAGTACAAGAAGACCTGAAATATGACATGAAAAAATATTGTAGAATACAGTCACATGATGTTTCAGTAAGTGGATTTCCATGAAATGACGTATTGAGAAAAATAGATAAAATGGTTTAGTTTTGTGGAGATGAAATGTGTTGGCATGAGAATGAAAAATTATATTTATAATACTCACTTTTAACGACATGAAATGCACGCTGTGGTGATGGTTCTACAACGCGCGATGTAAAGTCGTATAATAACTGTAGCAATCCCGGTATCGATTCTTTTTTTTTCATGTATTTGCCACTTATTTGGCTGGTCTAGGGTCGAGGGCAACGCCGCCTTCAAGGAGTCCAGGCAATGCCTTGGCGGGTCGAGCGGAGAATGTTTGGTTTCAGAAGTTTGACCTGTCTGCTAAAGTACTAGGATAGTGTTTTTGACGCTCGAGCGAGGCTTTCCACGCTCGAGCGGACCACGTTATATCAGTTCGTGAATCTGATGTTTCAGATTATTTTTTTAGTCTTCTCTCTCTCTCTAAAACTCTCCAAAATTCCAGATCGGGAGTTTCTCTCTCTAGAAGTCATCTTCTCTGTTTGATATCTCCAAATCCATTGGGATTTAGACCTAAGTTCTTCACCAAAGTCGGTTATCTAGGCGAGGGTTACGTTGTGTGTGGTGGAGATCGAATTTCATCGTCGTTGAATTTGGGGTTTTCAACTCGTTTCTTCGTCAGACTTGAGGTAGGGATTTTCTTTGAGTTATATATATGTTTTTGCAAGATCTAGATGATTTTCGAAATCATCCTTTGATTAATTTTGAAAACTTGTTGTTGATTTAAGAAAAAGAGTGCTTTTCAAAGTGGGTTTACTAGAAATTTGGGGGTTTTTGGAACTATGTTGATGAAAGGGAGATGTTTTGGTGAGATCTTGTCAAATATTTGAAGATGGATGGTTTTGGTGAGAAACCTAGAAATTTGGAATTTTTAAAAGAGAAGTTAAAAATCCATAGATGATATTGCTATATTTATTTTAAATGCTAAAATAAATGATGTTTGGAAAATTTCTTGTTTATATTTTATAAATGTTAAATTTTGAAGAAGTATGAGAATTGTTACTCACTTTGGAAATTGTTATTTGAAAGTATTGATATAGTCTTGAAGTGACTAAGTTGTGGGAAATGTTTGAAAGGTGGGAAATATGCTATCCCTTGGATTAATTGAAATAAATGTATATTTATTCATCTTGTGAAATTGCATAGAAAGGAGAAATGGGAATTTTGATCACAATGGTAGTATTGTGTGGAAGAATTGGAAATGGAAGAATTGTTGCATTGTATTGTTATTGTTGCATTGTCATATCAAATCATTTGATTACATTGAACTTTGAAAGTTGATTTGAAAACTTGCATTGAGAAAGAATGTTGAGAAATGAGTTTTCATGAAATGGTTTTTTGGGTAAATACGGTCGTAAGTCTTGACAGGTAGTGTGGATTATGGGTGTCGAGCCTTCCAGCTTGTGACTGGTAAAAATGACGGAATGGGTGTCGAGCCTTCCAGCTTGTGACTGGTAAAAATGACAAAGAATGGGTGTCGAGCCCTCCAGATGATACTGGTAAAAATGACAAATTGGTAGTACTTGTGTAGTCTACTTACAAACACTGACCTAGGGATTACCAGAGTTGTATTTACCGCCCCTTGAACAAAATTGATAAATGTGGAACAATTGAAATTGCATGGCATCATTGAGCATGATGGTTTTTGAATAAATGAAGATGTGTTCTTATTTTTTTTCAAAAGAGCATGGCATGGCATGTGCATCCATTTTTTTTTTAGACTTGTATAAAATGTATATACTTTGTGAAGGATTTTCCTACTGGCCTTTATGCTCACCCTACGGGATTTTTGTGCAGGAAAGGATGTGGTAATCCTGCCTAACTGAAGGTGTGGAAGTGTGTGAAGAGAGCATAGTGTGCTCGTTTGCTGTGACTCTGATTGTAAGCCAAGGGCTTTATATGTGTGGGTTTGAATAACCGTTTTGTGTAACCAGGCTCAGGCCTTGGAACTTGTAAACCCTTAGGGGTATTTGTTGTTTAATTAATGTTGTTGGATTAATTGTATCATCGCATGAAGACTATTTATATCATGTAATGCAAGTATGAGGATTTGTTATCAGTTTTACTTTAAAGAGCCATGACTAGTGTATCACTATTTGGGCATGAAAATGGGGGCGTTACAATAACAAATCATGGAAAGTCATTCACTTCAATGGCATGTCACAGTACACCGTTAAAAAACCTTTAACAGTAAATTTTGTGCGTTGTGTTTTATGATTTCTACTACTACTATTGCACGCCGTTAATTCGTGGGACAAACCACAACACTCTTTGCTTGTTGAATATTTCATATAATGGACTTTTTTGCTGGCCGTAGAATATGTATATGTACTTTTTAATTTGGCAGGTTCTATTTGACCTGCTCTATATAATCTAAGAAAACATTATAAACAAGCTTCACAAAGCATCAATCAACCACCAAAATATTGTTTTAAAATATCAAAAACAAATTATATCCAATCATGAACATCCAACAATTGTTTATACATTCCAAACATCCAAAAAACTATGTTTGTGAAGCTTCAAAAACTATCCTCAAGTTCAAAACCATCCAAAAAGTTCTAAACAACCCAAAAACTATATTCTTATCTAGGTTTTTAAACAAATCCAAAACTATCCAAAGATTATAGAAATCCATTCATCAAAGTCATATCCAAAACTATCCATACCTGTGCAACGACTTTCGATGTGGTAATGCTCCACATCCAATAGTTGTGCTATCACCATTGCTATCACCGCTTTTTGCTTCCTAGACAAACAAGGAAGTGAAATGAGCATAGAGTTTTTAATTCTTCATAAAACTACTGGTAAAACTTTCCAAAACTTTGAACAAGTAACAATGAGGCTATGGATTTAGAAAAATTCCGTTTCAGAATTTTTAGATCATTTTCCACTATACTTCACTTAAAAAGTAACTAAAATTCATCTGCCTGGTAGAAGATTATTTTGAAACATTGTTTCTTGATAGAACTCTTCAGAAATGTGTGTAGTAAAAATTTGGAAATTGATCCAAAAGAGGGAAAGAGATGAATAACCAGAGCCTAAAGGTGGTCCCAATAATATTTTGAATTGGACCTTGACCTTAGTTGCACGAAGCAGGAGCGGGAACGGGAGCGGGGGCGGGAGCGGGGGAACGTGACCACTTAGAGGAGTCATAAATTAAGAGCGCTTATATATTATAAATAAAAAATTATAATAAATAAGAAATAATAAATTATGTTAAAATAAATAAAAATAAAAATTAGATAATTTATTTTATAATTTTTTTATTATATATGGTATAATTAGATTTCTTTTAAATAATTGGATGATTTATTTTATTTATTATATGTTAAAAATTTAAGAAATAATAATTTACAAAAATTATTATTATATATCATATTTTAAGAAATATGGTAAAAATTATCATTTATTATATATATTAATATATGATAAATTATATTTATTATATATATTATATATATGATAAATTATATATATGGTAAAAATTATAATTTATAAATTTTATTACATATATAATATATGATAAATTATATTTATTATATATATTATATATATGATAAATTATATATTATATGTTATATATATAGTGGTATTTTGGGAAGATGGTAAATATAGCGACCCCGGTCTTTTCCTTTTGGTTGTTGTATCCGGACTTATGTTCCGTAGATCCCGTGATTATTAAATTGTTGTAGTCGTCCTTTAATTTCTTATTTTTGAGTTATAGGATGTGTTGGGCAGGTTTGTTACAGTTGGTTGGGTTTGGAAACCAAGTGTTGCTGTCCAGATTTTTGGGCCTTCGCTCGAGCAAGGAGTTGGTCGCTCGAGCGAGCTTTTGTTTTTGGTCCTTCGCTCGAGCCAGGACTTGGTCGCTCGAGCGAGAGTGGAGTTTTGTTTCTGGTGGCTCGAGCCAGGGTTTCCTCGCTCGAGCGAGCAATTGCATCTACTATAGACCTGAGAGCAGTGTTTCTTCGCTCGAGCGAGCGAGGTGTATGTTTTCGAGTTCTTCGCCGGCGAGCATTTAAATCGCCGAGCGAGCTTCTGGTTGCAAGCATCGAGTTTTTGGCTCGAGCGAGACTTTCTTCGCTCGAGCGAGGCTTTCTTGTGTCTGGTCACTCAAGCGACCAATCCTTCGCTCGAGCGAGCCTGTCAGGTTTAAATAGGCAGCAGCGGGGAAATTTCAGTTTTTTAACATTCTTTTTTATTCCAAAACCCTAGGTCCGACTTCTCTCTCCCTCCACTCACCTTCTCTCTTAGGTATCATCTAGTTTTAGGGTGTTTCTACCCTAGGCCCTTTACTAAAAAGATAGAGTGAGTCGAGAGCTTCATTTTAATCTGAACGTTAAGCGGTTTGGAGCACTTTGGGTTTTGGGTCGTCATCTCCATCTTCTCCGTTCGGGTTATTTACTTCGAGCTAGGGACTTCCTACTACATATTATAGGTTTTGTTATGAGTTTTGGTATTTTGATATGTTGGGGGTTGTTTGGTAATTTTGGAAAAAACCCTAGTTGTTATAATAAATTAATTTGTATAATTAATTTAAGGAAAATTGGGGAATTTAGTTGAATTCATGGAATTGAAGAATTTATTGATTAAATGGTGTAGTTGATTAGTTTAACCACTCACCTATGAAAATGTTGGAATTATTGTCACGACCCAAACCCGGCCCTATGGGTTTAGCATCAGAATCGCGATGAATCCGAGATTAGAAGGCTTGAATAGTAATACAATTAAGCAGTCTGAGAACTGGCGGAGCCAATACAGTAAATAAATAATGTCCAATGAGTCGTGATACCAGATGCCAAAAAGATTTTTCATGCATTCACATATCCCAAACAGTACAGTCTATACAATATTTACAGTCAAACAGTGTAGGGACTTAATCCCTTGACAACAGTACAGTGAGCATTCAATTTATACAAAACAGTGAGACAGTACAGGAGGGGGGGGACGCTAAGACACCCCTAAGCCCTGGCATGAAAGTTTTGGAACCTCACAGTGAGGCACATAGGCTGGCTTGACAAAACTGGAATAACCCCGACGCATCTAGCTTTGGTCTGGTGCCTGCACACCTACATATATATATGAGCAGTGAGCTAAAGCCTAGTGAATAACATAATGTATAAAGAGGTTAAGAATGTAATGTCCTTACAGTAATGAAAACAGTTCATTAAACAGTATTTTAGTCTTTCAGTATTTCAGTCAATCAGTCATATGTGGTACATCCATTAACCTATAAACAGTAGGCCCAAAAGGACCGAGTCTTAACAGACCCAACAGTAATGATGGCCATCGATCAGTAAACAGTATGGTTCCACAAGGAAACCGACAGAGCTCAGAATGATACGATCAATGCTAAGGATGCCTGTCTGATTCGAATCTGTGACATACATTCATTCAATAAACAATATCAGTTCAATAAACAGTTCAGTTCCGTATTCAAAAGATAAACATTTTGAACATATCTTTACACAATTGTTACTCACAGTGTTCTGGGCTATCAATAGCTAGAGCGTCTCCTCGGAATGCCAACCCTATACAGTCAACTGATTGAACACACTCTAAGTTTAACAGTTGGGGAAGTATAATAATTAACTCCCTAGTATGCCTCGGTGTGTTCTACAGCTATAGCCTCATTAAGATGTCTTAAACTAGGCCTAAGAATGCCTAGGATGGAATGAGGATGCGAAAATACACTTAGAAAACAATTCCAGAATTTTCAGTGAAACAAGGCCTCCGCTCGAGCGCAGGTTTCCCCGCTCGAGCGTACAAGCAAACAAAGGTCCCCGCTCGAGCGTATATTACTCCGCTCGAGCGGACTGATGAATGGTGCAAGATGCTAGATCCTCGATTTCTCCGCTCGAGCGCTACCTCTTCCGCTCGAGCGGACTGAGTACTGCAGTGAGAAAATACTAGGAGCTTGATTTCTACGCTCGAGCGCTACTTCTTCCGCTCGAGCGGAAGCTCAAATTCTGGAAACTGCAGATTGCACATTCAAGCTAAAAACCAAGTTTTGATGCTCCAAACTCGATCCTCTTGGGCCCATTTTCTAGAAAACATTTGTAAACTCATAGAACAACACGTTTCAAGGAGCAATTTGAGAAATCAAGGCCCAAGGGTGTTCCAATTAAACTCATTTTCAAACCCATTTTCAAGAACATGCATAAACAACCTTCAAACATGACATGCATGCAATCAAATCAATTTAAAGCTCCAATGTGATGCTCTAATGAGCTCAATACTTTGAAAAACAAGACGAGAACATAAGTTTAAACATGATCATGAACATGCATGTCCAATTCCAACATGAATTCACTCCAAAATCAACAATACCAACATGCATGCAAGAATTATGCTCTATTTCAACATGTTAGAACTTAAAACATGGCTTAGCCCCACAATTTGCCATGGAACATGCAAGATTTAGCTCAATGACACAATTAGGAGGATGAATAATCTACCTTAGCCTTGTAGTTTAAGCCTAGAAGCTCAATTATGCAAATACACCTCAATTTACTTCAAGTCTTCAAGCAACCACAAGATGGATTCAACTCCCTCAATTTCCCTCTCTCTAAAATCGGTGGAACTCTCAGTTCTTGGCTGAGGAAATGTTTTCTCTAAGTGCATAAGGTGTATAAGGCTCAATATAATTGAATAAACAAAGCTCCACTCACCATGGCAATTTGGTAAATAAACTAACACTTGCACTTAGCTCAATTTTAATCTAGTTTAATCAATTTAATCATACCTAATCACATTTTAGTTAAACATACCATTAAATCATGAAAGCTCTACTGATTCTAAAACACTAAACGGTTTCTAATTCGGCCGCCGATAGGCCTTCAATTAGCAGTCTAAACACATAAGCTCAAACAGATAATCAATCAATCAAACATATAGAAATGCAATATAATAGATAAACTTATTCAATTTCCATTTCGATTTCAATCAGTCCATTCAGTACTTCAGTTAATTCGATTATCAGTCATTATCAGTTCAGTTTAGCAGTAATCAGTATGTAATTCAGTGGCTAATCGGTAATCAAAACGAGGGTTGTTACAATTATATTAGTTGATACACTTATTCTGTTTAGAAATAACTGTTTTGGGCTATTGGTGGAGGATAGTCATGATTGTTGTAGACATTGCATGTGGATTAGGGAAAACTGAAACTAATCACATTGGTTGAGTCATTGATTTTGACTGTTGAATTAATACAAAAACTACGTGTATTGATTGTGTGTTGTATATGACAAGTGTTTAATACATTGTATATGCATTTTGTTTGGGAGGAGATAGGGGATGTACTCCACGGTTTAGGGGAAGATAGGGGATGTACCTCTAAATCGGATTTTGTTTGGGAGGAGATAGGGGATGGACTCCATTAGCACCACCATTATGTGTGCTTATTGATATTGGAAGTGTTTTTACATGATGTTGATACAGCACTAAAATGTGTATCAATCGGGAAGTATGGAAGTGTTTTGATATGAGCCTTATTCTCATTTGTTTTGTTGATATTGGAAGAAATGTTAATGTGATATTTAGTTCATTGTTATAGTTTGGCCAGGTTCTGAGCCATATTGATACAGATGGAAAGTTGAATGAATAATGGAAAGTGAAACGTGTCATAGACATTAATGTCATGAAAATGTATGTTGGTGATGTGAATAGTTGTGTTAACCACCTATTGAATGCTAATGCTTTATTCAATGCTTATATTTGGTTTAGTATGTTTCTACTGGGCTGTGGCTCATCCTATACGGGAACATCATTTTCAGGTCCAGGTGATATGCTACCTCCAAGGACTTAGCTTGGAAGGATTTGGACTTTGAAGACTTGTCTTTAGTTATTTATTTTTATTTGAGATTACATGTAAACATTCAAGCCAAGGGCTTAATTTGTAATTGAGTTAGTACTCATTCTTTTGTGTCCAAGTGTTGGTTTGGAAAGATGTAAGCTCTTAGGGCATTTACTTTTGATGTTACATGTGATGTCTTTCAATAAAAGTACTCTGATGGATGATTTAACGATTTGTTTTATTTTATTAATGCATGTTAATGTTATATATTATGGGTTTATTTTGAAGGCGTTACAGTAAAAATCAGCTTTTTTAGTTTTAACCAAGCTTTTTGGGAGTGATTTGGAAATTTGGTAAAAAGTTGGTTTTTTTTTTTTTGGATTAATATTTATTTATAGTGTCACATCACAATAAAATGACTAAAATAACCTCACCCAACTTAAAAAAATTACATTTTTACCAAACCCACAAGATGTAAATATTAGGGGTACTTTCGTAATTTTTCAACCAACTTTTGCCACTTCCAAATGAGAAAAAAAACGCAGCTTGGCGTTTTAAACCAAACCTCAAATGCGGCATTTTGCTGAGCTCCCAAAAGAGCCCATAATATATATGATCAAACATTAAACATGGAGACGAAGAGAGTGAAGAGAACGGCGAGAGAGAGTGAAGAGAACGAGGCAAGCGGAACCACGAAGAGGAGAAAGCAGATAACAGAGACGAAGCAAAGAACGACGAACAAAGATGAAGAGGGAGAGAAGCAGAGACGAAGACGATCGAGAGAGTGACAAAGATCGAAGCCCTCAGAGACGAAGACGATCGATCAGGTTAGGGTCTCTCTCTCTCTTTCTCTCTCTCTCTCTCTCTCTCCTTTACGATCCCATCTCGGACTGAATCGCGTTTCTCTCTCCATAGAAACGCGATTCTTACACGTTTCTTTCGCAGAATCACGGAATCGCGATTCTTACTCAGAATCGCAACCTAGTTGCGCGATTCCTGTAACTAAGACCTTGACCTTCTCTAGATTTGAATTTAATACAAGGGTCATCTAATAATAGCTTGGATGCAAAGTTGGGGGTCCCAGTTTCAATTTTATTACAAATAGCACATCTTTACTTTATTAAAACTATCATTTTTTATTATTATTTAAAACTCATGTTTTATGTTTGGATTAGAATTTTATATCTATAAGAACAAAGAGAAACTCTAGCATACCTTAATTAGATCTAAGCAAGATCTCACATCAGACAGATGAACAATGTGAAGATGAGCTCCTTCAGCAGGGCCACCAGCCCTTGCATCGTTTGCTATTGTTAAGAGCTCTCTATTAGCTGCCTCTTCCTTAGTCATCATAGTAAAAATGAGCGGAAGGAGAACATTATCCATCCATTTAAGATGAAATTAACATAAATCAAGCAAATCATAGTATGTAAATACATTCATCCTAAAATTCACATGAGGCATTCTTTTCATACTTTGAAGGTAGAAGTAGATAAACGCAAATATGACTCTGAAAACTAGCAACCTTTAAAATAATGTATTTATGTACTATGATTTGCTTGATTTATGTTAATTTCATAAATAAATAAATAAAACATAATTTGGGTGCTTAGTAGAACGTAGAGAAATCAACTTACTTTTCAGGAAAGGAACTTGAGCAATATTTTAAAACGAAGCAAGCCTAGTCTTGAGATATGTTGAATAGGATCGAGGGTCATCTGCAATATCTTCAAGTTCTTGTTGAATCTCTGCATGTACAAGTAAAAGTCTTCTATACTTTGCCAGTATGGACAATCCTTCCTATAGGTGAATAAGAAGATCAACTTCATTAGAAAATTATTCATTTAGTGTGGGGTTGGGGGGGGTGGCAACTGTTAAAATGGTGCACAATGAGAGGAGACATGAGTGTGCATCAAATTTTTTTTTTTTTTAAATGTATATTGCACTGTACATTAAAAAAAATAAAAAAAATAATCTGTGAACTTGTGGATAAATTTGGAAATACATCAGTAAACATCAAAGATGTGGCAGCAAATAACATTGCCATTTATTTCATATGAAAAACAATTAATCATTGTAATATGTGGTCTAAATATCACCAACCGCACCTAGGGCCGGCCCTGCCTTAAGGCAGGTAAGGCTTGGGCCTTAGGCCCCAAATTTTGGCCCAAAAATAGGGCCCCAAAATTAAAAAAATTGTTATAGGCCCAATTTTTTTTTTTTTGGTTTTAAGATTAATTTAAAGGGCCCCAAATATTTTATTAGGCCCATGTATAATTTAGCCCATACTTATTTATAAATATGTTTGGCCCATATTTATTAAAATGAAAATATATTATAAAAAAAAAAAAAAAAACTGAAAATATGTTTGGGCTCAACCCAAAGAGTGCAAACAACTTTGGAGGCTTTAAGGGGCCCCAAAATAAAAATGTATTTAAAGGGGCCCAACCCAACCCAAACCATACATACAAATGTGATATACAATAGCATAGCAGTGAATCAGTGATGAAAAACGAAGTGCTTGTGCTTCGGTTTTCCTTCTCTGTTTAGCGAAATGAAGTGATTCACTCTCCCTCTTGAAGGCAAGCAGACGAAATGATAGCATAGCATGACAGACTCACTCTCCCTCTTTCACACATTCCTCCTCCGGCTATTCACTCTCTGTCACACACTCTCTCACTCTCATGTAAGTCCTCTCTTTCACTATTAGATTTTATTAAATAAAGTTGCCCTAATTTTTTTTTTATATATTCTTTCTCTATCAATTAGTAGAATAATAAATTTGCCATAAATTTTTTTATTACCTATCCATTAGATTTTAGTGGAATAAATAATTTAGCCCTAATTTTTTTTACCTAGGTATTTATCAGTTTTAATTGAATAATTTGTTTGCCCTAATTTTGTTTCATTAAATTATTTTTTTATAATTTATTTGCTATCAGATCAGTGGATTGTGATTTGTGGATTGAAGTGTTTGTGATTTGTGGATTGATTTGCAGTGTTTGTGATTTGTGGATTGAAGTGTTTGTGATTTGTCACGCCCCGAACCCGCCCCTAAAAGTTCGGGCATGACCCGACCAGAAAACGGACATATAACCTGGTATATACATCATATGGGGCCTACTCGGAAGCACAAATGTGATAGAAAAAAAAATAATAATAAATTCCATTGAGCTTTTACTATCATGCCAGGATCATAACATCAAAAATGAAATCATGAAGTACCAACATACCCTTGGGCACCAGCTATAGACATACATATATACAGGCCCAGCCCTAAGCTTGGGCACATAACAAATACATCAAAGTTATCTACATTCAATCTCAAACAGAAAATTTAGTTATAAGCCAACACTTGGCAAAACTCCACAAAACATGAGTGGCTTCAGCTAGTGCCTGTACACTTAGAGGTTGACAAGAGAACCCAGTGTCATAGACTAGGACTGACCACCTGGTTGGTTACCTACAGAAACAGACATAACATAAGGTGAGTCAAACTCAGTGAGTAGTATATTACATAAAGCAAATCATGCTTAACTTGAAACATAATACGTATCAATGCATATAAGAATGCAAACTTCATATAGTTAGTCTGAATCTGTGCTACGTACATAATGGCCTCAGGCCCAATCCTGCAATATAAACGTCATAAACATAATGGCTATAAGCCCTACTTCTGCAACCTAAACATCATAATCATAATGGCCATAACTCTTTAATCTTGCAACGTAAACATTATAAACATAATGGCCATAAGCCCTTAAAACGTAGTGGCACGACGGCCCTTGAAACATATGGCACTAAGGCCCTTGAAAGTTGGCATATAGCCCTTGAAAACATGTGGCATAAAACCTTTGAAAACATATCTGAACATACTTGAACTTGTAACACATTTTGAACTTGTGACATATTTGAACCTCGGTATTATTACCCCCGGGTACGGGCCATAAGCCTCATAACTTGCACATATGTAAGGACTCAAGAGGTGGCTCGTACGGATTCTAGAGGTAACTTGCACAGCAGCACTTAGTTCCGTACAGCACTTTGTTCCATACTAAAAATCATCTTAAGGACCGATCAACTCACATCATGTTATCTAAATAGAAACACATTCATATATATTCTTAATTATGCTTGATCATAACCCACCCGTACAAGACCGTCGATGGTAAAACATAATCCACCCGTTCATAGACCGTCGGTGGTAAAACATAATCCACCCGTTCATAGACCGTCGGTGGTAAAACATAATCCACCCGTTCATAGACCGTCGGTGGTAAAACATAATTATCATAATATAATCCACCCGTTCATAGACCGTCGGTGGTAAAACATAACCATCATAACATAATCCACCCGTTCATAGACCGTCAGTGGTACCATCCGTACAAGACCGTCGATGGTAAAAGATATCTTGTAACATACTTAAACCACGGTATTATTACCCCCGGGCAAGGGCCATGTGCTAAGGATATACATAGATGATCATTTCTTACTTCGAACATAACATATCATAACTAGAGCATTTCTTGATTATTTAGACTGGTTAACCTTTAGCTCTTACATACATCGGCAGTAAACTTGTTTCAGAGTCTTACAGAATTCCAGAATCATAGGAAGGTTGTTTCATTCTTTCTTTTACTCGTTACCTTCCTTGACTCATTTACACGTCATATAACATTTATTTTTCTTGAATCATTTACATAAGTAACGGAATTAACCGAATACTGATTTCATAAAATAGACTAGTTTCAGAAACTTACAAAGTTCCATAGTCATATGATCGTGTTGTCATTCTTTTCATCATCTCATTCATTTATATTTGCCGTATCATTAGCATAGATGTTTAATTAACATGTGATAACAGGATGCTAAAGGCATTCATTATTTGTAGTAAAGAGTACTACTACTCACAGTGCCGTGATAACGTGCTAGTCCCTCCCTGAGTGTGTCCTGCACACAATGATAACTTGTAAATTAGTTCTCTTTCCTCTTAAATCATTGAAAGCCAATCCTTGTGTCATTACACTTCACATGAATTATAACCATCTTAAAGTCATCAGAAAATTATTCTAAAAATACCAGAGGACTAAGCATTCAAAACTGAACAAACAATAATTTTGCGTCCCCGCCGCGCCACTTTGGCCGCTCGAGCGGACTGCACAAATTACAAAACTGCTGGAAGGTCGTTTTTCCCGCTCGAGCGGGACTTCCGCCGCTCGAGCGGACCAAGCAAAGTCCTGAAATTCTGAATTTCCAATTTGATACCCAACTCTACTTTCATGCCATTCCCATGCAACCCAAGGTAAAATTAAGACAATATATCACATTTTAACCTAACATCACCATAGCATGGATTCTACCTTGAGCATAATAAATTAAACAATATTAGAAGCTTCAACAAGCCACTTCTCTCTCAAATTCCATTCTTGAATTTAAGTCTTTCATGTTCTTGAAACATAACACATAGATATAACATAGTTCCATGATACATAACCAAAGAGTGAAGTATAATTGCATACAACACTACATATAATCAAAATAATTAATTAATGAGAACTCTAATAAATCAAGCATGAATCAACCATGAATCATTCATAATAAAGTTCATTCGCAACTTTTAAATATAATCCAATTTTCCCATGATTCTACATCTAGGATTCATAATTCATCAATTTAACTTCCAACTTCACATCCAAACCTTCAATCTTACTCTTGCAAACAACTTAATTCAAAACAACTCTACATGTAATATCGTTCTATCAACATTTCAATCATCAATTTCATACTTAAAACAACCATAACCTTCCAAATCCCCATTGTTCAAACCCTTAATTCCCAAAATCCATAATTTCTTCTATACATCTCAAATAAGTGAAATTGCACAATTAAACAATGGAAACAACTCAAATCTATCTATGGATGAAAATATTAAAGAGTATACAAACCCTTACCCCAAAATCAAGAAAAGGGTGAGCTTGAAAAGAAGCCTCCACAAATCCAAGTTTTAATCGGGTAAAAACATTGATCCTCCCTTATTCTCCTCATTGATGCTAAAACCATGGTGAATCGTGATCAAAGTCAAGGGATTCAAGGGTTTGGGGCTAGGGTTTCGGTCTTAGAGGAAGAGGAAAGAAGAGGGAAAAGAAAATATCAAGAAGTGATCCAAAATCACGATTTTAAAGCTGCTGTCCTGAAACCCCGCTCGAGCGGACCTATTCCCGCTCGAGCGGACTGTTCACAAAGATGATTCCAAAACTTCAAACAGGTGTAACTCTCCCATCCGGACTCCGTTTTAGGTCGTTCTTGTGTCCAAATTGAAGCCCCGGAAATAAGCTTTCCAATGGTTCTAACCTCACATTCAAATTCAACGTGTGGAAAAAGAAAAGGGCAAATGAGTGACAGCTGATCGTAAAATAACTATCCGGATTATATTCCTTGGTCCAATCTTACTTTACCATCATATCACCACTTCACTCAATACTCCAAAATAGATAAAACATTCTCAATTCCAATAGATATAGGTGAATTAAAACACATTAACCCCTAATTAAATAAGGATGGTTCTTGGGGTCATTACATGATTATAGCCATGTTTCCTAGGAAGTATAGTTCTGGAAATGAAAAGAGAAAGAAGAGGATGAAAGTAGAACAATTAATTCAATCTCAATCGGGAGCACTTGATAAATATTTTGGTACCAAGAAACAAGTAGATATTTTGGGTTCAAATGACAATGATGATGAAGATTTGGTAATTGAAGAGCCTACTCATTGTGTGAGTAATAATGAGAATGGTGATTTGGTGATTGAACAACCTAGTGAACATGAGAATGAGAATGATAATGAGAATGAGAATGAGAATGAGAATGAAGATTTGGGGAATGTAGAATCTAATGAAAGTGAAGATGTCAATGTTGAATGTGGACCTCTAAACATTTATGACCCTAGTAATTGGGACAAGATTGATCAAAATTTAAGGGATTTACTAGTTGAAAGAGGTCCCATAAGAGGTAATGGTGTGAATTTTCCCTTAGATGACAAAGATAGGCATTTTTCTTCTACATTTTACATGCGACAGTTACAAAATGGAGAGAAGCAGGATAGGAAGTGGCTAGTATATTCAGATGCTTCAGACAAAGTGTTTTGCTTTTGTTGCAAGTTGTTTAAGCAAGATGGGAACAATGTTCTTTTGGCTACTGATGGATTGAAAGATTGGAAGAATATGGGCAACAGGCTTAGAAGTCATGAAACTAGTAATGAGAACTTTATTTGCATGAGCAAATGGGTTGAATTGGAAAGTAGATTGAAGAAGAATGAAACAATTGATAGAAGTGTTCAAGAACAAATCAACAAAGAGAGGGAACACTGGAGACAAGTGTTACTAAGGATAATTTCTATTGTGATCACTCTTGCTAAAAATAATTTAGCTTTTCGTGGAGATAATGAGAAGATTTATCAAGAAAGAAATGGAATCTTTTTAAGCTTAATTGAAATGCTTGCTAAATTTGATCCAGTAATGCAAGAGCACATTCAACGTATTCAAAGGAGTGAAATTCATTACCATTATCTTGGCCACAAAATCCAAAATGAATTGATACAGATGTTAGCGAGTGAGATCAAGAGTACGATTGTGGCAAGAATCAAAGAAGCGAAATATTTTTCAATTATTCTTGATTGTACTCCAGATGTTAGTCATGAAGAACAAATGTCTCTTGTGATAAGATGTGTAGATGTTTCAACTAGTCCGGTAAAGATAGAAGAATTCTTTTTAGAATTTTTGAAAGTGGATGATACATCGGGGTTGGGACTTTTTAATGTACTTAAAGAGGCATTGCACACACTCCAGCTTGATATTGGTGATATAAGAGGGCAAGGATATGATAATGGCTCTAATATGAAAGGGAGACACAAAGGTGTACAAAAAAGAGTACTTGAAATAAATCCAAGAGCATTCTACACGCCATGTGGGTGTCATAGTCTTAATCTTGCCCTTTGTGATATGGCTACCTCTTGTTCCAAAGCTATCTATTTCTTTAGAGTGGTACAACGCATATATGTGTTGTTTTCATCTTCTACAAAGAGGTGGAAAATTTTCAAAGACAATGTGGAAGGTCTCACACTTAAGCCATTATCACAAACTCGTTGGGAAAGTCGCATTGAAAGTGTTAAAGCTATACGGTACCAAGCTCCACAAATTAGAGATGCTTTAATTCAGTTGGAAAAAGAAGCTGATGATCCCAATACAAAGTGTGAAGCTGAATCCTTAGTTACATCTGAAATTGAGAACTTTGAGTTTTTGCTTGGCATGATTATTTGGCATACCGTTGTTTGTCGTTAATTACATTAGCAAGACATTTCAAGCTGAAGACATGCATATTGATGTTGCTATACATCAATTAAAAGGACTCATTACATTTCTTGAGAAGTATAGAGAAACTGGATTTTTGGAGGCCATGATTGAAGCTAAAGAAGTTGCAATTGAAATAGAGATTGAGCCTACATTTCGTGAAAGGCGAGTCATTCGTAGAAAGAAACATTTTGATGAGAATGTTAGTGAAGAGGTTGCACAATCAGCTGAAGAATCCTTTAGAGTTAATTATTTCATATATATAATAGATCAAGCTCTTTCTTCACTTAAGGGTAGATTTGAACAATTTCAAATATATGATGAAACTTTTGGATTTTTGTTTGATTTGAAGAAGTTAAATTCTACCAATGATGAGTTCTTGAAGACTTATTGTGCTAATCTTGAAGACTTTTTCAAACATGATGGGCTTATGGATATTGATGGGAGAGATTTATTTTCTGAGTTGAAAGTCTTCAAAGAAATTTTGCCAAAAGAAATCAGTAGGCCAATTGAGGTGATGAATTATTTGAAATTGATGGATGGTTGTTTTCCAAATGCCTGGATTGCGTATAGAATATTATTGACTATTCCAGTTACCGTTGTCTCTGGAGAAACAAGTTTTTCAAAGTTAAAATTGATCAAATCCTACCTTCGATCAACAATGTCACAAGAAAGATTGAATAGATTAGCTATATTGTCTATTAAAAAGGATTTAGTAGATAAATTAGATTATACAAACTTAATTAGTGATTTTGCAGCTAAAAATGCAAGAAGAGTAGTATTTAAGTGATCGTTGGATTAATTGTAAGCTGGATATTGCTAAACTATAAAGCAACAAAACCAGTTTTTAATGTTTTTGAGTCATTGTACTGATTTCTTCCTATCTTAATATATGAAAGTAAATTTTAGTTTATAATTTTAATGATTATATGTTCAAGTATACTTAAATAAAAAATTTGTGGATACTTATCATTTTATACATAAATTTTTTATTAAAAAAAAATATATTAGAGGGGCCCATTTCAGCATACTTAGGCCCCACAAATCTCAAGGCCGGCCCTGACCGCACCTTAATATGGTCAGCATTTGTCATGGGAAAGTCATTGATCCCCAAAGGACACATAAAGGACTACAACAAAGAGCAAAAAATGTCAGATTTAATACATGATTCTCCAACAACTGGAAGAATGGGAAAGAATAACACATGCACACAAACTATTAAAGCGAATTGGCAATCAAGCCAAGAAAAAAAAAAAAAAAAAGACATCCCAGGTATTGAGCAACATTGTAGCAACAAGTAGTACATTAAATGAAAGGGAAAGAAAAAGAATACGGATAATTCCCTACCTTTAAACCAAGAACACCGGTGTTGATCGTACTAAAAGAGCTAGCACTACAAATAATTGGCAAAGAGTAAGAAGAGAAGTATTTAAATGTTCTTTTATATGAGAAGTTATGCGTGAGCTATCAACTCGATCCACTCAAATAATTGGCAGAATAGTACAATGATTAATTTGACTAAATACCTTAGTTGCAGGAATCGCGCAACTAGGTTGCGATTCTGAGTAAAATCGCGATTCCGTGATTCCGCGAAAGAAACGTGTAAGAATCGCGTTTCTGTAGAGAGAGAAACGCGATGCAGTCCGAAATGGGATCGTAAAGGAGAGAGAGAGAGAGAGAGAGAAAGAGAGAGAGAGAGAGAGAGAGAGAGAAACCCTAACCTGATCGATCGTCTTCATCTCTGAGGGCTTCGATCTTCGTCACTCTCTCGATCGTCTTCGTCTCTGCTTCTCTCCCTCTTCATCTCTGTTCGTCGTTCTCTGCTTTGTCTCTGTTCTCTACTTCTCTCCCTCTTCGTGTCTGCTTCGTCGTTCTCTTCACTCTCTCTCTCTTCGTCTCCATGTTTAATGTTTGATCATATATATTATGGGCTCTTTTGGGAGCTCAGCAAAACGCCGCGTTTGAGGTTTGGTTTAAAACGCCAAGCTGTGTTTTTTTTCTCATTTGGAAGTGGCAAAAGTTGGTTGAAAAATTACGAAAGTACCCCTAATATTTACATCTTCTGGGTTTGGTAAAAATGTAATTTTTTAAAGTTGGGTGAGGCTATTTTAGTCATTTTATTATGATGTAACACTACAAATAAATATTAATCCAAAAAAAAAACCAACTTTTTACCAACTTTCCAAATCACTCCCAAAAAGCTTGGTTAAAAGTAAAAAAAACTAATTTTTACCATCTTCCCAAAATACCACTATATATATAACATATAATATATAATTTATCATATATATAATATATATAATAAATATAATTTATCATATATTAATATATATAATAAATGATAATTTTTACCATATTTCTTAAAATATGATATATAATAATAATTTTTATAAATTATTATTTCTTAACTTTTTAACATATAATAAATAAAATAAATCATCCAATTATTTAAAAGAAATCTAATTAAACCATATATAATAAAAAAAAATTATAAAATAAATTATCTAATTTTTCTTTTTATTTATTTTAACATAATTTATTATAATTTTTTATTTATAATATATAAGTGCTCCTAATTTACGACTCCTCTCAGGGCCGGCCCTGAGGGAAGGCCCAAGAGGCCTGCGCCTTGGGCCCCTGATTTGGGCTAAAAATAGGGCCCCAAAATTTGATTTTTTTTTTTAGATATAAAAAAAATCCAAATGTTATAAGCCCAATTAAATATAGGTCCAAAAAAAACTTGGGCCCAATAAATGTTATAAGCCCAATTAAATATAGGTCCAAAAATATTATAAGCCCAATTAAATATAAGTCCAAATGTTATAAGCCCAATTTTAAATATCAGTTGGCTATTAATAAACATGGGCCTAATTTGTTGCCCTAATTTTCCCCTAATTTTCCTTTTAATTCGTGTACAGAATCAGCACAAGCGAGGAGTGGGAGGCTCTTCAGAAAACTGGAACTACTTTGGGCGGTGAACTGAACTTGACAAAAACCGATGGGTTTATCGATCTCAGCAACCTCCATCAGGTTTGTTTTTTCTAACTTTTTCCATAACCATTTTTGTTTCCATCTCATACAATCCAAAAATTTCATGTTATTGGAATAGCTGAGCTAACTGATTTCTGTTTTTTCATCTTGTTGTTTCCTCGGGATTTTAGGGTTTGGGTACATTTTCATCTTGTTTGCTTCCTCGGGATTTTAGGGTTTGTTTTCTATCATTTGAAGTTGATTAATTGGCATTCATCTAATTAGTTTGGTTTTGTTCGGTTCTCTCAATTCACAATTCTGTATTGTATTTCATGGTTCTGTACGTAATTAGGATTCCAATTGGTAATTGAACCACATTTTTTTATTTATATACCTATTTGTATGTTGGTAATAATTTTATAGGATAGGTGTGCATTGCAGGTTCTATAATTTTTGTTGTATTCTAATTCTGAAAATATATTATTTGCAGAGATCAGTGATTGTGAATTTGTGTGGATTTGTGATTATATAGAGTAGTCATCATGCCTCCTAGGAAGTATATTTCTGGATGTGAAAAAAGGAAAAAGAAGCAAAAATTAGAAAATAGAAAGTTCATGTTTGGTTGATGAAGATTTGGTAATTGAAGAACTTAATGGGTGTGTGTATATTATATGATTTCTGTTTTTATTTTTTTCTTTGGTTTTTGTAGTGTGGATTTTTTTTTTCTTTTGATTTTTGGTATGATTTCTGTGACATGGAGAGAAACAAAGTATATTTTTTTGTTTGATTTCTTGTATGATTTCTGCTCTCTAATAATATTAATCCTATTTTTTTGATGTATTTCTTTTTCTTGTTTGATAGATGTCAAGTATTGGAGAGACAAATGATGTCATCGACCTCTCTCAGTCTCAGTCTGAGCCAGAGCATGATCCTCAGCCTGAAACTCCTTCTGGTTCAAAGGTTTGCCCCCTTCTAAAACCAGTTTATCTCTGTTTGTTTGCTTAGAATTTGTGGGAAGGGAAATGTCTACTACTGCTGAATTTGTTTGTTGTTGTCTACTACTGCTGTTGTTTGTTTGCTTGGAATTGTGTTACATAAGATGACATTTTGAAGAATTGGTGTTACTGTTTTAATGGGTTTTTATTATTTTATATGTTGTTGTTTTTGTTGATCAGTTCACATAGGATGTTGTTTGCTTTAAATGTTTTATATTTTTTTATTATTTAATTATGTGAATCCATGGTCCTAAACCGGTCAAATCCGTGTTTAAACGGATTGATTCAAATTAGTTCCATGATTTAAACGGATTGGATTTGTTCTAATTTCTTAGGAATTATATTAAGAAATCATATAATATACACACACCCATTTTATCCATTTATCCATCAACTTTTTTTTTTTTTTTCAATGTAAGAAAGGCCCCATTTCTGAAGGTCGCCTTGGGCCCCCTAAATCTCAGGGCCGGCCCTGACTCCTCTAAGTGGTCACGTTCCCCCGCTCCCGCTCCCGCTCCCGCTTCGTGCAACTAAGCTAAATACACCTTTGATTAGTTATTTGTGATGCAAACACCTTCCTATATGGGTTGTCAGGAGGTTTCGCAGATAGCAACCAGATTGGATCCTCAAAATGTGCCGCTGCTCTCTCTCTCTCTCTCTCTCTCTCCATAAAGGGCAGCAACATAATAATTTATTTTTGTAAATTGTAACCAATATCATCATTATGAATGGAGTTGAGTAAATGATACGAGCTCTTTTGGTATGATTTTTTCTTTCTTATTTTGGTAGGATATGAATTGTTTTTGGTGGGAGACTAATCACGTCAAAAAGAATCCATTACTGCCTGTAGTTGATACAATTCTTCTGCAGAAAAACAGAATCTGAAACTTTATTAGACATCTCGTAGAACTATAAATTGCACCATCTTCAAGGTCACTTCACTACAAGTTTTCATCAATAATAGGCTTTTAAAATCCAACCAAGTCTGATTTTTTAGTTGTTCCAAATTTCCTTGTCAAAATTTCTCTTTAAGTGAGTTGAGATAGGCTTATGATGATTATTGCAAGCTTACTATAATGATTTTTAAAATGAAAATTGAAGAGCTAAACAGAAAGATATAAACATGCTTTAACTTTAAGCAGCCTCCATGGTAAAAAATGAAAAACTAATGGTGCTAACCATCCATACCTTGAGTTCAAAAGCTTCTTCAGCAACTGTAGATGGAAAACTATTAAGAGGCATGTCAACCAATGTTGTTAACCCACCTATATAAACGAAGTTAATTAAGTAGTTAGTTACACGTTGCCAATAAAAGTTTGATTTACAAAGTCAACGACCAAATATAATTAGATACAACAAAGAAATGAATTATTATTTCTATATATATAAGGTAACCAATAGGGTTAGGAATTATTATAGAATGAGACATGTACTCAAAAGGTTTTCAAATCCACCATCTCCTGAAACCGTCTCCAAATCCAAATCCAAACCCCAAAACCCCTACTTCTTCTTCTTCAACCTCTCTCATCCTTCTCTGTTCTAGTATCTTATACTCACTTTCACACACACATATAGATATATATATATATAGAGAGAGAGAGAGAGAAAGGAGGAGAGAGAAGATGAAAGGAGAATATGTAGAGGAAAATGATCCCACACCTCTAATGAAACCAACAGTCCCACCACCGCCACCATGCAATCACTTGTGAAAAGATTCGCATCCTCACATTCAACTAAAATTTGATAATAACTTATCATTTGCAACAAAGTAATAATAATGATAAATAACCATTGAACTTCCTATCTATAAACATCAAAATTCATATCATACAACTCAAAATAATATGCAAATGAGTTAAGTAGATATTGAAAGAAAAACTAAAAACCCTCATCAGAAATCTTATCGCTGAGACCGAGCACTCAACACAATTCAATAACTTGCTGATACCTTGCAGCAATGGCAACAAAATCATGTTCCTCTATGTGGGTATTTGGGAAATTGTTATTTTAATAGGCTATTTTAGTTTTTGGCTATTTTAGAAGACTAAAATTTTTTTGTTTGGGAAGATGATTGGATTCAATTGTCTTTCCCCAACCTTGAATTCACATTAAGAAAGAAATTATTTTGGAAAATTTTTTTGTAGTGCACCGAAAATGTGGTAAAATTTTAATCTGTTCTAATAACATATTAGATTGTTAACCACTAACTCTTTTAAAAGTTTAAACTTTGTATAGAGAAGTGTAATTTAATCTTTATCCATTTGAAGGGGGAAGAAAAAGAGTTTTAAGTTACGTGAAATCTTTCTTGCAGTTTGCAAAGTCACTCTGACTTTCACATTTTCTTCAGTTATCAATAGATCGTAAAACTACCACTTACCCATCAACGACAAATACAAACATTTGATAGGACCTAGGTGTGTAGCTTGAAGTCTATGTGACAAATGCAATTATCTGGCTGCACTTGGGAAAACACTTTGAAAGAAGGAAGTGGTCCAGGGAAGGAGTTTCGCATAGAAATCCACTATTTTTTGTTTTATTTGTTTTTTTAAAAAAAAAAATTAATTTACAAAAGTCCAGATGTAGAGGTCACCAATCTATTTTGCCTGTGGACCAAGACAACAACAAGTGGAGAGGCTGGTGAATTGAAAACAATTTAATTTTTAATTTTCCAAAAATAAAAAATCCAATAATTTGCATGTGCATTTTCTTTTTCTTTTTTCTATTGCATTTCAGAAAGTATGTATGACGAGGGACGTATTCAATCCAACAAGAAAAAAAAAATAGAATCGATCCTGGTACTTGGATACGGACAACATGAAAAGGAGACTCTTTGAAGCAGATATACTAAGAATTATTGTAGTACTTGATAACTAACCTTTGGGAGCCAACAACTTTGTACTTGATAACTAACCTTTGAGTTTGTGTGTTTTGGAATTATGATTCGAGTGTAGAAAATTTGTTTGGTTATGAGTTTGAAAAGAGTTTTGAATTGAGTAGGAAATTTTTGATGTGACATACGATATCTGATACAAAAACTTACAACTCATAACTAAACATACAACTCAAAATTCTATTAAAAGCTCATAAATTTTTTTAAAAAATTCCGAAAATATTGTTTTATTAATTTTTTTTTTTTTTTTAAAAAGTGCCAATTGCAACCAAAAAAAAAAAACTTGCCCTGTTCCAGTTGACCGGCCGGTCAACCGGTCGGACGACTAGTTAAGCCAAATTTCAAAAAAAAAAAAAAAATTCCGCCTAACACAGTTTTCTTTTTGTTGTGGAAATATAATTTGAAAAATGTATCCAAACATGGCATTGGAAATGTAGGGGTGGAATTATAGTTTGAAAATCTATCCAAACACAACCTAAGTGTCTCCCTTATTAATTCAGGAGGAGATAAATACACATGAGAAGTAAAATCTAATCAATTCCAAAATATAGCAACAGAGGCTGATATTTGGCATAATATAAAAGCCACACCACCTCTCTAATCCACAATGGATGCAATCCAAACAAAAGAATAGATTCAATTTGTGGAAGACAATCAAAGTGACTCATTGTGGGATACAAAATGTTTGCATACATGAATTTAGATATCTGGTTGAATTCTTCAAATATCTCATCAACTTCATATGTAATCTCTCCTCTTTAACAAATCTGGGGTCCAAAGACTGGTAGGTTTGGTCTATAATAGGTGATTTCAGGGGCACCCACAAATCCAGTTTTACTGTAATCAAATATCTGGGTTAGGATTAGATGTTTTGAATCTGATTTTCAACTTTAGAATTCTAAACTTTTCCCTGGTTTATTGAATGTTGGTTTGAGTTTTGAAACTTATTACGGATGTAAAGTAGTAGGGAGATAGATGTTCAGATTGAAGTTTTGTGGGAGATTATGTTGTGAACATAACTGGCACATTTTAAGATGCAAGAGGATTATTCTGAAACTTGCATACGTAAATTGGTGTATATGTCTCCACTCTAGAGGCATCAAATGTCACCCTAAAACCTTTTATTTCATTACTTGAGTTTGTTATCTATCCAGAAGAGTTTGAGACAACTTCCTCTATTTTCATAGTCACATCTATCCTTTTTCTAAAGGTTTGGTCCTTTTCACCAACAATCCTTGATATAGTAGGTGGCGATTAGAGGATCATGGTTGTGGTGGAAAATCCCAGTTTGTGCTTGATCCAAGCATGCCCAATTGACAAGTATTCAAAAAGAGTGTGCCAATTTCACTCTTACCATGTCTTGTCCAACTAATTTCCTTACGAATAAAGCGCATAATTTTGTCTAGAATTTCTGAATATAGTCAAATTTAATAAGGAATCAAAAAGTGTGCTACTTTCTCCAACAAAATAAACAAAATTTGAATTAATTTTTGGCTTTGCTAAACTTGGTTAGGCTTAGTCAACCATATTGTCAAGCAGATGGTATGCATAATTTGTCTATGCACTAACAAACATCAATCTAATACAGAAGCGCATAGAAATCAGGTATTGACATCTCCATAGAAGACAGAGAAATAGCAAACCAAAAAATTACATACCAAATAGTTTGGATTTGCATCTGGTCTGTGAAAGAAAAAAGCATACAGAGTTCAACCCAAATAGAAATTGCAGAATAAAGGAAGATACAACACTAAAACGAACATTCATTGTAAAAAAATTGAACAATTTCTTTGATAAACCTGAGAGTAATTTGCAGCAACGAAATTGAACAATTTACATCTCTTAATATCTCATGACTTGAGGAACAAGCTTGGGTGAAAAGCACACTGCCTAACCTGTGGTGGCACAGATCTCGAATTGATGAAGAGCTTGCTGGAGAAGCACCGCATACAGCTCAACCGGTGTCATTGTAGCTTCCCCAGCAATCTTCAACGAGGGTGATTTCATAATTTCCTGTTTGTTAGATGCACTGTTTAGACTCAAATTTTGTTGCTTTTATAAATAGGTTATAGATGTACGTAGTCTTCTCCGCAAGGGACTATACTATGCTGACTATACTATACTAAGTACTGGCTGGTGTGCTAAAATTTGTTTTTGTTTTTACAAAGCTGCTGGGTAGCTCGAAACGAGCTACCCCGAATGGCTCGAAAGTATGATTTGCCTTTGCTGTCACGCGCTTAGTAAATTAAAAGAAAAGAAACAAACGTATAACAATTTAAAAACAAAACACGAGAGAGGAGAGGACAGAGAAAGTATAGGAAACGAGAGAGTAGAGCAGAGCTGCCACAGTGAAACATCTTCTCCGACAACCACGACGACGACCAACTTGGGTGTTCGCCGGTGACCGACTTAGGTAAGCTGCGACAGTGAAACATCTTCTCCGATGACGACCACTTTTGTTCGAAATCCCTACCGCCGTGCATTGGAGATTAGGTAAGTTCCTTTTCTGATTTTTTTTGCATTTGCGATAGGTGCAAATCTATTGATTTTTGTGATGCATTTGAGATGTCTACAATGGTTCTGGGTTTGTTTTGTTTTTCATTGGCTGTGTTGCCAATGTTTTTGTAGTAATGCATTCCAGGTGTTTGATGAAAGTCCACATAGAGAGATTGTAATTTTATTAATGAAAATAGTAAATTCTGATTCTCTTCAGAACTAGTTTATGATCTGATGCATTCCAGGTTTTTGTAGTGATGCATTAAATTGTAGGAATTTATGCTGTGGGCAGTTGATGGTTTATATGGTTTGTAATTTTGTTAATGAAAATAGTAAATTTTGATTCTCTTCAGAACTGGTTTATGATCTGATCCATTCCAAGTTTTTGTAGTGATGTAGTCAGATTACACAAATAATTTCCAAATACGAAAATGTTTACTTCATAACACATACTTGCATATTTTGATAGGCAAACAAAGAACAAATGCCCATGATTTCCATTCTCATTGGTTTGTACAATATACATTACAGTTGTTCTCCCACAGTCACACAATCTTGGTTTTAATGTAATGTTGCTATTGTTCGTAGAAGAAGAAGCCATTTTTAATCTGCAACTAAACAATGAGAATGTAATATGTGGGTGTTTGGGAAGTGGCTATTTCAGAGGCTTTTTGGCTATTTTAGTAGGGTATTTTAGCTTTTATGTTTGGGAAGTTAGGTTAAATTTTTGGGTTGGTTGTTGTATAGAAAAATGTGCTTGAAATGATATTTGAGATTGAAATGACAAATTTGCCCCTAATCTTATTTTTTCCAAACTTGATCTGCAGGAGCAAAATAGTAATTTAACTGCCTGTGCGATGGCAGTGGTAGCCTGAACCTACACTGTGTTGGTCATAGTGTAGGTTGTCCGTGCATGACTGCCACTGCCTTTTCTTTATTTATTTTATTTTATTTTTAAATCAATGGGTTAGTGTGGCTAATTCGTAATGATCTACTTGTGTTTTCCACAAAATAGTATTTGAGATTTCTTTTTCTTAAATCTGTATGTTAAGTTTCCATATCTTCCTGATAATCTGAGATGTGCTTGCTTGCTGTTGTCATGTTTGATTGTACTTTCAGACATTGTCTCAAATAGACTGCCCAGAACTTGGGTTTGTTTTTGACTTTGTATACAATCAAAGGCAAAAACAAATTTAGCAAGAATACCACATTTATCAGCAAACATTGTAATGGAAAATTTCAGCAGCAAAACAAGATTTAGCAAATAAATTCTTGAGCAAAAACTCAACAGCAAACCAATTTGTAGCAGAAAAACATTATTGGCAAACAATTCAGCGGCAAAACATGATTTTAGCGGCGAACATTCTTGGGGAAAAATTCACCAGCAAACCAATATGTAACAGCAAAAATCATTGGAAAAAAAGAAGCAGCAAAAAAAATTAAATGTGTGGCAATGAACATCCCTACAAGATCATCACCACAATTAATTTGAACATCCCCAGAAGAACTAACTGTACAACCCACACACCAAAATCAAACCACATTTTGACATAAATTAAACTCCATTAAATTCTTCATTCAAACAGCTGGACATATATACATACAAGACATCAGAGAGTTAGGCAAAAGGGAAAAACACGAAACCCTAATTTCTTGAATCTACAAACCCTAGTTTTGCGATGTCGGGTTTACCTGAGATTCGTTTTCAATTGGTCGGTAATCCAGCGTATGACAAGTTTCTGGCACTGAGAGGAGTCAGATGAGCATGGTCAAACGAGAGGAGCATGAGAGGAGTATCTCGCTAACCACTAAGTTGAAGGAGAATGAGCAGAGTATGAGAACTTTCCGGTGTGGAGTCGGATGAGGTAGTCGAATGGAGTCGAAATGGCACGTCGAAGAGGTAGTCGGATGAGCGAGGGATGAGAGGGTTTCACGTGGAGAGGAGTGAGGGGATGAGAGCGATAGAGGTTTTAGGTGGAGAGGAGAGAGAACGAGCACAAGTTGGGGCCAATTTTCCTGATTGTGGCATTTTGAATACTTTAGTCCAACTCTAGGGTGCGTTTTCTACTTTATTCCCAATATAGGGTGGAGCGGGTTTACCAAAATCATTTTCCTTGAAACGGCATTGGCAAAGCCATTTTTGATGAATAAAAAATAATAAATTTTTCGTTCATAAAAACGATTTTTGTAAAGTCGTTTTTACTTAACACCTAATTAATTTTAAGTTTATATAAAACAATTTTTGTAAAACTGTTTTTATTTTTATTAATTTTTTTTTTCAATTTATAAATATTGTTTGCCTAAAATAATAATTTTATCATAAATAGAAAACGGTTTTCGGAAAGCTGTTTCATTATAAACAAAACCCATCTCCTTCTCCCTTTACGAAAGTCGTTTTTGATATACAACCCATCTTCTTCTCCCTCACTCAGCCGAACTCCGAAGGGAAGACCGACGACGAAGAGGAAGCAACGAACAACGGCCAACAGTACACCACCGGGAAAACGAGAAACATCTTCATCAAACACCCACATTCAGGTTTGTATCGCATAAATGAGGGTTTTCATTTCAAATTTGGGATTTTAAATTTCAAAATTAGGGATTGCTGAATCTAGGGCATTGAAAAGTTACAAATTTTGTTATTCGTAGGATATAATTTACGATTTTCTGTATCTCAGTTCACTTTTTCTGTATCTCTGTTCACTCCTTTTTTTGTTTATGATATAATTGTCACGATCAGGTTATTTGTTGATCAGTTTTTGTGTGTATGTGTGTGTGTGTGTGTGTGTGTCCATGAATTTTTGTTTTTTTGTTAATTTTGGCTAGTACTTTGTTCGGTGGTACTGTATGGGTGTGCATATGTGATGTCAAACTTGGGTTATAAATTGATGTTAAAGAAATCAAATGTTGTTATTAAAATGTGATAATTTTCCCGTTTTCTCTAATAGGATCAAAATTTCGTTTCTGTACGTTCTTTCGGTTTGGTTGGAAATGAAAATAGAATTGGAAACTTTTCAAACTTTTCGAAAACATGAGAAATAACAAAAGGATTTGAAAGTGTATGAAAATATTTAGGAAAAAAAACAAAAACTTTTATTGATGTTAATAAATTCTCAATAGTTAATTACTTGAACATGTTGAGTGTTATGAATGCTTAGTTGGATAAAGGGGTTTCCCATTTTAAGAAAAATATATTAAAAGAAATTGCGAAATTCTTGTAACAAAGAGGCATGGAAAAAAAACAATCGGTGCATTGCTCCTTAATGGATTCTAGACTACGAGCACAATTGGTAGCTAATTTGTTATCACAATAAAGTCTCAAAAAATCTTTTTTGGTTTGTCTTAATTCTTGTGGTGATTTTTAGTCACAAGAAGCTCAAAGGGTCTATATGTCATTGATTTGCACTTGATCCGCATCTGTTTGACTGGCATTTACTTTACCAAGTTGCAAAGATAACCTCTTTATCAATGTAATTAGCCCAATCAAACAGAGTTAAGAAAACAAATGTTTATTCAACAATCCTCAGAGCTTCTTCTAAACTGAGGTGTTGTAACTCCATGCGTGAATTGATTAGTCAGAGCTACATGAATCTATTAGATTAGCGATTGACCCAAAAGCTTAATGTGTTTATGTTTTTAGAAGGCAAGATACTTTTTATTCTTCATGGAAAGTTGGAATTTCAATATTTTATACTATTGTTTCAGACTGAACAATTGTGGGCATGGTAGTTTAGAGTTTGAACTTGTGAACAATTTAGGATTTTCCTGTTGGAAGTTCTTAGGTTGTTATAGTATGAAAAATTAGGGCTTGTAAAATTAGGTTCTTATAGTATGAAGAATTAGTTTAGTAGAGTTTTTCTGTATCAAAGGCCTATTGGTTATAATGTCTTACATGGATGGTTCAATACATGAAGATGAAATGAGAAATTATGGCGCCAAAGGAGGTTGTGGGAAGAGTTCTACAGATATGATGCTATTTCATAGAATGTGAAATTAAAAAAAATCAAAGTATGAAAGCAACTACACACGAAACACATGACGAAAACGGGTTTGATAAACCTGAACAAAATGTCAATTAAAGATATAGAAAATGTTCTTTCAAAGCATTTGAAAACACCCACCCATGAAAGGCCCAAAAAAAGAGTTTTAATTGAAAAAATTATTTTAAAAAATAATAATAATACCAAAGGGAAAGCATAACAACATAAAACAAAGAGTAAAGGAAAACATAAGCTCGTAAGAATGTATCACAATAAAGTCTCAAAAAAATTTTTTTGGTTGGTCTTAATTCTTGTGGTGATTTTTAGTATGTATTGTGATGTATGTATTGTGTGTTCAGTTCATGGTGTCCAGAATGTATTTTTGTGGGAGACTTATGTCTGTACTACCTATGTAACTGAAAACTGTTACATTTGCAACTTCGCTATGTTGTTGTCATGCCCGCATTTAGTATTTAGTGAATTAGTGACTTCGTATATTATGTATTAAGTTTTATTACAAAAATGTTGACAAAATTTATTTTAGGGGAAATACACATTCTCTTAACTTGTTCATCTTCTCAATCGTGACAACCCAAAAATGTAACCATTATTCATTGAATATAAGAAATAACGTTCTCATTCTTACAAAAAATACGCTACCAATTGAATAAAACAAATAACCTTTTCCATTCATTCATTCATTGCACAACATCAGTCTTATGAAGTAAGCGAAACCAATTGAATCACAATAACATCAACTCCAACCCAATATTTACATTACATAAGTTCCTGTTCGTAATCAGACACCAAATTACATATAAGTTACATACATAGCAAAAAACGGAAAAAGTACCATTCGTATGTAACAAAATACATCACCAAAATTTGAGGTCTTTCTCTTCTTCCTTCTTGCTGCAGCTCTCACGGTGGCCTTCGTCTTCTTGGCCTCCTCCGCGGTGCTCTTCGCGTCTCACCCAAAACAAAGACAAAAGAAGAAACAAAAAAATTTACATGAAAACGGCTTTAGTACAGTGAAAAAAAAAAATCTGAATTACACATTCTAACCCAAAACAAAGACAAAAGAAGAAACAAAAAAATTTACATGAAAACGGCTTTAGTAAAGTGAAAAAAAAAATTCTGAATTACACCTTCTAACCCAAAACAAAGACAAAAGAAGAAACAAAAAAATTTACATGAAAACGGCTTTAGTAAAGTGAAAAAAAAAATTCTGAATTACACCTTCTAACCCAAAACAAAGACAAAAGAAAAAACATAAAAAATTTACATAAAAACGGCTTTAGTAAAGTGAAAAAAAAAATTCTGAATTACACCTAACCCAAAACAAAGCCAACAAAAAAAAAACAAATTTACATGAAAACGGCTTTAGTAAAGTGAAAAAAAAATTCTGAATTACACCTAACCCAAAACAAAGACAAAAGAAAAAACAAAAAAAATTTACACGAAAACAGATTTAGTAAAGTGAAATTTTTTTTCCTGAATTACATTATCACGTTCTAACCCAAAACAAAGACAAAAGAAAAAAAAAATTTACATGAAAGCGTGTTTACTAAAGCCGTATTAGAAAATGGTTTTCGTTTCTGAATTACATTTTCATCAAAACAAAGACAACAGAAGAAGAAGAGAAAAAAAAAAAAATCAAAAAATAAAATCATGAAAACGGTTCTAGGAAAGCCGTATTAGAAAACGGTTTTAGTAAATCCGTTTTCTGAATTACATTTTCACCAAAACAAATACAACAGAAGGAGGAGGAGGAAGAGGAGGAGGAGGAGGAGGAAGAAAGAAAGAAAAAAATAAAAATAAAAAAATAAATCCATGAAAACGGTTTTACTAAAGTCGTATTAGAAAATGGTTTTACAAAAACCGTTTTGTGAATTATATTATTTGTGACAATTTATATTATGTTGAAAAATTGGGAGAAAAAAAAATAAAAATGGTTTTACAAAAACCGTTTTATATAAACTTAAAATTAATTAGGTGCTAAGTAAAACGACTTTACAAAAATCGTTTTTATGAACAAAAATTTTATTATTTTTTTATTCATCAAAAACGACTTTGCCAATGCCGTTTTAAGGAAAACGGTTTTGGTAAACCCATTTCCCCCTATATTGGGAATAAAGTAGAAAACACACCCTATAGTGGGACTAAAATGTTCAAAATGTCACAGTGAGGAAAATTGGCCAAGTTGGGGCTCATTCTCTCTCCTCTCCACCTAAAACCTCTATCGCTCTAATCCCCTCACTCCTCTCCACCTGAAACCCTCTCATCCTTCGCTCATCCGACTACCTCTGCGATGTGCCATTCCGACTCCATTCGACTACCTCATCTGACTCCACACCGGAAAGTTCTCATACTCTGCTCATTCTCCTTTGACTTGGTGGTTAGCGAGATACTCCTCTCATGCTCCTCTCGTTCGACTACGCTCATCTGACTCCTCTCAGTGCCGAAAAATTGTCATACGCCGGATTACCGACCAATTGAAAACGAATCTCAGGTAAACCCGACATCGCAAAACTAGGGTTTGAAGATTCAAGAAATTAGGGTTTCGTGTTTTTCCTTTTTGCCTGACTCTCTAATGTATTGTATGTATATATGTTCAGTTGTTTGAATGGAGAATTTGATGGAGTTTAATTTATGTCAAAATGTGGTTTGATTTTGTTGTGTGGGTTGTACAGTTAGTTCTTCTGGGATGTTCAAATTAATTGTGGTGATGATCTTGTAGGGATGTTCATTGCCACACATTTAATTTTTTTTTGCTGCTTCTTTTTTTCCAATGATTTTTGCTGTTACATATTGGTTTGCTGGTGAATTTTTCCAAGAATGTTTGCTGCCAAAATCATGTTTTGCTGCTGAATTGTTTGCCAATAATGTTTTTCTGCTACAAATTGGTTTGCTGTTGAGTTTTTTCTCAAGAATTTATTTGCTAAATCTTGTTTTGCTGCTGAAATTTTCCATAACAATGTTTGCTGTTAAATGTGGTATTCTTGCTGAATTTGTTTTTGCCTTTGGTTGTATACAAAGTCAAAAACAAACCCAAGTTCTGGGCAGTCCATTCGATACAATGTCCGAAAGTACAATCAAACATGACAACAGCAAGCAAGCACATCTCAGATTATCAGGAAGATATGGAAACTTAACATACGGATTTAAGAAAAAGAAATCTCAAATACTATTTTGTGGAAAACAAAAGCAGATCATTACGAATTAGCCACACTAACCCATTAATTTAAAAATAAAAAAAATAAATAAAGAAAAGGCAGTGGCTGTCATGCACGGACAGCCTACACTATGACCAACACAGTGTAGGCTCAGGCTACCACTGCCATCCCACAGGCAGTTAAATTACCATTTTGCTCCCGCAGATCAATTTTGGAAAAAATAAGATTAGGGGCGAATTTGTCATTTCAACCTCAAAAATTTAATCTAACTTCCCAAACATAAAAACTAAAATAGCCTACTAAAATAGCCAAAAAGCTTCTAAAATAGCCACTTCCCAAACACCCACATATTACATTCTCATTGTTTAGTTGCAGATTAAAAATGGCTTCTTCTTCTACGAACAATAGCAACATTACATTAAAACCAAGAATTTGTTACTGTGGGAGAACAGTTGCAATGTATATTGTACAAACCAATGAGAATGGAAATCATGGGCATTTGTTCTTTGTTTGCCCATCAAAATATGTAAGTATGTGTTATGAAGTAAACATTTTCGTATTTGGAAATTATTTGTGTAATCTGACTACATCACTACAAAAACTTGGAATGCATCAGATCATAAATCAGTTCTGAAGAGAATCAGAATTCACTATTTTCATTAACAAAATTACAAACCATATAAACCATCAACTGAACACAACATAAATTCCTACAATTGAATGCATCACTACAAAAACCTGGAATGCATTAGATCATAAACTAGTTCTGAAGAGAATCAGAATTTACTATTTTCATTAACAAAATTACAATCTCTCTATGTGGACTTTCATCAAACACCTGGAATGCATTACTACAAAAACATTGGCCACACAACCAATGAAAAACAAAACAAACCCAGAACCATTGCAGACATCTCAAATGCATCACAAAAATCAATAGATTTGCACCTATCGCAAATGCAAAAAAAATCAGAAGAGGAACTTACCTAATCTCCAATGCACGGCGGTAGGGATTTCGAATAGAAGTGGTCGTCATCGGAGAAGATGTTTCACTGTCGCAGCTTACCTAAGTCGGTCGTTGGCGAACACCCAAGTCGGTCGTCGTCGTGGTTGTCGGAGAAGATGTTTCACTTTGGCAGCTTTGCTCTGCTCTCTCGTTTCCTGCGTTTTCTCTGTCCTCTCCTCTCTCTTGTGTTTTATTTTTAAATTGTTATACGTTTGTTTCTTTTCTTTAGTTTACTAAGCGTGTGACAGCAAAGGCAAATCATACTTTCGAGCCATTCGGGGTAGCTCGTTTCGAGCTACCCAGCAACTTTGTAAAAACAAAAACAAATTTTAGCACACCAGCCAATACTTGGCATAGTATAGTCAGCATAGTATAGTCCCCTGCGGAGAAGACTACATACATCTATAACCTATTTATAAAAGCAACAAAATTTGAGTCTAAACAGTGCATCTAACAAACAGGAAATTATGAAATCACCCTCGTTGAAGATTGTTGGGGAAGCTACAATGAGCTGTATGCGGTGCTTCTCCAGCAAGCTCTTCATCAATTCGAGATATGTGCCGCTACAGATTAGGCAGTGTGCTTTTCACCCAAGCTTGTTCCTCAAGTCGTGAGATATTAAGAGGTGTAAATTGTTCAATTTCGTTGTTGCAAATTACTCTCAGGTTTGTCAAAGAAATTGTTCAATTTTTTACAAATGAATGTTCGTTTGAGTGTTGTATCTTCCTTTATTCTGCAGTTTGTATTTGGGCTGAACTCTGTATGCTTTTTTCTTTCATTGCACTGGATGCAAATCCATACTATTTGGTATGTAATTTTTTGGTTTGCTATTCTTTTTCTTCTATGGAGATGTCAATACCTGATTTCTATGCATCTGTATTAAATTGATGTTTGTTAGTGCATAGACAAATTATGCATACCATCTGCTTGACAATATGGCTGACTAAGCCTAACCAAGTTTAGCAAAGCCAAAAATTAATTCAAATTTTGTTTATTTTGTAGGAGAAAGTAACACACTTTTTGATTCCTTATTAAATTTAGACAAAATTTTCTGCTTTATTCGTGTAAGGAAATTAGTTAGACAAGACATGGTAAGAGTGAAATCGGCACACTCTTTCTGAATACTTGTCAATTGGGCATGCTTGGATCAAGCACAAACTGGGATTTTCCACCACAACCATAATCCTCTGATCGCCACTTACTTTATCAAGGATCGTTGGTGAAAAGGACCAAACCTTTAGAAGAAGGATAGATGTGAATATGAAAAGAGAGGAAGATGTCTCAAACTCTTCTGGATAGATAACAAATTCAAGTAATGAAATAAAAGGCTTTAGGGTGATATTTGATGCCTCTAGAGTGGAGACATATACAACAATTTCTGTATGCAAGTTTCAAAATAGTCCTCTTGCATCTTAAAATGTACCAGTTATGTTCACAACATAATCTCCCACAAAACTTCAATCTGAACATCTATCTCCTTACTACTTTACATCCGTAATAAGTTTCAAAACTCAAACCAAAATTCAATAAACCAGGGAAAAGTTTAGAATTCTAAAGTTGAAAATCAGATTCAAAACATCTAATCCTAACCCAGATATTTGATTACAGTAAAACTGGATTTGTGGGTGCCCCTGAAATCACCTATTATAGACCAAACCTGCCAGTCTTTGGACCCCAGATTTGTTAAAGAGGAGAGATTATATATGAAGTTGATGAGATATTTGAAGAATTCAACCAGATATCTAAATTCATGTATGCAAACATTTTGTATCCCACAATGAGTCACTTTGATTGTCTTCTACAAATTGAATCTATTCTTTTGTTTGGATTGCATCCATTGCGGATTAGAGGGGTGGTGTGGCTTTTATATTATGCCAAATATCAGCCTCTCTTGTTATATTTTGGAATTGATTAGATTTTACTTCTCATGTGTATTTATCTCCTCCTGAATTAATAAGGGAGACACTTAGGCTGTGTTTGGATAGATTTTGAAACTATAATTCCACCCCTACATTCCAATGCCATGTTTGGATACATTTTTCAAATTATATTTCCACAACAAAAAGAAAACTCTGTGTTAGGCGGGATTTTTTTTTTTTTTTTGAAATTTGGCTAAATTAGTCGTCTGACCGATCAACTGGAACAGGACAAGTTTTTTTTTTTGGGTTGCAATTGGCACTTTTTTAAAAAAAAAAATTAATAAAACAATATTTTTGGAATTTTAAAAAAAAAATTATGGGCTTTTAATAGATTTTTGAGTTGTATGTTTGGTTATGAGTTGTATGTTTTTGTATCAGATATCATATGTCACATCAAAAATTCTCCACTCAATTCAAAACTCTTTTCAAACTCATAACCAAACAAATTTTGGTATGTACATGCCTACCTCCACACTTATTTGTCTTGTATGATATCCTAATTTCCATGTTCCTATTTTCTTTTGTATTTGTGTGCACTACATGCATACCACATATTTGTCAATATGCCCGAAAAAATGAAGAAAAAAGAAAAATGATATACTTCAGACGGCCTTTACATTCTTTATGTTTCTCTTTATTTGCTTTGCAAAATTTTCCCAACTCAAGGAAACAAAAGCGATTGTTTTACTAAACTGGTTTTTAGATGTTTATGTATGATTGGAAAACACATTGCTCTTGTATTAGCTGAACTGGTTTTGGATTAGGAATAATGTATGATATTTTAGACAATACAAATGATCGGTATAGTATTCCAAACTGCTTTTAACGTGTGGAGAATGTAATTTAGATGTTTGTGTATGATTATCAACACCATGTTTAGTAATTCACTGAATGTTTTTTCGATTAGGAATGACGGATATAATTATATTGGAGGTCCATGAAACAAAATCGAATAATATTGAAACACAAGCGACGCTTGCTAATAATAAATACTAAAGTTGTGGAACTTGAGGGAATCTAATCTAATTTAAATGTTTGTGTGTCTAACATGAATTCTTAAAATTAAATTCAAATTCAAATCTTAAAAATTGCAGATACTCGAATCAATCTTAAAAAATTCAACTACTCAAAATTCTAATCAATTTTAAAACCACATGTAAACTAAATCTAAATTTTAACTATTTTGATTTTCTGAAGTTCACTATGGTCTGGCTCGAAGATTCAACAACAAATGAACTGAAAAACGATACAAAGGAGGTGATGTACATAATTTTTGTTCTCCTTTTTTTTTCTTTCCCCGGAAGCACAAAAACTTCATTTAGGTAAACTAATCCAGGTTTTTAAAAGCTATTTGTTTGCTAAACGCAAATTATCAAACTTTGAGAGCATTGGATTCTGATAATGTTCCCACGGTTTCTTCAATGATTGAGGAAGAGATAAATGTTCTTCCTGTTCTTAAGTACAAAGTTGCTGGCTCCCAAAGGTTAGTTATCAAGTACTACAATAATTCTTAATATATCTGCTTCAAAGAGTCTCCTTTTCATGCTGTCCGTATCCAAGTAGCAGGATCGATTCTTTTTTTTTTTCTTTTCTTGTTGTTGGATTGAATACGTCCCTCATCATACATACTTTCTGAAATGCAATAGAAAAAAGAAAAAGAAAAAATGGACATGCAAATTATTGGATTTTTTATTTTTGGAAAATTAAAAATTAAATTGTTTTCAATTCACCAGCCTCTCCACTTATTGTTGTCCTGGTCCACAGGCAAAATAGATTGGTGACCTCTACATATGGACTTTTGTAAATTAAATTATTATTTAAAAAAAAAAAAAACAAATAAAACAAAAAAGAGTGGATTTCTATGTGAAACTCCTTTTCTGGACCACTTCCTTCTTTCAAAGTGTTTTCCCAAGTGAAGCCAGCATAATTGCATTTGTCACATAGACTTCAAACTACACACCCAGGTCCTATCAAATGTTTGTATTATGGGTAAGTGGTAGTTTTACTATCTATTGACAACTGAAGAAAATGTGAAAGTCAGAGTGACTTTGCAAACTGCAAGAAAGATTTCACGTAACTCTTAGATCTGTTTTTCAATCCAAATTCTTTTTTTTTCCCCTTCAAATGGATAAAGATTAAATTACACTTCTCTTTACAAAGTTTAAACTTTTAAAAGAGTTAGTGGTTAACAATCTAATATGTTATTAGAACAGATTAAAATTTTACCACATTTTCGGTGCACTACAAGAAATTTTTCCAAAATAATTTCTTTCTTAATGTGAATTCAAGGTTGGGGAAAGACAGTTGAATCCAATCATCTTCTCAAATACAAAAATTTTAGTATTCTAAAATAGCCAAAAACTAAAATAGCCTACTAAAATAACTTCCCAAACACCCACATAGAGGAGCATATTGATTTTGTTGCCATTGTTGCAAGGTATCAGCAAGTTATTGAATTGTGTCGAGTGCTCATCAAATGATAGGATTATTGGTGAGGGTTTTAGTTTTTCTTTCAATATCTACTTAACACATTTGCATATTATTTTGAGTTGTATGATATGAATTTTGATGTTTATAGATAGGAAGTTCAATGGTTATTTATCATTATTATTACTTTGTTGCAAATGACAAGTTATTATCAAATTTTAGTTGAATGTGAGGATGCGAATCTTTTCACAATTGATTGCATGGTGGCGATGGTGGGACTGTTGGTTTCATCAGAGGTGTGGGATCATTTTCCTCTACATATTCTCCTTTCATCTTCTCTCTCCTCCTTTCTCTCTCTCTCTCTCTCTATATATATATATCTATATGTGTGTGTGAAAGTGAGTATAAGATACTAGAACAGAGAAGGATGAGAGAGGTTGAAGAAGAAGAAGAAGAAGGGGTTTTGGGGTTTGGATTTGGAGAGGGTTTTAGGAGATGGTGGATTTGAGTAGAAGAGGGTGAGTTTGCATCTTTCTTTTGAAATTGGGGTCAAAATGTAATTTTTGAACTTTTTCCATTTCAAATTTGACGGTAATGGCTAAATTGATACGATTTCAAAGAGTATAGGGATAAAATTGACATTATTCAAAGTATAGGGGTTAAGAAATTTTCTTTGTGATTTGGATGAACAAATGAGTATGTCCCTCTGATGTTATTCTCTGTCTCCCCTTGGGACATCTCGGCCTTGTTTGGTTTGTTTTTCAGAAAAATTTTTGGGAAAAATTCTCTGCAAACAAATTTTCAAGAGTAATCAAACCAAACAAATTTTTTCAAAAAAAATCTCAAAATTGTTTGGTTACCTACTTTCCAAAATCACTCTCTCATACACATCAAATCAATCATTTTTTAAAAAAAATATCTCCCCAAAACAATTTTCCAAAACCATTTATGAAAAAAGGCAAACCAAACAAGTTTTCGTACTCTTTATCTCAAAAACTACTCTACAAACACAAACCAAACACACCCCTCATTTTTTACATGTACATTTCAATTATCGACGCTAACAATGTTGTGACTCCCACGTGCGGAGCACGTGAGCGTCTAACTAGTATAAAAGAGTAAAAAACACACCCGCTAGTAATTCATGGAACTAAAAAAAATTATATCTTTGCTTGTAGTGGAAGAATAAGAAATTGAGGACCTATGACACAAGACAACAAAAAATGAAGATGTGAGTTAGTACATGGCAGCTAGTGGGATATGTTAATGGGCGGGTTCAGGCACCTTGTATCACCGACTCTCATTATGACTAGTGGGAGATCACTAATTCTCTGATTATGGGCTGGTTAATCCATTCTATGGTTCCGGAGATTGGAGAGGACTACTTGTCTATGGACACTGCCCAGGATATTTGGGAGGCCGTAGCAACTACTTACTCTAGGAAGGGGAACTTTTCAAAGGCTTTCAAGTTATGTCGCTCTATTGAATGGATGGTACAAGGTGAGAAGACTATCCTCCAGTAGTTTATCTTCCTTAGCAATGAGTGGCAGCGGCTTGATCACCTTCAGAATTACAAGCCTGTCTGTTCCATTGATTATGCTAGTTACCAAAAGTTTGTGGCGCAAGAGCGGGTCTTCAAGTTCTTGGAAGGCCTAAATGTGGAGTATAATCCGGTTCAGAGCAAAGTACTTGGCATGGATGTGCTTCCTTCTCTCCAGGAAACCTTTGTTTTTGTACAAAATGAGGAGAGTCGCCGTTTTGTGATGCTTCCTTCTACTACTACTGATCGCTCGGCCTTGGTTTCTGCACCCTCTCGCAATGGCGACTGTGTGACTCGTGGTTCTCGTCCTTCCTTTGAGAAGAATAATCTTTACTGTGACTACTGTCGTCGACCTCGGCACACACTAGAGACTTGTTGGAAGCTGCATGGCACTCCCTCTGGTGGCCGAGGCGACCGTCCTAGTACTCGAGGGGGTCAGTTTGGTACTAGAGGCCGTGGTGCCAATGCACGAGCCCATCTTTCAGACATTATTGAGCCACCATCTTCATCTCCAGTTGTCTCCTCCGCTGCTGATGTTTAGGGGTTATCTGCCTCGGATTTTGAGATTGCTCTTCGCCACTTGCTAGATCGTCGAGCCTCCATTTCTGCTACAGGTGCACTCTCTTCTTCCTTTGCCAATTCAGGTAACTTGGCTTCCTCTCCATGTGCATTGCTATCTCATACGACTGTACCATGGATTATTGATTCCGGTGTTTCCGACCATATGTCTGGCTCCTCTAATTTATTTTTAGAGTATAACCCCTCATCAGGTCAGGACAAAGTGCGTATTGCTGATGGTACCATTT
This sequence comes from Camellia lanceoleosa, assembly GCA_025200525.1. Taxonomy (NCBI): domain Eukaryota; kingdom Viridiplantae; phylum Streptophyta; class Magnoliopsida; order Ericales; family Theaceae; genus Camellia; species Camellia lanceoleosa. Next base: position 175,844,557 of record CM045758.1, on the reverse strand, counting down.
CCTCTGTGTCAGGAAAATGTTTAATTCATGTCACTTCTTCCTTTCTTTTGTCTTCTGTCCTTCATGTTCTCAATTTCAGTGTTAATCTTTTATCTTTGAGTTGTATCACCCGTTGCTTAAATTGTAACGTGACATTTTTTCTGATCATTGTCCTTTTCAAGACCTTATCACGAGGAAGAGGATTGACAGTGGTAGAGAGGAACATGGGCTCTACATTCTAGATCAGACAGACAAGCTGGCTCATTAATCTATTTAGTTACCATCCACCAAGGAAGACATTTGGTTGTGGCACCGTCACTTAGGACATCCCTCTTTTTTATTACTTAAGCATTTATTTCCCTCTGTTTTGGAGAAATAATGTGTCAGATTTTCAATGTGAGTCTTGTCAACTTGGAAAACAACACAGAGCCTCTTTTGCTCCTTCTATTAATAAAAGTTTAGTTCTCTTTTCTTTGATTCATTCTGATATATGGGGTCCATCCCGTTTTGTGTCTTTAACTGGTCAAAAATGGTTTGTTACCTTCATAGATGATTGTTCCAAGGCCACTTAGGTCTATTTGATGAAAGATAAAAGTGAGGTTTTTTCTGTGTTTCAAAACTTTCATAAAATGGTTTGTACTCAGTTTGGGGCGGTTGTTAAAATTCTACGTTCTGATAATGGGGGAGAATATATTGGCTCTGGTCTTGTCACTTACTTCGCCACACATGGCATTATTCACTTGACTTCATGCACTAATACCCCTGAACAAAATGTTGCTGCGGAACGCAAAAATCGCCATCTCCTTGATGTTGCCCATTGTCTATCCTTTGAGATACGGGTTCCTCGATCTTATTGGGGGGAAGCGGTTCTCACTGCCGCTTATTTGATTAATCGTCTTCCTACCCAAGTCCTTCAAAAACAAACACCTCTTCAAGTTTTGTTCGGGTCTATCTCTTTTGGGTTCTCCATTGCTCCTAAGATCTTTGGCTGTGTTTGCTTTGTCCATAATCATTCTCCCACTCGTGGTAAATTGGATCCTAGGTCACTTAAGTGTGTTTTTCTGGGTTATTCTGCCACCCAAAAGGGTTATGTGTTATCACCCTCCCACTCGCAAATGGTTTGTCTCCATTGATGTCACGTTCTTTGAGTCTCAGCCTTACTTTCCGCCTTCCCCGGTATCTCAGTCATCTCTTCAGGGGGAGCCTTGGTGTGAAGAGATTCTTTTTCTGCTTGTTTCTCTTCCGCCAGTGGTTGAACAGATAGAGGATGATGAGCCAGCAGTTGTTGAGGACAAGGAAGCAGGCAAAGTTTATATTAGGGATAAGGACAGACAGCAAGTCACTTAGATACAAGAGCCTACTCTCCCTCCACTACTGCCAACTTCTTCTCCGGATGAGTGTTCAGAGTCAACCTCATCTCCTAAGAGTCCAGGTAATTCTAATTCTAGTACTCCTATTCTTGATGTTCCTGATCTTGATGTTCCTATTGCTAATAGAAAGGGAGTTAGGTCATGTACTCAGCATCCTATTACTAATCATGTCTCTTATTTTAATCTGTCTTCCTCATATAAAGCCTTTCTGTCTAAAGTATCTTCTGTGAGTCTATTTACCACTTTTTAGGATGCTCTCTCTATTCTTGAATGGAAACATGCCATGATGGAAGAAATGAAAGCTCTCAGCAAAAGTGGCACTTGGGAGTTAGTAGAGTAATAAAGGAAAAAACCAGTTGGGTGTAAGTGGATGTACACGGTAAAACAGAAAGCAGATGGTTCCATAGAACGGTACAAAGCAAAGATTGGTTGCTAAAGGCTTCACTCAAACTTATGGAGTAGATTACCAGGAGACATTTGCACCGGTTGCTAAGATGAACTCTGTGAGAATCTTACTCTCTTGCTGCCAATTTGAATTGGTCACTTCATCAGTTTGATGTGAAGAATGCTTTCCTTCATGGAGACCTAGCAGAAGAGGTCTATATGGATATTCCTCTTGATTTTGTAGATGCTAAGTCCAAAGGTAAAGTACGCAGGCTCCGAAAGTCGCTTTATGGACTAAAGCTGTCCCCTAGGGCTTAGTTTGAAAGGTTTGCTCAAGCTATGCTGAAATATGGGTTCAAGCAGAGTCAAGCTGATCACACCTTGTTTGTGAAACACTCCTCACATGGTAAGACCTCAACTCTCATTGTTTATGTTGATGATATTGTTTTGACGGGGAATGCCGTTGAGGAGATCCCTCGGTTGAAGGAATACGTAGCCAAGGAGTTTGAAATCAAAGACTTGGGTAGTTTGAAGTATTTCTTAGGTATTGAAGTAGCTAGGAGCAAGGATGGCATCTTTATATGTCAGAGAAAGTATGTGCTTGATTTGCTAAAGGAAACTGGACTGTTTGGAGGTAGACCATGTGATACACCTCTAGAACTAGGCCTTAGTTGCACGAAGCGGGAGCGGGAGCGAGGAAACGTGACCACTTAGAGGAGTCGTAAATTAGGAGCGCTTATATATTATAAATAAAAAATTATAATAAATAAGAAATAATAAATTATGTTAAAATAAATAAAAAGAAAAATTAGATAATTTATTTTATAATTTTTTTTATTATATATGGTTTAATTAGATTTCTTTTAAATAATTGGATGATTTATTTTATTTATTATATGTTAAAAAGTTTAGAAATAATAATTTACAAAAATTATTATTATATATCATATTTTAAGAAATATGGTAAAAATTATCATTTATTATATATTAATATATGATAAATTATATTTATTATATATATTATATATATGATAAATTATATATATGGTAAAAATTATAATTTATAAATTTTATTACATATGTAATATATGATAAATTATATTTATTATATATATTATATATATGATAAATTATATATATTATATGTTATATATATAGTGGTATTTTGGAAAGATGGTAAAAATCAACTTTTTTACTTTTAACCAAGCTTTTTGGGAGTGATTTGGAAAGTTGGTAAAAAGTTAGTTTTTTTTTGGATTAATATTTATTTATAGTGTCACATCACAATAAAATGACTAAAATAGCCTCACCCAACTTAAAAAAAATTACATTTTTACCAAACCCACAAGATGTAAATATTAGGGGTACTTTCGTAATTTTTCAACCAACTTTTGCCACTTCCAAATGAGAAAAAAAACGCAGCTTGGCGTTTTAAACCAAACCTCAAACACGGCGTTTTGCTGAGCTCCCAAAAGAGCCCATAATATATATGATCAAACATTAAACATGGAGACGAGGAGAGAGAGTGAAGAGAACGACGAAGAGAGAGAGTGAAGAGAACAGAGACGAAGCAGACACGAAGAGGGAGAGAAGCAAAGAACAGAGACGAAGCAGAGAACGACAAACAGAGATGAAGAGGGAGAGAAGCAGAGACGAAGACGATCGAGAGAGTGACGAAGATCGAAGCCCTCAGAGACGAAGACGATCGATCAGGTTAGGGTTTCTCTCTCTCTCTCTCTCTCTCCTTTACGATGCCATCTCGGACTGAATCGCGTTTCTCTCTCCACAGAAACGCGATTCTTACATCGCTTTCATGAATCATGAATCGCGATTCTTACTCAGAATCGCAACCTAGTTGTGCGATTCTTGCAACTAAGGTCTAACCAGTGATCTGTATTTTCAACTAATAGCGAGAAAGCAATGTTTTCCTTGATTAATCCATTTGAAAAAATTATAGAAAATTTGAGGGGTTTAATTGATCTATATCTATAGGTGGTGACCACATTTGGAATGTCTGAAATTGGTCCATGGTCACTAATGGAGTCTTCAAATCTTTGATGTAATTATGAGAATGATGGCAAGAAATTCGATGTCAGGAAAGCTTGCCGAAGACATTGACACTGCTGTGAAGAGGCTTTCAGATAGAGCATATGAGATCGCCTTGACCCACATAAGGAACAACCGTGAGGCTATTGACAAAATTGTGGAAATCCTTCTTGAGAAGGAAACAATAACCGGTGAGGAATTCAGGGCAATTCTCTCTGAATTCATTGAAATCCCAGCTGAAAATCGGGTCCCTTCACCTGTACCATCTACTACATCAGTATAAGTAGCGTAGGTCATAATCCAAATGCGATTTACAGTTCTCATACATCTTCATATGTTTCAATGTATAATTTTGTAATCCTCATCATGTGTAATTAGGAATAGCCACTAATTCCATATTTGATCATACTTTCTCCATTTTCAGTTTTATATATTAATACGCAAATGGTTTAATCTGATGTTTCTTGCTTTAATTCTTGAGCTTGCCTTTCTTCTTCCAATTATAACTACCTCTAACTGACTTCCCAAACTAGCTACTGTTGTTGTTAACCATGTCCTACGAACTGATTATTATGGTTAACTTTTGCTCCATTGAGAGTTAACTATTAGCCAACTGCGACATCTATATAATAAAACAAGGGTCTTGATGGGACATTTATCTTAGGTGGCATACAAATTAAGGACTGAGATTACACTTCTTGGCATACGTTTATTTTATTTCTCTCTCAGGTTCTACTTTTCCTGGTTTCAAATTTCAAATATTTCAAGGGTTTGATGTCGTTCTCTCTCTCTCTCTCTCTCTCTCTCTTCCCCATTCTCTTCCCCCATTCCACCCTCTCTCTCTCTCTCAGTCAAACGCACTCTTTGGTTCTCTCTCTCTTCTACCCGATCTCCCCCCATCAAAGCCCATCCTATGCGGATACCCAAACCCAACCCCAACCCCAATCCCAATCCCAATCCCAACCCCCTATTAATTCTTGATTTTGTCCATTGCAACCCCGACCACTCCATTCAATCAAATGGTGGGCTTTGCAAGATTTTAGATGAGACTGATTTCGATTTCAATTTCAATTTCAGATTTTAGTCAAGTGAGTTGACTTCAACAGGTGAGACTGATTTCAATTTCAGATTTTCTTCAGTTTCTTCCGACAAAACACTCTTTCTCTCCTTAGTTAGATACGAGGGCCAACTATTCCTCTTTCATTTTTGAAACTTTCGAACTCAACCTACTATATGAATCTCTTCATCTTTTATGTTTTGCAGATCACATTGGAGAACCCACTATGTTATGGAGGTAACGATCTAATTGAAATTTTGAGTTCCACATAATGTGTTTAACCTGTGTGTTTCTTTTTTTTTTTTTTTTTGAACAGTTATTATCAACATATGTATATTGTTTTAGATCTATTGTTAAACTAACTTGCAGGTTGAGATTTTGGAGATTGTTGTAGAGCTATGTGTTTCTAAATTTTTTATTTTTTATATTTTTTTTAACATTTATCTGAAGCATTGCTTTCAATTTGCTTCATAGGATCACATTAAGCAAACTTCTGCTTAAAAAAGTGAAACTTCTTAAGAATCTTTTGCTTCCAAACATTGTGGTTGGAATTTGATTACATTTATGTGTTCTCATTGCCTAAATTTGGTAGGCTCACATTAATTTTATTTTTATTTTTTTTTTCAATTTAATTGATTCATTTAACACTTTGTTTTTTTATTGACAAATAGTAACATTTTATCAACAATCCCATGATTCTTTGATTTTGAATACATTAAAGCCTTGATAGAGCTGACTCTGTGTGTGTGTGTGTTTTTTTTTTTTTTTTTTTACTTAAATGTACTATATAATTTCTTGAGAGAGAATTTGTACAACCATGACCATATCCATTTGTAAATGGGTCAAAGAAAGGTAGAGATTGATTTTTTGGGTCCAACATTATCATCCAAATTCAAAATAATATGTATAATTTTTTAGTAGAGGGATAGTTCTTTTACTTTTTTTTTTTCTTTTTTACCCGTCTTATGCAAAATCCGCAACCACCTCAAACTAAAATTCTGTTGTTGAAGCATATCATATAGTCCAATCCTATTGGTGAGTTGGCTTTAAACTGAAGTGCTAACCACCCTCTTCCCAACTTTGCCGATCTACTCTAGCCTTGCTCGATCTCCCCCCCCCCTCCCCCCCACCTCCCTAAAGCTCCAACTCCCTCTTCCCAATCCCTAACTCATTCCCCCTTCTCTCTCAGGCATAATTTTGTTGTTTGTAGTATCATTGATTGTAGAATTTTGAATATTTTTTTCGTGGTTCATGAAATCAGTTTGTATTTTTTTTAACCATTCCCATTACTAATATAATTTTTTATCTATTTTTTTAATTTAATTTGTATTACAGGAGAATTTGTAATGTCCCTTGGTTCTTCAGTCGTAGAATGGTGAAACTATGTCAAAGGTATGAAAATTTGGTATGGATTTTTTTTCTAAATCAATTTCTGAAATTTGATTTCTTCTTGCTTAAAGATTAACAATTTTTGGTGTTTCTAATATAATCACTATTTGTAAGAATATTTTTTATGTGATTCATTATTTTTTTTCCTGTGTATTTTTTATTTTCTATAATTTGAATACTCATGAAATTTGTTTGTATATTTGAGGTTCATGTAATTTTAAAAGCATTATAACAAGAAGAGGACTCATATGGTCGAAGTGATTCACGTAATTTTTTTTAAAAGCATTCATGTAATTTTTTTTAGTAACTCCTGTACTGTTGTTTATTTCCTAACTACACTTTTTGTTATTTCGGTCAATAATTTCCAAGCCTATTTTCTGCACATTTTCACACTCAAAAGCTATTGTACATGGTTTTCTAGAATGGAATCCCCTCTAGATGATCTTTTGCGTTATTCTGTAGGAAATAATTGAAGTAATTTTGATTATGCTTTTACGAGATCATCCAAATAATTGAAGGTATTCATTGACATCTACTTTTCATGCTAGGCCTAATCAATCATTATTTTTGTTGGTTGTTGATTTTGATGTTTTTTATTTTTTATTAGTTGATGCACTTTTACATTTCTTTAGCACATTAGCTGGTTTACTTTGGTTTTATTGAATTTCTATCTTTATGGATTTGGGAAGTTGCAGAGAGGGTGTGCGGTAGGGGAGGGAAAGACAAATAAGGTGGTGGCAATGCGATGGCGGAAAAAATTTGAAAAAACCCAAATATTTAGGGTAGTATTTGATCCAATGGCTAGGATTGTTTTTCCCTTTCATCCACGGTCCATTTCCAACATTGATTTTGAAAATGTATTTGTCCTATGTGGCAATTTGGACGGTCTAGATTAATTTAATCCAGTGGTCTATTTTTTTTTTTTTTTTGATCTAGGTTTTCTAATTTTTGCTTTCACTATTTTTGTGCCTCTTTCATTACATAATGAGCTTTTCCTTTTTTGGTTTTTTCCTTTTCCCATTATGCCAACTAATAGATCTCTAAAAACATTTCTATCTTCAACTCAAGTTGTGATGAGATCTTTAGGTGCCGTTGTTTTCTAATTTGATTTTAATTTGATGTTTGTTTACAATTCTATTTTGGGTTTTTTTTTAAACATATGTATTCCTAGCATTGTTGTTTAGATCATATGAGAGCTCCTTTATTCAGATTTGTATTTGTCTGCTTGCTTTTCTTTTCTTTTTCTTTTCTTTTTTTTTTATTTCTTTTATTTATTTATTTTTAATTCTTTGTTTTGGACTTTTTGCTAACCATTTAGAGTGGACTTTTTGCTAACCATTTAGAGTGAACTTTTTTTTTGGGTGAATATTTAGAGTGAACTTTCTTGCATTAATATCCTTAATTTGATTTTCTTGGGAAAATTTAATCTTTGAGGATTGTTTGAGGATTAAAAATGGAGTGTGAGGCTAACAGTGAGTTTTAGGAATATCAGTTGTTGATAATTTACGCTTCATTTTGGTTGGGGAGTGCCTTTAGGCACAGCTCATTCGCAATATTATTCTGATATATTCTTCTTTTTGGTAATGTCTTTTTCTCACAAAAATGCTTATTTTTCTTTCTTTCTTATTTTTTCTTTTTTGGTGAGATGCTAAATTTTTTATTTTGTCACAAAAGTATGTTTTTTTATTTTATATTTTAAAAGAGGTTCAACAACCTTCAAAGTGTTGACATCTCAATTTTTAATAGTCCCAAGATGGTTCTTGAATAAATTTCTTATCAACTGGTATGGTTCTTGAAATTTATTTATTTATTTAACAATTAAAATATTAGTATGATTCAATTGTTTTCTAAAATGGAATCCACTCTAGATGATTATTTGCGTTATTTTGCAGGAAATAATTGAAGTAATTCTGATTATGCTTTTATGAGATCATCCAAATAATTGAAGGTATTCATTGATTGACATCTACTTTTCATATTATGCCTAATCAATCATTATTTTTGTTGGTTGTTGATTTTGATGTTTTTGATGTTTTATTAGTTGATGCGATTTTAAATTTCTTTAGCACATTAGCTGGTTTACTTTGGTTTTATTGAATTTCTATCTTTATGGATTTGGGAAGTTGTTGGTGAGGCAGAGAGGGTGTGCGGTAGGGGAGGGAAAGACAAATAAGGTGGTGGCAATGCAATGGGGGAATAAATTTGAAACAAGCCAAATATTTGGGGTAGTATTTGATCCAATGGCTAGGATTGACCCAATCTCCCTCCTCAGTTTGTAACTTGACCAATTGGTTCCGTTGGTGCCTCTGATTAAGAGTGGCATGAAAAAACACTGTATTTTTATCCCCATGGGACAACCAATTAATCCGAGATCGCTGATGAGCATAAATTTCCTCTCTTTCCAGAAGTTTTGCGAGCTTGGCCTTTATATCCAGTTCTCGAACATTTTCCTCAGACGGGGACTAGGATTGGAGATCATTCAACTGCTTCTTTAAGGTGGCTATTTGGATTTTGAGATTCCCAAATTCACTTCTACTCCATGAGGAGAGGTCCCACCAGCAGTTTTTGAGCCTCTGGTTCAACTAAAACATTGGGGAGCCGTGTACACCCTGGCCCACGACCTTCGAACAACATTTCCATACTCCTCACCTGTGAGCCACATAGCTTCAAATTTGAAAAGTCGAGGGATTTTTTTAGGAGGGACACAACAATGAATCAGGAGGGGGCAATGATCCGAGCCTAAAAGGCTTTCATGAACAACTTGGGCGAAAGGGAAGAGGTTTCGCCACTCAACAGATGCCAAGGCTTTGTCGAGTCTTTCTCGGACGCATGAGTCCCCTACTTGATTATTTGACTAGGTGTAAGTATTACCTTTGAACTCAAGATCCATCAATTCACAGTCAGACACCATCTGTTGAAAACCCATCAATTGAGATTTACTGCATTGCACTCCTCCTTGTTTCTCCCCTATAGAGCCTACCTGATTAAAATCCCCAACACATAGCCAAGGATATTGGTTGTCTGCTGCAATCCGTTTAAGCACTTCCCAAAAAGTTTGTTGTTCTTTCCAGTTGGGAGGGGCGTAAAGAAACGTAGTGGCCCAACACCTGTCCGCTCTATTGATGATATAGCAAAAGAAATTCTTGGATTTGAGTCTAACCTCCAAATTTACGTCTTCAGTCCACCAAAGGGCAAGCCCACCGGACATACCACAGGGATTGACATAATATTTGTTCGGAAAGTGAAGCCTTCTACGAATACGATCAATCTTGGCCTCTTTATTTTTGGTTTCCATTAAGAAAACTATGGAGGGGCGATGGGTTATGCACAACCCTCGGAGGATCCGGACTGTAAGGGGTCGCCCCATCCCCTAGCAGTTCCAGCTCAATATCAACATGGGGAAAATGGCTGTTTAGGGCTAGCCAGCGCCCATTCTCCCCCCTCTGCTTTTGTCCCTAGATTTGAGTTTGCCACTTGTGAGCCGTAATCGGCCAATTCCCCTTGGAGCGGTTGCACAGGAACGTTGAACAGAGTCCCATCCTCTCGGTGCCTTCCATGGCTAGTGATACACACATCAGTCAGCCGTTGTTGGGTCAAATTCGTGCTTGAGCATTGTCGGTACCTCCTAGCGGACTTGGTATGTGGTGATTGAGACGTCCCTTTTCCCCGCCCGACCTCTAACTCCGATGCCCTAGAAACATTCCCTTTCAAGAATTTGAGTGGGCGAGGAGAGGAGGTAGCGCAGCCTCCAGCTTCCTCTTAAGAGTTAGATCTTTGAATAGGTGGGCCATACAGCTCTCCACCAGAGGATTCACAGAAACATGATTGGGGCTAACATTTGGGCTAACATCTTCAATCGCAATTCCAAGACTGGGCTGCTCACTTGGCGATTTTATCTGGGCTTGAGTTAAGGCCAAAACCTCCTCTGCTGGTTCAGTTACAAAATATTTGGGCCCAAAACCACCCGTATTTTCTGATAGATGTTGTGGGGGCCTTTCTTGACTAACCTTTTGGGCTTCAACTGTTAGGCCCACTTCCTCCCTGCCATTCAAACCCCTGTGGCCCACCATCAAGCCCTCCTCCTTGTCAAGGACGTTAGGAGGTGTCTCCACCAAGGTATCAAGTTTGTCCTCTTGCGGGTATCCTTTGCCACCTTCTGGTACCACAGACCTCGAGCAAAGACGATTTGGTGCAGGAGGGGCAGCCACATTCCCACTACTCGTACTGGAGCCTACCACCTGTGTCGTAGTATTTAGCTTGGTTAAGACTAATTCCGGTGGCCTGAAATCGAACTTCCGGCGACCATCATCCACTGAAGCTTTAACTGCAGCCTCCATTTTATCCACCCACATCCTGGTTTGTTCCGGAGTCATTTTCAGTAATGGGCCTCGCTCCACTTTCAGGTCAGGGGCATAACAAGATCGTCTTCCCGATTCTCTGGATGTAAACTTGCAAACAGTGTTGTCATGGCCTATTCGGCCACAATCATAGCAGAAGACAGAGTTTCTTGAATTTGTAGGAAATCCAGAGCTCTTTGGTGTTGCTGCTCTGGGATGTGTTTTGGTGGAGGAAAAAACCCCTGGGGAGACGTTTAGAGATGTCCACATTAACTCTCATTCGGAGAAAACTTCTTTCAAGGAGAAGCCCATCGTGCATCGCCTCCACCCCAATGAGCTTGCCAATTTGTTGTTCGATTATTTCACCATTCTGTCTGGTTAGCTTTGCCACCGACAACCCATGTGCTTGAACCCAGAAGGGGCTCCATTGAAACTCAAGTTCTGACTCCGATTTTCCAGCCTCTAGTGGTTGCACCACGAGTAGATGACCCATGACTGACCACGGGGCTTCGAAAAGCACCTTCCTCCTATACTCCGGATCGCTGAATTAGAACAAGAAAACATTCTCCGACCATAGCGAGATATTCAACAGTGCTCTGGGCTGCCAGGCAGTCTGGAGGATGTTACATACCACTTGTTTGTTCAAGGTCTTTTGGGTGATAACCTTCCCAATAAGACAGGGGTCGAAAACATCATCACTTTCCCCCAATTCTTCAAGAAGCTCAACGTGGTCTACCTCCTCCAGACCAGAGACTCTAGGTGGAGCGCCAGGATGGTGAGAGTCCGCCATTCATGAAACTGTAAAACGTCGAAAAGAGCTTAGAGTTGAGAAGAGCTTGCTAGAAAACACTCACTCCGACGGCAATGCTAGTGTGAGAGTGGTAGGATAAGGATCCTGAAAACCTACCAAAGGGTAGAGGTACTCTCACTTAGAGAGAGAAGCTCTCACTTAGAGAGAGAGAATTTCTTTTTAGCACTTTGACATTGGCATGACTTCGTTAACCCTGGTGGGTTGACTCACCCAAATTTCTTAACGTATGTATATACAAACTAGAGTGCCAACTACTAGGCCATGTATGTGTGTATAGTGATTAAGGGACCTTTGTAGTCCTTGGTTGGATTCATTGCGAATGGTCCTTTTTATTAACATGCCATCCTGATTTAAATGCTTATTATTAGGTTAAATCATTCGATCAAAAAAAAAAACCACCAAATTGAAGTATCCAGAAAATGCAATATATGAGTCAAATTTATCTTGGGTGTACCTTGCATTACACCAAATTCGAATTATGATTACCTTTCCTTTTCTGAATATTTTTGGTTTATTTATTGTTTTGATTCTAGGATTGTAGAATTGCTTTGTTAGACCTTGTTCAAATTCAAGCATCATTTACATAATTCCTTGGCTGAATAGAAGACACATAATCTTCTATTTTCAAATCTTCCTTCTTCTTCTTTTTTCTGTGCAGAATCATCAATAGAAATGATTGTATTTCAAGATTTTTCATGATGTAAATAAGTGTTTTAAAATATGAGAAGAAGACATATGGTCTTGTGTCAAAGTAGTATGCTCTCCAACTTCTATAGTGGAGATTGCGGATTTGAGCCCTGTGTGAGGTGTTGAGGATGATCCCGATCCCCTTTCCCTTTCCCCTTTGATTAGGCTAGTATAGGTTCTAACGAATAAAAATAAATAAATAAATAAAAAGGGATGAGAAGGAAATTTAGGGACAAATGATCATTGATTTAAACAAAAGTCCAAATCTACAATATTTTCAGACAATCTAACAAATTTTGGTAATTATTGTTTTCTATTTTAAGGATACATTAGGCAAGCTCAGCCGAAAGTTTGTTTCTCTACTTCATATCATATGGAAAACTACTAAGCATAATCAAAACCTCTACCAACTCCATTACTCTGTCTCTCTCTCTCTACAGAATACTCTATGAAGTCTTCCCTATAAATACCCTTTACCCATCTAAGCTTTCATTATAACAAACATTCTTATATCAAGTCTTCCTTCATATAGCTCTTGAAGTTTGTCAAGCCCCGAAATATTGCAATAGAGATAACTTATATGCGGAATAAATATAAGAAACAACATAAATTCATATATCAGAGTTCACTGTTTAACAAGCAATTAAATGCCATATAGGCTTTCATCTTTCCAAGACATTGCTTGGTTACACAAATAGAGTCTCGCTCATTATACATTAAGCCCTTGGCTTTACAAATAACACTCATGCATACATAAAGCATAACTAGGAAACTCTTGCTTCCCGAGAGTCCATCCATGCTATTGCCTTTGAGGTAACATCTCACCTGCACCTGAAAATGATATTCCCGTATAGGGTGAGCTAACAGCCCAGTAGAGATATGCTAAACATAATATGGGCAATAACTAAAACGTAAGCATTCGATAAATGTTTGACTCACATATATCCATTCATAATCCATTTCAATTACATGATAAATGTATCCATGTTTCATAATAATTTCCATTTCTTAATTCATAATCTTGGCTCAGAACCTGGCCATACCCTTTAAGTGAGATTACATCTCATATCAACAGTACTTCCATTTTAATTGAGATAAAGACTCAAATTAAACATTTCGTACTTCACAACAGATATACATATTTGTTGTATCAATTTCAAACAAAACACTTCCATACTTCATATATGATATACAAATTTGCTATATCAATACTTCAATAGATACACTTATTTGCTGTATCAATCTGAAACAAAACACTTCCACACTTCATATATGATATACAGATTTGCTATATCAATACTTCAATAGATACACTTATTTGATGTATCAATGGAGTCCATCCCCTATCTCCTCCCAAATAATACCGGTTTAGGAGTCCATCCCCTATCTTCCCCTAAACCGTGGAGTATATCCCCTATCTCCTCCCACACAATACAATGTATATAAACACATATCATATACATAATCAATTAATACATAAATTCAATGTATTATTCCAACCGTCATATTCGATGACATATTCAATTGACTAGTTTTAGTTTGCCTAATCATCATGCTTTGTCTACAACAATCAAGACTATCCACCACCGATAGCTCAAAGCAGTTATTTCTAAACAGAAAATAAATGCTACAACAGTTATATATAATCTCAACATTTTTAAAGTGAGTGATTAATGAATCCAACTCCACCATTCTACCTCATATTGAGTCGATTTTATTATTTCCAACTCAATTTCATATTTCCGTATTAATTGAAATTAATTACAGTAATGACCCAAATATACCCAAAACATGGCATTTTTCTCCTTTTTCTCAATATTGACCCAAAGGCTCAAATATTATCAAAAACATCAATAATCTCCATTTTTAAACCCAAAACACACAGGTATGAATCAATTGAACAAAACCCCTGTTTTCAACCTTATACATCTCCAACCTTAAGTTCCCAAATCAAACCATCTATACAAATAACTCAACATTTATGTTAAAACACATAAGAATGAGTAGGAATCCCTACCTCAAATTCGGAGCTCAAATGGAGAAGATGAAAAGAGATGAAACTCGATCTCCACCACACACCACAAAGCCCTCGAGAAATTACACAACTTTGGCGAAGGAACTATAGTCAAAATCCCAATGGAACTATGGCCAAAATCCAGCTCAGCACAACTAAAATTTATATAACTCGAGCTCGGCTCTTAATGGCTCATTAAACCAAGAAAGAACCATAGAAGCTGATAAGCTAACCCTCTGCACTTGCACTTATATAGAAGTTTGTCCACCTTAAAATGTATCTTGTAATCGATGTGGGACTTCCAACAAACACACCAAACGACGTCGTTTGGCACAACATTTTCGTCCACTCTTTGAGTCCCACATCGCTGAGAGAGGAAACATTTTGTGTCCAAATGCTTATAAAGTGGAAACCTTTGAACACAAAATGTGAAATCTGCCAAGTAACTTTGAATGCATTTTGAAATCTGCCAGCTCGACCCCCGCCAGGGCGCTGCCCCCTCGACCCCCGACCGACCCAGTCGAAGTGGCAAAACATAAAAGAAGGATTGAAACCGGGATTGCTACAAAGTTCATAAAAGATTAGCTAAGAAAAACAACGGGGACTACAATGGCTCAATCTCTGAGCTCTTTCATTGTTGTAACCATCCTTGTGTTTGCTCCAATACTTTGCTTTGCTGGGAAGAGCAATGGTGGCTACCTTTACCCACAGTTCTACGACCGGTCTTGCCCCAAAGCTCAAGAAATTGTGAAGTCTGTTGTTGCAAAGGTTGTCGCCAAAGAAGCCCGCATGGCTGCTTCATTGCTTAGGCTCCATTTCCATGATTGTTTTGTCAAGATTAGTCAAGCAAGCAGAGCTATTAATTAGTTTTCAGGACCCTATAATTACCCATACACTACATTTTATTTTTTTATAGACAAAGATAACTATTAGTTATTAGATTAGCTATGGAGAAAAAAATGTCTACATGTACATGTGATGGGTTGAAATGTGCCATGTGAGTGGTAGTTAATTGGATTTGAATGTAAAGCAAAAATCAAAATACTAGTTAGCTTAGTAATTGGTGAGGTAGTTTCATGATATAGAATGTGTTTTGAGTTAAAGTTTTACTTCAAAACTTGACCACCTTTTTTTTTCTTTCTTTCTTTCTTTCTTTCTTTCTTTTGAGTATTCAGTGTTTTGCCTCGATTAGTCTTAAATACATGTGGTCTAGGGCCCTATCCCACACATATCAAGCAAGCGCTTGGTAACCTACACTTCTTGATACGCATATCATGGCTCGGCTAACCTTTTGGTTCCAAAAATTAAATATTATCTTAAACCATAAAATTGCTTCTCTAAATTATACAAAAGGAAATATTTGGGGCTTTTACCCCTCGAAGTATAGATAGTCTCACTGTCCCACCTGTATTGACCTCACTTTTCACCTCTAATCTGCGGAGTACATATAATCTCACTATTAATAATTTAATAGGAATGAGCACTTAAATTGCATCCAACTAATCGCTTGAGATTAGTGCATTACTGACTTTGGTTTATGACTTTTTTAATTAAAGACGGGTGTGATGCATCCAGTGTTGTGAAAGGCGCGCCTAGGCGCCAAAGCAGGTGGGCGCAGATAGCCAGCTCTTGATGCGATCGAAGAAGCGCCTAGTCGGGCTTCTCTGTTTATGCTTAATGCAGATCTGACGGCTGAAAATTTTGTTCCAATAGCCTCCAACACATACGATTACAACTCATATACAATACAATACAAGCGAAATCAGAAGAGGACTCAAATCGAATCCCTAATCTGTGTTCTCCTTCGACTCCTTCGATTGGGCTCTTCTCTCTCTCCAACCAGGTACTCCTCCTCCTCGTATTCTTCTTCTTCTTCTTCGAACCTTTGTCAAAGCTCTTTCGGCAAATTTTTTTTTTCTTCGCTGTTCAAAATCGATCAGGTCGATCGATTTTTTTTTCTTCTGCTTCACTCGCTCGTTGGGTTGGGTGAATTTTTTTTTTCTTCTTCTTCTTCTTCTTCTTCTTCTCCTCCTCCTTATTCTGTCGAAGCTCTGTTTTTTTTTTCCTTTTTTTTTCTTTTTTTCACTTTTTTCTTATTCTGCTTCTTTTCTTCTTCTCATTCTGCTAGTTAGCTATGTTCTTTTTTGTTTTTATTTTTTCCCTTTGTTTTGAGTCCGTCTCTGTTAAAAAAAAAATAGAAAATGAAATATATTACATACATTAATTAATTCATACATTACATACATTAATTAATAGAAAAAAATAGATACATTACATTCATTATGATTATATTGAAATTGATTCATCATTATACTGAAATTAATTAATTCATCATTAATTAAAAAAATAGAAAATTGATTCATACATTACATACATTAATTAATTCATCACATACATTACATTCATTATACTGAAATTGTTTTTCTGTTATTTATTTTTTGTGTTGTGTAGTAAGTACTAAGTAGAAAATGACATCGGAAAGTAATAGAAAAGATCCGGCGTGGCAATATGCCCATTTGGTAGAGGAGAATAATTTAAACAAGTTTGAGTGTAATTTTTGTGGTAAAGTATCAAATGGAGGTGTTTATCGGGTGAAACAACACCTCGCGGGAGGTTATAGGAATGTCACTGCTTGCCCGAAGTGTCCAGCTCATGTAAGAAGAGATTAGAGAGTTCATGTCAAAAAAGAAGACACAAAAAGAAGAAATGAACATGTTGCCTGATTTTGATGACATGGACATGGAAGATGAAGATAAAGATGATGATGTTGAGATTAATGTCAATCAACGTCGTAAGTTGACAAGTAGCAGCCAAGGTTCATCCAAATCCAAATAAAAAATGCCAAAGAGAAAAGGGCCCATGGATGTTTACTTCACACCCAATCCTGAATCAGTGGTGAAAAATCGAAGAGACCAAGCAAAAAGGAAGCAAACCAAAATTGATGCAAATGACCCTTATAAAAAAGAAATGAGAGCTCGGGCAGTGCAAAGATTTGCAAGATGGATGTATGATGCTGGTATCCCTTTTAATGCAGTAAATTATGAGAGTTTTGGACCAATGATTGAAGCCATTGGGCAATATGGTCCTGGTATGAAGCCACCAACTTACCATGAAGTGCGAGTTACCCAACTCAAAAAAGAAGTGAAACATACAGAAGATTTGATGAAGAATCATAAAGAGGATTGTGCAAAATACGGGTGTTCCATAATGGCTGATGGCTGGACTGACAAGAGAGGAAGGACATTGATTAACTTTTTAGCTAATTGTCCAAGAGGAACCATGTTTGTTGAGTCGGTTGATGCTTCTAGCTATTCAAAGGATGGGCAAAAGCTATTTGAATTACTAGACAAGTTTGTGGAGAAAGTTGGAAAAAAAGAATGTGGTGCAAGTCATCACTGATAGTGCTGCAGCTAATGTGCTGGTATCCCTTTTACTATTTTCATTCCTTACATCAAAATTGTTTACTCATAGTTTGTTTTGTATTTAAAAACTTGAAAATAGTAATTCTTCGTTATTGTTACATTATAGGGAGGTTTTTGGAAGCCAAGTATGAACACTTGTATTGGACACCATGTACTACTCATTGCTTGGACTTGATGTTAGAAACATTTTCAAGATACCTAGACTGAAAAAGACATTTGAAAGAGGTATTGCAGTACATAGCTACATTTACAACCGGCCTACGTTGCTAAACATGGTGAGGCGCTATACAAGTCTGAAGAATTTGATCAAGCCTGCAAAAACTAGATTTGCAACCGCCTTTCTGACTTTGTCTAGGATGCATCAACAAAAAAACAATTTGAGAAAGATGGTCACCTCCAAAGATTGGACCTCAAGCAAATGGGCAAAGGAGCCACAAGGTAAAAGAATGGCACAAACTTTGTTGATGCCTTCATTTTGGAATACTGTTGTGTTTGCCCTTAAGGTCTCGGGTCCTCTCGTCAATGTAACGCCCCCAAAATAAAACATAATATATATAACATTAACATGCATTGTTAAAAGAAAACAAATTATTAACTCATTCATCAGAGTATTATTATTGAAAAACATTACATGTAACATCTAAAGTAAATGCCCTACGGGCTTACATCTTTCCAAGCCAACACTTGGACACAAAAGGATGAGTACTAACTCAATTACAAATTAAGCCCTTGGCTTGAATGTTTACATGTAATATCAAATAAAACAAATAACTAAAGACAAGTCTTCAAAGTCCAAATCCTTCCAAGCTAAGTCCTTGGAGGTAACATATCGCCTGGACCTGAAAATGATGTTCCCATATAGGGTGAACCACAGCCCAGTAGAAATATACTAAACCAAATATAAGCATTGAATAAAGCAATAGCATTCAATAGATGGTTAACACAAACATCCATTTCATCAATATACAGTTTCATGACACGTTTCACTTTCCATTATTCGTCCAATTTTCCATTTATACCAATATGGCTCAGAACCTGGCCAAACTATAACAGTGAACTATATATCACATTAATATTACTTCCAATATCAACAAAACAAATGAGACTAAGGCTCATTTTAGTGCTGTATCAACAACATATAAAAACACTTCCATAAATCAATAAGCACACATATAGTGGTGCTAATGGAGTCCATCCCCTATCTCCTCCCAAACAAAATCCGGTTTAGAGGTCCATCCCCTATCTTTCCCTAAACCGTGGAGTACATCCCCTATCTCCTCCCAAACAAAATGCATATACAATGTATTAAACACTTGTCATATACAACACACAATCAATACACGTATTTTCTGTATTAATTCAACAGTCAAAATCAATGACTTAACCAATGTGATTAGTCTCAGTTTTCCCTAATCCACATGCAATGTCTACAACAATCACGACTATCTTCCACCGATAGCCCAAAACAGTTATTTCTAAACAGGAAATAAATGTATCAACTAATATAATTCCAACATTTTCATAGGTGAGTGATTAAACTAACCAATTACACCATTTAATCAATAAATTCCTCAATTCCATGAATTCAACTAAATTCCCCAATTTCCCCTAAATTAATTATACAAATTAATTTATTACAACAACTAGAGTTTTCCCAAAATTACCAAACAACCCCCAACATATCAAAATACCACAACTTAGAACAAAACCTATAATATGGAGTAGGAAATCCCTACCTCGAAGTAAATAACCTGAATGGAGAAGATGGAAATGACGACCCAAAATCCAAAGTGCTCCAAACCGCTAAACGTTCAGATTAAACGAAGCCCTCGACTCACTCTATCTTTTTAATAAAGAACCTAGGGTAGAAACACCCTAAAAAGAGATAATACCTAAGAGAGAAGGTGAGTGGAAGGAGAGAGAAGTCAGACCTAGGGTTTTGGATCAAATGAAATATTAAAAAACTGAATTTTCCCCGCTGCTGCCTATTTAAACCTGACAGACTCGCTCGAGCGAAGGATTGGTCGCTCGAGCGACCAAACACAAAAAAAACTCGCTCGAGCGAAGAAGGTCTCGCTCGAGCCAAAAACTCGAAGCTTCAGGTCTGCAACCCAGAAGCTCGCTCGAGCGACAGAATGCTCGCTCGAGCGAAGAACTCGAAAACATACACCTCGCTCGCTCGAGCGAAGAAAAGCTCGCTCGAGCCAAGAAACACAGCTCTCAGGTCTTAAGCCCAGACGCAGTCTCTCGCTCGATCGAAGAAATCCTGGCTCGAGCGAAGGACCCAACAAAGAGCTTGCTCGAGCAACCAACTCCTCGCTCGAGCGAAGGTCCAAAAATCTGGACAGCAACACTAGGTTTCCAAACCCAACCAACTTGTAACAAACCTGCCCAATACATCCTATAACTCAAGAAAAAGGAATTAAAGGACAGCAACAACAATTATAACACAACGGGATCTACGGAACATAAGTCCGGATACAACAACCAAATGGGAGAAGACCGGGGTCGCTATAGTCAAAGTGCTTAGATTGGTTGATACCGAGAAGAAACCTTCCATGGGATACATTTATGAGGCAATGGATAGGGCAAAAGAATGCATTGCAAGTTCATTTGATTATAAAGAAAAGAAGTATAATGAAATCTTCGAAATCATCGACAAAAGATGGGATGTCCAATTGCATCGGCCTTTACATGCAGTTGCGCATTTTCTTAACCTAGAATTCTTTTACCCAAAAGCGTTAGAGGTGCAAAAAGATCATGAAGTGATGAATGGGTTTTATGAATGCATGCAAAGGTTGGTCTCGGATGTCACTGTTCAAGATTTGATCACTAATGAGATGAGTATTTATATGAAGGCTGAGAGTCTTTTTGGCAAGTCTGTTGCGATTAGGCAAAGAAATACAAGGGCACCGGGTAATATATTATAGACTCATAGAGTTTATTTTTAGTAATACTTTTAGTAAAATTCAATACTCGGTAACAATTATTTCTAACTAGTGGATTATCGCAGTTGATTGGTGGGCATCATATGGTTCTAAAACTCCAAACTTGCAAACTTTTGCCATAAAAGTCCTTAGCCTAACATGTAGTTCATCGGATTGTGAACGAAATTGAAGTGTATTTGAACATGTGAGTATTTAACATTCTAACTAATTTTTTGTTCAATTCAAATATTTTTTATTCTCATTACGTAGAATTTAATATCTTTTTAATATTTGCAGCTTCATAGCAAGAAAAGAAATAGATTGGAACAACAACGTCTCAATGATTTAGTGTTTGTCAAATATAATAAAACATTGAGATTTAGGCATGACATGCGCAACACTCTTGATCCCATATCTTTACAAAATATTGATGAAAGCAATGAGTGGTTGCTTGGGAGGATGGATGGAGAATCAGATGAAGATAACGAGCCTGTGTTTGATGATGATGATGGGTTGACTTGGGCCACTGTTGCTAGAGCTTCTGGAGTAGAAGAAAGTAGCCATGCAAGTAGAGCAGCAAGTTCACGCTCAAAGGCACAACCGAGGATATCTAAATCATCAAGATTAACTCCACTTCAATTAATAGATGAAGAGGAAGTGGGCTCAGATGACACAGAGGAGAAAGATGTTGAGGGATACAAATCAACTGATGGAGAAGAAGATGATAGTTTGCTTGCCATTGATGTTGAGGATGATGATTGACTGACCGACCTAACCTACCCTTTCTTTTGATATTGATGTTTTTAAGTGTTAAAGACATATATTAGTATTTGTTGGATATTTATGTTTTAGATGTTTGGGGTTTATGTTTTTATTTTTATTTTTATTTTTATTTTATTGAATGTGGATTATTTTATCTTTGAAAATTGAAATGTTATGTAATATGCACTTCCATAGCTTTGAAAATTATTCTATATTTTGTCTTGAATCTTGATTACTTTTTATTTTTTAAAAAATTGTCTTAGTACTATGAATGATTAGTCTATGTTAATTTTTCTATTTTTTACTAAAACTGTGCGCCTTACTTCAATAAAGCCCCCGCCTCGCCTTGCGCCTTGTGCCTAGGCCCCGAGAGACCTTCAATGCTTTAGTGCGCCTTGAGCCTTTAAAAACACTGGATGCATCAATACTTCTAGTGAGCACTGGAAGCATGTTGAGTGAGAAGAGATCGAACCCTAACCGGGACTCGGTTCGTGGGTTTGAAGTCATCGATGAGATCAAATTTGCATTGGAGGAGTGCCCTCACACTGTCTCTTGTGCTGATATCTTGGCTCTAGCTGCTAGAGACTCCACCTCCCTTGTATGTCTTGCTTTTTAGCTAGTGCCAATTTGGATGAGATGACCATACTACCCTTACAAGCTATGCATAATAGCATCTGTTTTTGAATTGTACGATGTGCAGACTGGTGGACCTAGCTGGGAGGTCCCATTAGGAAGAAGGGACTCCAAAGGTGCAAGCTTGAGTGGCTCCAACAACAACATTCCTGCCCCTAACAACACTTTCCAAACTATCCTCACCAAATTTAAGTTGCAAGGACTTGACATTGTTGATCTTGTGGCATTGTCCGGTAAATATTCTAATTTTCGTGTGTTTCGTGGTCTTTTTGAATAGGAACCAGATTGTCGTCCTTCATAAAAGATCGAGCCATCTAGTCCAACATTTTGGGTTTACCATATAATTCACTTTAATGATTTGGTTTATTCATTTTCTAATTTTCTATCATATTGGCCCTGTTTGAGAAGTGGGTTTAAGACTTTTTTTGAGCTAAAATTCACAAGAAGACAAAATAGACTATAAAATAAAATGTCACATCAAATCCATAATTATTTTACTTTTTCTATTACAAACATCACATGAAACTACAAAAAATTCCAACCATCTTTTTAAATACAAAAATTTTTGTCTACTAAAATAACCAACTTCCCAAACGAGGCCATTGTATAGATATCTATGAAAAAAACTAATTAATTTGATAATCGTAAGCACATAAATTTATTACATCTTATTTTTCAAATTATATTTGTTGTATATTTTTTTGAAAATAACCTATTGTTAAAATAATCGTAAGCACATAAGCACACTAATCATATCATATGGTTTTCTCATTTTTCTGGTGAAAAAATGAAAAACACTAATCATAAAGGTTCATGTCTTGCATTTTGCTGGAGGGTTTTGGATGGACTCTTCTTATATATTATTAAAGGAATTATATACATGTTTACTGTGCTCAATTAAAAAAATCAAGGCATTTCCTTTTAGCTATGTCAGTATCTGACAATCTTTGTGTGTGTGTGTTTTTTTTTCCTCTTCAGATTTCTTCATAGGAAATGCAAAAGGCCATATCAATTGTCAAACAAGAGCAGGAATAGGTGATGTGGCGCATCGGGGTTGGGTTCAATGCTTGAGGTTTTTTTTTTTTTTTTTTGGGTTCAATGCTGCTTTTTGATGTTCCATTAACTTTTCTTTTTTGGTCTGATATTAACTTAGAAGAAGCACGTTTAATCTCAAGTGACCTTTTCCATCACACGGTTCTATCATGGAAATGGTTTTCAACGATGGATTCATTTTGTTCAAAAAAGCATGCAATTGTGATCACAAATGATTTTTCACTGCTTGACGTCCACAAGCTTCCTTCAAGAGGGGGAAATGTTAGATAGACCAGGTTCCTGGTGTATGTTGTGATATATTGATAATCAATGGCACTTCAGTGATGCAGTAAAGCTTGTTCCTACAATTTGAGGTACCTTACAATTACATGGACTCTATTGTGCCATTCCAATCTCTTATCACGGTCTTTCAGATATGGGGTTTTACATCAACCCTTTGACTAACTGAATTTGATCATGGCAGATTTTTGTGTACAGTTGTGTTTTTGGGCAATGTGGCATATGTTGTATTTTGGAGATTATTATCGAGAAATATTTACAGACTTAACTGCTCCAAAAGGAGAACAAAAATCATTTTGAGCCAAGAACAGTGATTCCTCAATTAGAAAGCTCGCAATAGATGTTTAGCAACAACCAGTTTGAATACCCTTTGTAGGGCTGCAAACGAATCGAAAGCATTGCTGAGCTCGAGCTTGGCTCGTTTACTTATCGAGCTCGATCTCGGCTCGATAAGGAATTGGGTTTAAGCTCAGCTCAGTTCAGTTCATTAATATTAATGAAACTCGAACTTGGTTCGGCTCGGTTTTATAATTTTTTTTAAATATTATTAATATATTATATATATTAATATATATTATTTAATATATACATAATATATTTATTATATAATTTAAACAATGATAAACAAGCTGAGCTTATGCGAGCTAGAGCTTGAATTCAGCTCGTTTACTAAACGAGTCTAATATTCGAGCTTGAGTTTGACTCGTTTATTAAACGAACTAAGTCGAGCCGAGCCCTTAACGAGTTGAGCCAAGCCAAATTTGTTCATGAACAGTTCAGTTCATTTGCAACCCTAACCCTTTGTGTCCATTTACTGAGTACCCTTTCTGTTCATTTACTAAGTTTTGACTCGCTATTGGAAGGTGGAATCACAACATCCTAAGTATGAAAAGAGGGAGAGTAAATAATATTTTGGAATTCTATAATTATTAATTTTTTATCTTGGAAAAAACTATCCTTGTTGAAGTTTGAAAATGACAAAGCTAGTAATTGCCCCATTTCAAAAGAATATTAATGTAATGTGATCATATTTGAGTATTTGAATATGTTAACGTGTCTTTAAAACATATTTATATAATTATTTTAAGTTTCTTATCTTGTGTTTTAAAGTTACATTTAACAAATTTCATGAAGTTTTAGCTACTAATTGATAGTTGACATAATTTCATAGAATTGTGATGACAAAAGTACCTTGGCAAGGAAGGAGTTTGTATGAAACAAGATTTCCTACTTTGTATAACTTTTTTTTAATATTGCAAAAAATCTAAGATACTTGAATTTAACTAATTAAAAACTTATTAAAAATTGACTCATTAAATAATATTAAAAAAAATGGTTAAAATCAAACATGTTTTGTAAAACCAAATAAAATTAAATTACTAAAACTTTTTGGGTGAAATTTGTTTAATTCGATATAGGACCATATAAGAGTTTAATTCAATATTCGATTCAGATTTATAAAATTGAGATTTGATTAATTGGGTCTGAATTGGAGTTAATTGAGTTATGAGAATTAGAAATTAAGATTATTATGGTATTCAATTGAGTATGTAATTATTGGCGAAGATTTTGGAGTTTAATCTGAAATTGAAGGCCTTAATGATTTAAGAAACCAAAATTGAGGATGAAAATAAGTTTAATTTAATATTTGGAGCCTTTTGGTGAGTTTGATTAAAAATCTAATTCAGAATGATAAATTTAAATATAATTAATTGGGCTCTAATGGAAGTCAAATTAAATTATGTGGAATTTATGATTAGTTGTAATTAATTTAATTATGTGTTGATTAAGATTTATTAAGACCAAGTGCTATTTAAATTAAGTTAATCTTATTCATGAATTATAATAAGAAAGAATCTAGAATTGTGAGTGTGTGTGGGTGTGCTGAGAATTCTGGTTATACAAGTGTGTGTTCAACGTGTGATGTTGAGACAAAGGTGTGTGTGTGTGTGTGCGCGCTGGTGAGTTCTAGAATCAGTGAGAACAAAAGAAAAACAAAAGGAAAAAGGTGAACTCAATATGTTGAATAGGAATGTAATGGAAGCAAAAAGGAGAGAGAGAGAGAGAGAGAGAGTTAGCTGCTGGAAATCCAACTCCAGAGTTCAAGAAGAAGAAGAAATAAGGAAGGAAAAGCTAGGCAAGGTGTGGAATTAAAGGGGAGTTCAAGAATTTATCAAAGATTCATCAAATTCAAGAGTTTAGGTAAGAAATTCAAGCTTAATCCTTATAGATTGATTACTTAACAACCCAAATCAAGAAGTAAATGGGTTTAATTTCATGGAAATAGAAAGAATTAGGAAAAATAATGAAGAAAATTTGAGTTAGGTTTGATAATTAAGAAATTGATGTTGTAATTTAATATTTGAGTTTGATCTTTGTCATCCTTCATAAATTTGAAGGTTATCCTTACATGCATTATGAATCTTCAAGATTTTAGAATTTAATTCATACTTTAAAGTTTATGAGTTTGGTTGTGATATAAATTAAGAAGTCAAATTATAGTTTGAGCTTGATAATGGAGAATTGGTTGGATTTTGAGAAGTGTTTTATACATGCATCATGGACTTTGAAGAATTTAAGATAATCAATTTCATGTTTTGAAGAGAAGGAAGAAATTTTATAAAAATCAAGTTTATGGAAATTTGGGATTAATCCTAAAGTTAGGCAATGTTTTGATTTTATTATGAAAGATAGGAATTGGTTTAATTTCAATTTTGAATCCATGCATGTAATTCAAATTAAAAGTTTTATTCAAATTGAACATATTTTGAGACATCTGTAATTAAGTTTTGGGTTAAAAAGTATGAGTTTATGAAGAATGAGCTTTAATTTTATATTAAAGGAGTTTTGATATCAATGGTTTAAAATTGATCAAGTTTTCTTAATTATTTAAGAGTTTGTATTATTTTAGACAAGCCATGTTAAACATAAGTTTTGAAATTATATTTTGGAATTATATTTTGAAAGCTTAATTCATATTTTAAAACTTATGAGTTTGAAATTGAGTTTAAGATTGTATGAATTCTGATTTCTGTCAATGACTTGAACAAGAATATAAATGTAAATATGAACATGTATATGAATCTGTTTTTAATTGGAAATCTAATTATACATAAGATTCTGTTCCTAATAACAATTTGTTTCTAATATAAACTCTGATTTCTAACTCTGTGATGGACGTCATTCATTAAAACCCTTTACTTCGTTGTATTATTTATGTATATAGGTAATCAGGCGCGTGAACAGGCTTAGAGGCGTTATGGCTATGTGATTAAAGTTTAAGTTTTATTTTCTTGTTTGGTTAAGCAAGTCTTTGTCTATTCTGTAAATAGGGCTAAGTCCCCTTTTGTCTAATCTGTATATATATGATGGCGTACGGATGATGTGTAAATATGTATATAAAAAGTTTAAAATTTTTCTGTCTTATATAAGTCTGCACAGCTCAATGGACGTTGTATATTTGTTATTTGCTTCCGCTAGTCCCTAATATTATGTTAATCTGTCTCAGAGGCCTTCAGTAATCCTAGGATTACTGGCCGGTTACGATGCTAAACTTATAGGGGCGGGTTTGGGTCGTGACATTGACAGAGGAGATTCGACAGAAAAACCAAATTTTCACAAACGACAAATCAAACAATTGTGGTTGGTGTTCTATGCATTGATAGTTTGAAGAACTTCTTTGGAGGTTGTAATATGAAGAAACAAGTCTAAATAAACTGAAATTTGATTAAAGAACAAGTAAACTTGTCACTTAATTACAAGAATGCACAATAATCGACAGAGGCAAACTTGGCTACAAAGACCGAAGTACAAGCAAACTATTCCTAAGTACAAGAGCTACTCCTAATTAAGTTATGTTACTCCTAATTCCACATGGGTTGTGAATTTTGTTGAAGAGCCTCTTTCTCTTTGAACTTCCACCTTTTATATGACTTTCAATGGCCATGTTGTGCTGTCACGTGCCCATTTGTCATGCTCCTATAACTGCCCAAAAACTGCAACTACTGTAACTGCCTCTAAATTTCTTTTTTTCTTCTACTGCCATGTATTTGTCACGACCCAAACCCGCCCCTATAGATTTGGCACCGTAACCGGCCAGTAATCCGAGGATTACCTACGGCCTCTGAACAGGTTAACAAAATATTAGGGGCTAGCGGAAGCAAATAATAATATACAACGTCCATTGAGCTGTGCAGACTTATATGAGACAGAAAAATTTTAAACTTTTTATATACATATATACACATTATCTTTAAGTCATCATATATACACAGATTAGACCAAAAAGGAACTTAGCCCTATTTACAAATACACAAGACTCGTTTAACCAAACAAGAAAACATAACTTAAACTTTAAGTTACTAAGCAATAATCACTTGACACATCCGGAACCTCCACGGGAGGCACATTGGTTGGCTGACAAAACAGATTCTAGACAGATGCCTCTAAGCCTGGTCATGCGCCGGATTACCTACACACATAAATAATACAGTAAGTTAAAGCCCAGTGAATAATAACAGAGTAAAGGGTTTAATGAATGATGTCCATCACAGAGTTAGAAATCAGAGTTTATATCAGAAACATAATCTTATCAAAAATAGAGTCTTATGCATTTTCAGATTTCCAATCAGAAACAGATTCAGATACATGCTCATATTCATAATCAAACTCAGATTTTGCATAAGATCATATGTGGTACACCCATTAGCTATCCGAACAAGTAGGTCTAAAGACCACAACAAGTAGGTCCGAAGACCACAACAAAGTTGCTACCAACAACCATAAAGGTCCATACCTTGCGCGCAAGCAACCATGGTATTATTACCCCCAGGCAAGGGTCGTAGGCCACGGTATTGTTACCCCCGGGCGAGGGCCATAGGCCACGGTATTGTTACCCCCGGGCGAGGGCCATAGGGACTAAGGGTGCCACAACTACTTTTCAGAAAACTGGACATTCATTCATTCATTTCCAACATATCATAGCTTTTCCAAGAATCAATCATTTCGTATCATAGTATATTGAAAATACATAACATTGAACATAACTTTACAAAGTTATTACTCACAGAGGTAGAGAGGCAAATCGAGACATTTGGATATATCAGATAAATCGGGCAGACAATGGCGCGTGACCTACACAAACATATAGCATATACACATTGAAATACAATATTACTCCCTTGATTAAACTTGTCCTTTCAAGTCTCTAGTCTTTGTAGTCCGAAGTTCTACTACGTTTATTCTTTCTCATTTAAATAAACCGGGTTCTTATTTCACATATTCTTTCATTTCTAAGTCCTTCTTTTCCAAATAGATTGATCCCTTACTTGGCTTCTTAAATAATTACCCCAAGATCAATGATTCATTCTTTAACTAACTAATCTATGTTGATTAGTAGCTTATTATTTTTTATTGAGTCATAAATTGCTAAATTATTTATTCAAAAATCATTTATTCAGAATCATGCCCCAATTGCCAAATTTAGTTTGAAATCATTTTCTCCATATCAAGCCAAATCCCAACTCAAAATGATTAACTTCTAACTTAATCTCCATAAATTAAACATGGCTCCAAACTCTCATTTTCTTTTTAGTTACATAAAATTGATTTCAAGCTCTTTCTACTTTCCTTTCAAGCATGAAATTAAAGTCATAGATTCCTTAGGAAATTATTCACATGCATGAAATTGACATCAAAATTACTAGTTTTATACTCTTATAAATTTTCCAACTTGTTTCCATAATCTTGACCTTAGCTTAATTTATAACCTCAATTTAATTCATAACCATAGAAATCCCAAAATATGTTTCATTTAAATAAAATCTCAAATTACAAGTATGGATTAAAATCTAATTATAACATCAACACTTTATCTAACATTAGGATTAATTCTAATTTTTCATAAACTTGATGTTCGTAAAACACTTCATTTTTCTCTTCAAAATATGAGATTGAATTAATCCAAATCCTTCAAAATCCATGATGTATGCAATACAAATAGGTTCAATTTTATTATTAATAACAAGATCAACTTGATTATGAATTACACAAATCAATTCTTAGAAAATCAACTTAATTCAATTTTTAACCAAATATTTAATTTATAATCATAAATGTTCTAAAATGTGTTTAAGTTGAACAAACCTTTTAAATTAAATCTCATGCATGGATTAAACAAATTCCTAAGTTTCATAATAAAATCAAAACTCATGAACTCATGATTTTAAAATCCTTTCTTTTTCCAAAATTAAATGCACAATAAAATTACATATAATTTATGGAGCTTGATTTAATTATAACTTCGAAAACCAAATCCAAAATAATTAATTTCTAATTAACCTTCATAACTTGATCTTAGCTCCAATTCTTCATTATTTTACTAATTCCTCTTAAATCATGAAATTAGAATTACAAACTCTTTTAAAGAAATATTTGCATGTGTGAAAACATAATCAAAATCAAACCATCTACATCAAAACCCCTTTCATTCAAAATTAAGCTCAAATGTTCATGAATTAATTCTTTAATTTATCTATATTACATGCATGCAACCATAAGATTCAAATTCATATAAAAATAATTAATTTCTAAATTAATTTCCATAATCACTAACCTAACCCATTTGCATGGACCAAATCTTTAATAAACCTTGTTGCATGTAATTTTATAGGACTTAATCCAAGAATAATTCTCTAATTGAACCCAAATATCAAATCACAACATCAATTTCTTCATTACTAAACTTAACTCAAATCTTCTACATCCTTTTCTTATGTTATGAAATTAAACACAATTACCCCTTGGTTTCAATTGCTAAATGATTAATCTATAAGAATCAAGCTTAAACTTTCTTACCTAGACCTTGAATTTGTTGAGTCTCCTAAGCTTTTCCTTCAATTTCAACACAGGGCTTGAGTTCTTTTCTTCTCATCTTCCTACGGTTTTCTCCCTCTCTCTCTTGTTTCTCTCTTTATCAGAATATAAGGAATTGGATAGGAGTGTCAAAAAGTTGGATGGGCTCTAGCAGGGAATTATACGGTGCATACACCCACACACACACCACTTCACTTCTTGGCCAAGAACAGGACATGTGCACACATGCACACACTTGATTTCTAACACATACACACACATGCACAGATTTCTCACTACACCCACACCCATTTACACCCCCAATATTAATTTGGTCCAATTTAACTTATGTCTAGGAATAATTTAATTAAGTACCACTTAATTTTAATAAATCTTAATCAACACATGATCAAATTAATTATAATAAATCATAAATCTCTCATAATTAAATTAATCTATTTGACTTCCATTAGGGTCCAATTAATTATATTTAAATTTATCGGTACGAATCAGATTTTTAATCAGACTCCCAAAATGCTCCAAATAATAAATCGAACTTATTGCCATCATCAATTTTGATTTCCCAAATCATTTAGGCCTTCAATTTCTGATTGGACTCCAAATCTCCGTCAATTAATTTACATATTCAAATTGGGCACATCATAACTAAATTTAATTCACAATAATCACAATTCTCAATCCTCATAATTTAATCAACTCCAATTAGAACCTAATTAATCGAATCTCAATTCCACTAAACTGAATCGAATATTTAATTAAACTCCCAAATGGGTCCGTAATTAAAATTAAATTGATTAACTTCTCAATTTCACTTCCTTAAGCCATTTGGACCCTTAATTTCTAATTCCAAAATAAACCTTCAATCAAATCATATACGAGTCAGATTTTACAATTCTCATAAATCCCAAATAAATTATAATACTCGGCAATTAAATCTCAAATCCTCTTAATTAATCAAGTACTAATCATTATACGTGATGGGGTTGTTACAGCCTTCCCCCCTTAGGAAGTTTGGTCCTCCAAACTTAAGATACTTGTACAGAAAATCAGTCATATAACTTGATCTCACTTCAATTCTTCCCCCGGGTAACTCCTTTTTCATTGGACTTCTTCGCGTAAATTGGGCTTAGTTCCAATCACTCAATGGTTAATAACCCAAATTGGCAATTCATTATTGTTTCTATTGACATCAATCATACACCTCATATACTTTAATTTATCAATCCATAGTTCATATACTTCCAATAATAGGAGATTTCTTGTAAGGAATGTTCATGATTCTCCTTAGCTTCAAACTGAACAAATTATTTTGCTATCGACGTGATGGATTCTTCAAATTAAAATTTAATAGCCCATGCATTACTAATAGCAAACACAACTTCTCGATCCTATTTAACAAAAATATAATCCCGACATTATTGCTATGCAATCTGTAATTCACCCTATCCCAAAGAACAGACATTAACTTTCATTGACTATGGCCAAGGTTCTTAAGTTATGCACAAAACGTAATTTCTCCAAATAAGGTTCCACATGTTAATCTATAACAGAAATTTCCGAATTATATGGAAATGTAATCATATATTAATGGTCCCACTTCCAAAAGACATCTTGGATGACAATTATGATGGTAATTTCAAAATAGAGAAGCACATTGGATTTCACACCCAAGCATATTTCACAGAAATTCATTAACTTTGATCAATAGTCACGTGGTAGTTTAGGGCTACACTTTTAAATTTTCCTCAAATCATTACAATTAGCCAATCAAAATTCCTATGTTCCCAAAGGTTCCTTAAGAAATATTCGCTTGTTATTCTAATGATTTTGTTTTTTTTTACTTCTTAATTTCCTATTACATTTTCTTTCTTCCGTTCGACACTAGAATTGAATTTATTTGCAATAGGTTAAGCTATCTAATGTCGGATTCAAAATCTCGATTTATTTTTATGCCCACAAGATCATAATATCATTCATTTCTAATCGTTATTCCAAAAGGGAATTATTGTGTTTTCCTTTCTAGAAGTCTATATTTTGACTTTGTAACTTAAGATGACTATAAATGTTACTGTCAACGTTAGAAAACTCAATAGCGATACGATTTTTGTAAATTGGGTCTTTCCCTTCTAACTCTCATAGGTTTCAGTCTCCTAACGTGGAGTACAATTTTCTTTCTATTCAAACAAGGTCCCAAAGCACATAGCTTGTAACAAAACATGGGGTGAATCAAATTCATCAATCGCAATCTCTCAAAGTTCCTTGGGATGTTTACTAACATCTACATAACACAAAGATGACATTCCTGACCAAACAGAGGGATAACCGCCCCGGAGTCGAAGCACACCCGTTCATGACCGTCGGTGGCCGACCCGAAATCGGTTAGACAACCCACCCGGAAAACCGTCGGTGGCAAAACATAACCCACCCGTACAAGACCGTCGGTGGCAAAAAGATATCTCAATAAGGTGCTACATAAATTTAACGTCCTCTAGCACAAAAGGACCTTTCACGAATGTCATCAAAACAAGGCTAATACTTGATACAGAACTAATGGATCATCATCCCTGCTTGGTCAAATACTTTTCCAAACAAAGTAAAGCAAAGCAAAGCTTCATCAAAATACTATAACATAGCTTTATAAAAAGAAATGCCACTCACATATAAACTGTTAACTTCAAGCAGCCCTACTTGTACTTAAGTAATATCCTTAACCAATTAAATTATTTGAGCTTTCTCTTAAGTTTGGGGATAGTCTTTTATTTGATGCCCCAACTTTTCACATTTCCAGTAGTTCGATGACACAGTCCCCAATGAATCTTGTGACATATTGACATACTAGAATAACTTACTTCTCTTACAACCTTGCCTAGAATTACTCATCTTTCTTACCACAAAATTCTTAGTTCTCTTCTTTGATTCACTTTTCACTCCCCCACTTAACTCTTCATTTTGATCTTGCCATGTGGTATGGGATTCACAACTCTCACCACATTCTTTAGTACTTCTTCTATTTCACTTAATCACTCTGATAAAGACTCAATTTCCACTCCATACACACTATCACTATTTATTCCTAATGACGGAAGAGAAGGGTTGAACACAAGAAAATGGTTGATAACACCTGGGTTAACTTAATTGACTTAAGTTATAACACAAAGCACATATCATATACAAGTAGACATACACATGTAGGCATATAAGGACACTGGTAGGGTAACCTATTCATTCCCATGGAATTTACCAAGAATTTCCGATTCGAAGCTACGCTGGCCGAACGTGATTCCAATCGGACTTTCAAGGTCATTCGACAAAGGCATGAAACTCTACGGTTTAACATTCCACAAAACAAGTTCCCACCAAAATGTACTATCTTACACATCAAATGACTCTTCTCGTCCTCAATTACCATAGCTCCACATATTTCATTGATCATCAAATTCCTCAATTTCCAAATGTTCTCATAGTTCAATTTAACATACAACCCATATAGCTTTCATGACTTTCATCAAAGATTCTAATTTGTACAATACTATGTTTCCACAAATTAGCATACTCATTCTCACCAAGGTACTAGTCAAATATTCTGATTTTTAGAGATTTCAGAAATGCCACCATAGTTCCTAGCTTCCAGCCTCCTTGCTAAACTGATTCAACACAGTCCAGTTTCCTCATAATCACCACAATCCCACAATAGCTCATACTACTTAGTTCCAATACTTAAGCATATTACACAAACATATACGCATATTCCTAAATGCACAACTTCTTACTTACTTACTAGATGCATGGAACTTAAATCTGTTCTAGACATTCTAGTACTCAATGGACACGTGTGTGAGAAATTAACGCGTGCTCTGATACCACTCTGTCATGACCCAAACCCGCCCCTATAGGTTTAGCACCGTAACCGGCCAGTAATCCGAGGATTACCTACGGCCTCGGAACAGGTTAACAAAATATTAGGGGCTAGCGGAAGCAAATAATAATATACAACGTCCATTGAGCTGTGCAGACTTATATGAGACAGAAAAATTTTAAACTTTTTATATACATATATACACATTATCTTTAAGTCATCATATATACACAGATTAGACCAAAAAGGAACTTAGCCCAATTTACAAATACACAAGACTCGTTTAACCAAACAAGAAAACAGAACTTAAACTTTAAGTTACTAAGCAATAATCACTTGACACATCCGGAACCTCCACGGGAGGCACATTGGTTGGCTGATAAAACAGATTCTAGACAGATGCCTCTAAGCCTGGTCATGCGCCGGATCACCTACATGCATAAATAATACAGTAAGCTAAAGCCCAGTGAATAATAACAGAGTAAAGGGTTTAATGAATGATGTCCATCACAGAGTTAGAAATCAGAGTTTATATCAGAAATATAATCTTATCAGAAATAAAGTCTTATGCATTTTCAGATTTCCAATCAGAAACAGATTCAGATACATGCTCATATTCATAATCAAACTCAGATTTTGCATAAGATCATATGTGGTACACCCATTAGCTATCCGAACAAGTAGGTCTAAAGACCACAACAAGTAGGTCCGAAGACCACAACAAAGTTGCTACCAACAACCATAAAGGTCCATACCTTGCGTGCAAGCAACCATGGTATTATTACCCCCAGGCAAGGGCCGTAGGCCACGGTATTGTTACCCCCGGGCGAGGGCCATAGGCCACGGTATTGTTACCCCCGGGCGAGGGCCATAGGGACTAAGGGTGCCACAACTACTTTTCAGAAAACTGGACATTCATTCATTCATTTCCAACATATCATAGCTTTTCCAAGAATCAATCATTTCGTATCATAGTATATTGAAAATACATAACATTGAACATAACTTTACAAAGTTATTACTCACAGAGGGCTGCAGAGGCAAATCAGACAGACTGGATATATCAGATAAATCGGGCAGACAATGGCGCGTGACCTACACAAACATATAGCATATACACATTGAAATACAATATTACTCCCTTGATTAAACTTGTCCTTTCAAGTCTCTAGTCTTTGTAGTCCGAAGTTCTACTACGTTTATTCTTTCTCATTTAAATAAACCGGGTTCTTATTTCACATATTCTTTCATTTCTAAGTCCTTCTTTTCCAAATAGATTGATCCCTTACTTGGCTTCTTAAATAATTACCCCAAGATCAATGATTCATTCTTTAACTAACTAATTTATGTTGATTAGTAGCTTATTATTCTTTATTCAGTCATAAATTGCTAAATCATTTATTCAAAAATCATTTATTCAGAATCATAACCCAATTGCCAAATTTAGTTTGAAATCATTTTCTCCATATCAAGCCAAATCCCAACTCAAAATGATTAACTTCTAACTTAATCTCCATAAATTAAACATGGCTCCAAACTCTCATTTTCTTTTTAGTTACATAAAATTGATTTCAAGCTCTTTCTACTTTCCTTTCAAGCATGAAATTAAAGTCATAGATTCCTTAGGAAATTATTCACATGCATGAAATTGACATCAAAATTACTAGTTTTATACTCTTATAAATTTTCCAACTAGTTTCCATAATCTTGACCTTAGCTTAATTTATAACCTCAATTTAATTCATAACCATAGAAATCCCAAAATATGTTTCATTTAAATAAAATCTCAAATTACAAGTATGGATTAAAATCTAATTATAACATCAACACTTTATCTAACATTAGGATTAATTCTAATTTTTCATAAACTTGATGTTCGTAAAACACTTCATTTTTCTCTTCAAAATATGAGATTGAGTTAATCCAAATCCTTCAAAATCCATGATGTATGCAATACAAATAGGTTAAATTTTATTATTAATAACAAGATCAACTTGATTATGAATTACACAAATCAATTCTTAGAAAATCAACTTAATTCAATTTTTAACCAAATATTTAATTTATAATCATAAATGTTCTAAAATGTGTTTAAGTTGAACAAACCTTTTAAATTAAATCTCATGCATGGATTAAACAAATTCCTAGGTTTCATAATAAAATCAAAACTCATGAACTCATGATTTTAAAATCCTTTCTTTTTCCAAAATTAAATGCACAATAAAATTACATATAATTTATGGAGCTTGATTTAATTATAACCCGAAAACCAAATCCAAAATAATTAATTTCTAATTAACCTTCATAACTTGATCTTAGCTCCAATTCTTCATTATTTTACTAATTCCTCTTAAATCATGAAATTAGAATTACAAACTCTTTTAAAGAAATATTTGCATGTGTGAAAACATAATCAAAATCAAACCATCTACATCAAAACCCCTTTCATTCAAAATTAAGCTCAAATGTTCATGAATTAATTCTTTAATTTCTCTATATTACATGCATGCAACCATAAGATTCAAATTCATATAAAAATAATTAATTTCTAAATTAATTTCCATAATCACTAACCTAACCCATTTGCATGGACCAAATCTTTAATAAACCTTGTTGCATGTAATTTTATAGGACTTAATCCAAGAATAATTCTCTAATTGAACCCAAATATCAAATCACAACATCAATTTCTTCATTACTAAACTTAACTCAAATCTTCTACATCCTTTTCTTATGTTATGAAATTAAACACAATTACCCCTTGGTTTCAATTGCTAAATGATTAATCTATAAGAATCAAGCTTAAACTTTCTTACCTAGACCTTGAATTTGTTGAGTCTCCTAAGCTTTTCCTTCAATTTCAACACAGGGCTTGAGTTCTTTTCTTCTCTTCTTTCTACGGTTTTCTCCCTCTCTCTCTTGTTTCTCTCTTTATCAGAATATAAGGAATTGGATAGGAGTGTCAAAAAGTTGGACGGGCTCTAGCAGGGAATTATACGGTGCATACACCCACACACACACCACTTCACTTCTTGGCCAAGAACAGGACATGTGCACACATGCACACACTTGATTTCTAACACATACACACACATGCACAGATTTCTCACTACACCCACACCCATTTACACCCCCAATATTAATTTGGTCCAATTTAACTTATGTCTAGGAATAATTTAATTAAGTACCACTTAATTTTAATAAATCTTAATCAACACATGATCAAATTAATTATAATAAATCATAAATCTCTCATAATTAAATTAATCTATTTGACTTCCATTAGGGTCCAATTAATTATATTTAAATTTATCGGTATGAATAAGATTTTTAATCAGACTCCCAAAATGCTCCAAATAATAAATCGAACTTATTGCCATCATCAATTTTGATTTCCCAAATCATTTAGGCCTTCAATTTCTGATTGGACTCCAAATCTCCGTCAATTAATTTACATATTCAAATTGGGCACATCATAACTAAATTTAATTCACAATAATCACAATTCTCAATCCTCATAATTTAATCAACTCCAATTAGAACCTAATTAATCGAATCTCAATTCCACTAAACTGAATCGAATATTTAATTAAACTCCCAAATGGGTCCGTAATTAAAATTAAATTGATTAACTTCTCAATTTCACTTCCTTAAGCCATTTGGACCCTTAATTTCTAATTCCAAAATAAACCTTCAATCAAATCATATACGAGTCAGATTTTACAATTCTCATAAATCCCAAATAAATTATAATAGTCAACAATTAAATCTCAAATCCTCTTAATTAATTAAGTACTAATCATTATTCGTGATGGGGTTGTTACAGTAGTGCCTCCTCATTCCTCTTTCTTAGGCCACTAACTTTACTTCCTTTATTCTTGGCCCTCTTCTAAACGTGTTCGAGCCTCTGTCGACAGAGAATTTTAAATTTTTTGGTGTCAAGAAGTTGTTTGTTTAAATTGTTGCTTGATCCGGTCGATTTGGGGATTAGCATAATTTTTACTAACACTATCACCTAACAGAAATGATCATGATCATTACTCTCACTATCCCTTCATCATCACCACCCCTCTCTGTCTATTCAAACACTCCATTACAACCCTTTGTGCAGCTCAAAACACAGTCGACAGCATCGAATTCTCGAGTTACTTAATCCCGTCTCCAATTTGTCACTCACAAAGATTCAAAACAACCCATTTTGTCTCCACATCCCACTGCTTCTCTTTCTCTTCTTCTCATCTGCTTTTTCAGGCCAGAGCTTCCCACCCATTATGTGTTTGTTTGAAAGGGTCTGAGAGGTTCCTCCCGACACTAGGGTTTTCTTGAGCCGTCCATTTCATGGGTTAACTTTTTTGGGTCTAAACTTTTGACTCTTGCTGTATGCTGCTTTTAATACTAATAAATTGCTTTATTTCCCTGGTGTGGTTAGGGCAGATTTCAAATTTGAGAAACTATTCTCAGCAACCTTACATTACATGCATATTCTGATAATATTCCTTGCTGATAAACAGGCACCAAACTCCTGTTTTATAAGAAGTTGCAAAGTCTTTTTTCCATAACAATGACCACTTGGATTGAAATTTTGCTCAAATTGTTTGACAATGCCCCTTACCTCCCAAAAATGCTTGGCCTGCCTAACTTCTCACAGTAATTTGAGACACAAATTTTTCTGAGGTAAGTTATTGTCTTTTCTTCCAATCTAAAAATAAATAAATAAGTTAATTCTATACCGTCTCCCTTTCTGGCTTTCTGGCATCTGATATCAATTTATTTTTTCAGGTCCTCAAGATGGCGGTTACAGATGCTGGCCACCAGGTTGTGGGGTCATTTCTCTCGGGAAGTTTACAACAGCAAGTGTGGTTTGTTTCTTTGTGTACACAATATGATATTTGACCTCATTTGTTTCTAATAATGAAAGTGTAATTTACAGAGTTGAGGCTGTCGATTTCAACAATTTGATATGAGACCAAATTTGTTGACCATAATGTTTAATTTCTAATTTTGGAGCAAAATACGTGCTTTCTATTTTTCTCATTTATGAAATCTCTAAAAAAAATTGATGATTAATTACTATTCTTTCTGATTACTATTGGATGACAAATTTCATTAAGCATCAAACTTTTAATCACATGGAATATCCATTTGACAATGGGCCAAGTCTATAGGCTAACTTTCTGTTCTCTGCTATTCTTTTTTTGTCATTTCGGTATAATTTGAATTGGACTTAATTCAGTTGAGATTGTAACTAACTATCATATATTCATCTATTGAATGTCTTATGCAACCCATTGCTGATGCACTTAGCAAAGCCAGCAGCACACAAGAAAAAATATATATATATACAAACTCTTTACGAAAAATGAAGTAACATTCAGTGTAAAAAACTTGGAAGTACCATTCAAGAAAACAAGTTGAAACAAAACAATCTTTAAATTGATCTAATAGTCTACCTCACTTAACAAAAACTTCATAATGCCCCACCTAGAAAAAAAAAAAAACAAAACAAAACAAAAAACAAAAAACAAAATCAGATGAATGTTAAATATAAATTGCATAAATATTCAAAAACAAAAAACAAGACACTAAATACCATTCAGTATTGCTCGAGGCTATTTGACCAGAGATAAAAAAAGTAGTTGTTGCATGCACGGCGTAAGAGTCCAGCAGTACCTCCAAACATTTCGTCTCCCATCTGAACAATTATCTCCTTTTTCACACGCATCTATCAAAAATTTAAAAGAAAATTTAATTTTAAATAAGGTCAAATCAAAGGACAAATAAATAAATGAAGACAAAAATATATATACACATGTACAGGGAAGCTCGAATTTGCATGTTCAAACAAGTTGCGCATGTATCTTGCTATTTCACGGCTGACACTTTGAAGCCGATTACTATTGTTGTCACTGCTATCCTCCTTTATATTTATTTCAAACTGACAATAGACATCCCAAGTCGGCCCTGGCTTTGGAACCAAACTCCCCCAGCAGTCAGGTGCAATAACACCATACATATTACAAAGATAATCATCTATATACTCGTCAAGAAACGATCTATCTAACATTTGCCGCACATGTAAAATGTCATCCAACTTACAAATGAACATAGATTTCTCCATTGTATTCCAAAAAAAAGAATTGTCAAGTAGCCAATCCAAATCAACATTACCCCTGCAAAAAGAAAGGAAAAAAAAAAGTAAATTAAAAAATATATAAATTAAAGAAATAAAAAGCTTTAAAAAAATAAAAATAAAACTTACAAATAATTTTTATCACACAAACCGTACACAAAGCAGTGCAAATCAACTGGTACAACCAGTTGATGAAAATAATGATCCAGCATCTTAATAGAACCATCCCAGTTACCACACGGCTTTAGTAAAATTTCAATGATTATTTCTTTTAGATAAACAAGCTCCTCAAATACTTCGTAAAAAAATCTGTAAAACAAAAAAAAAAAAAAAACTTCAATAGAAAGAAAAGAAATTATTAAAACAAAAAGTCTAAAATAAAAAATATAACTTGCTAAACATACCAGATTTAGGATTATGAATAAAAAAAAGTTTTGCAGTATTATTCATTACTGAAGTACCGCCAGCCCTCATTCCACTCACAAATTGTAATGAATATATGTGTCGTAATCCGTTAAGTACATCCCTACATAACAACAATTATAAATAATTACAAAAAATAATAATTACAAAGTATTATTATTAAACATAATAATTAGAAGAAAAAAAATACCTGAAAATTGCACAAAATTTGTCTTTGATAAACTCAAACCATTGAGTATAAGGCTTACCCCTTCTTACAAATGTTGTGTATTCATTTTGAAAGTACGTCGCCAAGTCGGGCCCTAATCTTTCTACTAATAAAATGTTGTTATCCAACATGAAACCATCGACAACATATAACCCTTTGCAAGACTTCAAGCAGATAAACCCTTCAAACGCCTCCTCATCAGTTTTATAATCCAATGTGCTAATTTTAAAAGTGTAATCCTTAACACAGTTTTGCATGGAGGTATAACCATAGGAATGGTTTCCCAGGTCACCCTCAAGTACATAAATAACACTATTAGACTGTCTCTGAAGAGGATGACTGAATGGGTGTTCATCACCCAAATCCATATCTACAGAAAAATAAAAATAAAAATTTATAAAGGATATCGCTGCAAATAACAAATTTCACTACAAATAATAGAAGTTATAGAATCACTAACCAACAATAACCCACAAACCCACAAATTTTATAGAATTTAAACTACAAATTCGAATAGTGAATACAAACAAACAGTAATAAATTATAAAATTAAACCAAAATCTAACGACCTCGCCCTCTTGTATCTGTTGAATCAATATTTCCAAATGTCAAATCAACCCTAAGGATAGCTTTGAAGGTACCCCTTGGCTCATTACTGTCCTTATGTGCTCGTAATGTCTCTGAAAATTGTGGACAAACCAGAAATCCGTGCAAAGGCCCTTCCATAATTTTTAACTACTTGAGTAAATGAAATAAATATAAATTTTAGAAGTCCAGAATCTCCTTTAGCTACCTCTCAATATGCCAGGCTTATATTTGCTCATTTATGTTTCACGAGGAATATGGAACACTGAATTCAATATTTGGTTTTATTTTACTTCATCAATTTTTATTTTTTTTTTGTTAGTTATTCAGAGAATCTTTCGTAAGATCAAATTTCCCCACCCATGAAAGAGCAACAATCCAAAACACAAGCACTTGCCTATATATGCCCCATTTTATCTATATCTTAAGATGTATAATGGCAGTAAAACAACCTTAGATAGTAAACAACAATAATTATATGTAATACATAATAAGTCACTTTATAAGTAGGCATAAAGCCCTTTTTATTGCTGCATATTTCTTTGGGAATATAACCATCCAAACAAGTCCTGGACATTTGCAGATGTCGTGTCAACATGTATAGCATGCCAATTTTATTATTTTTCAATTTTTTACTGATTAGAATGATATTCAGGATAACCTAGCTTTAATAAAAGGTTGCTTACCTTGCTTGGCCTTGCCATGGTTGCCAGATCTTTTCCTTTCAGCCTTTTGTGCTTCCCGTGGATTGTCGGGCTCCTTGGTTTCCTCCAAAGAAGTTACAGGGACACATCCCTTCACTTCAAAAAATAGAATTAGGGGTTGCAAAAGCTCTCTTGAGCACATGGCAAGAACACCATCCCAACTACCAATAGCCTGTTCAAATTTAAACATAAATTACACAAACTAAATGAAAGGTAAGATACAAGAATAAAACCTTGTAACTTAATTGAATGTACCTTCACTTTATCATCGTCATACAAAATCCAATTTTCTTTCGCACGGTTGTAAACAAAGCAGATGTAGTGCTCTAGGCAATAACAAACCTAAAAGGAAATTTGGTAATGAGATAAACTGTTCTTGTGTCATATTATTGATTTAGTCCAAAATGCCAAACTAGTAATAGTGCATTTGCTATGCTATAGGGAAAGAATGAGAATTGAGTATCAATCAAGCAAGAAGACATTCTTCAGCGAAATGGAAAGAGAAAAAAAAAATCAGCTCTATCATTCTGTTAAACCAACATTTCACAACATGAAGAAGAAGAAGAAGCAAAGTGACTTTAAATGAAGCCCATAACCAGCAGAACTTGGGAAAATTTGTTTACTAAAACCATCATGAAAAATGGAACTAAATGAAAGAAGAGTATAAAGCGAAGGCAAGTTTACCATTGAAATAAGATAATGTGTGTTTCCTGGATCTAAACCCTCATAGATGACACCAATATCTATCTTGGTACTTAGAGCTCCCAATGTTGCAGATATTGTATGTGCAGGCACTACAACACTCTCCCAACAAAGAACTGCAATTAACAAATCAAAAACTAGTTAACAAAGAACACAAAGCATAATGAAATATTTTCAAACAACTTGTCATTTACCTATCGTGAACACATGTGGAGGAGTTGAAAGAATACAGTGAGGAATATTTGGTTTACGACAGCCATCACAACTATTTTGCTGTTTTTCCCTTATATCGCATTTCAAAAGCTCATCAAAAGGGTTCTTCGGATGGTCATGCTGAGTTGGGAAGTAACACAACTTTAAAATACATATCTAAAATGGACTTATCTTTTCATTCACTATAACAGGAAAAATTGACAGTTTATCATAAAATGCTTCAGAAAAAACGTGCCTTCATTTGTCCAATTGCAGACGCATTTGCCC
Source organism: Camellia lanceoleosa (assembly GCA_025200525.1). Classification (NCBI taxonomy): domain Eukaryota; kingdom Viridiplantae; phylum Streptophyta; class Magnoliopsida; order Ericales; family Theaceae; genus Camellia; species Camellia lanceoleosa. The sequence goes on along the minus strand of CM045758.1, from coordinate 175,801,446 downwards.
ATGTCCAAAGATTATTCATTTGTCGGGATTCAGCAGCACTACAGGTGTTACAGTTCAGATTTTCAATTATGTTTATTCCAAAAACTGTATGTGCTATACAAGCATCACGATCACAATTCCGAGAGTCTATGTAACTGCTTCCGGGTAATTTAGCTTCTCTTAGGGCAGTGAAAATCCCATGTAATTCGTAATGAGCACAGGAATATCACAATTCCGAGAGTCTGTGTAACTGTTTCCGGGTAATTTAGCTTCTCTGTGTAACTGTTTTTCCCCCAGCGGCTGTTTAACATTAAAAATCCTCATGACCGATGCTTGAAGTTTGCTAAACTGCAGGATTGAACATAATGAGCGCAGGAATATATATATATATATATATAACAAAACTTTACTCGAGAAAAATCAAAACTCAGGAATCATGCCTGAGAAATATGCAATATAAACAAGTTGAAAAAGGAAAATATTAGGGATATATAGTTGAAATATTAGTTCCAGATTTGGAAAAACAATGCAAGTTCTAATGGAGAAAAGAAGCATTAATTGATAAACTATTCACAAGATTGGATAGTTGCAAAGCATCTGAACCAGTGATTGATATATGATCAACTATCTAACCTTGATAAAGTAAGGTACACAAGATTTTTACTGAGATGGAAATTTATTATTTCTAGAGTCAAATAAAGACTTTATTTTCCTCTAGGTAGAATGCCCAAAGCTACCTCTCAGAGATGGCTCCTCATCAATTCATCTATGGATTGCATCTGTAATGCAAGCATCTTCTTGATCCACACCGTCACTACTCAAAGAACGATGTTGGTCAAAAGAGCCTCAAACCGGGAGTGGTCAACATTTTGAACTTCGTAAGTATGCTTGATATAGCATCTAACTCAAATCTCTTCTTCGGGACATGGCACCATTGTTGCCCCATCAAGTTCTTTTTGTCGCTTACTCAAGAGGGATGCATAACTTTGTGGGATATGCATTTCAACTAGCTTCCTCTTCTCAAGCTCCTCGTCAGATGCTCTCAATTGCCAAGAATGCTTCCTTTTGGTTCTCAAGTTCACTTTTCTTTCTTCTCCATGTTTCTATGATATCAAATTCTCTCTAATCGCTAAATAACTTTCAAGAATTGATGCTTCTTAGTATTTTGTATATTTGTCCATGATTTTAAAGCTTCTCCAATTGAAGGAACAGTGAGCCAAGATACTAAAGCATCACTATCTCGAAGCACATCAACTTCATCGGCACGAATGGTACAAGTCGCCGCAGAACCATCACCAAACCGCATCCCGACACTTAAGCTCCTTGCAAGAAATGCTCATCCATAAGAGACGCAATGAGTCGCCATTAAAAGCAATCATTTCCTTAATTTCAATTTCCTCAATCTCATAATCATCAAGTTCATCATCCAAGGAACTATCCATGTCGTGGTTCTTGTTTAAGCCACAAAGATTTGACACAACATGCAAGAATTTAAGGATCTTTTCTAATTGGGGAACCTCCAAAAGCAGATGCAGAGAGGTATTTGGTCCAGCCATGAAAGTGAAGTCATTGCTTATGCAGTTCATCCATGGAATCTTTTATCACCTTTTCAAGATTACTCTTACAAAGACAATTGTTTCTAAGAAGCACTCAACTCTTCATAAATGCTATGAAGAATTTTCTCGCTCAACGTTATCGACAAGGCCACTTCACATCCGAAGTCGAGACAAGATCAACCGATGGGTTGTTTGATTGTCCTTCAGTAATTTTCAGGCGTTCACGGGTATCCACTGGTTTCCATGTACCATTGACAAGCAAGCGAACCCAATTGGCATCAACTTCTTGTGGATTAACATATCGCAACTTTGACTTATTGTGCTTCTAATCAAAATGCTGCATTCGCACTCAATCATTGAACTTCTCATCACAAAAGCAACACGGCCGAAATTCCAAGTCTTGTGTTTTTAGCAAACCCTATAGCTTCGAGAAAATATTTTCGCTAAACCATCCTCGATGAACCAAAATGTACTTCCAAATCACAAATTTCAATTCAAGAAATCCCCGCCTTTCCTCGGACTCATAGACTTCCAATATGATAGAAGTTGATGCGTTCTCATCATATGCATCTTCCGCAAAGATCATCCATTCGTTTAGCAAGTTTACTTTTCTTCATATTCACATCGAACCCCACTTCGTAAATTGATTCTTGCTCCATAGGCATAGCTGCAGCCAACGCATTGTCGATTTCTTCTCGCTTCTCAGCGTCTTGATTTCAAGATTCTTCTCGTGTATTAAGTGCCTTTAAATTTTCAAGATTCTCTGTTGAAGGTGAGAAGCAATCTTACATCTCTGTAAGCTCTCGCAATGATTCCCGTATATGTGCAATTCGCTCTTGCAGTGTTTGAATGGCTCTCATTTTGCGGTTTCGTGGCAGGGTCGATTGGATCATCAATGGACAACGCTCGCTCGCACTCTCTCACTACCTCTTCATAGCCTGTGCCACAAATCGACAGATCGTAGAGAAGAGACGCATAGAAATTTGCAAACTCTAGTGATTTCGGGGATAAAGAAACCGCGCGTCGAGCGGACTCGAGAGCATTTTTCAAGTGCCATAGTTTGGTGCTTTTGTCGCCTATGTCTCTAGATGCAAGATGTTGTACATTAGCTTGAGCACGGTATGCGAGAGCAGAGTTTTGTAGCGAAGACAAGCTTCTTTCATGATCTTTAGAGCTCTGGATTTGTTTCCGCCGTAGAGAGCATTGAGAGCGAGATCTGATTGGACTCTTATAGAATTGAAATCGGAGGGAGCGGATGGTTCTATCTTGCTCTGTTCTTGACGGAGATCATCGGTGACATTGACAGTCGGTGGTGGTTTCGAGCGCGGAGGATGGTTTCGCTTGTTAGGCCCCATTAACTAGATGAACTGAGGGAAACGATTTGAATATGAAAACAGAAAGAATTCGATAATGTGATTTGTTATGGTGGATGTTGAGCCGAAGAAGATACTGACACAGACTACAGCCGGAGGTGAGGTGGGGGGTAATTATAAACAAACGTGATTCATAACTTGAATCACAGCGCCCCTAAAGCCCCGAAACCACGCTGCTTGCGTGGTTTTACTTTTTTTTTTTCCAGGGAATGAACGAAGAAGAAGAGGGAGAGGGGGGGAGGGGGGGAGGAGGGGGAGGGGCCCTAAAAAATGGCTGGAGGCAAGGCGATCGGCCATGGCAGAGGCGATCGGCCATGGCAGATTCGATCGGCGAGGAGACGAGCAGAGGAGGCGACAAGATGACAGAGGCGACGCCGGTGAGGAGAGGAGGCGATCGATCGACGGATCGGAGGATCGGATCGGCGGCGAGGCGACTCTCCTCTCTCTCTCCCTCTCCTCTCCTCTTCCTCTGTCTGCAGTCTCCAATGGCGGAGAAAAAAATTCTAAAGCCCAAAACGACGTCGTTTTGGGCTTTAGGGGCATTCGGGGCCGAAATTTTCGAGCTAAAAAACATTTTCCAATTACAAATTTGAAAAAAGAAAACCGTGGGAATTATGACACATGAATGCAAAATATTTTTTTTTAAAGCACAAATATGAGAATTATATGTTTTGTATATTTTCCTTTTGCAAGAGACTTCTTTCCCCTTTTCTTTTATAATATTTTCTCCATCCCAATTTATTTGTCCACTATAAAAAAAAAATCCAACTTATTAAGGAAACATGCAATCATTACCTTTTAATTCAAATTTTGAAATATTTTTCTCATCATTTAGAGCATCTCTAATGGTTGTTATATTTATGTTGCCATTGCTATTGCTATAATTTGGTACACCAAGGATCCTCTAGAATTTTTTTTCTCTAAAGTTTCCTAAAGTGGTGTGTTGTATAGGTTGAGATTTAATGCTAAAAAATTGATGTGACTTGTCATTAAATCTCAACCATACAACACACCACTCTAGGAAACTTCAGGGAAAAAAAACTCTAGAGGATCCTTACTCAATTTGGTAATGAATAGTGTTATTTTGCCAAATTATAGCAATAGTGTTCCAATGGTCATTTACTATTTTGACAAATCCCAACCAACTTTCTCTCCAAGTTTGTAGGTGTTGTTTGGATATAGGTTTTTTTTGTAATTTTATTTTTGTTTATTTTTTGTCTTTTGTGACCTTTTTTTAACTGTTTGTAAAAAAAAATTATATATTTATATTATTCCCGACTAGACAAATATAAAAATTGAAAAATTGGGAAAAAATATATTTAATGTCTTTTTATTATAACAAAATTATCTTCATTTAATGTCAGTTAATGTATTTTATCTTTTTATTGCCTTCATTTCAAAAAATATATTTATTTTTTCATTATACTTTATTGAAAATTTTAAATTATACTAAAAAATAGTCAACACTATACATTACAAAAATAATATTACATTCTATTGTAGAAAATACTCAAAAGTAAAAAAAGAAAAGAAATTTCATTACAAAATAAAAAAATGACATTGCAAATAAAGACTAACAATTACATTAAAAAATAAATGACATTGCAAAAAAATACATTATCCCGTAATTATGCATCAGGAGGCAGGGGAAAATAGTAATTTGGGCTGCTGACATTTGAGGACCACTTGGCGAAAATTTCATTTTTTCACATTGTGTAATACGCTTTCGTCTGAGGGTCCAAATGAAAAATGTCCGCAATCATTATCTCATGTTCTTGTTTTCTGACCTCAAGTTCTTTCAGTTCCTGCAGTGCTTGACTCCTTTTTTTTCTTGTCTTTCATCTTTTTTCTTTTCCTTCTTAGCAAGGTGTTGGTTAAATGTCTCCAATTGTATGCTCATTTTTTGGACTTCAGCTTTAACGACTTGATTTCTCCGAAATAATTCTTTGAAACTTTCTTACCCATAGGCCTTTTATCCCTTCTAGAGACACTGCCCTCACCAACAATTGGATTGTTACCAACACTTGGACTGGTGTCATCTTTAAGAGAAATGCAGTTATCCATAGGGGAATCGAGGCTGAATCAGAGAAAAACAGTGTATGTATCCTTGACTTCACCGTGCTCGTAAGAGCTACATCTTGCCACCTGAGATTCAAGATTTGTATCTATAGAAAAGAAAAAAGAGTCTTTTTTTTTATAGCCGTTGAAACATAAAAATATGACCGTTTATAGCCGTTGTGGTTATGTTTCACTTGTGTTTTTATTTATTTATTTTTTTTAATGAACAAAATAGCACACTTGGATCCCAACTGTTGGATTGTTATTAATCAACGGCTGAGATCAATCATCTAGAATGCTCTACCCATTGATCCGAAGATAGATTTGCTCTCTGTCTCTGTGTCTTTATCCTCTAATCTCTCTTCATCACTCTCTTCCATCACTGTTGTCTCTATCTCCCTCACTCTCACTGTCTTCATCTCTCTCTCCCCCTATTTCTCGGATCAACTTCATTACTCTCTTCAAATTAGTGAAGATCAGAGAGAGAGAGAGAAAGAGAGCTACGGATCAACTTCATCACTCTCTTCAGATTAGTGAAGATCAGAGAGAGAGAGAGAGAGAACTTTGGATCAACTTCATCTTCATCTTCGGATCGATGAGACTTTCTCTCATCTTCATCTTCGGATTGATGAGACTTTCTCTTATCTTCATCTTCGGATCAACTTTCTCTTATCCACCCCCATCTTCTCCAATCCAAAGTCCTCTCTCTCTCTCTCTCTCTCTTCTCCAGAACCACCACCAAATTATCCACCTATCCCTCTCCCTCGAAGCCCTAACCCCCCCCATCCATATATCCTTTGAAGCCCTAGCCCCCATCTTCAACCCTCTTCTCCAATCTCAATGGTCACATTCCTTCAATTTGACTTTATAAAGAAGATAAAAATTGCAGAAATTAGTATAAATTCGGCTCTCAAATCCAGGTATTTTTCTTCTAAAACTCATAATGGATAATTTGAGAAATTAATTTGAGATTATTTATGTTGGTATTTTTGAAGATCATATTCCTATGATATTTTTGTTGATATTTTTTCATTTGAGAAATTCATTTGAGACAATGTCTGTTGATATTCCTATTGATTATTTAAAGATAATATTGCTGAAATTTGATATTGCTAAAATTTGGTGATTTTTTGAAGATGATTAATTTGGTATTTGCTGAAATTTTTTTGTGAATTCTGTTTTAAACAAAATGGTGAATTTTATTTTTTTATAAAAAAACTTCAAACATTCTGGAAAAGTCCCAACTGAAAGGTAACGAGGGAATGAGGGAAGGAAGAAAACAGTTGGTTTTTGGGTGACTTGGCAGATTTGGCAACTGTTATAGCATGCCATTAGAGAAGTCAATTTTGCCCAAGCTGCTATATTATGGCTTTAGCAGCTATTTTAGCAATTCATTGGAGATGCTCTTACCTTTCTTTTTGAATTTTAAAATGTCACGACCCGCTCCCCGTACCCAAGGGTTAAGCATCGTGATGGCCAGTAACTGAAGTTACCTCCGGCCAATTCATAAACTAATAAATAAACGCAAGCGGAAGAAATATTTAAATAAGGGTACCAAAATAATCATCGGAGCTTCTATTTTTATTACAAAATTTATTGACCAAAAAGGCCGATATTTACATATAAAAATCATAAAAATACTGTGCATGTGTCTATTCCGTAGCCTCGCGTCTAAGACTTTCCAAAGCCATTTCCTGAAAATTGGTAAACAACTATAAGCACATGGCAGAGTGAGAAATATTATACCAAGAGTATAAGGGACACGAAATAACCATGGATCGTTAGTTAGGCCAAAACATTTATATAAACAGATCATTTGAGTAGCAGAAATCTATCTTTTAAGTAGCAGAACTGAAATACAGAAGTTATGTAACCACAACCACTGCATGTAATGAGCAGAGCAGACCGGAGGTCCGCGAAGTGACAATCGGCACTGGATTCAAGAGGTGGCTCGTACGGATTCTAGAGGTGGCTCCCACGATAATGTAGCACTTAGTTCCGACGGATTCTAGAGGTGGCTCCCACAATAGTGTAGCACTTAGTTCCGACGGATTCTAGAGGTGGCTCCCACAATAGTGTAGCACTTAGTTCCGCACAGCACTTTGCTCCGCACAGAACAGAGGTCAATGGATCAGAGGACCACAAAGTAACCAAACAGATGCCAAAGGTTATTTAAGTTCTCCAAGGCGTGGGACTCCCGTGGTGGTACTTACAAAACATAATTTTATATAAGGTCATTGCCAAATATTCTTTAAAAGTAAAACAGACATATCCATGGGTTTCCTTTTCAGAAATAGAATTCAGGAATAAAACCACGTAACTGAAACCTTTATAAAATATAACTTTTATTAAAAACATAACTTATATAAAACAGATTTTGGTAAGTCAAAACATAAGTAAAATACATTTTGGTGACTCAAGGTATAATATAACTCACCTTAACTTTAATACCTTACTCTTCCTTTCCACTATCAAAAACCCTTTCAACTTCCATTATTCTTTCCATTCTTTTCTCTCTTTCTTTTCTTTTCTTTTTCTTTTTCTCTTTTCTCTTCTCCTTTCTCCTCCTTTTCTTCTCCAGGTCAATCAACTCTCCCAATTTATAAACAAATCCAATTCGTGCGCCCCAAGCCAACGCCACGTGTCACTCTCCTATTCGTCTTCATTAATTAAAGCTTATCTCCAAACTAACTTAATTATTTATTTACATTTTGAACCCTAAACTTTTAATAACTATATTATTTTACCAAATTACACATAATAATATATATGATAAATCATATATTTTCTGAACTAAAATTAAATAATATTAGTATAAATTCTATAGCATAATTAAAAATCTGGGATGTTACAATCTTCCCCCCTTTTAAAAATTTCGTCCTCGAAATTTGTCACAAGTGTAAATTATCCGCTGCGCACTCTGATAAATATATATATTAGATGATTAATCTGATAGAAAATAGTACCTCAAAAAAAAAAATTACCAAAAATAACTAACTGTCTAGTTGTCAAAATTAGTTTGGACCGAAATGAGAAATAATGAGTAACTTTTAAAAAAAATATTTCACTCGTTCTATTTACGATAAAATAAATAAAATAAGAACACAATGACAGAATTATATACAAGAATTGAAAATTTTGAGATAAACTTTTCATTGATAGGAAATAATTTCAAAATTAGTACCTTTAAAATTTGAACCCATTTTTTTTTTTTTTAAAAAAACACATCAAAATAAATAAATTTTTTTTTTCAATACTGAACTGAAAATTATATGGATTTAATTATATTATAATTTTGGTAGGTGCTTGAGTCCGACATCCTTCTTTTCTTGTCCTTCTTTTATTATATCTAATATCCTTCACGAATTAGGCACACTAAAAAAAAAAATTATTATATGTATATAATCATATAAAATTATAATATAATTAAATCGACGAATAAAATATAATAATGCGGAACTAATTACCCGCTATCCTCCTTCTTAAATGTGCGTGTGTCCTATGCTCCAATGATGAATTTTTTTTTTTAAAAAAAAAAACCATTGCTCTGATACCATTTGTCACGACCCGCTCCCCGTACCCAAGGGTTAAGCATCGTGATGGCCAGTAACTGAAGTTACCTCCGGCCAATTCATAAACTAATAAATAAACGCAAGCGGAAGAAATATTTAAATAAGGGTACCAAAATAATCATCGGAGCTTCTATTTTTATTACAAAATTTATTGACCAAAAAGGCCGATATTTACATATAAAAATCATAAAAATACTGTGCATGTGTCTATTCTGTAGCCCCGCGTCTAAGACTTTCCAAAGCCATTTCCTGAAAATTGGTAAACAACTATAAGCACATGGCGAGTGAAATATTATACCAAGAGTATAAGGAACACGAAATAACCATGGATCGTTAGTTAAGCCAAAACATTTATATAAACAGATCATTTGAGTAGCAGAAATCTATCTTTTAAGTAGCGGAATCAAATCTGAAGTTATGTAACCACAACCACTGATGTAAGCGAGCAGACCAGAGGTCACGAAGTGACAATCGGCCTGCAGTGCAGATTCAAGAGGTGGCTCGTACGGATTCTAGAGGTGGCTCCCACGATAATGTAGCACTTAGTTCCGACGGATTCTAGAGGTGGCTCCCACAATAGTGTAGCACTTAGTTCCGACGGATTCTAGAGGTGGCTCCCACAATAGTATAGCACTTAGTTCCGCACAGCACTTTGCTCCGCACAGAACAGAGGTCAATGGATCGGAGGACCACAAAGTAACCAAACAGATGCCAAAGGTTATTTAAGTTCTCCAAGGCGTGAGACTCCAGTGGTGGTACTTACAAAACATAATTTTATATAAGGTCATTGCCAAATATTCTTTAAAAGTAAAACAGACATATCCATGGGTTTCCTTTTCAGAAATAGAATTCAGGAATAAAACCACGTAACTGAAACCTTTATAAAATATAACTTTTATTAAAAACATAACTTATATAAAACAGATTTTGGTAAGTCAAAACATAAGTAAAATACATTTTGATAACTCAAGGTATAATATAACTCACCTTAACTTTAATACCTTACTCTTCTTTCCACTATCAAAAACCCTTTCAACTTCCATTATTCTTTCCATTCTTTTCTCTCTTTCTTTTCTTTTCTTTTTCTTTTTCTCTTTTCTCTTCTCCTGTCTTTTCCTTTGCTTCTCCAGGTCAATCAACTCTCCCAATTTATAAACAAATTCAATTCGTGCGCCCCAAGCCAACGCCACGTGTCACTCTCCTATTCGTCTTCATTAATTAAAGCTTATCTCCAAACTAACTTAATTATTTATTTACATTTTGAACCCTAAACTTTTAATAACTATATTATTTTACCAAATTACACATAATAATATATATGATAAATCATATATTTTCTGAACTAAAATTAAATAATATTAGTATAAATTCTATAGCATAATTAAAAATCTGGGATGTTACATAAAATGTGTTTATAATGATTTATAAAGAGCAATTTAAGATGGAAAGTAGACAAATATTTTAAAATGGATTAAAATAGAATAGTATACAAATAAAATAAGGCGAAAGAAGTAATATTTTGATAATAAAAAATCCACTATACAATGTCAACTTTCTACAAAATCGACACCAAAATTTAAGTATATTTCATATTTGTAATAAACTCAACAACATGTTTGTTTTAATTTTTAAATTCTTTTTCTTCTTAAAATTTATAAATTAATTTGAGAAAAAAATAAAATCAAAGCATTTGTCATTTGTATATAGTTTTATTTTTTTGGATGACAAAAATAATTTTTAAAATAATTTTTTAATATTTATTTTTATTAAATTAATTTTTATTCTTAAAAAATATATTCATAACATAATTTTAAAAAATCAAATCAAATGTGACCAATGTCTCACACCTTTCTTTCTCTCCTTATGTTTTAAGGGTACTTTTTCATAAAATCATTTTTCACCTACTTATATTCCATCTAGTTCATATTATTTTTTTATGTTCCAATAAGTCCTATGAGTGATATAGTTACCAAAATACCCCTAATAATATTCGCATTTATATTGTTAATGTTCCGTGATGTGAATGTTCACATCATCAATGTGAATGTTCATACCATCAATGTGAATGTTAACATGTCAATGTGAATATTCACATTGTAAAATATGAATGTTCATATCACAAAATTGCCAACCGTTCAAAAAATATTTGTAAGGATAGAAATATCCATAAAATACTTTAAATATGAGAGTTAGGATTTGGTATATCAAATGTCTAAATAATAGGATTTATTAGAATATAAGAATAACTTATAGACTAACTTGGATACAAATACTTGAAAAAAAAATTCTAATCAGTGTATTTGGTTTGAGTTTTCTGGATTAAGTTTTTTGAAAACTGAGGCTCCGTTTGGTAAGCCTCTCAAAATATAATTCTATCCATTGATTTGAGTGTGTTGTTTGTTTAGAGCTTTCAAATCATAATTCTACATCCATTTCTTAAAACTCAATTCAGAACATAATCATTACTTTTCAAAATTCATAACCAAACACATAATTCAAAACTCTTTTCAAAACTCAATTCAAATCAATATTTTAATTATGTTAAGATTTTAAATATTTTACGATTTTTTTAATTTTTTGAATATTTTTAAATATTTTAATTTCAAAATATTACGATTTTAATTTTTTAAATTTTAAAATATTTTATAAAAATAAATTCAAACTCTATTTTATAAAAATATTTTTAAATATTTTAATTTTTTTGTTATGTATTTGGTTACGATTTGAGTGTAGAGTTGTGAAAGTAGTATAGAGTTTCGAGTTATGTGTTTGGTTATAAGTTTTAAAAATAATTTCTTAATTGAGTTTTGTTTTATGTGTTTGGCTACGATTTGAGTGTAGAGTTGTTTTTAAATTTAAAATATTAACATTTTAAATTATTTAAAATTTTTGAATATTTAAATTATTTAAATTTTTACGATTTAAATTTTTTGAATATTTATTTTAATTTTTTACTTATTAAATTTTTTAGATTATTTAAATTATTTAAATATTTATGATTTGAATTTTTTGAATATTTATTTTTTAAAAAAATTATTTCCTTTCTAGTATTTTCAATTAAAAAATTGATTAATGTCATTTTCTATTAATAATAATTTTTTTAATTGAATTTTAAAAAGAATTTAGTTATGAGTGTTAATCAGAATTTTCAATAGTGTGAAAGTAGTGTGCTTTGTTATGAGTTATAATAATTTGAATCAGGTTTTGAAAACTCTTTCCAAAACTCATAACCACACAAATTTTCTTACTTCACATGTCAAATCAAACTTTCAAAACTCAATTCCACACTCTATTCAAAACTCAATTCAACACTCTATTCAAAAACTATAACCAAATCATAATTCCACAACTCACAAACTCAAAATACAACTCATACTCTCAAATCATATTTACAAAACTCTACCAAACGCAACCTGAGTTTTTTAGTTTTTGTATTCTTTTGTTTTTAGTGAATATTTTTAAAATTTTAAACATTTTTTTTTACTTTTTTAAATGCACCTTAGTTAGATGTATCTAAAAAGTAAAAAAAAAAAAAAAAAAAAATTGTGAAAAAATATTTTAAAAAATTAATAAATACATAAAAATACAAAAAATGTACTGAATTCTTGTATTTTTTTTTTTATATTTTTGGTATTTAGTGAATTTTTAAAAGTTTTTTTTTACAATTTTTTTTACTTTTTAGGTGTATTTATGTTAAGTGTGTCTAAAAAGTAAAAAAATTGCTTAAAATATTTGAAAAATTCAGTAAAAACAAAAAAAAATATGAAAAATAAGAATGTAAAATTTTCTAAAAAGTGTTTTCTGAAAAATGAAAACGAGTAAGCTGAATAAATTTTCATATTTTCTATGCGTTTGGATTGTAATTCATTCCACTTAATCAAACGTGGCCAATGCCCCTTAATGTAAATCCACTATCTCCAGTACCCAACTCATCAACTACCTACTACCACTTCATCATTATTATGTTTTTTCAACAACAGTTATGCTATGTAGCTCGAATCTGCCCTTCTCCGAATCCTCCGAAAATCAAAACGACGTTGTTTCGTCGTTTTGATTTTTTTTTCCCCCAGAAGAAGAAAATCAAAAAAGAAGAAAGAAGCAGAAGAAGAAGAGAAAGAGAGAGAGAGAGACCGAGACCGAGACCAAGACCAACATCAACCATTCATCTTCATCATCAACAACATCATTAGATCCAGAAAAAAAAAATAAAAAAATTCAACCATTCATCTTCATCATCAACATCTTCATCAACATCAACATCTTCATCAACATCACCATCATCATCATCATCAACACCAGCTAACAGTTTTATTTTTATTTTTTCCCTTCATTTCAGATCTAGAAAAAAAAAAAAACAAAATCGGGCTGGGCTGCGACGATCGGAGGCGGAGGCGGAGGGGCTAGGCTACGACGATCAGAGGCGATCGGTGATCGACGGCAACCCTCTCTCTCTCTTTCTCTCTTTCTCTCTTTCTCTTTCTCTCCCTAGGCGTTTCAAACATAAAGAAAGAAAAAAAAAGAAAGAAAAAAAGAAATAAAGAAGGAAACTGCCCAAAAGACGTCGTTTTGGGCAGTCGGGGGATTCGGGGAAGGGAGTTTCGAGCTACAAACCATATTCCTTTCAACAATGTTAGGTGGTTCGAATTTTTTTGGCTCAAATAGTTTGAATGTTTCAAAACGATGTTGTTTTGAGTATAAAACGACGTCGTTTTGACATATTTGAGTCACAAAAATTCGGGTCACCAAACATTTTTTTTTTTTTTTCTCTCCAATCTACAATATTGCCCTATTAGAACTCAACTCTTTTTTTTTTTTTTCCACATTTTATTGTTTTTAGTAATTTTTTTATATTTTGATTTAAATACATTTTAAAAATAGTTTTTTAAAAAAATATATAAAACAAACTCAACAAATATATAAAAAAATTACGAATATGTATTTGATTTTTTTATTTAATGAATTTAAAAAATATATTTATTTTTTAATTAAATTTAGGTTAGATGTATATAAAAAATAAATAAGTTTTTTTATAATATTTTTAAAAATTCACTAAAAATATAAAAATACAAAAAATAAAAAACTCAAAAATTATATTTAAAAACTCAAGGCAAACAAAGTGATTATTCTCCTTTTGGTGTCTCTTAATTCACGTATTGCTTAATTTTGCCATTTTTCTCCGTTCTTTTTTGATCCATTGATTCTTTTGGCATAATAAGGTTTCTCTCAAAAATTTATAAACATGGAAAACAAAGAAGAGGACAATAATTGTTGCTCATTATTGAGTTTAGGGAAAAATTATGGTACACAATTCTCAAACTTAATATTTCAATTTAGTTCTTTCATCTAAATTGAAGAATAAAATTAATAATTTTGAAAATTTTGTCAATTTTTTAAGGTGCATACATAGAAAAAATTAACAAAAATTTAGATGGAACGACCAAATTTAAACTAGCCTTAAAGTAGGAACCAAATTTTTTTCAATGTAGACTGATGAAATCTTTAAAAAGTGACAAAAAATCCCATCCCTTCTCGTTAGAAGAAAGAATAACATGAATATACAATATATAAGTTATCACCTTTGTCACGTGGTCTTAGATTTAGGCCTACAACTATATAGATTGAGAATGCCTGGATCCGACATGAGAGGCAAGTCAGGGGCAATTCTTCTTGCCCAGACAGTTTTGCACTTTTTTCCATTCAAATGTAAACTAAAATTATAAGGATTAAAATGTAAATTGAGTCCAACTATAAAAATAAAAAAATATAATTAATCAAGAATTTTTTAGATAAGAAAAGCAGTGGTTAAAAAAATAATAATAACCAATTAGATAAGACCTATAGAGTATTTACTTGTTTCCTATTAGGTTCATGACTTTTTTGTTTACAGTTTTTAAAAATTCTATAATATCAATAAATAAATAAATAAATAAATAAATAAAAACTGTAAATATTAATGTGACTAAAAATGCCCTAAAAAATGAAATTCCAAGCAAGCATGCCAATGTAAAAAGAAGCTTGCAACAACTTGATACTGTCAAGCTTACTACCATGTCCTTTTCCTATATACATAATTTCCAATTCTTTCCCAAGAGAGAAAAGGGTTGCAGTTTGGTGGGTTAGGGGTAATTATTCACAGGAAGATGTTGACAACTTTTTTTTAAGTGAAACCATGCAGAGTCTTATTTCAGAGAACTGACCAACTTTATATAGTTCATACATTTTTGAAGAAACCGGTCTACTGACACGGCCCCTGCTATAAAGATGGAGATTCTCCCCCTCTTTCTCAAGGTGTTTTAAGATAGATTGTGGTTCTCTGTCTTACTCTGCAACACTTCCTTCAGAACAGCGGCAATTCTATGTGCCATGTGGCGTTCTAAGAACATTTCTTTCACCCTCTCATGGCCTCTCCTTCCCATTGTAAGCCTCCTCTCAACATGAATGGCAAGTTTGGCGATATTTTTTGCAAGAGGAGTCACTCCTGCTTTCCCAACTGGATGCAGCAAACCTGTCCTTCCATTCACTACAATCTCTGTCGTGCCTCCTGCAGATGTTCCCTGACATTCATATCAAACACAAAAAGAATAAATTAAAAATAAATAAATTAGACACTGTCAAAAGAAGGAAATGAAATGTAGCATAACAATCGTACCTATCAAGAACATTACAGAAAACAACCAAAGTAGCTCAGTTGGTACCAATGAAAAATATTTTACATCCAAAAACATTGTTTCATGAAAAGAAATTCCATCTTTCATTTTTCTGTTCAGTTGAAATCTTGAAAAAAAAAATTGGAAACAAATTTTGATGAAAAGAAAGAATAAAACAGATAAATGTTCGTTAAAGTATATAAATGTTCATTCATTCAAACAGATGACTCAGAGCGTGTTCAATTCAATGAGTAGGTCAACTCAGTGAGCTAGGGTAGTTCTGTCTGAATTCTCAGTTCAAGCCCCCAGGTCCAGCTGTGTTCAATTCTCCACAAAACAGAGAGAGTAGAGTACCATTGACACTTCAATGATGCTGGGTTTTCAAACTCCGATTTTGTGACAAGACCCAACAGCAAAATCAATGGTACGCTAAAAGTTAATGTTGATATACGGCATAGCAGCATTGTTGACAACAATCCTATGATTGATGGGGTAGGTGTGGAGAGGGGGAGAGGGAGAGGGAGAATGGTCAAAAGATCTGAAAAAAGGCCACCTGTATCAGACAGAGTGATCAAGTCTTGGGCCACTTGACAGATCAGTAGATCCTCTCTCACTATGGACATGATTTAAGGCTTGGGTAGTGCTAATATCTTTCAGGAAAATGACTTGCCAAATAGGATTGGGTATGCATTTTCTGTTTATAGAAAGTAAAATCTTTTACCCAACAAAAGTGCAACCAAATACAGAAAATTTTCCAGGGAAAAAAAATTATGTCGAAATAAATGGAGCAAACACGAAAAATCCAATAATTACCAGCACAAGTAGCTGAAACCCCATGGCTTCAATGGTAATCCTCCCAAAGCACTCTCCCCGGGCCTACATGGAAGGGAAAGAAGAAAAAATACATAAAAAGTATAGAGATTAAATTTCCGCACTCCAGTAATCTCCAAAAACAGAACCTGGACTATAAATGATAATAATTATAAATAAATAACAATCAGTAAGTGAAATAAAAAACAGACTAATCAAGCAATCCAACAATTGGACAGAAAGTCATAATACCTAAGATCAGATTAATGAGACATCTAAAAAAGCCAAAAGAAACCGTCAAAACAGCATCATTTGCATCATATGTTGGCTTACAAAGAACAGCTTTCCTTACCAGGAACCATCTGAAATACTCCTCTTTCTAAACCTTATAAGAATTTGTAGACCTAAGCAAAAATTTTGACAACCAGCAAATAACATTCCCCCTAAACCAAACCCTGGCATAGTGAAGGTTAGCATAACTAGAAAACCTTAACTCTTCCGAACTGCATGATCAATTTTTAAGACTTTCAATCCAGTCACTCTTGGCTTCTTTCTTGCTTGCTCACACAAATGACCTTTAACAGCCATATATGAAAGTCCAACAGATCACAAGGAGCAACATTTACTTGAAAAGGAGTTCTGATTTCAATGAATCAATTTTGTCATTTCTAATTGAGAGAATACCCTCAATGTTCTAATTGAGAGAATACCCTTAATGTAAATTAAGGGTATTTTGTCAATGAATCAATTTTCTCATTTCTCCATCCTTCTTATAATTTAACTACTTTAAACATGAGAATCCATTATGAGTGCAGTTTTAAATATATAAAAATATATAAACAGAAACCACACGTAGCACTAGCCCATGGTTTTTGTTGAATGTAATAATTTCTATGTAACAATTTCTACCTACTCCACCTACAATTTCTACCTACTCCACCTACAAATACTCCACCTACTCCACATTAGTTAGTGCTATAGTTAGTGCCCCATATAGTTAGTGATATACTTAGTGATCCATTATGGTATAGTGCTCCATTATGGCTCCATTGTATCCCATTTCTCTCTATAAAAGAGAGCTCTTGTAAGAACATTAGATATCAATCAATAATATCAATACATTAATTTCCTACATGGTATCAGAGCAATAGGTTAAGCTCCTAGTGTTCTTCGCCTTCTGGCGGGCGGCAACCTTTCCTTGGCCGCCCGCCGGACCTCAACCTATTCCGCTTGTGTTTCTACACATACTTTCTTCCATAGCTGAGCTCTTACCCCTCATTTCAGCCTCTGTAGATCGCAAAGCAAACAGCAGCAGCAGCGTTACAACTCCATCATCATCATCTATGGTGCATGGGCCACAGTTGCTCGTTTTCGAACAAGCAGCCCACTTCTCTCTCCCACCACAAAAACAGAGCTCCTCTGCCTTTTCTGGATCCAAACATTGTCTATAGTCCCCTTGTCCCATCACAGTCTCATTATAATTTGGATCTCCAGAACATTGCTGTCAATGGCCAATTGTTGCCTATTGATCCAGCAGTGTTTGCAACATCAAGCAACAAGAGGAACCATTGTTGATTCTGGAACAACTTTGGCATACCTGGTGGAAGAAGCTTATGATCCTTTCATCAATGCTATAACTGCCGCTGTTTCACACTTTGCAACACCCATCATTTCAAAAGGAAACCGGTGTTATCGAGTACCCATCAGTCTAACTGAGATATTTCCTTCGGTTGCTTTTAACTTTGCTGGTGGTGTGTCCATGGTTTTAAGACCAGTAGACTACCTTGTACATGATGGTTTAGTTGATGATGCTGCAACGTGGTGCATTGGCTTTCAGAAAACTCAGGATCAAGCGGTAACTATTTTAGGAGGAGTTAAATTGGGTTCTCCACCAAAGGAATTCAATGTGCAGATTGCATTTACTGGAAGTGCTGCCACTGGGAGCAGGATCATGACTGCTGCAGCTCAAACTGTCAAGCCAGTCACACTTGAGCTTGGGGTGTCCTGAATATTCTAACTGGATTGGGCCCAGAAGCTGGTGCTCCTTTGTCATCTCATCCTCATGTTGATAAGATTGCATTTACCGGAAGTGCTGCCACTGGGAGCAGGATCATGACTGCTGCAGCTCAAACTGTCAAGCCAGTCACACTTGAGCTTGGTGGAAAGAGTCCCATTCTTGTGTTTGAGGATGTTGACCTTGATAAGGCTGCTGAATGGGCTATGTTTGGTTGTTTTTGGACAAATGGTCAGATCTGCAGTGCAACCTCTCGACTTCTAGTGCATGAAAGCATTGCAACAGAATTTTTGGACAGCTAGGAGTGAAGCTGCTTCCATCAGTTTGTCGGGATTTGGATCTGGGGGGCCATTTGGCTTTGATTTCTTCTCCAAGAATTGGAATACTCAGAAAAAAAAATAAATAAATAAATAAAAAATAATAATAATAATTTGGGTCATCCAAAAAGAGAAAGCAATTGCAGTAATGTCACCAACCTTATTTTATTCATACCGGGGATCAAACCCGATCACCATTTTACACACACAAAAACAAAAAAAAAAAAAAAAAAAAAAAAACAACCACAACCACAACCACAACCCATAACCACCACAAACAACCGGCCTCACTTCTTCGCCTCTTCAGCTGTTCTCTTCTTCTTGCCTTTGTCTTGGGCCTCCCTTGCCGGTGCTGCCTCCGTGTTTCCCATGCCGCCGAGTACGTTAACTTCCCGTTGCTCCTCAACCGTCACATATGGCGGCCCTCCAAATCTGAGCATCACGGTGGCCTTCCGCTTCAGTTCCTTGTTTTCTGCCTTCAGCCCACATATCTCTGCTCGGGCATCCTTATACATGCCCTAGAGCAGAGCCAGTTGGGCGTTTAACTGCTGCACCTCATTTGTCCTACTCTGAAGCCGGTGCGACAGGTTTGAGACCGCAGTCATGGTCTCAACACATGACTTCAGTGTGTAATAATTCGCCTCAATATCCGATTGTGCAGCCATTCTTTGCTCCACAGACAGCATCGGAAAGTTCAAAGGCGCAAAACCAGGGGCGCTTGGTCCAGGGGCACTTGGTTGAGGTTCAAGGGCAACTGCCCCGGCTATCTCTCTTGTGGCCTCGTTGAGGTCGGGAAAGAGAGTGAGACCACGGGACGAAGAGGCTATGTTCTGGGTAGCTGAACGGGAAGAAGATGCCATATTCAGGGTTGGTTGTAGAGTGTTTCAGCAATACAACTCTCAGAAAACGAAGAGTTTTTCGGAGTTTTTCAGCAGGTTTTTTTGTCTCAGTATCAGCGGCAGCCTCGCCTTGGTTTAAATAGGCAAGGCCGACACGCGTATCACGCGCCTCTCACCGCTAGACGACAAATCGGCGTGCTTTTTGATGGCTCGACTTTTGATGGTTGTCGGGCACACCTTTTGATGGCACGCCTTTTGATGGCTGTCGGACACGTCTTTTGATGGCACGCCTTTTGATGGCACGCCTTTTGATGGCACGCCTTTTGATAAGATTGGGCACGCCTTTTGAGGGTCCGACAAGACTCGGTAAACTGTCCCGACATTGATTCCGGTTAGCTCCTATATGGGTCCGACAAGACTCGGTAAACTATCCCGACTTTGATTCCGGTTAGCTTCTATATGGGTCCGACAAGACTCTGTAAACTGTCCCGACTTTGATTCCGGTTAGCTCCTATATGGGTCCGACAAGACTCAGAATCGTTCCGACATTGCTTTGTTCTCGGCATAACGGTTCGACATGACCATATAGTGTCTTCTACAACGGTCCGACATGACCTCAGAACTGCTTTTCTACAACGGTCCGACATGACCTCAGAATGACCTTTTCTACATCGGTCCGATATGACCCCATAAACTATCTTCTACAACGGTCCGACATGACCCCATAAAGCTCTTCTACCTTGGTCCGCCATAACCATACGGTCTTCTACAACGATGCGACACGACCATACAAAGGTCTCCTATCCACTTTTATTTTATTTGTCGATTATTTTTTCTGTTTTGTTACTCTCTCCAAACTCAAGTTGGTTAGTTCCTAACCCCTTGAGTTTGAGAAGCTGTTGAATGTAACAATTTCTATGTAACAATTTCTACCTACTCCACCTACAATTTCTACCTACTCCACCTACAAATACTCCACCTACTCCACATTAGTTAGTGCTCCATTAGTTAGTGCCCCATATAGTTAGTGATATACTTAGTGATCCATTATGGTATAGTGCTCCATTATGGCTCCATTGTATCCCATTTCTCTCTATAAAAGAGAGCTCTTGTAAGAACATTAGATATCAATCAATAATATCAATACATTAATTTCCTACAGTTTTTGTAACACAAACTCCTCCATTTAGGCTGTGGATTTACACATGTAGTGTGGCAACCTAAAAAACACGGACACGGACATGCCAACACATAAATTTTCAAAAAATGCAAGACACAACACGTCGTGGGGAACACGCACAATATTTGTGATTTTATATATTTATTATATGTTATATATATATGTGAATATATCATTCAAAGACTAAAAAAAATGCAATATAATACTAATTTCTATAAATTTACATTGTTTTTTAATTTGTTTTTTTTTTTTTATTATCATTGTATTCTAAGTTAATTTGTTCAAACTTATAATTAGTTTTTATGTGTATCTTACCAATGGACACGTGCGTTAAGGAATGGACATGTGTATCCTCCAAGTGTCTAAGTCTAAATTTTTTAAAAAAAATAAGACAGGTTTTGATGAAATGTCGCACACGTGTCAGGAAGTGTCTGACGAGTGTCGGTTTCCAACATAGACACGACATGGATACGCCACCTTAGAAGTGTTCGTACTTCTTAGGTGGCAACTTTAGCTTCATATCACACTTTGCAAATGGCTAGCATTCTATGATTCATTGCTCATAAGTACTTTCCTACTGATTTCTATTTCCTATTGAAGTACGGAAATGGTTGGGTAAGAAGGGAGTTGTTTGGTTGACTAGATTATTTAGCAAGATTTTGTTGACTAGGAAAATGCCAGAGGAGTGGAAGAACAATATTTTAGTGCCAATATATAAGAATAAAGGAAATGTTCAGAATTGCAACAACTACAGCGGAATCAAGTTAATGTGTCACGCAATGAAAGTGAGAGAGAGCAATGGAATGTCGATTGCAAGATATAACAGAGGTGTCAGAGAATCAATTTGGGTTTATGCCTAGTAGGTCAACAATTGAAGTGATCTATCTTTTAAGGAGTGTAATAGAAAAGTATAGAGGAAAAAAAAGAGACATTCATATGATTTTTATTGATCTTGAGAAAAAATATGATAGTGTCTTGAGATATAATTTGGTGGGTGTTGGAGAAGAAAAGGATGCAAAATGTTACATTGATGTGATTAGGGATATCTATGAAGGTATGGTGATCACTATTAGATCGCCTGCTAGAGAGACGAATGAAATTTCCAATTACTGTAGAATTACATCAAGGATCAACCTTAAATCCTTATCTTTTCGCTTTAGTTATGGATGAGCTGAGGCGCAATATTCAAGATGATGTGCCATGGTATATGCTTTTTTGCAAATAATATCGTGTTAGTAGATGAGACTAAAGAAGGAGTTAACCCGAAGTTGGAGATTTGAAAAAAAACACTTGAATTTAAAAGATTTAGGATAAGCAGAACTAAGACAAAATATATGGAGTGTAATTTTAGTAACAGTCACAATGGAAGCAGAGGAGAAGTGAAAATTGAAAACCAAGAACTACCTAAGAGTGAATATTTTCGTTATTTATGATCAATTATAACGACGACTAGAGAGATTGGAACGGATGTGGTCCACAGAATTAAGGCGAAGTAGCTTAAGTGGAGGAGTGCGTCTAGAGTACTGTGCGATAAACGAGTACCCATTAGACTAAAAGGGAAATTCTATAGAACGGCTATTAGACCAGCGATGTTGCATGGGACGGAATGTTGAGCAATTGATAAACAACATGTAGATAAAATGAGTGTAAATGAGATGAGTATGCTAAGATGGATGTATAGCAAGACTAGAAAAAACAGAGTTAGGAATAAGTATATTCGAGAATGGATAGGAGTAGTACCGATAGAAATAAGTTGAGAGAGAATAGATTGACATGGTTTGGTCATACACAACGGAGACTAACAGAAGCAGTAGTAAAGAGATGCGATACAGTGACGGTAGATGATAGTGTTAGGGGAAATGGTAGACCTAGATTAACGTGGACTAATGTAGTAAATAGAGATGAATCTCCTTAATTTGACTAATGAAATGGCCTTGGATAGAGTCGAATGGAGAAGAAGGACTCATGCAACCGACCCCGTTTGATGGGACTTAAGGCTTGGTTTGATTTGGATTATTAATCATTGCCCAGTTAAGTTTTCTTGTCATTTCTTGAGAACTTCACCAGCAACAGCACAGGAAAGATGATATAAACATTTAAGCGAAGAGCAAATCAAATAGTGCCTCTAATAAAGGACAAACAGAAGAGACACAACAATCAACAAATCAGAGTCAACTACACCTAGCAATGAATGACAACCTACCTGGGAATTCTGAACAAGAATGTCAATAGCAGCTAGGTAAGGAGCTACTGTCAAAGTTTTATTTACAAAATGGACACGATTCTGGATTTTCTTCAGTGCTACGAAGTTTCGAAGTTCTAACTCAAACTTGGTCTGAGCAGTCATGTCACTTCCTACAATTACGGCATGCAATGATGGCACCTTCAACTTCTGTTCTTGGATCAGTAACAAGCTATCATAAAACGCACGGAGAAATAAATCCTGGCCTTTTCCATGCGAGACACCTGTGGTTTCAAAGTAGGGTGGTGATCAGAAAATATGGATGCCCAGAATATTAGCACAAACACAGCTAGGAAGGTAATAGCTAGGAGGAGCCTGGGAATCTAAGAGTGATTAGATATGCCAGTGCCAATAAAACTATAAAACTTATATAATATGGAAACCCAAACATTGACCTCTAGATTCTAATACAGAAAAGTAATTCCTGGATCTGAAAATGCAAGTTACATTATCTGTTACAGTTAAAATCTAAATAAAATGCAATCTCGAAGTGCAAAAGACATACTGTTTATGAGAGCAAAGAGTATATCTTCATTTCTCACTCCAAGAGACTCCCGAATGTGCTCACGCAAAACCCTTTTTGCAACTTTATCTTCAGCAACTTCCATTAGTTCCTTGCTATTGCCAAAGTGAACAACATAGGTCTCAGGCATTCTAATCCTGCAGAGTGACAAAACTCATAAATATGAATCAACCAAATCAGCCAAATATGGTGAAACATGAAACGCCTCATATATGATCACTTTTTTCCAATATTTGGAGGAAATTGCTGACTGAACATTATTTTAACATATATATTAGGCACAATTTTGCATCAGGCAGGGATTGTGGTTTGTGTTCTAAATTGGAGGCACTACTTAAGGAGAGAAGGTGATCAATGACCCATCTTCATTGGCCCAAGAATGAAAATGTTCTGTTAAATATGGACCCCACTTACACCACATACGATTTAGAATTCCCTAAATACAAGAAGGAATGTCCTTTCACTTGAAATTTGAACCGAAAGTACACAAATGTCCGACCGAAAGCCAAGAAAATGAGGTCCACAAAACATATGGACCAGTCCGTTTTTCTTTGACCTGCACAATGGAGTGGGGCATAATTTTCAAGGTGAAGCAACATGTCTTGACATTCGAGATTACAGATTCAAAAGTTTGTCCCAGCTTCTGAATAAACACAATTGACCTAGTATGGAGCGTAAGTGGCAGGGCATATTCTAATGCTTGAAGATGTCCCCAAGGGGACACCCTGGCCGCTTAGGTCACA
The DNA here is from genome assembly GCA_025200525.1 of Camellia lanceoleosa. Classification (NCBI taxonomy): domain Eukaryota; kingdom Viridiplantae; phylum Streptophyta; class Magnoliopsida; order Ericales; family Theaceae; genus Camellia; species Camellia lanceoleosa. Next base: position 175,777,593 of record CM045758.1, on the reverse strand, counting down.
GTCTCCCAATAAAATGATTCTAGTTCAAGTCTCCTCACCTTACCTAGACCCCCGGCAAAAAAAAAAAAAACTCTGCACAAGTAACTATTTGCTACAATTTAGTATACTAAATACGTATATATGTATCTATAGTAAAATAAGTTTATACCATGCACTAATCACTAATAACTCTGTCAACAGAAAGTTTCAAAGATCTTCAGATTACAGTTATAGATGTTGGAGGCATACTTCAAGTGCTCTTGAGTCCTATTCTTCCAATAATCTCCTGTTACATGTGAATCAATCATAGCGCCAGCAACCAAGGGGAGATGCTTAACAAACTCCATTTTGAAGTAATGACCTCGAATTTCATGAATCCACCAGAGGACCTTTGGGAGAACATGAGTAACATTTTCCTTGAGAACAGCATCCAGCCATTTCCCAGCAACAGCAGTGTTTTAAAACACCAAGTCAGCCCTTAGAGCTGTATCCATAGCTTCTTGACCTTTTGCAGACAAGAGCTAACAACGTAAAAGCCACAATGAGAAACTAAGGAGAAAAGTTGTACAGCAGGACCATTCAAATACGACGAGAAAATAACTTGATCCATCACGAACAGTAACAAAAGGCACACAGACCAAAGGACACTTGCTATACTAACATATAATTTCCTTAAAAATCAACCTGAGATCTGCTTAAAAGTATAAGATCACAGAACAAAGCGGTTGCTTCCAGGATTATGAACATCATAATTACAGATATATACACACATTCATAATTACAGATATTTCCCATCACTCAGAACTGGTCCTAAGAATTTAGATTGCTGAAAGAGGTGGACTAAGAATCAGTTTATCTGCATCGATTACCATTATCCAAGCAATGGCCCCTAAATAGGAAATTTAGTTATAAAGAGAAGAAATACCCAAAACACTACTGAACTGCAACACAAACCCATTCACGTGAACAATAGGACTCCAGTCTCCAGCAAACCATCATACATTCCTATCATTTGATGTTGCATAATGAAATAACCTAGTATAATGATAAAGCTACGGCCCCATCATGATTTTGTGCTTTTTTCAGAATTATGATAAAGAAACCAAAAATGGAGAGAAATTCAGAAAATTCATGTCCAAACTCCAAATAGTAGCCCATGGCATTTCCAATCTCTACTTGACAGCCCAAGACTTCAGTACATCAATTTTACTGTTCTTAAAAATCATCAAATAACATGAGTAGGCAAGAATCAGTAAGCATCATTTGATGATTGCAAGAAAATTCTGCCTATCATACTGATGTCACGGCAAAATGAACACATGTATCTATTTATTTATTTGTAATAAATTTTACTTCAACAACAGAAAGATGGCTAAGTAGTAGCCTGAGGACTTCCACTGTTTAGTCTCAAATAGATTCAGAAACTACAAATCACCATACTTAACAAATTTATGTGTTAGTTTATAATTGAACTCTGAACCCATAAGCAGGTTTTTCTAGTGCTGTTGAGATAGTGACATCATGCTAACACCATTCATGTCTGACCACTAAATTGAAATTAGAAACAGCTTCTTTTAGTTTCTCAAGTCTTAACCCAATTCTATTAACGCTGATTTTAGCATAAATACACAAAACAATATTAACAATAAAGAAAGAAATAATATATGCCCTTGTGCTAGCAATATACACATGACATTTGACATATAGTACTATGTGCAAATCAGCTACTCCATACAAGTAAACGAAGATACAAACACTAAAACCCTAGATAATAAGTACAGCAGATATGCTACAAGCACAGCGATGTATGACCTGTACTCCTTGGTGCAGCATCTGTAACGCCCTCAAAAATAAACCCATACATATATAATAATAATATGCATTCCTTCATCAGAGTATCATTAAATAAAACATTACATGTAATAACCCAATAATGCCCTACGGGCTTACATCTTTCCAAGCCAACACTTGGGTACAAAACCATGAGTTCTAACTCAAATACAAATAAAGCCCTGGGCTTGAATGTTTACATAGTTCATATAAAACAAATCAAACATATAAAACAAGACTTCACGTCCAAATCCTCACAAGCTAAGTCCTTGGAGGTAGTGAACCGCCTGCACCTGAAAATGAAGTTCCCATATAGGGTGAGCCACAGCCCAGTAGAGAAATACTAAACCAAGCATAAGAATTAACTAAAGCAGTAGCATCTGATACATGGTTAACACAAAATATTTCATTTTACAATTTCATGATACAAATGTCCACATTGCCTATGACACTTTGTCTATGGCAGAATTCACCTTCCAACTATGGCACAGAACCTGGCCAAACAACTCAACAAGGATAACAAATCAGGTTAAACCTTTCTTTTAACAAAGTAAACACACGTACTGATGTTATAATAATCTCAATCAAATTCACTTCCATACTTCCCAACAACAAATAGATAAGCATAAGCTGTATCTCTGCTATAGGCGCGCATAAGCAGCAACCCTGGGTTCACCCCCTTTCTTCCCATAATCATTAACCGGTTTAGAGGTACACCCCCACCTTCCCCTAAACCGTGGAGTACACCCCCTTTCTCCTCCCATACACAAGTAATGCAGATAAACAGAAAGTCATACACATAATAAATCAATACATAAATTTATCAGATAATCCAACTTTTATACTCAACCACTTAACCAAATGATTAGTTTCAATTTTACCTAATCCACATGCAATGTCTACAACAATCATGGCTATCCTCCACCGATAGCCCAAAACAATTATTTCTAAACAAGAAATAAATATAACAACAAATGTAATTTCAACATTCTCAAAGGTAAGTATTTAAACTAACCAAATACATCATTAAACCACTAAATTCCCCAATCTCATGAATTAAACCCAATATCACAATCTTCCCTTAAATTAATTATATAAATTAATCTATGACAAACCCTAAGGTTCCTCCCAAAATTACCAAGCTACCCCCACATACCAAAATACCACCACTTAGGATTAAAACGTATAAATGGAGTAGGAAATCCCTACCTCAAGCCAAGAAGAGGAAACCAAGCAAAAATCCAATTTCCACCAAAATCATGAATCTGAATTTGAATATTTGGCGATTGCAATTATGTTGAGATTTCTACCAACATAGATCTTTGAATGAAGTCTGAATGTGTGCTGTGTATCTTGGACAAAGAAGGTCTCCTTGAATATAATAATGAGTAACATCTCTCTGCCAACTCTCACACACCCACCACACACTACACGTCTCTTTCTCTCTCACTGCCATCTCACTCTCTCCCTCGGCAAACCCACAAAACACATGCAAACCCAACTCTCTCTCTAAGACACGCCACCATGCACACACAGTATACACACATACACACACCATGATCCACACCACCACTACACGTCTCTCTCCCTCTATCTGCTAACACACACACTCAACACACACACGCAGACCCAGCATGCATGGATACACACCCACACACCATACACACAAACACACCCTCATGCACACGGGCACACACCCAGCACAGTCTTATTTCTCACTCTCATCTCTCTCTAGCTGGGTTTCTCTCACTGCAATACACCCTCACCATCAATAACGTGAGACACTAGCAATGGCAGTGAGGGTACCACAGAAATATTTGGAACTGATACATTTTTCAACTTTGCGCACTCCACGAGCTTAAAAGGGTCGAAGAACAAGATCTGGTACCATGGCAGCTGCTCGGAGTTCTGGACCAGCAGCTCGGTGTATGGCTCCATTAGCACCATTGAAACACCACAAAGCCGATGGAGTTTGGATTCTTTAATCCACCCATAAGTTCGACTTCCTCCAACAATTGCTCTGTCTCCACTATCAAGAAGGTAGAAATTGAGAGCACTGAGATTGGCCGAAAGTGACCCTGGTGCACCCCGGATAAAGGAAAAGTTGTTGGAGTATTTTAATGGCAGATAAGAAGGGAAATATGTGGCTTAATAGATAGTCCTTTGCAGCTATAAAACAACTTTAAAATAATGTTGATTATGTTGGCTTGGCCTGCCGTGTCTATATGCTTACAAGGGTAAATGATGGAGCTCTACTTCGTGGGTCCCTCGCTCTCCACTCACTCTACAACTCTCAGAACGTGACATATCTCACTAAGTCTGCCAACTTTTCTTTCAAAAAATATATATTCCATTGCTCCACCACAAAACCATCATCATAAAAATACTCTACCTTTATTTTATCATAATTTATTTATTTGTTTATTATTTTTTTTATAAAAAAAAAACTAGATCATCACAACCTACCCTCCTTAAAGAAATTTCGTCCCGAAATTTAGAGAAGTAATAAAATGCATTCTACAGTCACCTATAAACTCACTCAGGTACTTATTAATGCATCATCAAAATTCTTCGACTACAACATTAGTCTCAACGAATCACACCGGTAACGAACCAAACCATTACTTTGTACCACCATTGGTTATAAAATCCATACTAGTATACAACATCAAGTGATTCTTCTACTCCCATTTATAACCCAAAGCAACAAATAGGATCTAATCCCTCCAACATAGCAAAAATTTTGACAAAACGACTCATCAGAATACCAAGACACCATACCTTATTGGTGAGGATCCAACTTCAACCAACTATCTCCATCGCCTAATGCACATTGCATCCCAAGGCCAAAATAATTACTACTACTCCGAGACCTTAACAAAATGAAATAATAATTCTTCAAAAGTGTTAACCACCAACTCAAATAGTGACCGTCAACCATCACATAACAGACAATACCTTATCAACACTGTTCTACATCACACTCATAAAATGATAACCCACGAGAGCCAACACAAATTATGCATATGCCGTTACCACGACGGAATATTCCGTTAGCTGACATCATCGCGCGTAAGCAAAACATGCAAAATGGAAATAAAACACGAATGCAGGGATACGGGGTTTCGAACCCTTAACTTCAAGCTCAGGCCACAGCCCAAACCACTAAGCTAAATCACTGAGCCAAGCTACTCTTGTGTTCAGATATTCAAACAAATATCGATATGTATGAGACACATATATATCAAAACAAAACAAAATAGAAGAAAAGCTCGTTGCGGGTTTCGAACCCTTAACCTCGGGCTCAACATCTCCATCCTTAGACACCAAACCAGACCACTCCACCAAGTCACTCTTGTGACACGGTTTGTCAAATAAATGTATATAATACATAAATATACAATATATATACATATATGTATACAACTTTCCCGCTTCTCTCTCTTCCTTCGAGAACTGCGTCAGCCACGCGGTTTGCCTTTACGTCGATTGGCCGACAAAAGTAGGCTGCATCGATTACCGCTCGCCTCGACCCTCTCTCCATCTTGTCTTCTTCTCTTTGGTATTATTCTGAATCGGACATTTTTCCTCGTTTACTTATTCCATCATCTCCCCTTCTTCTTCATCACTCTCTTCTGTTTCCTCTTCCTCACTGAGAAAGAGAGATTGAACGGAGGAGAAAAGTTGTCTCAAAACTCAGTCTGTTCTCTATTATTTTTCCGACTTTCCTTTCTTGCTCTCTACATCTCTCACCACACATGGCCTCATCTCGTCCCCTCACTCTCTTTCCGGACCTCCATGATCCAAGCTCCTCTGGACCAAGTGTCCCTGCTCCTATCCCTCCTAACCTTCCTGGATCGAGTGCCCCTGTTCCCATTCTTCCTAACCTTCCTGGACCGAGTGCCCCTGTTCCCATTCTTCCTAGCTTTCTTATGATATCAGTTGAGCACACCATGGCTGCTCAATCTGATATTGAGGCCAACCACTTCACACTAAGCTCTTGCATGGAAACCGTGACTGCGGTTACCAAATTATCTCACCGGTTACAGAATAGAACCATTGAAGTACAAAAGCTAAACTCGCAACTTTCTCTGCTCCAGAGCATGTACAGAGATGCGCGAGCAGAAATTTGCGCCCTAAAGGCAGAGAACAAATAGTGGAAGCGAAAGACCACCGTCATGACCCGACTCGGAGCACCTCCATACTTCACCTTTGACAGCCAGCAGGGAGTCATATCCCTCGCCGGTCCTGCACATACTGAGGCAGAGCCTTCAAAGGTCAACCCGCAGGGAGTCAAATCCCCCGGCGATCCTACACGTACTGAGGCAGAGCCTTCAAAGGTCTCCCGAAGCGACAAAAAAAGGAAGGGCTCGGCGGCAGAGCCGAGTAAGTGAAGTCGGCATGTGGCTGTTATCCAAAACAAGATCCTTCTCCTTTTTTTTTTTTTTTTTTTTTTTGTTGTTGTTGTTGCTTCTGTAATCGGGGATGTCATCCCCTGACTTTAATAAAATTAGTTTTGCTTTGCCATTTTTGTTTTACACAACTATGGCATAACTAGCATAATACTTTGAGCTTGAAAACAATTTCGTTCGACTAAATTTGAGAGTGATTAAATCTTGAACTCTAAAGAGATCCACCACTCTTATTCCGCGGATACTAAACAATCTCCATTTTCATTTCATGAATCACACCATCACGACATACACCAATGTTAACCTAAAACCCGTTACCAACGAGCTGACTAATCAACTCAATAACCTCCACACTCAGTAGTCCACACACTGATGTGCCACTCAAACCATTAACCCCAGATACGGAGTTCCCTACACAAACCCCAATTTTTGGAACCACACCGGATCTCCTCAAATTAAACCGCATCAACAATGCTTCTAAGGGAATCACCATTTCCCTCCCCATGGCTACATAGCAAGCCTGCTCATCTCCTCGACCGAAGACCGACATGGTCAACCTCAAAACAACAACCCAATCACGAAGGACAATTTTGACCAACGCTATTCTCGTTACTCTAAAACACAAACACTCACAAATCATACCCCACAAGTGATAACCAATCACAATACGAACACTGCCCCTATACAATCGATGGGGTCACAACGGACTCACTAACTAGCAAAGCCCAAAACACGAACCAACATACAGGTACCGCATTGGTTGCTAACACAACTCCACCACATCCATCATATCATGTCCTTCAACACTTTTTTTTTGCACTTGAGAACATCAACAACTACCTTTGAGGCTATGGATTCCACCAATCTCTCAAGTAGTCCTACATGTGTATCTACATCACATAAGGCAAACCATATAAGCACATAGTCACATAATCACATACAGATTTTCTTTCTAGATAATGATTGTCCCATGATGTTGCTAGAGTTCCAATCAGAAATAGCGGTGATCAAGTGCTCTTCCAACTGGACTTCCAAGAACTCACAGACTCAATCAACATCTCAGAAATCAAACCTCATACCCATATACTCACATAAGCATGTTATCACATAAGCATACAATACATGCTATCGTCTCAATCAAGCGAGACAAACCCATTGTGGTACTAACCACTTCCCACGTACCCAAAGTATTCAAACCCGGTACGCTTTGATACCAAGTTGTAACGCCCTCAAAAATAAACCCATACATATATAATAATAATATGCATTCCTTCATCAGAGTATCATTAAATAAAACATTACATGTAATAACCCAATAATGCCCTACGGGCTTACATCTTTCCAAGCCAACACTTGGGTACAAAACCATGAGTTCTAACTCAAATACAAATAAAGCCCTGGGCTTGAATGTTTACATAGTTCATATAAAACAAATCAAACATATAAAACAAGACTTCACGTCCAAATCCTCACAAGCTAAGTCCTTGGAGGTAGTGAACCGCCTGCACCTGAAAATGAAGTTCCCATATAGGGTGAGCCACAGCCCAGTAGAGAAATACTAAACCAAGCATAAGAATTAACTAAAGCAGTAGCATCTGATACATGGTTAACACAAAATATTTCATTTTACAATTTCATGATACAAATGTCCACATTGCCTATGACACTTTGTCTATGGCAGAATTCACCTTCCAACTATGGCACAGAACCTGGCCAAACAACTCAACAAGGATAACAAATCAGGTTAAACCTTTCTTTTAACAAAGTAAACACACGTACTGATGTTATAACAATCTCAATCAAATTCACTTCCATACTTCCCAACAACAAATAGATAAGCATAAGCTGTATCTCTGCTATAGGCGCGCATAAGCAGCAACCCTGGGTTCACCCCCTTTCTTCCCATAATCATTAACCGGTTTAGAGGTACACCCCCACCTTCCCCTAAACCGTGGAGTACACCCCCTTTCTCCTCCCATACACAAGTAATGCAGATAAACAGAAAGTCATACACATAATAAATCAATACATAAATTTACTGTATTAAACCAACTTTTATACTCAACCACTTAACCAAATGATTAGTTTCAATTTTACCTAATCCACATGCAATGTCTACAACAATCATGGCTATCCTCCACCGATAGCCCAAAACAATTATTTCTAAACAAGAAATAAATATAACAACAAATGTAATTTCAACATTCTCAAAGGTAAGTATTTAAACTAACCAAATACATCATTAAACCACTAAATTCCCCAATCTCATGAATTAAACCCAATATCACAATCTTCCCTTAAATTAATTATATAAATTAATCTATGACAAACCCTAAGGTTCCTCCCAAAATTACCAAGCTACCCCCACATACCAAAATACCACCACTTAGGATTAAAACGTATAAATGGAGTAGGAAATCCCTATCTCAAGCCAAGAAGAGGAAACCAAGCAAAAATCCAATTTCCACCAAAATCATGAATCTGAATTTGAATATTTGGCGATTGCAATTATGTTGAGATTTCTACCAACATAGATCTTTGAATGAAGTCTGAATGTGTGCTGTGTATCTTGGACAAAGGTTTCCTTGAATATAATAATGAGTAACATCTCTCTGCCAACTCTCACACACCCACCACACACTACACGTCTCTTTCTCTCTCACTGCCATCTCACTCTCTCCCTCGGCAAACCCACAAAACACATGCAAACCCAACTCTCTCTCTAAGACACGCCACCATGCACACACAGTATACACACATACACACACCATGATCCACACCACCACTACACGTCTCTCTCCCTCTATCTGCTAACACACACACTCAACACACACACGCAGACCCAGCATGCATGGATACACACCCACACACCATACACACAAACACACCCTCATGCACACGGGCACACACCCAGCACAGTCTCTTATTTCTCACTCTCATCTCTCTCTAGCTGGGTTTCTCTCACTGCAATACACCCTCACCATCAATAACGTGAGACACTAGCAATGGCAGTGAGGGTACCACAGAAATATTTGGAACTAATACATTTTTCAACTTTGCAGACCCACAGTAGCGAAAAGGGTCAGAAAGAACAAGATCTGGTACCATGGCAGCTGCTCGGAGTTCTGGACCAGCAGCTCGGTGTATGGCTCCATTAGCACCATTGAAACACCACAAAGCCGATGGAGTTTGGATTCTTTAATCCACCCATAAGTTCGACTTCCTCCAACAATTGCTCTGTCTCCACTATCAAGAAGGTAGAGATTGAGAGCACTGAGATTGGCCGAAAGTGACCCTGGTGCACCCCGGATAAAGGAAAAGTTGTTGGAGTATTTTAATGGCAGATAAGAAGGGAAATATGTGGCTTAATAGATAGTCCTTTGCAGCTGTAAAACAACTTTAAAATAATGTTGATTATGTTGGCTTGGCCTGCCGTGTCTATATGCTTACAAGGGTAAATGATGGAGCTCTACTTCGCGGGTCCCTCGCTCTCCACTCACTCTACAACTCTCAGAACGTGACATATCTCACTAAGTCTGCCAACTTTTCTTTCAAAAAATATATATTCCATTGCTCCACCACAAAACCATCATCATAAAAATACTCTACCTTTATTTTATCATAATTTATTTATTTGTTTATTATTTTTTTTTAAAAAAAAAAACTAGATCATCACAGCATCTTATGCTCCAAACTGTATATGATCTCTTCTGTTTCTGATGGTTTCTGGTTTGTAATCCAACAAACTTCAGCACCAACACCTCTTAACAAAAATGGTAGCTCCATCGACAATAGTGGTCCACGTGGGAATCATATGTCATAAAAATAAGTTGAGTACTGATTAGTATGCATTTTAGGCAGTACTCATATTGCCTTTAACAACAAAAATTGAAGCACGTTTTACGGTAAAATACAAAAAATCAAATTTGAAATGATATCAGGACAGCTGGAACTTTAAATCATCATATTTTACTTGTATTCTCATCCTGAATTAAAATTTCACCAATTATAAGGCAGGTCAATCTCCAGCAATAATTTCCATGACTTTGTTGAATCCACCGAAAACCTTTTTGTAATATCAAATAGTGAATGGAAAGTTTTACTGGTGGAAGCAGCAATCTCTCAATTAACAGCTACACCATTGGTACTCATCAGAAGATCAACCCACTAATTTTCATGCAAAGAAGTGATTATATATACATGGGAATCATTCAAATACAACTACTTACCGCAGTTAACATGCTGAAAATGTTCTACAACTGCGATAATCTAAAATACAACTGTTTCATTTCATGTATGATAACATGGTCAATCAACTCAATTACTGTTTCAGCGAAGCAATTGCAAAATCCACCAAAGACTCGTTTATTTTGGTAATTAATAAATACTAAGATCAAACTAATTAAAAATTGAAGAATTGTTACCAAAGAATTCGTTGCACAGCTTCTTTTAAATTCATGACGCTGCACTAGCTTTCATGGCCTGCAACAACACGACACAGATCTCTTTTTGTTGTGTTGAGACTAAAGGATTGAGTTACATTGAACCCAACAGATGAACTTCTTACGTTAGAGCTGATCCTGAAGTTAGCGAAAACACATGGAGTTGTTACGATTGGAACCCGACAAATTTGATGATTTTTCAATACTTAGCAGATACGGTCCACATATTTGTGCGTCTCTCCTTTAACGCATATTTTAAACAACTTACGTGCATGGCTAGACCTATTGATTGTAATTACCAGAATATCAGTATTCTCTCTCTCTCTCTCTCTCCCCCCCTTTTGGGTGGCACGTCATTCAATTAGTTGCTGCTTCGATTCAACTACGTAAAGCATAAAAATCAACCTGAATGGCTAACACTACAGAAATTAAAACTCAAATCATACATTAATATACACACAGACACATAAAGTTGTCAAATTTCGCAAAAGCAAGAAACACTATCTACTATCAAGTTCCTGAATCAGTAGAGCTTCACGATACAAAAGATACTAAAAATGGAGTACCAGAACAGAAAATTGTAGATAGTGGAAGAAGTACACACAAGACTATTTCCCTCAAATCAAAGAATCAATTGTTTTCCCCTAAAAATCTTAAATTTAAATGTTAAAATGAGTAGGAGAGATCAGAGAGAGAGAGAGAGAGAGAGAGTACCAGAAAGCGAGAGGTCATGAGAAACAAGAAGAACACGCTTAGACTTCATGAAAGTGACGGGATTGGGAGGCGTTTGGGTGGGGAGAGGAGAGGGAAAGCGCTTATTGTCGGGAACAGCAGGGAAGCGAGGGCGATGATCGCAGGGAGAGTAGAAGGAGGCTCGGAGGATGAAAGCAAGGGCGGTGGTGACGGAGAGACCGACGAGAAGGGGAAAGAGCCAGCGCTGCTTCTGAAGGGCGAGACATCCCGAAGAAGAAGAAGAAGAAGAATGCTTCGCCATTTGCAGCTTCTTCTTCTGATGATGGTGGTGGTGGTTGTGGTGGTAGGGTTGGAGAATGAGAAGTGTGTCGTCAGAGGGATCCGCATTTTAGGGTTTGAAGGTTGGACGAAGGTTTCGAGTGGTGATGATGTGTGAGCATCTGGCTATGCGAAGCTTGCCACTTGGTGTGTGGGAGGGTTTTGTCAGGGCTTTGGGTTTGGAAGTTACACTCTCCTCCTCCTCCTCGACCACTTTCAAATTCGACTTTCTTCATTCATCTCTCTTTCACTCTTTCTCTGTGAATGAATTTCCATTGGGGTATTTTTCTTTTTGCCTTTTTTTAACTTGGGTCTGGTGAGAAAAAACAGCCGACTTCCCTATCTCACACGTAGGTTGTTTGAGGTGTTTTAAATGAGTGAGTTTTTTTTTTGACTTTTTGAATTAAAAAATTAAAAATATATATATAATTATTTGGAATAAGTTTTTATTTTTTTATGAAAAAATATATATATTAAAATATTATATAAAATGACAAAATTATATTTTTATCCCTATATGACAGAATCATCCGTGACAGGCAATAGAGGATAGTAAGACTGAGTTGAAAGGTGCATAAGGCTTCACGAGTACTGTTCGGCCGTGGGTCCCACCAAGGGTCCTGTTCGATAATCCGAACCATTAAATGTGTAGAACTCGTTGAGTACTATATATGCCTATGAAAAATTACTTTAATCGGATATCGATAGCTATGTAATCAAAACAGTTTTGTATGAAATTAATGGATGGTGAAAAATAAACGGCTGAAAAAAAAATCTGATTCGATCACATAGCTATCCATATCCAATCAACATGGTTTTTTACAAGTATATAGTACTCGATGAGTTCTACACATTAAACGGTTTTGATTATCAAAAACAGACCCATGGTGGCCCTCAACGGCCCAACATTACCCTCTAACTTAATAAATATATACATCTAATTTTTTTTTTTTGGATTCATTTGAACATGCCAATAAGTACTGAACCATCAATCAGTACCAACCAACGTTGTCCAGTCGTTGTTTGTATTAAAATATTATAAAAATTAATTTTTTTATATTTTTAATTTGTGAATAGTGATAACTTTTTAACTTTTTTAATAATTTTTTGACTTTTTAAATTTTTCCTGATATGCCAAACCAGGCCTTAATTTCTTTTTAGAAATTTTCAATTTCCTTTTTACTTTTTAAATTCATCCACTCAAGACAAATCGGGAAAAATAAAAAATTTTGACATAATTTTGGAAAAAATCATTAAAAATCAAAAAAAAAGAAAAAAAAAGAAGAAGACATATTTAGCTCACCCCAAACTGCAAAGGTAAATAGACATAAACTAATGTAGACGTTACGAAAATACAAAAAAAAATAATGTAAAATATAAATTTTCATATAAAAAATATCACAATATTATTAATTTTATTTATATTACTAATAAATTATTAATGAAAATAAAGTTAAGTGTTATATAAATTAAAATTAAAAAAAATAATATATTTATATTAAAATTATAAAATTGACAACGTAATTTAGCCTAATATATTTTGTTGATATCAAAAAAATCTTGAGAGCTTCACTGCAACCATCCATTTAGGGATTGTTTTGAATGTTCTAAATAAGTGCACTTTTTCACTTTTTATGAAGTATGGATTGAGTTTAAAATGATGTGATAGAGAAGTGATGTGACTTAAATAAAATGATGTGATTTAAATAAAATAGTGATTTTTTGACTTTTTAAATTTTTTAAGAGATGCCAAACTCAGCCTTAAAAAGGCCAAAATAAGTATAAAAAAGTTCACTAATTTTTACTTATTTTTGTTTTTTCTAAACATTTTTGAAATTATTTTTAAAAAAATCAAGTTTTTGAGTTGTCTCATCGAGCAAAACTAAAAATCTAAAACCTTTTTAAAATTTTTAAAAAAAAATCACAAAAGATGAAAATAAGTACACGCAAAAAAAGTAACCAAAAAAACGAACCCCAACCTCCCACTAAAAGAAAGATCGATGTAATTATGATAAAATTGTTAAGCTTATTGTATTTTTTAAAAATATCAAAGGAGGCCAGGGTAATTTACCCAATATATTAGAATGAAACATTATCTTATTAAATTATTTAAAAAATAGCTTTCAATAATTAAATTTATTTTAGATCATCTTAGTAGGTTTTTTTTTTTTCCTGGTTGGAGATCTTAGTAGGTCCTAGGTGACAAATTAAATAGCTCATCAATTGGAAAATGTTTAAGATCTACAAAATATTTTTAACAATTTGACCCATAATGATATGGTGTGATAGATGTTATCATTTGATTTGCCACAATTAGGGGTTATCTCCCCTACTACATCATTATAGGTGAATTTAGGAATCCGCATTATGGGTCGCCAACACTTCTCCTTAATGGTTATGTCACCTCTAACCATGTATTAGGTATATATACGCCCTTTATTATATACACCCCTAAGTTATGTCATTTTTATTTAGTTGTGATCAATTTTCTTCTTTAGTTATGACCTTATTTTAATTATGACTTATAAGATCTTTGGTTATGTCTCGCGTATTATTTGATTATGATTTTTTAGGGTAAATTACAAACACACCCCCTAAGGTTTACTTAAATTACAAATTACCCCATGTAGTTCTAGAAATTACATTATGCCCCCTAAGGTTTTTAATTTCATAACAAATAAGTCCTTTTATTAATAAATCATCAAGTTAATTAATAGTTTTTAATAATGTTAAAATATTATTTCAATTAATAACTCAGATAATTTTATTATTGTATAGGTGAACAATTAGAAATTTCACTTTTTCAATTAATTTTGTTAAATAAAAAAATTCTGATAGGGAGGTATTTATAAATTTTCAAACTACAGGAAGCAATTTGTATTTTAAACAAATCCCAGGGGGTGTATTTGTAATTTAACCTCTTTTTTTTTTAATAGTTATGACTCAGAAACTATAAAGTTATCTCATTTTCTTCTTTCCAACGGAGTGTTTTGGGAAGATGGTAAAAAGTGACTTTTTGGCTTTTAACCAAGCTTTTGACTTCTTTTTTTTTTTATTAGCAAAGAAAATCTTTATTAATGACGAAACCATACATTACATATGGGAAAACATCAATAAAGATGGGAAAGGAAAGAAGAAAAAAGGAAAACCAAGAATGGTGTTGGTAAGAAACCAACACTAGCTGAAACACTTGATGCCACAACCCAGTACAACACCCAGAACAAATAGTTTAGCAGCCTCCTCTATTCTTAAGTCCAAGCCTCCCATACAAATAATTCAGCAGCCTCTCAAACACCATACATAGAGCAGACCTAAGCATTGCTTGGAGAAGAGCTTTTACAGCATACACAGATCAACAGCCTTCATTAATAGTAGATCAGCAGAACTATTTGTCGATCATACAAAGCAGTCCAGAACAGCCCAGAACAAAATAGCAACAGACCTCAAACAACCCAGCAGGCCTCAAACAGTCCAAGCAGCCTATCATACAAGCACCGAGACACTCTTAGAGGCAAAGCCTCACATGACTTAGATTGAAAATTAAGTCATTCACTGAGTAGTGGAAATCTTGTATTGAAGCTTTGATCCATAAAGCAAGTCTTACATTTATAAGCTCACTCAACTCAGAGCAATTGGGTTGCACACCATTAAACATGCACTCATTCCTCAACTTCCAGAGAGACCAGAGGGTAATTAATGGTAGAGCCCTCCAAATCCTTTTTTCCAAGCTTTTGAACTTACCTTCATTCCACCAATAGAAGAGACTATCAACTGAGCTTGGTATCACCCATTGGAACTCCCACCACTGCAACATTTCGGACCAAACAGTCCAAGAAAAAGGGCAAAATAATAGCTCATGGTTGACTGATGCAGATTCTGATTTGCAGAAAGAACACAGTGGAGCAGCATTAACATTGAGAATCCCAATCTTTTGAAGGAAAGTAGCAGATTTGATTTAGTCTTTCCAAGCCAACCAGCAGAAGAATTGTATTTTGAGAGGGATATCTTTATTCCAAATGAACTTATAGATATTATAACTGCGACTAAGAGAGGCATTGCTAAAATTATACACGTCAGCTGCTTTATAAGAACCTGATGATGAACCAAGCCAGATAAGACTGTCAGCCTCTCCAATCCTGAGGGTTGGGGCAGTAGATAATATGCTGAACAGTCTAGTAATTTCCACCACTTCCTACTCATATGGAGCTCTTCTGAAAGATAAGTTCCAATCCCCTGAGGATGATCTTTTTTCATAGAACAAGGGTAGAGTGTTTTTCTTATTAGTTGTTAATCTGAAGAGACTTGGGAATTCATCTTTGAGACAAATGTTTCCACACCATTTATCAAACCAGAATTTGACTCTCTTGCCATCGCCAACCTTAATTAGAAAGTTGTCCAGAAAAAATTTACAGAGGGTAGCTTGTGGATAGCAATAGACATAATGTCGCTTCACACCCTAGAGTATTTGCAAGAAGGCCTGAAGTTTGGCTGCCACTTATCCTCATCAATCAGATACTTACTATAGAGAACCTTTCTCCAAAGAGCATTGGGCTCATATCCAAACTTCCACCACCATTTTAACAAGAGGCTAGTATTGACATCAATAATTCTTCGTATTCCTAGGCCTCCAAGGCTTGCACTTTTAGCTACTTCTGCCCACTTCACCATATGAATTTCTTCTTCAATTCAGTACCTCCCCATAGGAAAGAAGCTTCAATTTTCTCTAGCTCTTTGGCCACCCTTAAAGGCATTTTGAAAAGGGACAGGTAATAAAGAAGAAGGTTGGATACTAGTGATTTGATTAAGGTGAGTCTACCTGCAAAAGAAAGGAGCCTTCTCTTCCAACCTGCTAATCTTGATTTGACTTTTTCTAGGACAGGTTTCCAGGTGGACTTTTTCCCAGGGTTGGCACCTAGGGGCAAACCTAAGAACTTCAGAGGCAGGCCTTGCACTTTGCAATTGAGGAGGTCAGCTATGGCTGATAAGACTTCATTATCAACTCCAAATCCACTTAAAACACTTTTGTGATAGTTTATTTGCAGCCCAGAGAGTAGCTCAAAACATCTAAGCACCTTTTTAATGCTAACAAGTTGCTCCATATTTGCTTCACATAAGATAATTGAATGATCAGCAAATTGTAGATGAGAAATAACTACTTTCTTCCTCCCAATTTTCACACTCATAATAAAATTCTGCTCATAAGCTCTAGTCATGAGTATGTTGAGCCCTTCTGCTACTAAGTTGAACAGAAATGGGGAAAGGGGATCACCTTGCCTCAACCCTCTTTGTTGAGAGAATTCTACTGTTGGTGATCCGTTAACTAGAACAGAAAGCCTTACTGTAGAGATACATTCTCTCATCCAAGCCTTACTGTAGTGATCCATTTAGGGATTAAATTATCATCCTTCCCGACTGTGTAACTTAGTGTGTGTTCTATTTGTTAACTGTTTAGGGTTGGCGACTGGGGAGACACGCTCTAGCATACCGTAGCCCAAACTCTGTGAGTAACAATTGTATAAAGATATGTTCAACTGAGAATATTTTCTGACTGTTCAACTAAACTGTTTTCTGAATTGATTACTGTTAATTGACCGAATGTATGTCCTATATTTTGAAATGTATTGTGGCATCCTTAGCAACTCATCTTTCGTTATCGCCATCACACAGAGATCTCTGTCGCTCCTCGGGAACCACTATCACATCGATTGATGGCCATCATTACTGTTGGGTCTGTTAAGACCTGGTCTTTTATGACCTCATCGCCATCAGATCTTGTATGCTAATGGATGTACCACATATCACTGAATGACTGAATGACTGATATACTGAATCAATGAACTGTTTTCATTACTGTAAGGACATTCATTCCTAATCTCTTTATGCATTATGTTATTCACTGGGCTTTAGCTCACTGTTTATATATATATGTAGGTTCTCAGCCACCAGACCGGAGCTAGGAGCGTGGGTTAGACCTCAGTTTTGTCAAGCCAGCCTATGTGCCTCACTGCGAGGTTCCGAGTTGCCATGCCATGGCTTGAGGTGTTTTGTTTTTCCCCGTCTGTCTCTCGCATCTTGTTTTGTATCATCAGATAGACGTTATCCACTTTATCAGATCATATCAAGGGATTAGGTCCTCAGATCAATGACTGTAAATGGTTGTATAGACTGTACTGTTCATATTTGTATGAATGCATGAAAAGTCTTTTTGCATACAAACTGTCACAGCTCATTGGACATTATTTACTTACTGTATTGGCTTCCGTCAGGCCCTATACTCTGTTTTACTGTATTACTGATAAGCAGGCCTTCGGTAATCTCGGATTACTGGCCGGTTACGATGCTAAATCCATAAGACCAGGTTTGGGTCGTGACAGAGTGGTATCAGAGCGATACTTAACCACGAGTTATACCGCACACACGTGTCCAAATGAGCTATAGGGTGTCCTAGAAAGGTGATTAGGGAATTTCATGAACTTGAAAAGTGTGTGGCTATGTTATGACTGAATACATGTTAATGTGATAACTGTCTAAATATGCAACTGTTTATGTTATAATTGCTATAACTGTTATAACTGCTTATAGTGAAATGGACAATGCAAATGAACCTGAAACCTCATCCACTGAGGCAAGAATGGCAAGAATGGAAAGAATGATGGAACTGATAACTGCTAGACTTGAGCAACAACAGAACCAACAGCCCCCACTTCCTCCTCCACCGGTACAGCCGGAACCAAATGTAAATGTGAATGATGGGGACATAATTGCTCTCACCCATAAATTCAGCAAGATGAAACCGCTATCCTTTTAGGGAGGCCTTGAACCGCTAAAAGCTGAAGCTTGGGTGCTTGAAACAGAAAAGTTATTCGAAGTGTTTCCGTGCTCAGAAGCGAATAAAGTACTGTTGGCTACTTTCACCCTGCAAGAAGAGGCTAGAAGGTGGTGGATGTTAATCCATGATACCAATGCAGTAGTGACTTGGGCTCAGTTTAAGGAATCCTTCTTTGAAAAGTATTTTCCTCAATGTGTCAGGGATAGAAAAGTAACCGAATTTGAACAACTGAAGCAGGGCACAATGTCTGTTGCTGATATGAAACGAAGTTCACCGAGCTTGCTAGATATGCACCGTATATGGTGGACACTGATTATAAAAAGGCCAGGAAGTTTGAAAGCGGCCTGAACGTTGCTATCCTTGACAGAATCAATGTGTTGAAACTGCCGAATTATGTGAATGTTCTTGACCGGGCCTTGATGGCTGAATCAAATATTGAGGCACTGAAAACTGAACCACCAGCGTCTGAATGGCGTGGTAAAAGGCAGGGTTTCAAATTCAAGAAAGGCAAGCATAACTTAGCAAACAAGAAACAGAATACGGGATCAACAACTAGCCCCAGCCAAGGGAGTGGGTTCATTCCACCCTGCTCTGTATGTGGCAACAAGCACAAAGGGGTTTGTCACAACATAACGGGAGTCTGTTACAAGTGTGGCAAGGTAGACCACAAGGTTAAGAGTAAAGCCGCACTAAGCGCAGCAAAGATCGATCGTGGCATCAAAACCGAACCCCAAAGCTACCGGGAAAGAGCCTATGAGGCAGGCCAGTGTTCGCCTAGTACGGAGACGTGCAAAATATCAAACCGTTGTGTCGTATCCTCTATTTGTACACAAAATGCATATGTATTGATTGATTCGGTCTACACATTCTTATGTGTCGCATGCTTTCACGGAAATTGAATAGACCCTTAGAACCCATGAATTACTGTTAGTCAGATATCATCACCTATTGGGGATCCATGACATGTGCATATATGTATCCTGCTTGTGAGATTATTGTTGGGGATATGCATCTGTTTATTGATTTACTGCCATTGAACATTGATCATTTTGATGTAATATTGGGGATGGATTGGTTACAAAAATATCATGCCACTATTGATTGTGTGACCAAGCAAGTTGTTTTCCGTCCACCTAGCTTACCTGAATTTGTGTTTAATGGGGTTGGAGTAGTACCTCCTCCGTATCTGATTTCTTCTGTGAAAGCTGTCAAACTGATTAGAAAGGGGTATAAAGGATATCTGTGTTCCGTACTGACTGTATCTACGGATGATTGTGTTAAAACTGATGTGAACTGTATTCCTATAGTTAGGGAATTCCTAGATGTTTTTCCAGATGATCTACCAGGGGATTTGATTGACAGGGAGATTGAATTTACCGTTGATGTGATTCCGGGTACACAGCCAATATCTAAAGCTCCCTACCGAATGGCCCCAACTGAACTGAAGGAATTGAAAGTGCAATTGCAAGAACTGTTAGACAAGAAGTTTATCAGGCCCAGTACTTCACCGTGGGGCGCACCTGTTTTGTTTGTAAAGAAGAAAGATGGTTCACTGAGATTGTGCATTGATTACCGCGAACTGAACAAGGTAACTGTAAAAAAATAAATATCCATTGCCACGTATTGATGATTTATTTGATCAGTTACAGGGTGCACAAGTGTTTTCCAAGATCGATCTTAGATCAGGGTACCATCAACTGAAAGTTAAACCAGAAGACATTGATAAAACTGCTTTTAGAACGAGGTATGGCCACTACGAATTTTTAGTTATGCCTTTCGGAGTTACCAATGCACCGGCTGCATTTATGGACCTTATGAACAGAATCTTTAAACCATACCTTGATGATTTCATTGTGGTATTTATTGATGACATACTGATTTATTCAAAAGGTAGAGAAGAGCATGAACATCATCTGAGACTTGCTCTACAAACCTTAAGAGAACAGAAACTGTATGCTAAACTGTCTAAATGTGAATTTTGGCTTGACCATGTTATGTTTTTGGGACATGTTGTTAGCAAAGATGGAATTTCTGTTGATCCACAGAAAATTGAAGCTGTAGTAAACTGGCCTAGATCCACAAATGTGACAGAAGTCTGAAACTTTTTGGGACTAGCCGGGTATTACAGAAGATTTGTCAAAGATTTCTCCAAAATTGCTTTACCATTGACTCAGTTAACTCAGAAGGGGACATCATTTGATTGGACAGACCAAAGGGAGTCAGCATTTCAAGAGTTGAAAACTCGACTTGTGACTGCACCGGTTCTTACCTTACCTTCAGGTACGGATGGTTATACTGTTTTTAGTGATGCTTCTCACAAGGGTTTGGGGTGTGTTTTAATGCAGAATGGGAGAGTAATTGCCTATGCTTCCCGACAACTGAGACCGCATGAAAAGAACTACCCGTCCCATGATCCGAACTTGTCAAGAGTATTTGCATTAAAAATCAAGGCCACTATCTCAGACGGGCAACATGTGAAGTATATACCGACCACAAGAGCCTGAAGTACTTCTTTACACAAAAAGAACTGAATATGAGACAGCGGAGATGGCTAAAACTGATTAAAGATTATGATCTACAGATTTTGTACCATCCAGGAAAGGCCAACACCGTTGCCGATGCTTTGAGTCGGAAATCAATTGGAAACTTAGCTTGTTTGCTTACTGGACAGAAAGAATTGCTTCGTGACCTTGAAAAATCTGAAATTGAAATTGTTTTGAAGGAACAAGGTGGAACAATAGCTGCTATTTCTGCTCAACCGGCATTGATTGAAGAAATTAAAGAGAAACAACAACTGAATGACTTCTTGAAGAAGATCATTGAAGAGAGAGAATCAAAACCAAGACCGGGTTTCAAGTTTGAGAATAATGTGCTAAAGTTTCAAGAAAGACTGTGTGTACCGAATGATACTGAATTGAAAAGAAAAGTTCTGCAAGAAGGCCACAATTCGAAGTTTTCGATTCGCCCGGGGAATACGAAAATGTACCAAGACCTGAAATTGAATTTCTGGTAGCCGGGAATGAAGACAGAAATCGCTGATTTTGTGTCAAAATGTCTCCATTGCCAACAAGTTAAAGCGGAACATCAGCGACCCACAGGTTTACTGCAACCCTTGCCCATACCAGAGTGGAAATGGGAGCATATCACGATGGATTTTATCGTCGGATTACCTCGGTCTAGAAAATGTATGGATTCGATTTGGGTTATTGTTGATAGACTGACCAAATCTGCTCACTTCTTACCTGTCAAGACAATTTATAATGCGGACAAATTGGCTGTTATTTATATTGATGAAATTGTTAGATGCATTTGAGTGCCCGTGTCTATTGTTTCGACAGGATTCAAGTTTACATCGAGGTTCTCGCAAAGCCTCTGACGGCATTGGGTCTTGAATTGAAATTTGAGTAGTGCCTATCATCCTCAGACAGATGGACAGTCAGAAAGGACCATCCAAACTCTAGAGGATCTACTGAGAATGTGTGTCCTTGATTTTCAGGGAAATTAGGAGAGTCATTTGCCTTTAGCTGAATTTGCCTACAACAACAGCTTCCATTCAAGTATCGGTATGGCACCTTTCGAAGCATTGTATGGCAGAAAATGTAGATCTCCGATTTGCTGGGTAGAAGTTGGAGATGGGCCTTTGCTTGGGCCCGATATTGTATATGAAACAACTGAGAAAATGAAACTGATACAGCAAAGATTGAAAACTGCACAGAGTAGACAGAAGAGTTATGCAGATGTTAGAAGACGAGACCGAGAGTATGAAGTGGGTGATCACGTTTTTGTGAAAGTGACACCAATGAAAGGCCAGACTCGCTTTGGAGTCAAAGGCAAATTAGCGCCGCGGTATGTCGGACCGTATGAGATTATTGAGAAAATCAATCCGGTGGCGTATCAAGTTGCGCTTCCTCTTGAAATGGAGCATATGCATAACGTCTTCCACATCTCCATGTTGAGAGATTATCTCCGGGATCCCTTCCATGTGATTGAGCCTACTCGTGTAGTGCTAAGTGATGACTACACTTACGAGGAACGGCCTATACAGATTGTAAACCGACGGATCAAGAAACTGAGAAACAAAGAGATCCCGTTAGTGAAAGTCGACTGGCAGAACCATGGTGGTGTGTATGCCACTTGGGAAAGGGAAGATGACATGGCTAAAAGATACCCGTAATCGCTCCCATCAACCTGTTTTCTTCGGTGAAGGTAATTCGAGTTTAGAGGACTAAACTCTTTTAAGGAGGTGATCAGAATAACCCTCGCCATCAAGCACTGGATAACCACCGACATCATGGATCGGATTTTGATTATGACCGATAATCGGATGGATAAAATATCGAATCGATCGATCAAATTGAACCTGAATTGATTCTCTGATTCTATTGTATTGCATATTCTATCTGTTTGATTCTATGATTTATCTGTTCGTGTTTTATGTTTGAACTGCAAATTGAAGGCCTTACCGGCGGACGAATTAGAAACCGTTTAGTGTTTCATGATCAGTAGAATTTATCTAATTTTATGGTATATTTATCTAAAATGTGATTAGGTATGATTAAATTAGATTAAAAATGAGTTAATTACAAACTTGGGCCTATTTACAATTAAGCCACTTAGTGGCCATTATCTTCACACTTATCTTAATCTCAACACATTTGATCACACAACATTTCTCCTCTTGTTCTTGCACAACCGACTCTAGAGAGAGAGAGTGAGGGACTTGAGTGAATTCATCTTGAATGCTTGGAAATTGAGGGAGATTTTGACTACACTTTGGTGAACTTGAAGAATTGGAGTGTAGAATATCAAATTAAGCTTCCTCACATTGTAATTGAAACTCTAGGTAAGGAATTCATCTTCTTATTGTTGTCATTGAGCTAAGTCTTGCATGGTTTATGCTTCATTGTAGAATTAAGTCATGAATTAGTTCATACATGTTGAATTAGAGCATAACTACTCATGCATGCATGCTTGTATTGTTGATTTTTAAGGTGTTTTCATGGCAAAAATGTACATGCATGCTCATATTGTTGTTATGGTCCATGTTTTCATCTTGTTTTCAAAATATTGAGCTCATTGGAGCATGCCTTGAAGCTTTAATTTGGTTTAAAATTCATGCATAACATGTTTGAAAATTATTCTTGAAAATGGGTTTGAAAATGGTTTTAATTGACTCACCCTTGGGCCTTGAATTCACAAATTGAGCTTTGAAACTTGTTGTATATTGAATTTAGATGTGTTTTCCAGAATTTGGGCCCAAGAGGTCGAGTTTAGAGTTATTGAATGCTTGGTTTGAGCTTGGGAGGCAAATCTGGAAATTCCAGAATTTGGCTTCCTCGCTCGAGCGAAGGATTCCTCGCTCGGGCGAGCACCTTTGTCCAGGGCTCCGCTCCGGCGAGGAATCACCCGTTAAATTCCAAAGAACCAAGATTACTTTTACATTTTACTGCACCGCCGGCGAAGGATCACTCGCTCAAGCGAAGGAAGGCTCGCTCGAGCGAGACCCCTGTTTTCAGCAACTTTTGAAAAATGCTTTCCAAGTGCATCTTTGCATCCTCATTCCATTCTAGACACTCTTAGGCCTAGTTTAAGACATCTTAATGAGGATTTAGATGTAGAACACACCAAGGCAAATTTAGGGATTAAATTATCATCCTTCCCGACTGTGTAACTTAGTGTGTGTTCTATTTGTTAACTGTTTAGGGTTGGCGACTGGGGAGACACGCTCTAGCATACCGTAGCCCAAACTCTGTGAGTAAAAATTGTATAAAGATATGTTCAACTGAGAATATTTTCTGACTGTTCAACTGAACTGTTTTCTGAATTGATTACTGTTAATTGACCGAATGTATGTCCTATATTCTGAAATGTATTGTGGCATCCTTAGCAACTACTGTTTACTGTTACTGCTACTGTTACAGAGATCTCTGTCGGCTCCCTCGGGAACCACTACTGTTTACTGATTGATGGCCATCATTACTGTTGGGTCTGTTAAGACCTGGTCTTTTATGACCTACTGCTTACTGTACTGTATGCTAATGGATGTACCACATATCACTGAATGACTGAATGACTGATATACTGAATCAATGAACTGTTTTCATTACTGTAAGGACATTCATTCCTAACCTCTTTATGCATTATGTTATTCACTGAGCTTTAGCTCACTGTTTATATATATATGTAGGTTCTCAGCCACCAGACCGGAGCTAGGAGCGTGGATTAGACCCCAGTTTTGTCAAGCCAGCCTATGTGCCTCACTGCGAGGTTCTGAGTTGCCATGCCATGGCTTGGGGTGTTTTGTTTTCCCCCGTCTGTCTCGCATCGCTTTTGTATCATCAGATAGACTGTTATCCACTTTTATCAGATCAAGTATCAAGGGATTAGGTCCCTGTACTGAATGACTGTAAATGGTTGTATAGACTGTACTGTTCATATTTGTATGAATGCATGAAAAGTCTTTTTGCATACAGACTGTCACAGCTCATTGGACATTATTTACTTACTGTATTGGCTTCCGCCAGGCCTTGTACTCTGTTTTACTTTATTACTGATAAGCAGGCCTTCGGTAATCTCGGATTACTGGCCGGTTATGGTGCTAAACCCATAGGGCCGGGTTTGGGTCGTGACATGAACACACCACCTAAAGATGGCCTTTTAGTGCAATCTTCTGTGAACTGTTTCTTAAAGCGTAGAAGGGCCTCATGTTTGAATTTGATAGGATCTTCATGAGTAACACCATTAACAGATATAGAAGTGATGACATTTCTGTTTTGTCTACAACTAGCCATAACATGGAAGAACCTAGTGTTTCTGTCCCCTTTAAGTGACCAGTTAACTCTGGATTTTTGCTACCACATCTATTCCATCATTCTGCTAAGATTCCATACTTCACTTTTAATCATTCTCCTGCTTTCTCTTTCTGATTCTACCAAAGGTCTGCATTTCAAAGATGAGGTCCAAAGCATGCAACTCTTCCTCAACTGCTTTCAATTTAGAAGAAATGTTGCCAAAGACATCACAGTTCCATTTCTTAAGAGCAAGCTTCAACAACTTTAGCTTCTACAGAAGAGTAAGCCCAAGTCCTCCATTGATAGTAGTTTCCTTCCAGATGCTTTCTAAAAAAGAAGGAAATGAGGGGTGCAAGGTCCAGACAATGATAAACTTGAAAGGTTTTGGGCTCCAATCCCTTTCATCATTCTTTAACAGGAAAAGACAGTGATTAGAGAGAAATCTAGGCAGCCCCCATAACTTCAATTTGAATTTGGTGAACCATTCCAGACTGAGCATAATTCTATCAATCCTACTCCATTTCTCATTTTCTTGTGCATTACACCAAGTGTATTTCCTTCTAAGCAAAGGTAAGTCAGTTAGCTCGCTTCTGTCAATAAATTCATTAAACTCTTTCATCCTTTTGTCCCTTTCGGAACATCCAATCATTTCCCCAGTGTTTCTTATCTCATTGAAGTCTCCACCCATACACCATGGGTTAGGGAAGATTCTTTTAAGGTTAACAAGAGACAATCCCATAATTTATTTCTACTGCTAGCATTATTTGGGGCATAGACATTTAATAAAAATATACTAAGGAAGCTATACCCAGAAGAAGATGTGGAAGCAGAGATTCAAGCCCTTAAAGAGTCAGTGGAAGCAGAAATTCAGGAAAAGGGGTCTTCTGAGAAGATTACCCTTGTCGATCAAGAAAACAAAAACAGTAAGAAGAGGACTCATAGCCGGTGTTGGGCTTCAAGTCTTCCAGCAGTTTGTGGGCATAAACACAGTTATGTATTACAGCCCCACAATAGTACAGTTGGCTAGTTTTGCATAGTGAAAGAAGTAGAGCAGTTTGGTTAGATGTTGTTATATCACTTGGACTTTTATCAGCAGTGTTTCATGAGACTACAACACACTCACCGGCTGTTAGTGCTGCTGAACCGTCTCATTTTACTGCATATACTTGCCCAGATTACACTTCTGCTGGAACTTCTGCTGCCAAGTGGGACTGTATGAAGTGCTTGAAGGTCTCATCCCACATTGAAGTCATGAGATCTATTACACATTTGTTGCTAGAAAAAGACAAATCCCCGCAGTCATCAAGTCAACCATGGAGGTACATAAGCATGTATTTGCTTCTCATAATTGCTTGGACCAAAACATAAGCAATTCCATCCAAGTTCATGATTACATTCTATGATTCACAAACAAGCAAGCTGGTTTTCAAATCAAATTCATACCATTCAGATTTGCACACCAACTTTATTTTATTCATGCTAGGGATCAAACTCGATCACCATTTTACATAAAAACAAAAAAAAAAAATAAAAAATCCAACCACAACCTACTACCACCACATCAACCAAATTTCGCTTCCTCTTGCCTTTGTCTTGGCGTCTCTTGCAGTCTTTGCCTCCGTGTTTCCCACGCCGAAAGCACGTTCACTTCCGTTGCTCCTCAACCGTCACATATGGCGGTCCTCCAAATCGAGCATCACGGTGGCCTTAAGCCGATTCCTTGTTTTCTGCCTTGAGCACACAGATCTCTGCTCGGGCATCCGTATACATGCTCTAGAGCAGAGCCAGTTGGGCTTTTACCTGCTGCACCTCATTTGTTCTACTCTGAAGCCGGTGCGACAGGTTGTTGACCGCCGTCATTGTCTCAACACAAGACCTCAAAGTATAATGATTGGCTTCAATATCAGATTGAGCAGCCATTTTCTGCTCAACTGACAACATTGGAAAGTTCAACGGCATAAAATCAGGGGCGCTTGGTCCAGGGGCACTTGGTTGAGGTTCAAGGGCTATATTCTGGGTTGTGGCCTCGTTGAGGTCGGGAAAGAAAGTAAGACCATGGGACGAAGAGGCTATGTTCTGGGCAACGGGGCGGGAAGAAGAAGCCATTTTCAGAGCAACAGCGTGTTACAGATTATCTCTCTTAGAAGTGTTACAGAGAGAACGAAGAGTTTTTCAGCTGATTTGCTCTGCATCAGCGGCAGCCTCGCCTTGGTTTAAATAGGCAAGGCCGACGCGCGTATCGCGCGCCGCTCGGCGCGCCTTTTGATGGCTCGACTTTTGATGGCTGTCGGGCACGCCTTTTTTGATGGCACGTCTTTTGATGGCACGCCTTTTGATGGCACGTTTTTTGATGGCACGCCTTTTGATAAGATTGGGCACGCCTTTTGAGGGTGCGACTTTTAAGGGTCCGACAAGACTCTGTAAACTGTCCCGACTTTGATTCCGGTTAGCTCCTTTATGGGTCCGACAAGACTCTGTAAACTGTCCCGACTTTGATTCCGGTTAGCTTCTATATGGGTCCGACAAGACTCATGTCCGACATGACCCAAGATTTGATTTCGGTTAGCTCAACGGTCCGACATGACCCAAGAACTGCTTTTCTACAACGGTCCGACATGACCCAAGAACTGCTTTTCTAACGGTCCGACATGACCCAAGAACTGCTTTTCTACATCGGTCCGATATGACCCCATAAACTATCTTCTAACGGTCCGACATGACCCCATAAACTCTTCTACAACGGTGCGACACGACCATACAAAGGTCTCCTATCTATGGTATCGATTATTTTTCTGTTTTGTTGCTCTCTCCAAACTCAAGTTGGTTAGTTCCTAACCCTCCTTGAGTTTGCGGGGGGCTGTTAATATTACTAGTGCTTAATACTACAAGTGCTCCATCCATTAGCAAGCAAGTGCTCCACTCCAGCAAGTGCTCCACAAGAAGCAAGTGCTCCATTTACCCTAATGCTCCATTAAGTTAGTTTAGTGCTCCATTTAGGTTAATTTAATTCCTCCATTGTATCTCATTCTCCCTATAAAAGAGAGTTCATTCTCTCCATTGTAAACACACAATATCATCAATCTATCAATCAATAATATCTATACATTAATTTCCTACACATTCAAAAGAATTGTGGAGTGTACCTGAGAGTAGAATGAATCTCCTATTGCTGCAGCAGCTATGTAACTTGAAGATCTCTGGATCCCAAATACACAATAGGCCTCCAGCAGATCCCTCTGAATCAACTGACAAAAATTCCATACTACTTCTTGGCCATAAGGCTTAGACTTCATGCTCTGAAAATGAGGATTTTTTTGTTTCTTGAAAGAGTGTTATTTCCGCTTGCCTTTCCATAATTAATTTCCTTATCATTCTTTTTTTCTTAGCTTTTCCCAAGCCTCTAACATTCCATGACAGTAGCTTCATTAATTAACAAAATTGAACACCAAGTCACCTGAGTTGGAGCTAATTACTACCCACCTTTCTCCTCTCTTCAATTTCTTTCTTTATCTTTGAGCTCTAATTCAACAATTTTGTGGAGAGTATCAGATTCCTTTCCTTTGAAGTTGAGCCCTAGAGCTTTCCCCATCTGCAATGTAGCTTGAGCTTCATTTAGGATATATCTTCCCCTTCTATCACTAATCTCAGATGAAGCTGAAAGTGACATAGCTACAACAACAGCTCTGAATATAGCCCTTTTTTATGGAGGCTTACTAGAGGAAGCCCCTTTATGCCTATGAAACTGTGGCGGAGATGATTTGGTGAGTGAGTTCCTTAGACTTACCTTTCTTGTTTCCTTTCAGCTTAGCTTTAGTTTTGGGTTTACACTTCCCAAATTGAGCCCTTTTTATTATGTGGTGTGTCTGAAATCGATTTGGTCCTTGTGGGCCCAAGTGATCCATCATTGGCAGAGCTAGGCTTACTAACTCTGTCAAGGCTTGTAATTGATGGGCCAAGTTCATGAAGGATATGGCCTAAATCAATCTCCAAATCTATGCCAGGTCTAAGCCCTGCAGATGCACTGAGGCTTCTAATAAAACCAGATGTGTATAGGTGGCCTTTTAACCTCTGGTTGGCATTATTGGCAAGTGGGCTGAATACTGCCGCCTTCATTTTTTATGAGTCTGCCATGCGTGCATCATCTTCAAAGCTGCGCCCCATGCGTGCATTATCTCTGGAACTACCGTATCCTCTTCCTCTCTACTACAGTGATGTTCCACTTTAGATTCTTCTTCTACCCTGTCCACCTCAGCACTGCGGCAGATCTGCACTACCCTCTGAATAGGATCCACATCGTTGACAAATGCCAGTTCGGCATCATTTCTCTCCATTCTCTTTGCCAGGTCACCTTCATCATCCTCAATCCTTTTGGTATCTTTATGCTCTTATCTGGCTATCATATTGGAGCTGAAATCTTCCGTAAAATCAATGGATGAATTAAAGTCTTTCTCAATATTAGTTTGTTCTTCATAAACTAAGACTGGAAAGATTTTGCCCTTGCACTCCAGATGTACTTCTTTGTTGATCCATTCCATACATTTAGTTTCAATCCTAACTCTACCATAGCAAAAGGACATTGGTTGGCAAACATTACTATCAAGATTTAGGACCTTTCCCCATATTCCTCCTAATTTGGTAAACGTGTCTCTGTTCCAGAGGTTTAGTGGGACGCCATAGCATCTTAGCGATAAACATCTCTCCTGCTCAAGGTGCAAATCTGGCTTCCATTCTGTAGCAAAATCGCACCACTTCTTTAGCCATTCATTGACTAATCTAAAGTTAGAACTCATCTCTTCTTTAGACTTGAATGTTAGGACAACATCCCTTCCTCCTCTATTTTTTACAAGAATATGACCCATCCTTTTTTCCTGCAGAGCTTGCTTGATATTAGATAAGATGTACTCTTCTTTGAGTCTTACTATTGCACTTTCATGCAACCACCCATGACCATCTTCATTCACTTTAATGGTAGAATAAGTTTTGCCTTGTGGAATGCCTATGTTTGTTTTTAAGGCATCAGCAAAAGATTTACGTTGGGCGTAGACTCCATTTCTGTCAACAACAACAGGATTTCTTTGAGGTTTGCTTATGTTCTGATTTCTAGCATACTCAACATATTTGACTTCAAGTGCCTTGTCGTCCACCCATAACCCATTTGCTTTCTAAACTACAATGCTTGCTGCGACCGAACAGTCCAATCTCACAAAATCGAACCTTGTGTGTGTGGCTTTCCTCCTCTTTTGTGGAATAAAGACATCCTTGACTATTCCAAACTTAGTGAAAAGTTTGAACATACCTTTAGGCTCCAATGAGTTTGGGAGATTATCCACAAATACAGTAAACAAGCCCTTTGATGATCTGTTACTCCATGCACCTCTGTCTCGTCTCTGCTTGACCACAGGGATCCACCCTCCTTACTTCATCTCCTTCTCACTAGAGACCTCTTCTTCTAGTGGTCTGCTATTTGGCTTGCTATTTTCTAGTAAAGCTATATAGTTTTTGACTTTTTTAGACAAGTGATTTGGGAAGTTGGTAAAAAGTTACTTTTAGCTTTTTTGATTAATATTTGTTTATGTTGTCAAATCACAATAAAATGACCAAACTATCCCCATTCAATTTAAAATATTTACAACTTCACCCATGTAGCACATTTTGACCCATGAGGGGTAGAATTATAATTTCACCAATGGCTGAAAACCAACTTTCCAAATGTCTTTAAATACAAAAAAGCCAACTTTTGACTTTTGCTACAAACACACAAACGTGGCTAAAAGCCAAATACCCAAAAGAGGCCATAAGGTGCATACGATACACCTTTTGAAGGGTGAATGTGCCATAGACTTTTCCTTTCAATTTTGTGCGTAAAAAAATTATTTGATATGAAGTGGCAAACTCATATGTAAATAGGGTGAATTACATTTTGTCCATTTATGTTTGACTATTTTTTTACTTTGGCCCTTAAAATTTATTTTTTCTTACTTTAACCCTTTAAGGTCCAAGTTTTTCTCACTTTACTCTTAAAGTTAATTTCTATTCAAAATTAGATAGTTAATGTGATAATAACTGTCACATAACATAAAAAAGATATTATTATATTACAGTTTAAGTTTATGTTAAAAATGTAAGTTATACATAATAAAATATTTTTATGTCACGTAACTATTAATGTGTCATTTACTGTTTAATTTTGAACGGAAATTGGTTTTAGGAATAAACTGGAAAAATTTGAAACATCAAAGGCCCAATTGAAAAAAAAAAAAAAAAAACCACTTTAAGGACTACAGTGAGAAGTGACCAAATATAAAGAAGACAGAGTATAATTTATCCATTTAAATATGAGTTTAAGTAAAAATTTTCATTTTCTGTTGATATGAGGCCCGCTTGACAGCAGTGGTCTCTCAGAGTTCTTCAATTAGGTCCAAGTCTGCCCGACGCAGTTCTTCAGTTAGTTCTGGATTCGGGTGCAGAACCCTCGGGGTAGGAAGACCGATTTCCATTGGGATGACCGCCTCAGTGCCGTATGTTAAGCGAAAGGGGGTCTCCCCAGTGGGGGTTCGGGCGGTAGTGAGTTAGGCCCAGAGTACGTTTGGTAATTTCTCAGCCCAAAGTCCCTTAGCAGATTCCAGCTTAGTTTTGATGATCTTCAGAAGAGAACGGTTGGTAACCTCAACTTGGCCATTGGCGTGGGGGTGACCTGGGGAAGAAAAACGTGGCTGGATTTGAAGTTCAGCACAGAATTTCCTGAACTTGGCATTGTCGAATTGTTTGCCGTTGTCGGAGACGATGGCTTGAAGGATGCCAAAACGGCACACGATCGACTGCCAGATGAATCTGGTTGTGTTCCGCTCAGTAATTGTGGCAAGGGGTTCCGCCTCCACCCATTTAGTGAAATAATCAATGGCGACGATTGCGAATTTGGTTTGGCCTCAGCCAATGGGCAATAGGCCAACTAAGTCGATCCCCCATTTGGCGAATGGGTAAGGACTGCAGAGTGTGATCAGTTCTATAGGAGGAGCATGAGGAATGTTAGCCAAGTGTTGGCACTTATCGCATTTAAGCACGAATTTAGCGGCATCTTGATTGAGAGTAGGCCAGAAGTAACCGGTGTGAAGTATTTTGTGGGCTAGTGACCTGGCACCCGAGTGATTACCACATATACCCTCATGGACTTCCCTCATCACGTAGGTCGCTTGAGCAGGATTGAGGCATCGCAGGTATGGGCGTGAAAAACCACGTTTGTACAAGAGGCCGCTAATGAGAATGTAGTTGACGGCCAAGGCCCTAACTTTGGCGACTTCTTTGTTTGTCGTCTAGCAGTTCCCCCTTTGTCAAAAATAGGAAGATGTCGACCACCCATGGAATAGGTTCATTTTGGAGGAAGTGGACTTGCTGTTGGTTTGAGGAAATGGCAGGGTGGGCCAGGTACTCAAGGCGGACACCGTGGCTGAGGTCTGACTGGTCTACAGAAGCTAATTGAGCCATCTCATCTACTTTGGAGTTTTCCGCCCGAGGGATGTGCTTGATGTGAAAAATGTTGAAGAGGCAAGCAAGGGGGAGTGCAATATCCCTATAAGCCCGTATTGTGTCTTCCTTGGCATCTAATTCCCCCGTAATTTATCCGACAATGAGTTGGGAATCGCTGAACACTTGGATATGGCTGACACCAATGTCTCTGGCGAGGCGGAGACCTTTGATCAATGCCTCATATTCAGCCACATTATTGCTTGCTTCGAATAAGAAGCGGAGAGCACACTTGAAATAACTACCCTCGGGGGCGGTGAAGATGAGGCCAGACCCGCTGTCTTCTTTGCAGGATGATCCGTCGACATTGAGGGTCCAAGAGTGGGTATCTTCTGCCTCAGTCTAGGGTCGCGGAGGCAGTGGGGCTGTGGTTGGAGTGGGATTAGTGAATTCCAGGATAAAATCGGCAACAGTCTGCCCTTTGATCGCCGTTCGAGGCCGATAGGAAATGTCAAATTATTGGTAGCTCGACCGACCATTACATGAGTCTGTGGCGGCTTTAGTTGTTGCATTATCTTCTTCAAGGGTTGGTCGGTGAGGACCACTATGGAATGGGCTTGGAAAGGGCGGAGCGTCTTGAGGCGGTAACCAAGGCCAATGACATTTTTCTAGCGATGGGTAGTTACATTCGACGCCTCGAGAGCCGGCTAATGTAATAAACCCAGGCGTTATCTTGGCAAATCCTCCTTGATGAGGTCGCATTGGCAGCGGTCTTTGAGACGATTAAATAGAAAAAAGGGCTCACCGTGGCGCTGGAAAATAAGGAAGATTGGCCATGCATTGTTTCAATTGTTGGAATGCCTCTTCAGACTCGGTCGTCCACTCAAAAGTTTGTCGAAGAACTTTGAAAAGGGGAGGCACTTGTCCGTTGCGCAGGAAATGAAGCGGTTGAGGGCGGCGACTCTGCCAGTAAGCCTCTGAACCTCCTTAACCGTTCTGGGTGACTACATTTCTATCAAGGCCTTGATCTTTTCGGGGTTAGCTTCGATGCCCCACTGACTGACCATGAAACCCAAGAACTTTCCAGATCCTACGCCGAAGGCGCATTTCTCCGGATTTAGCTTCATTTGATACTTTCGTAGGATGCCAAAGGTCTCTCGCAGGTCGGCCAGATGATCGGTGGAGACTTTTCTCTTGACTAGCATGTCATCAACATATACTTCTATGTTCTGGCCTATCTGATGATGAAAGACGACGTTGACCAACCGTTAATAAGTGGCTCCGGTATTTTTCAACCCAAATGGCATGACACGATAATGGTAGGTTCCCCGATCGGTGATGAATGAGGTGTGTTCCTGGTCAGACGGGTGCATCAAAATTTGGTTGTACCCAGAGAAGGCATCCATAAAGCTGAGCATTTGATGACCGGCCATGGCGTCAACAAGCAGATCTATGCGAGGAAGGGGATAACTATCTTTGAGGCAAGCTCGGTTGAGGTCGGAGTAGTCGACACAGAATCGCCATTTGCCGTTGTTTTTACGGACTAGGACCACATTTGACAGCCATCTGGGGTAGTCCACATTTGTGATAAACTGTGCCTCAAGGGGCTTATCTACTTTAGAAGCAATAAGAGTATTGCGCTCTGGGTAAAAGATGCGCTGCTTCTGGTGGAAGGGTCAGAAATGGGGCTCAATGTTGAGACGATGGGTGATGAAGGAGGGATCAATACCTAGCATGTCGGAGTGGGTCTAGGAAAATATTTCATTGTGCTTAATCAAGAGAGCTGTAAGGTCGGCCTTGGCCTGGGAGGATAGTTGGCTTTCGATCTTGGTAGTTTTTGTCGGGTTAGTGGGATCGATGAGGACCTCGACAAGCTCTTCCACTGGTTCCCCTCTAACCAGCTCATCCTTGTCTCTAACGTTGAGCCCGTCAATGATCATAGTCTCCTTTAGCTTAACCTCTTTAAGTGAAGCCACATAACATTCTCTGGCCACGATCTGCTCTCCCCTCACCGTGCCGACCCCAAGGTCAGTAGGGAATTTAACGGCAAGATGGAAAGTGGATGTGATAGCTTGGAAAGCATTTAGGGCGATGCGGCCGAGGATGATATTGTAAGTAGAGGGACAGTCGACGACAAGGAAGGTGAGCAACTTTGTGGTCTGTCGCGGGTATTCGCCGATTACGATGGGAAGATCGATGGAGCCGATGGAGGTCACCTGATCTCCAGTGAAACCGACCAATGGGGTTTGGGGAGGGGACAGACTTTCTTCCCCGACCTTAAGCTGGTGAAAGGCATTTAGGAAGATGATGTCTAAAGAACTGCCGTTGTCGACGAGAACCCGTCTGACTTTGTAATTGGAGAGGAGGGCAGAGATGACGATGGGGGTCGTCATGGGGGTAACGGATGCCTGTGCAGTCAGCCTCCGTGAAGGTGATGGGCTCTATCCACTGCTTGGGCTGTTTGGAAGGACGGTCCAATGTGACAACTTCTTTGTCTGAGCCCTGCCTTATTCTTCTGAGTTATGCCCACTAAGCCTAGCGGGATGGCCCTCCACAAGCAAGCCCGCCAACAATAACTCTGATTTCTCCAACAGGGGGAGCGAGATTACCTTGTGCCCGGGGTTGCTGTGGAGGGCGATCATGGCCCTGGTTAGGTTGTGTTGGTTGCCGGGGAGGGGTGCGCCGGTGGTTATTTCTGATGGGTTCAATCCTTTGCCTCTGCTGAGAACGGGCTTCTGTGAACCGACTAAGACGTCCCTAACGTATCAAGCCCTCGACCTAATCTTTGAGGTTAACACACTCCTCGGGATTATGGCCGTGGTCTTGGTGAAAACGGCAATATTTGGACTGGTCTCGCCAGTTTGAAGGAGACCGCGACGGTTGGGGCCATTTTAGGGGATAATCTCGTTGAATCTGGTTCAAGACTTGTTCCATGGGGGAGTTAAGGGGGGTGTCTCGTTCGAACCGACCGGGCAGTCAGGTTGACGCCGACCGATCGACTCGAGATGGTCGGTCGGTATACTGTTTGGTGAGTGTACTGGGTGTTTCTGGTTTCTAAGTCCTTTCTCTTCTCTCTGGGGTCGGGTTTTTGGCTATAGGATCTTGTCAGGCAGCTAGGGTATCTTCGGCGTTCATGTATTTTTGGGCTTTAGAAAGTAGGGTTGTCATGGAGGTCGAAGGGTTTTTGGAGAGGGAAAAAAGAAAATCAGATGATCGTAGACCGGCCATAAAAGCCGTGAGAATGACCTTGTCATCATTTTCTGCCACCTGCAAGGCCTCAGTGTTGAAGCGGGTGATGAAGCTGCGCAGCGACTCTCCCTCTGTCTGGCAGATGTTGAGGAGTTGAGTTGCCGGACGCCGTTGGCGCTAGGCACCAATGAAGTGGCTGAGGAAGGAATCACTCAGGTGCTGAAAGGTAGAGACAGAGTCTGCTGGCAGTTGACTAAACCAGAGTCGAGCCGACCCCTTAAGTGTTACGGGGAAAGCTCGACACATGATTTCATCAGGGAATGCATGGAGGATCATGAGGGTTCTGTAGGTCTCCAAGTGATCAACTAGGTCCGTTGTACCATCAAAAGAGTCGATCGTGGGCATTTTAAACTTAAGGGGTAGAGGTTTATCCCGGATGGAGACAACGAACGGTGAGTTGGCTGTGGTGGATGGTTTATTCGGTATGTTCTACATGATTCCTTGGAGCTAGAGCTTCATGGCTCGGAGTTTCGTGTCCTAGAAAGGGACGTTGTCACCACCGGAAAGCAGCGGAGGCTAGATACTACTGGCCTCTCCCTCGGGGGTGGGTGCCGGGGCTGATGGGTGTGGGACCCGAAGTGAAGGGTTCATATCTGGGGAAGGGGGTCGCAAGCCTTTCAAGTTGGGTAGATAAGGCTGCTGGATAGTATGGCTCGGGGCTCGTTCTTGGTTGGGTAGGATATCTGGAGGTGGTGGAGGAGGCATATGAAGGTTTCTTTGGAGTAGAGCATTAATAAGGGCTTGGTTTTGCTCGGCCAGGCGGTTAATGCTGTTGGTGAGCTTGGTGAAATACTGTGGTGGGTTGTTTGGATTGAGAGGGTTGGCTTGGTGGTCGGCAACATTGTGGTGAGAAGCCATGGATCTAGTTATGACCATCCACCTTTGCAGGTGGTAGGAAGGGGTTATTGGGAAAGGGTCTCCAGCGACAATGAGCACAACTGGCACGCGAAGCAAAGATTCCCATGACGGCCAATCGATGATATCTGGCGTGTTCCAGATGGAATGGGTCGGACTGATTCACGCTTCCCTAAGTGGAGCCGGAGGTACCAAGCCCACAGAGAAACCTTCACAAGAGTTCAACGAGGAATGGGGAGTCCCCCAGCGAACCCTCCGACGAGCAAGTTAGAAAGAGAGATGGAGTGTAGAGAGAGATTAGTGATAGAAAGCTTAACCTTCTTCTTGTCTTCAACGTCTGCTTATATCCTCTGGTAATCATTTCGTT
The DNA here is from genome assembly GCA_025200525.1 of Camellia lanceoleosa. NCBI lineage: Eukaryota > Viridiplantae > Streptophyta > Magnoliopsida > Ericales > Theaceae > Camellia > Camellia lanceoleosa. The sequence goes on along the minus strand of CM045758.1, from coordinate 175,740,367 downwards.
GTCCCTTCCAACCTGTCATCTTGGCCCAAAGTCTATGCTCTAGCTTGCCTTGTTCGTGGTGAGGCCGTTCTGTCTCGACGGGGAGGGGTTATCGCAATAAATGCTGTAACGGGCTTCATTAATAGCTGATGTGCAATGCAATAACTTTGCAAGATCTTTGTCTGCTTATGTGGCTTGTCCTTCTCTTGCCACGTGTTTAGATGTCATTAGTTCTTAATGCCATGTTGAGCTTCAGCAACGTTGGGTTTTAGTATTTGAATTATGTATTGGGCCTTAAGTGGTGGGCTATATCCTTTATAGGCTTACCCATGTCATTTTATAATATTTTCTCCATCCCAATTTATTTGTCCACTATAAAAAAAAAAAAAAAAAAAAAAAAGTCCAACTTATTAAGGAAACATGCAATCATTACCTTTTAATTCAAAATTTGAAATGTTTTTCTCACCATTTAGAGCATCTCCAATGGTTGTTGTTATATTTATGTTGCCATTGCTATTGCTATAATTTGGCAATGAATAGTATTATTTTGCCAAATTATAGCAATAGTGTTCCAATGGTCATTTACTATTTTGGCAAATCCCAACCAACTTTCACTCCAAGTTTGTAGGTGTTGTTTGGATATAGGTTTTTTTCTGATTTTATTTTTGTTTATTTTTTGTCTTTTGTGACCTTTTTTTAACTGTTTGTAAAAAAAAAAAATTATATATTTATATTATTCCTGACTAAACAAATATAAAAATTGAAAAAAAATTTGAAAAATTGGGAAAAAATATATTTAATGTCTTTTTATTATAACAAAATTATCTTCATTTAATATCAGTTAATGTATTTTATGTATTTTATCTTTTTATTGCCTTCATTTCAAAAAATATATTTTATTTTTTCATTATACTTTATTGAAAATTTTAAATTATACTAAAAAATAGTCAACATTATACATTACAAAAATAATATTACATTCTGTTGTAGAAAATACTCAAAAGTAAAAAAAGAAAAGAAATTTCATTACAAAATAATAATAAAAAATGACATTGCAAATAAAGACTAACAATTACAGTAAAAAATAAATGACATTGCAAAAAAATACATTATCCCGTAATTATTTATCAGAGGCATGAGAAAATAGTAATTTGAAAGCTAACATTTGAGGACCACTTGGAAAAAATTTTGTTTTTTCGCATTGTGTAATGCCCTTTCGGCTGAGGGTCCAAAAGAGAAATGTCCGTAGTCATTAGCTCATGTTCTTGTTTTCTGATCTCAAGTTCTTTCAGTTCCTGCAGTGCTTGAATCCTTTTTCTTCTCTTTCATCTTTTTCTTTTCCTTCTCAGCAAGGTGTTGGTTAAATGTCTCCAATTGTATGCTCATTTTTTGGACTTCAGCTTGAACGACTTGATTTCTCCAAAATAATTCTTTTGAAACTTTCCTACCCATAGGCCTTTTACCCCTTGCGAAACTCTTGCCCTCACCAACAGTTGGATTATTACCAACACTTGGATTGGTGTCATCTTCAAGAGAAATGCAGTTATCCATAGGGGAATCGGGGTTGAATCAGGGGAAAACAGTGTATGTATCCTTAACTTCACCGTGTTCATAAGAGCTACATCTTGCCACCTGATATTATTTTACAAGATTGGCCAACAATGTTCAAAAGCAAAATGTTTCTTTTCATCTTGATGGTATAAAAGTTTTGCTTGAAGCATATGTATCAATAAAATATTAAATTAAGTAATTATTTAATTTTTATATCAAACAAAATTTTTTTAAAAAAAAAAAAAAAAGAAGAAGAAGAAGAAGAAGCTAACGTAATAAATGAAGATGAAATCTTACTAGATCAACTTGAGACATTCCACTTGGGTGTAGATTGTCGATTTGCGCTAAACATTCACGAAATTTGTTGGAACATTTCATGATTATACCCTATCGAGATTGGATAGAAGCTTGTGTTCTTGACTGATCATTCTGAAATGAGCAATAATTTTCATAAAGGAAAATGCTATAGATCCCAAATAATCCACTAAAATTTCTACCAAAACTCTTACACGAGTATAGAACCCACACAAACCCACATATGTGTGGGTCCCACACCTATGTGAGAGCTTTGGTAGAAAATTAGTAGATTATTTGAGATCCCTAGCATAACTCTTTCATAAATTCTCCTCCAAAAGTGAGCATAAGATTGTGAATTGCCAACAATTGGGTCTTCAGAAATGTAACATCAAGCTTTACAAAGTGCCATATCTTCAGCAATGGTGAATGATTTTCCTCTATTTATTTTTGATGAATCTTCCATAGCGATTGTGTGAAAAAACTATAAATAAAAATGTAATTTAGAAAGTTTGTTGTGAAACGAAATTGAGCAAAAAGAGAGGAAAAAACAAAAAGACTTGTTGTGAAATGAAATTGAGATTCAAAGTTTGTATTTATAGAAGAGAAAAAGAGCCGTTTTTTTATAGCCGTTGTAACATAAAAATATGACCGTTTATAGCCGTTGTGGTTATATTTCACTTGTGTTTTTATTTTATTTTTATTTTTTTTTAATGAACAAAATAGCACACTTGGATCTCAGCCATTGGATTGTTATTAATCAACGGCTGAGATCAATCATCTAGAATGCTCTGCCCATTGATCCAAAGATAGATTTGCTCTCTGTCTCTGTGTCTCTATCCTTTCATCTCTCTTCATCACTGTTGCCTCTATCTCCCTCACTCTCACTGTCTTCATCTCTCTCTCTCTCTGGTTCTCACCTTCTCTCTCTCCCTATTTCTTAGATCAACTTCATCACTCTCTTCAAATCAATGAAGATCAGAGAGACAAAGAGAGAGCTTTGGATCAACTTCATCACTCTTTTCAGATCAGTGAAGATCACAGAGAGAGAGAGAGAGAGAGAGAGAGCTTCGGATCAACTTCAACTTCATCTTCATCTTCGAATCGATGAGCTTTGGATCAATGAGCTTCGAATCAATGAGACTTTCTCTCATCTTCATCTTCGGATCGACTTTCTCTCATCCACCCCCCATCTTCTCCAATCCAAAATCCTCTCTCTCTCTCTCTCTCTCTCTGTTTCTCTAGAACCACCACCAGATCATCTACCTATCCCTATCCCTATCCCTCGAAGCCCTAACCCTTCCATCCACCTATCATTCGAAGCCCTAGCCTTCATCTTCAACCCTCTTCTCCAACCTCAATGGTCACATTCCTTCAATTTGGCTTTCTAAAGAAGATGAATATTGGAGAAATTAGTATAAATTCGGCTTTCAAATCCAGGTATTTCTCTTCTAAAACTCATAATGGATTATTTGAGAAATTAATTTGAGATTATTTCTGTTGGTGTTTTTGAAGATCATATTCCTGTTGATATTTATCATTTGAGAAATTCATTTGAGACAATGTCTATTGATATTTCTATTGATTATTTGAAGATGATATTGCTGAAATTTGATATCGCTAAAATTTGTTGATTTTTTGAAGATGATTAATTTGGTATTGCTGAAATTTAGTATTGAAGATGATTAATTTGGTATTTGCTAAAATTTTATGTGAATTCTTTTTAAACAAAATGGTGAATTTTATTTTTTAATAAAAAACTTCAAACATTCGGAAAAGTCCCAACCGAAAGGGAAGGAGGAATGAGGGAAGGAAAAGCAGTTGGTTTTTGGGTGACTTAGCAAATTTGGCGATTGCTATAGCATGCCATTGGAAAGCCATTTTTGCCTAAGTGCTATATTATGGCTTTGTGACTATTTTAGCAATCCATTGGAAATGCTCTTACCTTTCTTTTTGAATTTTAAAATGTGTTTATAATGATTTATAAAGAGCAATTTAAGATGGAAAGTGGACAAACATTTTAAAATGGATTAAAATAGAATAGTGTACAAATAAAATGAGACGAAAGAAGTAATATTGTGATAATAAAAAATCCACTATACAATGTTAACTTTCTACAAAGTCGACACCAAAATTTAAGCATATTTAATATTTGTAATAAACTCAACAACATGTTTGTTTTGATTTTTAAATTCTTTTTCTTCTTAAAATTTATAAATTAATTTGAGAAAAAAATAAAATCAAAGCATTTGTCATTTGTATATAGTTTTATCTTTTAGGATGATATAAATAATTTTTAAAATATTTTTTTAATATTTATTTTTATTAAATTAATTTTTATTTTTAAAAATTATATGCAAAACATAATTTCAAAAAATCAAATCAAACGTGACCAATGTTTCACGAGTTTTTTTTTTTAATATTTCAAAAAAAGAAACTATTTAGAGAATTGACCCGTTTTTTAAACTATTTGGAAAACTAATCTACTTTTGAAATCGCATGTTGAACATGTAATTTCACCATGTCATTATTTTTAACTTGCGATTTTAAGGTGAAATTGCATGTTCAAGATGCAATTTCAATTTCAAAATCGCATTTTCAAAATGCGATTTCAAAAAGTAGGTTAGTTTCCTAAAGAGTTTGAAAAGTGTGTTAATTCTCTAATTAGTTTTTTTTTGGAATATTTAAAAAAAAAAAAAAAAACTCAATGTTTCACACCTTTCTCTCTCTCCTTATTTTTTAGGGGCACTTTTTCATAAATCTTTTTTCACCTACTTATATTCCATTTAGTCCATATTATTTTCTTATATTCCAATAAGTCCTATAAGTGACATAGTTGCCAAAATACCCCTAATAATATTCACATTTATATTGTGAATGTTCCGTCACGCCATCAATGTAAATATTCACATCGTCAATGTGAATGTTCATACCATCAATGTGAATGTTAACATGTAAATGTGAATATTCACATTGTAAAATATGAATGTTCACACCATCAATGTGAATGTTAACATGTCAATATGAATATTCACATTATAAAATATGAATGTTCATATCACAAAATTGGCAACCGTTCAAAAAATATTTGTAAGAGTAGAAATGTCCATAAAATACTTTAAATATGAGAATTATGATTTGGTAGATCAAATGTCTAAATAATAAGATTTATTAGAATATAAAAATATCTTATACACTAATTGAGATACAAATACTTGAGAAAAAAAAATCTAATAAATTTCCATATTTTTTTATGTGTTTGGGTTGTAATTCATTCCACTTTTTTTTTTTTTTTTTTGAACGGCAATAAGAACTTTATTGATGGGAAAACATAACAAGTATGATAAACTTACATCAATAAAGAAGAGGGTGCAAAAGCATCATAGTGAAACAAATAGATCCCAACTAGGTTGGCACCTAGAAGCACACCGAATCATCTGCTAGCACACACTCGAAGCTCCACGTTGGTGAGAAACCAACAAGCGGAGCGGAACAGAGCAAAACAAAAACAAAAGCAACAAAAACCCCCTCTGCTGGAGCATATGACAGAACACCAAGCCTACTCCCAAACCTCTGGCTTAGACAGAACAGAAACCCCAAGACTACTTCAACACAGCAGATTAGCAACAACTCAATCCTGTGGATTCTCAGAGCCATTTGTAGCCTTCAGCATACACCAGTTCACATACAGCAAACACCAGCATACACAGATTAACACCCAGAATCCACACACAGCCCACCCACAGCTATCTCACCAGACCAGAGTTCATAGTTAAGCAGCCTGAGCATAGCAGCCCTGCAAACAACCCAGACCAAAGACTGTCCATAGCACAAAGCAGATAAGCTTGTGGGTCGATTCAGCCAGACACTGCCAACAAAAGGATCAAACAAAGAGAAGTAGGAAGATGAAACAACAGTAGTACCAACTCAGTCAAACTGCAGACTTCACGAACCCATCCTCACCCCCTGAGATGTAAGAAGCACAGAATTGACAGTTAAGACTGACACAGACCACGCCTCACCCCTGAAATGTTGTGGAGAAAATCTGAAACAATCCCAGGACACACACACCAATTCAGACCATCACATTCCTTGAGTTGGCATAAGAAGGCCTACTGCAGGACATGACAGCCATCCATACCCATTCACCTGCAGGACCACTCCCCAGCTTACCCAAGACAGGCACACAACAACCAACCAACCAACCAAAGTAGACAGAGCACCATCAACCCAGCATCACCTTCCTTCAGTTGCATACATTCCTTGAGTTGCCAGCCATAGGCCAGCAGTAGCAGAACTACTAAAACAGAATAGACAGCAGACAAACCAATGAACCCCAGCATTCCGACTCACAACCCTTTAGATAATACAACCTTACATTCTCCTACCCAAACAAAATCTGATTTGCTCCAGGTTATGCAGAAAATCAGTTACAGAAAAAAGAAGATCCCTGGACGTGGATTTTAACCAAATTGCAAGCCTAACAATGATAACTTCAAGAAGTTCTTCCATGTTAGGTTGTGTATCTTGGAAGATGCACTCGTTCCGGTGCTTCCAAATGGACCAGAGAGCCACCAAGGGGATAGCATTCCAAATTCTTTTTTCAGCTTTCATGAACTTGTTCCCAGCCCACCATTGCAGTAAGCCATCAACAGTTTGAGGCACTACCCAAAGAGCTCCCCACCATTGCAGTTGTAATTCATTCCACTTAATGTAAATCCACTATCTCCAGTACCCAACTCATCAACTAACTACTACCACTTCATCATTATTATTTTTTTCAACAATGCTTGGTGGTTCAAATTTTTTAGCTCAAAGGGTTTGAATGTTTCAAAACGACGTTATTTTGGGTATAAAACGACGCCGGTTTAACACATTCAAATCATTCGAGCCACACAAATTTGGGTCACCAAGTATTTTTCTTTTTCTTTTTTCTCTCCAATCTACAATATTGTCCTATTAGAACTCAACTCTTATTTTTTTTCCACATTTTATTGGTTTTAGTAATTTTTTTTTTATATTTTGATTTAAATACATTTTAAAAATAAAATATTTTTAAAAAATATAAAACAAACTCAATAAATATATATAAAAAAAAATTACGAATATGTATTTGATTTTTTTATTTAATGAATTTAAAAAATATATTTATTTTTTAATTAAATTTAGGTTAGATGTATATAAAAAATAAATAAGTTTGATTAAAATATTTTTAAAAATTCACTAAAAATATAAAAATACAAAAAATAAAAAAACTCAAAATTTATATTTTAAAACTCAAGGCAAACAAAGTGATTATTCTCCATTTTGTGTCTCTTAATTCACGTATTGCTTAATTTTGCCATTTTTCTCCATTCTTTTTTGCTCCATTGATTCTTGTAGCATAATAAGGTTTCTCTCAAAAATTTATAGACATAGAAAATAAAGAATGGACTTATAGATATTATAACTGCGACTAAGAGAGGCATTGCTAAAATTATACACGTCAGCTGCTTTATAAGAACCTGATGATGAACCAAGCCAGATAGGACTGTCAGCCTCTCCAATCCTGAGGGTTGGGCAGTAGATAATATGCTGAACAGTCTAGTAATTTCCACCACTTCCCACTCATATGGAGCTCTTCTGAAAGATAAGTTCCAATCCCTTGAGGATGATCTTTTTTCATAGAACAATGGTAGAGTGTCTTTCTTATTAGTTGCTAATCTGAAGAGACTTGGGAATTCATCTTTGAGACAAATGTTTCCACACCATTTATCAGACCAGAATTTGACTCTCTTGCCATCGCCAACCTTAATTAGAAAGTTGTCCAGAAAAAAATTACAGAGGGTAGCTTGTGGATAGCAATAGACATAATGTCGCTCCACACCCTAGAGTATTTGCAAGAAGGCCTGAAGTTTGGCTGCCACCTATCCTCATCAATCAGATACTTACTATAGAGAACCTTTCTCCAAAGAGCATTGGGCTCATATCCAAACTTCCACCACCATTTTAACAAAAGGCTAGTATTGACATCAATAATTCTTCGTATTCCTAGGCCTCAAGGCTTGCACTTTTAGCTACTTCTACCCACTTCACCATATGAATTTCTTCTTCAATTCAGTACCTCCCCATAGGAAAAAAGCTTCAATTTTCTCTAGCTCTTTGGCCACCCTTAAAGGCATTTTGAAAAGGGACAGGTAATAAAGAAGAAGGTTGGATACTAGTGATTTGATTAAGGTGAGTCTACCTGCAAAAGAAAGGAGCCTTCTCTTCCAACCTGCTAATCTTGATTTAACTTTTTCTAGGACAGGTTTCCAAGTGGACTTTTTCCCAGGGTTGGCACCTAGAGGCAAACCTAAGAACTTCAGAGGCAGGCCTTGCACTTTGCAATTGAGGAGGTTAGCTATGGCTGATAAGACTTCATTATCAACTCCAAATCCACTTAAAACACTTTTGTGATAGTTTATTTGCAGCCCAGAGAGTAGCTCAAAACATCTAAGCACCTTTTTAATGCTAACAAGTTGCTCCATATTTGCTTCACAGAAGATAATTGAATGATCAGCAAATTGTAGATGAGAAATAACTACTTTCTTCCTCCCAATTTTCACACTTATAATAAAATTCTGCTCATAAGCTCTAGTCATGAGTATGTTGAGCCCTTCTGCTACTAAGTTGAACAGAAATGGGGAAAGGGGATCACCTTGCCTCAGCCCTCTTTGTTGAGAGAATTCTACAGTTGGTGATCCATTAACTAGAACAGAAAGCCTTACTGTAGAGATACATTCTCTCATCCAAGCAACCCATTTTGGACCAAAACCAAAGTTAGAGAGCATAAAAAGAAGAAAATCCCAGGTAACTGAGTCAAAAGCTTTTTCAAAGTCTAGTTTAATGGTGATACCTTTCTTTTCAGAGTTTTTCCAATTATCCACAACTTCATTGGCAATAAGAACACGATCCAAAATATTCCTACCTCTAAGAAAAGATGATTGAGTAACTCCGATTACTTCAAGAAGAACTTTTTTCAGTCTATGTGCTAGAACTTTTGAGAGAATCTTGTAAACGGAACCCACCAGACTTATAGGTTTATAGTCCCCCAAACCCACAAGATTTTTATTTTTGGGGATAAGTGTGATAAAGGAACTATTAAGCCCATAAACAAGTCTGCTGTGGGTGTGAAAATCTGCCATGAAAATGAGAACCTCCTTTTTTATAATCTTCCAAAATTTCTGAAAGCATAGCAGATTGAAGCCATTTGGGCCTAGAGCTTTATTGCCATTGCATTCTTTAACAGTTGCCTTAATTTCAACTTCAAAGAACTCAATTTCTAACTCCTAGAAAGAGTGACTCTCTGTAACTAATCTGAACACACCACCTAAAGATGGCCTTTTAGTGCAATCTTCTGTGAACTGTTTCTTAAAGTGTAGAAGGGCCTCATATTTGAATTTGATAGGATCTTCATGAGTAACACCATTAACAGATATAAAAGTGATGACATTGCTATTTTGTCTACAACTAGCCATAACATGGAAGAACCTAGTGTTTCTATCCCCTTTAAATGACCAGTTAACTCTGGATTTTTGCTACCACATCCATTCCATCATTCTGCTAAGATTCCATACTTCACTTTTAATCATTCTCCTGCTTTCTCTTTCTGATTCTACTAGTGGTCTATTTTGAGGTCCAAAGCATGCAACTCTTCCTCAACTGCTTTCAATTTAGAAGAAATGTTGCCAAAGACATCACAGTTCCATTTCTTAAGAGCAAGCTTCAACAACTTTAGCTTCTGCAGAAGAGTAAGCCCAAGTCCTCCATTGACAGTAGTTTCCTTCCAGATGCTTTCTAAAAAAGAGGGAAAGGAGGGGTGCAAGGTCCAGACATTGATAAACTTGAATGGTTTTGGGCCCCAATCCCTTTCATCATTCTTCAACAGGAAAAGACAGTGATTAGAGAGAAATCTAGGCAGCCCCCATAACTTCAATTTGAATTTGGTGAACCATTCCGGACTGAGCATAATTCTATCAATCCTACTCCATTTCTCATTTTCTTGTGCATTACACCAAGTGTATTTCCTTCCAAGCAAAGGTAAGTCAGTTAGCTCGCTCATTAATAAATTCATTAAACTCTTTCATCATTTTGTCCCTTTTGGAGCATCCAATCCTTTCCCCAGTGTTTCTTATCTCATTGCAGTCTCCACCCATACACCATGGGTTGGGGAAGATTCTTTTAAGGTTAACAAGAAACAATCCCATAATTTATTTCTACTGCTAGCATTATTTGGGGCATAGACATTTAATAGTATACATTCAAAAGAATTGTGGAGTGTACCTGAGAGTAGAATGAATCTCCTATTGCTGCAGCAGCTATGTAACTTGAAGATCTCTGGATCCCAAATACACAATAGGCCTCCAGCAGATCCCTCTGAATCAACTGACAAAAATTCCATACTACTTCTTGGCCATAGGGCTCTGACTTCATGCTCTGAAAATGAGGATTTTTTTGTTTCTTGAAAGAGTGTTATTTCCACTTGCCTTTCCGTAATTAATTTCCTTATCATTCCTTTTTTCTCAGCTTTTCCCAGGCCTCTAACATTCCATGACTTCATTAATTAACAAAATTGAACACCAAGTCACCTGAGTTGGCTGATTACTACCCACCTTTCTCCTCTCCTCAATTTCTTTCTTTATCTTTGAGCTCTAATTCAACAATTTTGTGGAGAGTATCAGATTCCTTGCCTTTGAAGTTGAGCCCTAGAGCTTTCCCCATATGCAATGTAGCTTGAGCTTCATTTAGGATATATCTTCCCCTTCTATCACTAATCTCAGATGAAGCTGAAAGTGACATAGCTACAACAACAGCTCTGAATATAGCCCTTTTTTATGGAGGCTTACTAGAGGAAGCCCCTTTATGCCTATGAAACCCGACGAAGCTAGAGATGATTTCAGACTGAGTGAGTTCCTTAGACTTACCTTTCTTGTTTCCTTTCAGCTTAGCTTTAGTTTTGGGTTTACACTTCCCAGATTGAGCCCCTTTTATTATGTGGTGTGTCTGAAATCGATTTGGTCCTTGTGGGCCCAAGTGATCCATCATTGGCAGAGCTAGGCTTACTAACTCTGTCAAGGCTTGTAATTGATGGGCCAAGTTTATGAAGGATATGGCCTAAATCAATCTCCAAATCTATGCCAGGTCTAAGCCCTGCAGATGTACTGAGGCTTCTAATAAAACCAGATGTGTACAGGTGGCCTTTTAACCTCTGGTTGGCATTATTGGCAAGTGGGCTGAATACTGCCACCTTCATTTTTTATGAGTCTGCCATGCGTGCATCATCTTCAAAGCTGCGCCCCATGCCATCTTTTATCTCTGGAACTACCGTATCATCTTCCTCTCTACTACAGTGATGTTCCACTTTAGATTCTTCTTCTACCCTGTGCACCTCAGCACTGCTGCAGGTCTGCACTACCCTCTGAACAGGATCCACATCGTTGACAAATGCCAGTTCGGCATCATTTCTCTCCATTCTCTTTGCCAGGTCATTTTCATCATCTTCAATCCTTTTGGGATCTTCATGCTCTTGTCTGGCTATCATATTGGAGCTGAAATCTTCCGTAGAATCAATGGATGAATTAAAGTCTTTCTCAATATTAGTTTGTTCTTCATAAACTAAGACTGGAAAGATTTTGCCCTTGCACTCCAGATGTACTTCTTTGTTGATCCATTCCATACATTTAGTTGCAATCCTAACTCTACCATAGCAAAAGGACATTGGTTGGCAAACATTACTATCAAGATTTAGGACCTTTCCCCATATTCCTCCTAATTTGGTAAACGTATCTCTGTTCCAGAGGTTTAGTGGGACGCCATAGCATCTTAGTGATAAACATCTCTCCTGCTCAAGGTGCAAATCTGGCTTCCATTCTGTAGCAAAATCGCACCACTTCTTTAGCCATTCATTGACTAATCTAAAGTTAGAACTCATCTCTTCTTTAGACTTGAATGTTAGGACAACATCCCTTCCTCCTCCATTTTTTACAAGAATATGACCCATCATTTTTTCCTGCAGAGCTTGCTTGATATTAGATAAGATGTACTCTTCTTTGAGTCTTACTATTGCACTTTCATGCAACCACCCATGACCATCTTCATTCACTTTAATGGTAGAATAAGTTTTGCCTTGTGGAATGCCTATGTTTGTTTTTAAGGCATCGAGAAAAGATTTACGTTGGCGTAGACTCCATTTCACAACAAAGAACAAGATTTCTTTGAGGTTTGCTTATGTTCTGATTTCTAGCATACTCAACATATTTGACTTCAAGTGCCTTGTCGTCCACCCATAACCCATTTGCTTTCTAAACTACAATGCTTCTGCGTTGAACAGTCCAATCTCACAAAATCGAACCTTGTGTGTGTGGTTTTCCTCCTCTTTTGTGGAATAAAGACATCCTTGACTATTCCAAACTTAGTGAAGAGTTTGAACATACCTTTAGGCTCCAATGAGTTTGGGAGATTATCCACAAATACAGTAAACAAGCCCTTTGATAATTTGTTACTCCATGCACCTCTGTCTCGTCTCTGCTTGACCACAGGGATCCACCCTCCTTACTCCATCTCTTTCTCACTAGAGACCTCTTCTTCTAGTGGTCTGCTATTTGGCTTGCTATTTTCTAGTAAAGCTACATAGTTTTTGACTTTTTTAGACAAGTGATTTGGGAAGTTGGTAAAAAGTTACTTTTAGCTTTTTTGATTAATATTTGTTTATGTTGTCAAATCACAATAAAATGACCAAACTATCCCCATTCAATTTAAAATATTTACAACTTCATCCATGTAGCACATTTTGACCCATGAGGGGTAAAATTATAATTTCACCAATGGCTGAAAACCAACTTTCCAAATGTCTTTAAATACAAAAAAGCTAACTTTTGACTTTTGTTACAAACACAGGCGTGGCTAAAAGCCAAATACCCAAAAAGGCCATAAGGTGCATACGATACACCTTTTGAAGGGTGAATGTACCATAGACTTTTCCTTTCAATTTTGTGCGTAAAAATTTATTTGATATGAAGTGGCAAACTCATATGTAAATAGGGTGAATTACATTTTGTCCATTTATGTTTGACTATTTTTTTACTTTGGCCCTTAAAATTTATTTTTTCTTACTTTAGCCCTTTAAGGTCCAAGTTTTTCTCACTTTACTCTTAAAGTTAATTTCTATTCAAAATTAAATAGTTAATGTGATAATAACTGTCACATAACATAAAAAAGATATTATTATATTACAGTTTAAGTTTATGTTAAAAATGTAAGTTATACATAATAAAATATTTTTATGTCACGTAACTATTAATGTGTCATTTACTGTTTAATTTTGAACAGAAATTGGTTTTAGGAATAAACTGGAAAAATTTGAAACATGAAAGGCCCAATTGAAAAAAAAAAAAAAAAAACCACTTTAAGGACTACAGTGAGAAGTGACCAAATATAAAGAAGACAGAGTATAATTTACCCATTTAAATATGAGTTTAAGTAAAAATTTCATTAATGACAAAGTTGTAAATTTAAAAATTGCAAAATAATTGTAAAGATTTTAAGTAAATATTTAAATCTTCTTTAATTTCGATATAAAAAAAAAGAAGATAAAACTTAATATAAGTTCAAGTCAAACAATAAATAGATTTTTTAAATAATTTTTATCCAAATATAAAGTTCATATATGTTTTGAGTTAAGAGTTAGAGATGCCCCCACTAGGCTGCTAAGGGGAAATTATCATTTAATTCTCGGAGTATCATGTGTTTATATTTTTTAACCAATCATCATTTAATATATGTCTTTTCATGTTTTGCAATCAGCCAACACAATATTCCACCTATCCACATTCTCCACTAATTATTACTATAAAATATCACGTGTCCATATTTCGAAATTACTGAATAATTATCTACTGTTAAGAGGGAAGACTACTATGAGCGTTAACTTATTTATTTATTTATTTTGTAATAAGTATATATACACACACACACACATATATATATATATACTAGTGGTAGGCATAAACACAAATTATTATAACTTTATATTTATTTTTTGGGAATGATTTCAAGAAGATGTTAATTTTAAGGGTAAATTATAAATACATCTTTTGAGATTTGTTTAAAATATAGATTATTTTTTGTTGTTCTAATTAGAATTTTTCATTTAATAGAATTAACAAAAATAAAATAAAATTAGTAATTACTCTCCTATACAATAATAAAATTACCATAATTATTAATTAAAATATATTTATGATATTATTATAAACTAATAATTGATTTTATGATTTATTAATTTAAGGGTTCATTTGTTACGTAATTAAAATTTTGAAAGAGCAAGCATATTTTTCAAAATTATATGAAACAATCTGTATTTTAAGAGATATGTTTGTAATTATCATAAATTTAAAAGGGGAGACATGGTGAATGAACGCTAAATATTTGATGGAATTTAAGGTATGTTTTTGTTGTATTCTTATTTTTAATTTTATATTTTCCTTTCATAAAAATACAAGAAATTTGTATGAAAATTAATTTTTCAAATATATATACATATATATATGTAGCCAACTATTTCTCAATACAAAGATAATTTGTCATTTTACGTTTGGACGATTAGGAGAGCAGTTCTCCAACCCTCACATAGTAATCATATATCCTTTTTTAATTACTAATCCACATAAAACACCGGATGGGTTGTAGGGTGAAAAGCCATAGACTTTCTTAGGTCCATGAAAAATGAGTAAAACATTGTCAAGGAAACTCTGAAAAAATAAAATAATAAATAAAAAGGCAATGATTGAGACCCTCACTCTTAAAAGACCCTATAAATTTGGACCACTCATGATGTGGACCCCACACATATATAAATGGATTCCACACATACATAAAGGATCAGGATTACTTTGGGGGTGTAGGAGTCATCTCCAAAGGGGTCTTAAAAATTTGGGCTTGGTTTGGTATCTTCAAAAAAAGTCAAAAAATTAAAAAGTTACTATCCTATTTAAGTCACATCATCCTATTTAAGTCACATAACCTCTCTATCACATCACTTTAAACCCAACCCATATTTCATAAAAAGTCAAAAAATGCACATATTTAGGACATCCCGAACAAAAATGCCTAATTTTTTTTTTTAATTTATTTTTAGAATTTGTGTGTAAATTGTTTATGAAAAAAAAAAAATAGATTGATTGGATGATCGTAGTCATATTTATCATGTTTATATTTAAAAAATGAATGATAAATATGATTTAAAAGTAAACTATTTAAATTTTCTAAAAACAAATATAATAAAAAAATAATATAGATACAATTATCAAATATGATTTTTTATTTATATTTATAGACGGTTCACACTTGATATTAAAAAAAATAATGTTAAATAATCAAAAAAAAAACACCGAGGATGAATCTGGAAAGGCCTAACAACATAGTCTAGTGGTTCCTCTACCTGGAGAAAAGCTTAGATTTATTTCACATTCACATTTTATATACCTACAATGTTCATATATATAATAGGAAATGTGATCATAAAGTTTTTGTCAACAGAGAGCAGGTACTTCTTTTCCTTTTTTTTGTTTTTTAGGTACATCGGAAAATAAGATAGCATGTACTTCTACTCCAACTCTTTGTGCTTTCCACCTTACATTCATGTCCTCACCTCCACTGTCCACAGACTTGATAAAAAGAAATAATAATAATTATATAAAAAAAAAGCAGACTAGAGTACCAAAAGAAAAGAAAAAATCGAGGGCCTTTTCTTAAATTAAGTCAAATTAGCAACTTAATTCCCAAACTAAGCTTAGTTTAGACGGAATTCTCAAATTAGGCTAAAACGTGGTTGTGAACCACGCTTTCAACGTTTTTGTGGCTGTCGTGCGGAAATTTTGTGAAATCATAAAAGCGTGTTTTCAAACCATGCTTTTAATTAAGAAGGCGTGGTTTGTAACCACGCTTTTAATTAAATTTTTTTTGAAAGCGTGGTTGTGAACCACGCTTTTAACTGAAAATTATTTTTTTTTTTGAAAATGTGGTTGTGAACCACGCTTTTAACTAAAAAAAATTTTGTTCTGAAAACCTGGTTGTGAACCACGCTTTTACTGTTCATAAAAGAAAGCGTAGATGATAACCATGCTTTTAACCAAAATCCGTTTTTAAGTGAAAGCGTGGTTCGTAACCACGCTTTTAAAACTTATATAAATATCTCCTAGCCCCGTCATTTGCAATCACGCTTTTTACACTTAGCTTTTTCGACTTCAGGCTCACTCTCGCTCTCTCTTTGCACTCGCTCCCTCTGCTTTCGCTCCCTCTGCTCTCAAACTCTCTCTTTGCTCTCACTCTCTCTCTGCGCTCTCTCTCCGTCCGTGGGTTGTTCTCTCTCGTTGGTATGGCGTCTGTCTCTCTTTGTCTCATTTGAATTTTATGCGTTATTGTGTTTGTGAAAATGTGAATGTGGGTACAATGTGGGTATAATGTGGGTAGAATAGGTTCATGAATGTGAAAATGTTGTGAATTGATGAAAATGTTGGTAGAATAGGGTTTGTGAATGTGGAAATGTTGTGAATTGAAATTGTGGTTTTGAATTGGTAAAATGTTATGGTTTTGAATTGTGAAAATTTTCTAGGATTTTCAATTGAATGTGAAATCATAAATTAGGGTTAGGGTTTTGAATTGTGAAATTAAAAATTAGGATTAGGGTTTCAGAAATTAGGGTTTTGAATTGTGAAATCAGAAATTAGGATTAGGGTTTCAAAAATTAGGATTTTGAATTGTGAAATCAGAAATTAGGGTTAGGATTTCGGACTTGGTAAGAGAATGATGAAAGATTGTGTGATTAAAAAGACATAAATGATAAAAAAAAGGGTAAAATACATTTACCTCCCCTGAGGTTTCTGATAAATACAGGGACCTCCCATGTAGTTTGAATAATTACAATAACCTCCCTTACTTTATTTGACAATGTTAAGATTCCCCCAAAATTTGACCGCCGTTTATGCACCTAGCCGACCCTGCTGATGTCATCAACTGTAAACACAAAAATACCTAAAATGCCCTCAAGTGCCTGTAATGCCTATAATGTAAATACTAAAGTGCCTAATGTAAACACTTAATTTTATTTTTTTATTTTAAATATATATTTTTTATTTAAATATTTTATTTTATTTTGTAAATATTTTAATTTTTAAATTTTAAGATTTTAAACTCAAAATACAATTCCACACTCAAATCATAACTAAACACATAACTCAAAACTCAATTCAAAAATTATTTTCAAACCTCATAACCAAACACATAACTCGAAACTTCACACTATTTTCAAAACTCTACACTCAAATCATAACAAAACACATAACAAAAAAATTAAAATATTTAAAAATATATTTATAAAATAAAATATTTAAAATAAAAAATAAAATTTTTAAAATTTGTTAATATTTAAAAATATATATTTAACATGAGTTTGTATTTTTTTTAAGTTTGTGTTTGGTTATGAGTTTTGAAAATAATTTTTGAATTGACCAACACAATCATAAAACTCAATTCAAAAATTATTTTCAAACATCATAACAAAACACATAACTCGAAACTCCACACTATTTTCAAAACTCTACACTCAAATCATAACAAAACACATAATTTTTTTTTCAAATATTTAAAAATATATTTATAAAATAAAATAAAATATTGAAAATTAAAAAAAATTAAAATTAAAAAAATATATTTAACATAAGTTTGTATTTTTTTAAGTTTGTGTTTGGTTATGAGTTTTGAAAATAATTTTTGAATTGACCAACACAACCATAAAACTCAATTCAAAAATTATTTTCAAACATTATACCCAAACACATAACTTGAAATTCCACACTATTTTCAAAACTCTACACTCAAATCATAACAAAACACATAAAAAAATTAAAATATTTAAAAATATATTTATAAAATAAAAAAAATATTTAAAAATTTTAATATTTAAAAAATATATTTAACATAAGTTTGTATTTTTTTAAGTTTGTGTTTGGTTATGAGTTTTGTAAATAATTTTTGAATTGACCAACAAAACCATAAAACTCAATTCAAAAATTATTTTCAAACATTATACCCAAATACATAACTCGAAACTCTACACTATTTTCAAAACTCTATATTTGGTTAAGACTCTATGAGTTTTGAAAAGATTTTTAAAAATTTCTAATTGGAATTGTAATTCTAAAAGAAAACCAAACATGTTTCTAAAAAAAATATTTTTTCGGAACATGTTTGTACTCAAAACTCAATTCAAAAATTATTTTCAAAAACTCATAACCAAACACAAATTTAAAACTCAATTCAAAACTCAAAACCAAACTTTTTCCAAAACTCTATTTTAAAAGAAAAAATTTAAAAAATATATTTTATTTTTTAAAATTATTTTTAGAGTTATGATTTGAGTGTGGAGTTGTATTTTAAGTTATGAGTTTTGAAAAGAAAAAATTTATTTTGTTATAAGTTTTAAAATTTTTCGAATTTATTTTTTTAGGGTAAATATTTTATATTTTAAATTTTATTTATTTATTTTAATGTGCATTATATTTCATACATTTATGTGTTGTATTTTTTAATATTTTAAATATATTTTTTAAATATTAAATTTTTTTAAAATTTTTTTTATTTTAAATGTGTCATTTTTAATATAAATATTTTTAAATTATTTTATTTTATGGTTGTGTTGATCAAAGCAAAGGGTTTTTTCGTCTTTTACTTTATGGCAGTGATGTTCGTCTTGAAGAAAAGGGTTTTTTGTCTTTTTGTAGGCAAAAGCAAGGGTAATATGGTCATTTTATATAAAATACTAACGTCGTTTGTGTAAAACAGACATAATGGGGGAATCTTGACATTGTCAGGTAAAGTAGGGGAGGTTATTGCAATTATTCAAACCACAAGGAAAGTTCCTGTATTTGTCAGAAACCTCAAGGGAGGTAAATGTAATTTACCCTAAAAAAAATGAAGTAAAAGAATATATATTTAGGGTCCTGTTGCAGTGTGCACCCTCTAAAGGGTTGCACACCATTTGCACCTTCATTATTGGCCGTTGGATTACACAAATACATCCTGACCATTGAATTCTTTAATTTTGAAAAATTGGACCACCGGAGAGCAACCGGTTGAGCATCCCTCTTCTTCTTCCACTGGTATTCTCTCTCTCTACTTCCACTCTTTCGTTTCTCTCCCTCCCTCTCCCTCTGCTACTCCCTCCTTCGAGTGATCTCTTCCCCTGCTCCTCTCTCTCTTCTCTGTCTACTGCGCTCATTCGTCTGTCTTCCTCTAGTTCGACTGACTGCAGATTCTAAGTGGCTGTTCGGTTTAAAACTCTAATCTAACCCAGTGAGCCTCTGTTTGGTTTGTAAGAAAACGAAGGAATTTTTTTTTGAAGAGCAATCAACAAGGTATGCCTCCCTCTGATTATTTCTGAAACCCTAAACCCTCTTTTAAAACTCTCTTCTTCCCCATTTTTTACTCTGTGTATATTTCTGAAATCCTCCCTCTTCTAAAACTATACTCTCTGATTTTTACCCTATTTTCTGTCTCTAGTGCTATCTGAATTTCTATTCTAGTCTCTCTTGGGTCACACTGATTCGAAATTTGTAGTGAAGCAAGGCTTGGTAATGATTTTGTTCTATTTTGCTGTTTATATATCTCGGTTGACATTCTTAATGAAATAATCCATTTTTACATTAATTAATATAGTATTTTGTAACCATATTGTTGGTTCCATGACTTGTTCTTGAGTTGTTGCAAAATATTTCATAAGAAATTTTGGCATTAAAATTATAGGTCTAATTTTGTTATTTGAATTTTGATTGCATTTAAGATGTTTGTAAAAATGCCTAGTTTGTTAGCAATTTAAACAAATGTATTTTGGAACTATATTTTCATTGCATTTAGATGTTGAAAACTTGTGATTGACTTTAACATGTTCTCTGAAGATTTATCCCAAAATATATTGAGTGATATTCACATGAAGCAACTATAACTTGTGGTTGGGACCTCCCAATTTGTAAGTGTTTTTGGTAATGTTTAATACTTGTTGTTCTAGTTGAATTAAATAGCCATCTCAAGTAAATCATTTGTTTAATTGGTTTTTAAAAACATGCATATATATATATATATATATATATAAGCGAACGTAGTTCACATAGAATAGAAATACTTCTAAAAATGCTAATCAAATAGTGCTTGAACTTCACTTGTATCCTTGTTTAAGCATGAGTAGTTGACAAGATAATGAGGAAAAGACTCCAACCAACAAAAAAGTGTGAAAAGCTAAAAATAATTGAAGTATATTATTTTAATCTTAGCTAAAATGCAGTCAACATGCTTATGTTTAATAAAATGAATTTGCTCTGTTATACGATTTTAATTTTAATTTTTAATCCACATGAAGCTTATGTTTAATAAAATAAATTTTGTCCGCATACTTTTTTCGAAGTGTATTGATGCTAAGATAATCCATGAATTACTGTCTTCCCTCTAAGCGTGGAGGCTTTCCTAGCAACCATGAAAGATTAGTGTCAAACTTTAGGTTTGAAGTAGTGGAAAGTGTGAAAAAGGGAAAATTTGGATTTTTTTTTTCCCTTGTTGTTTAGCATGATAAATGATAATGTTGGAAATGTAAGATTGTTAAATTTTGGTGTACAACCCATAGCAACATGGTAGGTTGCTTTTTAATTTCTTGCAAAATATACATAAATGTTTCTTGCAAAAAATAAAGAGTATCTTTTTCACTAGTTTGTCACTTTTGATTTTTGGGTCTTGTTACCATGTGCACCTTATATCTTAACCATTGAATCTCCACAAACTAATCTAAGCCATTGAATAATGTAATGGAAAAAACTTGAAACCTTCTCAACCAGTTGCTGTCTTGACTGAACAGCTTCTCTCTCTCTCTCATGTTTTGATTGCACTTTTTTAATTTGAAAAATGATTTACAAACATAATTGTTATATAGAATGTCACAAAAGCAATGTCAAAACAATATGCTTGAGCAATCATATCGTTCAATTTTATGTATGAATTTTATATTCACATAGCATTAATCATTTAATTTTCCAACAGTGCCCTTTTTAAAACCTTATCAATGAAAATAGCTCTTCAATTTGTAATGCTAATAGTGTTTTGTTTATTTCTTGGTCTAAAACCAAAAATGACCCAAAAATTCAAAGACAATTTTTTTTTTTGAATGAAAATACAAAGACAGTTGGGTTCATATAATATGGTCATTCCCCATTTGAAGTTTGCTTTCTATTGTAGGAATTGGAAGAGGTTATGGTCTCTTTTTTTAGCCCTAGTTAAAACTTAAAACCTATTTTGCAAAACATGGGGACTTTAACGTAATTGCAGATCCAGTGGCAATGATTGTGGAATATATATTTAAAAAATAATAAATTATCTGTTTATATTCAATCTATAGAAATTTTGCAGCTCAAAGTAATCTTGGATTGGATTGGACTTATATGCAGTTTTACAATATATGATGAAAGTAAATGTATTACTTCAAGAGCTAAATGATTATATTTGTGTGTTAGTGTATTTGGTTTAGATTATATTTGCTCAAACCAAACCAAGCCTTAAGTCCCATCAGATTATATTTACTCAATGATTTTTAATTCATTTTGTCATTTTTTTTCACTTGTTTATTTATTTTCTTTTGTGGATCAAATCCTAGTTTACTTATGAATTGCACACTATGTACACACATACATACATATATGCATATGTTCTAGACTATGTGTTTAATGAGTTGAATTATATGTTGTTGTTGTTGTTGTTTGTTTGTTTTGTTTTGTTTTATTTATTTTTTAATTAGTTTTTTAAGCAAGCAACAAAAGCCTTTATATGTTGTTGGCATGCTAATGTGTGCCCTTGCAATCAAACTCAAGTTTTGGCTTGGTCGATACCTTTTGACAACCTTACTAATAGAAAAAAAGGCAAGATGCTCTTGGAATCTATCTTACTAATAATAATAACCAAGGGCCTTTTATATGTCATGTCATTGTAAAGCTACAACTTAGAGTAGGCCTTACCTTCTATGAAATACAATTTCACGCACTTTGCACTAATTTGACCTAAGTTTCACCTTGTTTTTAGTTTTAATTGTGACAATCAAAAGTTTACATAGTTTTGGTCTAGTTTCAATGTCAATCCTCTATCGAATATCTCCCATCAACTTTGACGGGGTGTAAGCATATGAGTGGATAACACTTTCACCCCCAAGTTTCACTTTAGTGTTTAAGGAGTTGATTTATATTGTAAAGTAGCTCAAATTGTCAGAAGTCATTTTATTGGGTTTACTTGTCTATATTATGCTTTGTTCTCTTTTAAATTGTATTATTCTGGTCATGATTTCTTGAACTAGTAAATTGCTTGGTTGAGTTGTTATTTAATTGTAGCCTCGACTTGAAATTTTTGTTGAGCTGGTTTGTTTGAATAGGAAACAAAACAAAACAAACTGAAGACTAAAATGCTTTGCTTAAGAAAATTACTCCTTTTAATGTTATCTTGTAAACTTTTTTTAGAGCTTTATTTGGTATGGATCAGACAATTATTTGCTATGTTTGATGAGACAGTTTGTAATGGTGGTTTGTAGGTTTGGTTCTGTGTATCCATTGTTGAACTTTTTGAAGGCATACATAATGTTGTAATTATTGAACTTATTGTTACTTGGTATTTTTTTTTTTTTTTTGGTTTCTTTGAGATTCATATGTTTGTGGAATTGTAGGTAGTGGCTGATCGAGTCTGTCTCAATCTCTTCCCTACTAGTGAGGGTAGTTGGGTTACTGCTACAAGGGCGTTAAGGTATTTTTCTCTAATTATTTTATAGTTCGTACCTCTTGATGACTTATTCATTCCTGGCGCCTTAATGTTATACATTTCTACGCCATGCTACTTTTTTGGGTTTAAACTTCTTTCACAAAGTGTTCAAATGACCATTGAAATTTGAATTTCATTCAATGTATGTGTTCTATCCTCCCAAAACTACTCTATTATTAGCCTAACAACTTTGCCTTTGCTGCGGAACCTGTTATTGTTTGTTTGGGCATTCTCTCAAGTATCATCACCAATCTCATCTAGGTAAATCACAGATTTTGAATTCAATGCATCTGTCTATGTTTGGTATAAATTGACTGGTTCTGTTTAAATGTGCAACCCTCTTAAGGTTGTACACCATATGCACCCTAAGTATTAACCCTTGGATTAGAAAAAAATGATTAGGACCATTGAATTGTTTAATTGGGAAAAATGGAAACCTTGGCAACCGGTTAACCCTTTCGTCTCTCTCTCTCTCTCTTCCCTCAGCAACTCTCTTTTTCTTCTCTGGCTTTTCTTCTATTCCTCTCTGTTGCTCTCACCATTTGTGTAAGGTTCACTGTGTAACCCTTGATTTCCAGCAATAATTACCAGCCTCTGTTGGGTTTCATTGTTGAATCTCTGCACTACCATTGATTTCCATCGACAAGATAATAAGGCATTCTCTCCAACCAGATATCTGGTATGGAGCTCTGTCTCTCTGTCTGTCTGTCTGTCTCTCTATATATATATTCGCCCTCTTCACTTCAGCGATTTTCCCTAAACCCTAAGCCCTCATCCTAATTGGTTTATTGAATACACAATTTTAATAGCATAGTTTTAATACTATCTATTACATGGTTTATTGAATTGTTCATGTTTTAAAACATTAGATGAAATGAATCAAAGATCTTGAGCAACCAACTTCCAGTTAAGTGTTAGCTGTAAATTATGCTTCCTTATTATTTCTAGCTTCGATTCACATTTTCACTGTTAAGTGTTAAGAACTTAAACTTGTGAAGTCTTGCAAATCATGGGCTTGATAGTTTTGATTTTTTATTTATTTATGTCAATTGTAAATAGTTTTAGGAACATCCTTCTATCTATGGTCTAATTCGACAAATTTATTGAACAATTTTGGAGGAGCTTACAACCATATTCAAACTAGAAGCCTCAACTACACTCAATCTTTCCATGGAGCAAACTAATTTAAACAATGAATTAAATCCCGATATGGCATACAGAAATTTAGGAAACTAATGTGTCTCTATTCCAATTATTTATTTTCCCTTGTAAGTATAAATTACCATTTTTTATTTTGTTACTCTCTCTCTCTCTCTCTCTTTCTCTCTCTCTCTATATATATATATATATAAAGTAGCTCTCGACATGTTTGTGTTTGTGTACATCTCATTTGTTGAGAACTGATTATGTAAGTTTATTTTCTTATTAAAGTAGACACATGTTTGTGCTTTATTTTGCTTGCTTTTGCCATGATCTTAACTTTTTCATAATGCAAAAATCATCCATATTGTGATAAGTTTGGAAGAAACAATAGAGGAATCTAGAAGTGAAACCGAAAAACAAGAGCAAACATGTGCCCCTATGCTAAATGTATTAGGGCACTAATTTTATATTTTAAAAAGAAAACTTCAAGTTAACATGGGAATTGGCGTTATTATTGCATTGTTTATGATGTGCATGATATGTGGGCTTAACTTGTGATTTGAGAGAGCTGACACTAGCTTCCAACTTTGTAAATTATTGATCTGAAGTTTTCTCATTTTCTATAGCTTGTATAGGGACATCTGTTTATGTTTCTCATTTTTCCATTTGTTACTATGTTTTTGTATGATATAGTGGTTTTGGTCCATGGTGCTTTTAGGTTTTTGCTAACTATAATATTCCCCTTTTGCAGTCATAGGATTAGATGAAAACTATCTGTAAATTTGATATCAGTATTATACAACATTGTGATTTTGTATAATAGTTGAATTAGTTCTAAACAATCAATTAAAATAATTTTGTTTTCAAAATGATAGCATATATATTCAAATAGGTTGTGAGTGATATTTTTTGATTATGTTGCGAAAAATGTGATTCCAAACCGAATACAACTTCGTTTTACTGGTTTAGTCTGATTTAATTGTAAAATTTTTATGCTTTGATTTCAAATTTCATGAATCCGTAGGTAGTTTGTTCGTTTGGTCATTTGTTTAGTCTTAAATAAACCAAATCGAACCATGTACACCTCTAATAGGACAACTTAAAATGTGACTCTACTTACCATTTGTTGTGAGTTTATTTACTACTAAATATAATAAATCTTAGAAATTTAATATAGTTACACCGATCTCCCATTTAGTAAAGTTAAAACAAATGTAATTAATGCATATTGTATGTAAAGACAAGAATAAAAAAGGATAAAATAATATTTCAATATTAAAGAAATAATATCAATTTTTTTATTCATACAAGTAACAAAATATTATTAATAAATGAATTAAATATTATATAAATTAAATTTTGAAAGAAATCTAATATAATTATGTCAAATTTTATGAAAGTCAATCTATTTTTTAAATCCTAAAAAAGATTAGTGTAATTTTTTTTTTCTTTTTTTCTTTTCTTCTGTATTTTAAAACAATTTGATGTAAAACTCATTGCATAAAAGGTGACCACCTGTTCTAAAAAAAAGTCAACACCTGCAAAACCGATGATTTTCAGGGACCAAACAGGGTTTGGAGTGGTATTTCACCTTTATTTATGGTACAAGAAAACCATTTTTCTGTGGTTGGATCTCAAAGAAAGAGACGCATATTATCCGATGTATTATAGAAGGAGAGAGACATATTTGAAGCCTACACTGTAATTACATGCATGTCAGGTTAAACAATCTACTAGTCCTAAAGTTGCAGTGTTTCAGAGGTATTTTCTCTTGCTCACTGTTCTTCATGTTTCTGTTTGGTTGTAGAGAAAACATGGGTTTTGAATTTTTGAGTGCTTTAAGACCCATATCAGTAACCAAATGATCAACATTTCCATTTTGGACAGTTGCTGTTTTGAGTCAGTGTGTTTGTATCGACATGTTTGTTGTATATCCATTTTCTGAAACCAAAAACAACATAAAATATTTCAATAGAGTTTTACTCTCTTGTATTCTCCTCTGTTTTCTAACTTTTCTTGGAAACCAAAAGAAGGGAGGGTCAAGTGGATACCAATGCCTGTTTGTTTGTTTTAGTTCCAAGTAGAGTTCAATTTATGTCAGTGGAGTTACAAGTTTGATTTTTAATATGCATAAATATGACTTCTTCATTTGTTTTTAATTAATTTCAAGACTATGGTTTGCTATTACTGCAGAGCAGAGGTGCAGGGAGTTATTTCTGGAAGGATTGGATGAACTGAAAACCCAATCAAATACCTAAATACTCTACTACTTAAAATTATTTGTATCTGTATTACAAAGAAAAATAATAATAATTTTGGTGGTGAACATACTTAAAAATGGGTTTTGAGCCAGGGAGTTATTTCTGGAAGGATTGGATGAACTGAAAACCCAATCAAATACCTAAATACTCTACTACTTAAAATTATTTGTATCTGTATTACAAAGAAAAATAATAATAATTTTGGTGGTGAACATACTTAAAAATGGGTTTTGAGCCTTTGGTTTGGTATTGTCAGCCAACTGAAGGTGGGATTTGGGCAACAGTGACAGATAGTGCTTTTGGTGCTTATACACCATGTGGCATTGACTCTGTTGTGGTTTGTATATCTCATTTGGTTCTTCTGGGCCTGTGCTTCTACCGAATTTGGCTAATTAGAAATGATCTTAAAGTCCAGAGGTACCAACTCAGATCAAAATACTACAATTATGTGTTGGGTCTCTTGGCTGGTTATTGTACTGCTGAGCCTTTGTTTAGACTGGTTATGGGCATTTCATTGTTTAATTTGGAAGGACAGACAGGTCTTGCTCCCTTCGAGGTTCGTTGTTTACTATCATGCAGTTTCTATTTACAATTTTCTTTCGATTCTAACATTCCTTTACTTTGAATAATATGCGATCTGGATTTTATAGTTTCTTTTCTTGTCTTTTAAATGCATCTAACTAGTTAAATGTGTAATCTTGGCTCCTATGTGTTTCAACATGCAAGCTTACGAGGCATCCATAAATGTGCAGCTAATTGACAGCCGAAGTTAGACATTTGCCTAAGACGTTGAGAGTAATTTTTTAGTATGAAAATATCTGCCATGGAAGAGCATTCATGTGTATTTGGTTCTAAAAGCAAATAAAGCTGAACTTGGGCTTTAAAGTGAAGTAAGTCCTAGTGAATACAGTTCGTCTAGGAAAAAAATCTTTTTCTCCATGTAAATCTTGTTCATGATTTACAATGTTACTTCCTTCAATCTTTTTTCCACGCTTACAATTCAAAACATTACAACACCAAGTAAGATTCAGTTAGCCATCCTCATGGACATTTACATTTACATTTGAGACATAGTTTGCATTCTCAAGATGATTTTACATGGCTGATGCAATGCCTAGCTCCAAATGGGGGTTTGTGGGAGGAAGGGTCAGGGAATCTTGATTCTGAAGTATCAAAATTTGTGGTGGCTGACTTTCTCTGCATTAATCTTAAGCATTCAAGAAACAAGAACATAGTATTGTGAAGTTATGATATGATAGCTTGGTTTAAATCTTTAGAGACGAGAGAGTCACTAAATAGCATCTTGGACTTGCATTTACCTCAGTTAAAGGGCACTCCATTGCTGGCTTTTCTTCTATCATGATCTTCTAAACGTGATTAGGTATTGCCCCCCAATGGCATTGCATATAGATTGCATGTTCTTCCCAATTGTGTACTGTACATCTCATGCATCTATCTTTTATGAAAATTCCATACTCTTCTTTTGTGTAAAAAGATGTTTTTAGGGATTAAAGTATTGGATGCATTGCTTCATTTCACATATAAACTGAAGTTGAGGCTCACAAGGATTTAGGAGTGTGATGCTATTGCTGAAGGAGAGTTATTATGATTAGAATGAGAGGAAAAGGAATTATGCTCTTTGATATTGGTTTTGGACAATTTAAAGACATTGGTTGTTAGATATCTAAATTTATTTTGCGATAACTTTATATCTATTATCCTTTTTTTATGCTTCCCTTTTTCCCTTGTATGGGATCTTGGCTGTTACTGATTGACATTTGCCTTTGGTCATTGTGGTGCCTTAGTTTCTAATTTTTGCTATTTTGGTAAAGAGAGACTAAAGCTGATCTATAATGTCTTGGCAACCATGAATAAGCCGAACATTTTTTTTTTTTCTTTTTTCCCTTCTGTTTTCAAATTTCTGTGCTCAATTTGAAAATGACAAACTGACTAGAAATTATTCTTAGATCAGATGATCACTTCATTCTCACACTTACCAGAGAGACAGAAAGAGTAAAAGTAAAAGTCACAACTTTGAAATAAGACTCACTTTATTATTATTATTATTATTATTATTATTGTTGTTGTTGTTGTTTTTAAGGGCTACTTGGCCCAACAGTAAGGCTTGTCATTAGTACCCCCTATATGAAGCACGTGTACTTAAAAAAATGCCATACCTGTACCACATCACATTGGATACACGAGACGAAACATGTATCTTTTTTTTTTTTTTTTTTTTTGCTTTGTGAGTGTTCAACTTGGGTATGTAATGGGTACCTCTAGAGCATAACAGGTTCCAACTACAATCATGTTTTGAAGTATATGAGTACCAAAATAGGGTGTTCTTTTATTTAGAGATGAAGTTTGCTTGATAGGACTTCCTTTAATGCTTAGCATGCTTTTAAAATTAAGTTTTGGTTTGTAGGTTTTCTAATGTAATGACATTAAAATTTGGTTTGCACTTTGCTTTTGGCATTAAAAGGTGTCGTGAGTTTGAGTCATCGAAATAGTTTAGAAATGGGAGTAAGGCTGTGGACGTCTTATCCTTCCCAAACCTTGTTGTAGCAAGAGTCTCATGCACTAGGTCGCCTTTTGTATTGTTGTTATTAATATCATTTATTTTATTTGTTTTCTCATTAATGAATTGCTGGGATAGTTGGAATGTCTATCCCAGTTTTTTTTTTTTTTTTTTATTTATATTTTTAATGGCATGTAGATTATAAATTGTTTAGGCGATGTGATGGTTTAATGCAACTTTATTTGTAAAATAATGTCTTATCTCTTACAGATGGTTTCATTGATCATTGTGGCTCTTGCTTGGTGCTCCATGTTGGTTATGCTTGGAATAGAAACTGGAATCTACATCAGAGAGTTCCAGTGGTATGTTCGGTTTGGAGCTGCATATGTGTTGGTGGGGGATGCTGTGATGCTCAATCTCATTCTTTCAGTGACAGATTTCTTCACAGGGTCAGTATACTTTTAATAAATTTGTAATCCTTTGTTGTTGGTACCTATGTATTGTGCTTGAAATTCATTTACTGATTGAAAAACTACTCCTAGATTGCTCACTTGTTCTATTTTGTGCATTTCCAATACTTATTTCCATTTCCCTTAAGTTTTCAAACTCTTTCCTTCCCCAAGTTGATCAAAATGTCAGATCAGAAACAAAATCAATCCTTGTGCTTTGGCATATAAAATTAAAGAACTATTTGGTTAGGATGCATGTGGCTTTGGTATAGAATTCCTCTTTTGTAACTGTCAGTGGCTTATGCATACTCATAATTGTATTTATTTTTGCAGATCTGTTCTGTATATGTACCTCATCACACTTTTCATTCAGGTTTGTTGCTTTTGTATCTATGTTGATCCTTCTAGGCTCATGGGATTTATTATCTCTTGCTAACACACAGTGGCCAATACTTGTTAGACACTAAAAGTTAAATCCAGAAAGCTGATGCCAAATCAGGATGACTGCATTGTATGGGAGCATAAAATTTTTCAAACCAAAATGGTCTTGATTTTAAAGTTTTTGATTTTAAAGTTTCTGTATGTTACAAGTAGGAGTAGCAATCCAACCAGCCCATTTGCCTAAACAAGAACACGGTATTGAATCAGTAGCGCCTAACAAGCACGTGGTGCTATCCTGACCATTCACATCTCATGTGCAATCCACCTAACCGTAGATAGTCATGTTGCCAACCATATGAGTCATCCCAACCGCAGATCTCTGATCAGATACGCTGGCAGTTTATGACAGGTTTTGCATTAACATCCTAACTTTCAGATCATAATCGTTTTGATCAGGAGCATCACACACATCGTATAACATGAAGCCGATAGAATAGTCTGGTTTGGATATGAAATTAACTGAAGAGTACCGTAGCATGCACAATGTATACCAAACTTGAGCGACTGTTTTGATTGAAAAGAAAAATGTTTTGCTATGTTCTGTATATAAATTCTTGTTTAAATTGAATATAAATATGCTAGGTTTTGTTTGTGGTTACAAATTGATTGGTTAAAGAACTTTATTCCCTGTCAGATAGAGCATCTCCAATCCTAATGCATGATTTAAAATGTTGACAATATGAGAACTCTAATATTTTGTCACTTTTTTTTTTAGATGGAAAACCAAACAGAAACAAAAGACACTTACAAATAGCATAAGCAGCAACAACTTCAATCAAGACCTGCGGGACCTCCTCCATCCACACAAGCTGGTGGTCCAAATCTCTAGCCATCCGAAACAGTCGACTAGCACCCACCACTTGTGACACAAGATGACCATATTCTGGTAAGAGCTCGACATCCTCCTGCAAAGCTTTGACAATATTTAAAGAATCCCCCTCTAGAATAATATCAGAAAAGCCCAAATATTTTGCTAGCTCAATTGCCTTGGCTGCAGCAAATGAATTGGGCTCAATTGTTTGAATGCGATTCTATTTCTAAACTTTGCACATTCTATTAAAATATTCATTGAATGCTTTAAAGGACTGTCGTGAAACTGCATGATTTTTATTTTTTATTTTTTAGCTTGATTTTGAAGTCCTACTTTAGGATAATTGTTCTGTACCTGATATGAATATGGAGGAAGTACTTGAATTTGAAATATTTGTTTAGAATAACGTTCTAGTGTTTAAATCAATCATGAGGTGTGTCAACAAAACAATTTTCAGTTTTTCTATAGGCAATTCAAGGCAAAGTGTTGCCTTACTTTATTGGGAATTTCAAATTAGTTAGCAATTAGCTAATTAGTAAACAATGTAATGTAGAACAAAATTTCTTATTTTGGGAGGGTCTACAATATTCAATTTCATATTTTTACTTCGTTAAGGTTGGCTTATACAATAAAACACGCCTATACAGACAGACGGCATGTAATTAGGACTTGTAGGTTGAAAGTTAGAGTAAAATACACCTTAAACTTTGTCAAAAAAAGGACGTGCAGGGGTGAAAATGTGAAACAGCCCGTAAACCACTTTTGGGGATGTCGCGAGAAGATTGCTCGGTGACAAATACGACATGTGGGGACAAAAGACATGTAATTAGGACACGTAGGTTGGAAGTTAAAGTAAAAAACACCTAAAACTTTGTTCAAAATGGTGTCTGGTGGGTAAAAATGTGAAACAGCCTGCGAATCATTCTAGGGATGTCACAGGAAGCTTGCTTGTGATAAATACGACCTGTGGGATAGACGACATGTAATTAGGACACGTAGGTTGGGAGTTAGAGTTGAAAACGCTTTAAACTTAGTTGAAAAATGTGCGTTGAGGGGGCAAAAATACGAAACAGTGCCTAAACCACTCTGGGGATGTCACCGGCAACTTGCTCGTGACAAGTACGACCTATTGGGACATATGCGATGTAATTAGGACACGTATGTTGAGAATTAGAGTAAAAAATGCCTTCAACTTAGTCAAAAAAGTGCATTGGGGGGCTGAAAATGCAAAGCAATCTCGAACAACTCTAGGGATTGCACGGGTAGCTTCCTTATGCCTAATAGAACATATGGGGACATATGGACTGTGAGTAAGACACATAGGTTGGGAATTAGACCTGAAAATGCCTTCAATTTCGAGAGAGGGAAACTTAGGAGAAACTTGTATGCAACATATGATTACGACTATAATTATACAATTTTGAAAAGATTATATACATTTGAGTTTTATGTAATTTTCTTTTATAATTTGAAATGATAATGTTATTCGATCAATACTAATGGTTAATTTATTTTTACTGACGGCTTTTGGCGTGGAAATGTGGATATTTCTTATTTGTGTGCGAAGGATGTTGTTTTTATATAATCCGTTATTATGTTGTCCTTTGATTTTTGTAGATTACTATTGTTTGTACAGATAACTATTGCCGTGGTACAAATTACTTTTGGCATATTACATATTACTTTTGGCGTCGTGTAGATTACCATTTGACATGGTATTGTGGATATTGCTTTCTTGTGTATGAAAAACATGGTTTTTGTATTATTATTTTAAGTTGGATTATGCTTGGTTTGTATGGAATTTCTATTATATTTCAAATTTGACGTTAAAAGTTGAATTTTCTTGGGTTGTTATTATTTTGTTTATATACAGGGTACAAGTTGCATAGAATAAATACAGGTCGTGACGAAATTAATAAAAAAAACACTAAATAAAGTTTTTGGCGACTAAGCATGTAATAGCCAAAAACAAGAGAAGTTGGCAACTAACCAATTGATAGCCAAAAGGAAATCAAGGTTTTTTCACAACTAAATATTTGGTAGCCAAAAGAAAAAAGATTTTTGGTGACTAAATAGTTAGTAGCCCAAAAAAAAAAAAATGAAAATAAATTTTATTTGGTGATTAAATATTTAGTAGCCCAAAATATTTGAAGTTTTTACCTACAAAAAATTTAGTCGTCAAAAAAAGCGTTGATGATTATTTGGTGACTAAACATGGTTTTTATGGTTTTTATATTTGTTTGCAATGTATACGTTATTTAAAAGTCATTTTCAAAATTTGGTGGTGTTCGTATAAGGGGCGGCACCCTTTCTCCAATCCATTTGAATCCAATTATAATTGAGTTTGTACAATAAAAGTCATTTAAATTATGATGAATTTCTCACATAAAATTACATAATTATTTCATACTTATTGAATTTATATATTTTTATCCACAAATATCAACATACACAATTATAACCTTATAATCGCTACAATCATCACTAATATTGTTGCAACTGTCATCATTGTCACTGTCATCACCACCGTCATGATATCTTTAGGAAGGTCAAATAATACTAGGGCTGAGGTAAGAAATGCGTAAAATCTATAATCCGATTTGTTTCAGCCTAATCCTGTAGGTTTGGATTGGTTTTTTGAATCAGTGGTTCGGTTCATATTGAAAAATTAAAAAAATCGTATTCCACGGATCAATTTCATTCGGAACCGATTCGGACCGTATACAAATAACCTACATCTATATTATACACTCTCCCGCATAAATATCTTTTCTTATTCCATATAAAACATAAACCCGCATAGTATCTTATTTTGTTGCTTTTGTTTGTTAGTTTTTAATTTTAATTTGTAATGGTCTAAATACTTATGGTACAACCAGTTTTCTTATGATTGTTTAAATAGTAAAACAGTGCGTCACTATTATGAAAAGATATGTTGCTATTATAGAACTAATATGATGTTATGTTCATATTTTAATGAAATTAAAATGTTCTATATATTTTAGAAATTTAATTATGTGAATCAGTGGTCCTAAACCGATCCAATACGTGTTTAGATTGGTTGGTTCGGATTGGTTCCACGGTTTAAATGGATTGGTTTCAATTTTTCAGAAATCGTAGAAAACATATTGGTTCTAATTTTACCCCAATCCGAACCATGCTCACCTTTAAATAATACAAGGGGTTATGGGGACATTTTTGTATAGCAGAAGAGAGACATGCAATGACGTAGAATTGTAGAAGAACCACAAGTTCAATGTGAGAAAAGTATGTTTTGAACCCTGTGACAATAGTCTCTACTAGGGATGTGCATAATACCGCCGAAACCGCCGAAACCGCCAAAACCGCACCGAACCGCACTGCCAAGGCAAATTCGTTATTATTTGCCAATCGAACTGTTGGTTTTTTGTAAGAAAAATGGCAAATTCTAGTGACACTTTTATCAATCCGCCAGTTTTTATTTTTCTTCCAAACCGCACCGACCCGCACCGCTATTAAATCATGTTTTATAAGATTCTAAAAAATCTTTTTTACTTAAGTTTGTTTATTGTTCTATACCTTAGAATATAGTATTACATTACTGCTCGAGGGGAATTCAAGGTGTCAGTAATCCAAAATAAAGTTGGATTCCAATTCACTTTTCAATCTTTCTTTTTTCTGGCCATGTTGCAAACTTGCATCAGCTCACTTTTCAATCTAAATACTTTTCAACAGTAAACATTTTCAATATATTGTAAACCCTGAATTATATTAATTTTATGTATTGTATTTGATCATTGTAGCTTCCACAGATACTTGTAATGAATTGTTGGCATAGTCGTTGATATTATCATGTTGTTGCTACACTTGCTGCATCAGAAGAAAGCTTCGCAAGATTCTTAACATCACGGTATCTCTCGTCTTTTTTTTACTCTTTGATTTAAGTTTTGTAATTTGAATTATATTTTTTTATAAACCGCCAATCCGCCCGAACCGCCAAGGGAAATCCGCCATTATTTGCCAACCGAACCGCCAGTTTTTGATAAGAAAAATGGCAAATTCTAGTGACACTTTTATTAATCCACCGCCCGCCCCTATTTTCCTCTCAAATCGCACCGCGCACACCCCTAGCCTCTACAAATTTAATTTTTCTATCGACAAAATAGAGACAAAGAGACATCGATCTAGAGAAAATTCGACCCAGAAAAAATTCCAAATTTCTGTAGACACATTACAGAGAAAATTTTACATATCACCGATATCGAATTTCTCTAGAC
Source organism: Camellia lanceoleosa (assembly GCA_025200525.1). Lineage (NCBI taxonomy): Eukaryota > Viridiplantae > Streptophyta > Magnoliopsida > Ericales > Theaceae > Camellia > Camellia lanceoleosa. The sequence continues at coordinate 175,705,808 of CM045758.1, read as the reverse complement.
ACATCACAGAGAAAATTTTACACATCACCGATACCGAATTTCTCTAGACACATCACAGAGAAAATTTTACAGATCACCGATACCGAAATTTCTTTAGACACATCACAGATAAAATTTTACACATCACCCACACCAAATTTATCTGGACACGTCACAGAGAAATTTTACACATCTCCAATACCAAATTTCTCAAGACACATCACAGAGAAAACTTTAACACATCACCAACACCAAATTTGTTTGGGTTCAAACCAGAGAAAATTGAAATTTCTCTGAGTTCAAACTACATAATTTTTTTTTCCTTTTCCTTTTCTTATTTCAACTTCTGTTTATTAACAATACTGTTGTTGTTGACCATTACTCCATATCCAGTTTATTCAACCATTTATGTGTAAACTAATATTTTTATAAAACCTTTTACAATGACATTAGAATTAAACATTAAAAAAATACAAGGACCAACCAACATTTCAATCCCTAGTGAGCATTTTGTGTTGTATGATTTTTCTGCCTGGCTAGATTTGGATAAACTTGGCCGCCTTGATCTCGCACGTCTCTAAACATCAAAAGAAATGAGTTGAACCCTTCAGTTGAAGCCCCGCCCAGCTCCCCAATACATCTTTTGATGTGGATTTCTTCATTTAATATTGTATGAGGATTTTAAGATTTAGTTTATTGAGATCAACAATAAAGACAATGAAGAAGAAACAATAAAAAGGTAAGAGAAGCAATGATGAATATTTTCCAATTGTGCTTCTGGATATGTAATTGATGCATTTTGTTTTTGCTTTCATATCTGCTTTAATACTTTATAAATCTTACTAGTGCTCCGCTTCTTGACATTTGTCCTCCGAGGGTAGTGGTATTTGTGGACACAGGAATCTTCATCGGACGACTACTGATCAGAGGAACAACAATGAGGACTAGTGCTCTACTTCATATAAATCTTGCTGTATAAAGCAATATCAGGAATCTTCATATAAATCGATGATCTTCATCGGCAAAGCTTTATAAATGTTGCTAGTGCGAATGCCTCCGTCGTAGTTAATGCCAATGAAGCTTTGAACAATGTTGCGAACGAAGAGTAAAAAGAGAGGAGTTGTTTGGTGCAAGAAAAGAGAGGGAGAGAGAATGAGAGTGTGTTATATATATGAGTGTGAGTGAGGGACCTTAGATTTCAAAAAAAAATTATTGTGGACCTCTCCAATTACTAAAAGTTAGAGAGGGATGTTAGATCAATTTTTTCTATAAAAAAATCTGTGAATACAAAAAATAAAAAAAAATTGATTTTTTTATATTTTTATATTTGGTGTAATTTTAATTTTTTAATGAGATTTATACTTTTAAATGTATCTAAATTTTATACTTCCCCCCCTCAAACTGAGTCATAAAACTCTAATAAAATAAAAATTATAAACGATGAATAATAAATAAAAAATATTAATTTAACAAGCATAATATATTTTGAACATCTACAAAAAAAAAAAAAAAAATTAGGAACAAAATTTTTCACAAAATTTTATCTTAATTTAAAATTTCCTCTCAAAATTTAGCACCTCAAAATTTTGCCCCCAATCCCTATCCTACGTTTCTCATGTCACTCTCTCCTGCTCTCTCATACAACTACTTCCTCTTATTCCTCCTCCCTCACGGAGGATTTTGTTGGTCCCATTCCACCATTGTACCGCCTGAATCGAAAGTCGATACTGCCGATTCACGAACTTAGACTATTTCATTCTGACCAGGTAAGTTGATTTCTCTCTCTCTCTCTCTCTCTCTAGATCTTATTCTCTGCCCTAATTTCTCACAAATCGACTCCCTCTCTTAGCAATCAGACCACACACTTTCACCGCCTCAGAACACTACCGCAAAGACGCCACCGTTGGCACCGTCTCTCTGCAGACAGCGGAACCCCCACATTCGTACGACCCATCGCTCTCACCAGCCAATCCCACTGGTAAGCCCGCTTTCCATTGCTTTTGTTGTCCCTCTACATCCTCTCTTGCTTCCTGCCATCGTACCTTTCTCTCTCTCTCTCTTAGCCACCATTTTTCATTATGGGTATATGTTAATTTCAAGATTTGGTAATTCGAGGAGTATTTTGTGTTGGTAGTTCACAGTTATGTTTCTTTGATCAATTGCAAATTCAGTTAAACACAATATATTTATGTTGGATGTACACATGAATTATTGGAAGAAAAAACCTAATGTGATGTGAACTAAGAATTTGGGTATTGTGCTGTAGTCTATTTAATCAATTTATTGACTTGCAATGCAATAATGTGTGTAATTTCTTATGTATGATTGATTTTGTATATTATTTTAACAACAGGAAAAAGACTAACAAGGCACCTCACAACAGAAAAAAATGTATGCAATTAGTCCACCAAAACTAACATTAATCATCCTAAGACCTTTTGATTAGTGTTTAAGGGTAAAGGGGTAGTAGTTCAATTCAGGTTTTCAGTTTTATTTATTATTGTTATTATTTTTTGTTTTGGTTTGGTATGATACTTCGGATTGAATCCTCCAAATATCTTTATAAGAAGTGGGTTTACAATTCATTGATTTAAAAGTTCATAGTTTGGGGAAGGTTTATAGTTTAATTTAGGTGGAGTAGTTTAATTCACATTGAACAAATTCTTGCAAGTTTTTGGATTGTTCAAAGTAATTTTGGCTAATAACATCATCTTTCTTCATCTTACATCTCTACATGTAAAGCCATTGCATTTTGCTTTCCTCTTTTCTCTTTTTGTATTTATTTACTTTTTTAAGGTTTTTACAATTAGAATTGTTTGCCATTTTGTGATTTTTGATTTACAGGCATGGTGTGAGCACTTTGAGGTTGATGAATGAGTTATATCTATAAAAGGTAAATTTATTAGTTGACTATAGTTGCATTCTTTTATTTTGTTTTTACGAACCAGTAACTAAGTTTAGTCATAACATCTTTTATGGTATGAACTAGTAACTAAGTTTTGTCATAACATCTTTTATGGTATTCTTTTTTTGATTTAAAAAAAAAGGAGTTTGACTATAACTTTTGTTTTTTTCTCTGTACTTTTGATTTAATTTTAGTTACATTTGTGCCAAGAGATTCAATTGGATCATGCAACCCACTAGCATTGTATTCAAGTCCAATTATTCGTTTGTTGCCTGCTAACTGTTAGTAAAAGAGCTTTGTGTATTATTTTTTGGTAGGGAAAGATGATTTTGTCATTACTCTCAAGCTTTTTCGGTCTATGCTCTACTAAAAAGAAAATTTGAGCCAAATGGGAAGCTGTCTCAAAGCTGTTACATGTGAGAAATTTTAATGGTGATCATTACATCATCTTTTTCGTTCATATTGTTTGTTGCATCTAATAATGTCACGTGCATTGTTTGGTATTTTATTTTAATTTTAATTTTTTAGAATTAGAGTACTTGCTGGACAAATTCTCGCCCACTGTTGTCTTTTCTCTTATGCTTTTTCCTTCTCCCACCCCTCATCTCTCTCACCTCTAATCTCTCTCACCTCTCACACCAAACCTCCTCTCAAATCCATTTTTTCTCTCTCTTACCCTCTCTCCCACCGCAGCTCACCTACGCCCCTCCCGAATTTGGCCGCTGCAAGTGGTACTGTTATTGACCACAAGGTAGCCTTAAGAACATTATCATATCCCTTCGATTTTTTTGGAGTTCTTGAAGTGGTATTTTATTGTTTAAACCTTTATTTTTGTATATTTTGTTGACATTAGAAAATGAGTATTGACACTGGATTTCCATATTAAAGTTTTCACATTGCTTAAACTTTGGGGGGTCAGTGATTGCATAGTAATAAGATTTTTCCCCCTAGTTTTAGAACATTAGGAGGCATGATAGCATGATTGTTTATAATTTTTATTGAACAATTGATTAGTGATTGCCAATCCATCCAATTGATTGGTGTATCGATACTTTTGCAAAATGTTAGATGTGCACTCGATTAGTGAACTAATTTTGCTAACTTGTAAAAAAGTGATCTTGGGTCTTTACAGTGCTGGTGGCTGCCACTATTATGATGGGATACATGGCTTCAGAAACCATGCATCATCTCCAATTCATGTATCATTACTTAACTCAGGTATATATTATGCCTTTCAAGCGGATTTTTATGTATTAAATAAAGACTCCATCCCATTTTGTTGGTTCACTTTTTAATTTTGGAATGTCCGAAAATAAATGTCCATTTTGAACAGTCAATGAACAAAGTCTATAAATTGGATTATTAGTGTGATAACTTAATAAAATGCTAGGCTACAAAAATGAAGCCCAACTTCAATCTTAACTAAGTATAATTGGTCATAAAAAGGGGCTGAATGTAACTATCTATATATTGGAATCCATTTTTATCTCTTTAATCCAATTCTTTTTTCCTTCTCTCTATTAACACTGCATGCAACATTGTTCTAGTCACAACATGTTCACATGACCCTTTTGCTCTATATTTGCCTTTGGTTTATTCATTACAGAAACTTAGTGAGTGAATGTTAGTAGGTTATGTAGACTTTGGCTACACTTTATGGTTTTTCTTTTTATTTGTTTTTGTCCTTTTTCTTTTGGTGTCCACTCCTTCAAACTATACTATCATTATGGCATATTTGCCTGTTTAATGTGTTATTTCTTCTTTAGACTATGGTATCTTGATTTCTAGATTAGCTCTTTTTTTTTTCTTTTTCTTTTTGGTGCATCATAATTTTATAATTTTAAATTTTGATAACTTAATTGTGGATGTGCTTTAGGTTTGTTTGGTAATTGAGACAATGTAAAGAAAGTGTAAAATTTAAAATTATTGAATTGGTGGACGTGTGATCCTTCTACTTGGCTTTAGTTTTAGGAAATTATTTGCTCTCTTGTTTTTATTTTATATATTTTTTTCATTGATGCTTGTGACTTGTGATAGTAACTTTGGTTATTTGCTCGCGATAGTAACTTTGGTTCTTTGCTCTTAAAGAACCACAAAACACACCGACTACTAAGTGGGTTCTAGTTTCAAAATATTGCTTTAAGTGTTGATCACAAAACCTGTATCAGTTTTCTTCATGATCTTCTGGAATGAGCAGGCTACGTTTCTTTTGTTACTATTATGATGGTTTTGTTATTGTTCTTGTTATCATTATTATTATTACAAAAAAAGTAAGTTGTTACTATTATGATGGATTTTTATTTCTTATTTAGTTTGAAGGTTGAATGAATGTGATTTGAATTTTGTATAGGTGAATTTGCAACAACTATTACTGTCGCTAAAAGTGGGAAGCTGGCATATATTTTTGAATATTATATTAGCTAAAAACCTAAAATACTTTGTTTTAGAATTGCATTCCTTGCTTCATCCCAATTTTGCTATAACTAAAACTGTATAATTAGACCAATGTTGTATACGTAGGGTTATGGTGAATGTGGTTACGAAATTGCCAACGAAAAGTTTGCTTTTGTTACAAATGAGGTACCTGCTTCTCATTTATTTAAACTTTTTGTTTATAATAATGTATTAATGAGTAGCAAATTAAAGCTTGCATCCTAAAAAAGCTGCATGAAAACACTTTGAGGTTAACATACCTAATGGTTCACATCTTGCCTAGAGTAAGGTGCAGCAGAGGTCCATGCCTTACGTGACCACCTTTCCTTATTTGAGAAATTAATAGATTTGACGAAAATATGGGTTGTCATAATATCATTAACATTTGAAGACAATCTGAACAGTTGTTGTAACAATAAGGAGTGGTGAGTGAGTTGAATTGAGCTCGGTTTCTATTACCAGTTTACTGTTGTTGCCACCACGCTCTTCCTATATTAGTGATGGTAGTAATATCACACATTTAACTTAATGATTTATTTAATGAATTTTAATGGTCTCTATTACCAGTTTAGGCACTCTATGGAATTAATGGCTTCCTATATTCATGGGCACAAATGGGTCATGTGATGAAAATTGGAGCCATCACCATATCTGATAATTACATGAAAATTTTTAGTTCCTCTTGAATGGCAGTTTTTTCTTTGGAGTCAACTCTGTTTTTTTCATTTCTCTCCGATCTTTATTCAATTGTCTATTGAGCTGCTTAGATTTGCTACGAAATCAACCGAATAGCTCCAGCGCATGATATACATCTAATCCAGCATCACTGTTTGTGAGATGGCAGCCAATTTGTTCATGGGCCCCAATATAGGTGATGATTATACATCTAGTGCACATTTGCTTGTGGGAATCAAGGTTGGGAATTGGCATCCTGTTGAATTCCCCACAGGACTGGGCCACATTTGTTGTGTATAAAGATGGTAATCCTTTTCTTAGGGAATAGGATAGAAAAACATTCAAGGAATTTCTATCCCAACCAGTTTTTTCTTGGTTTTTTATTTTTTTTTGGGGGGGGGGGGGGGGGAGCATGGCATGGGGTTATTATCATTTCACTATCCATGGGAATTATAGCTTAAGCATGAAAGGAGTTCTTATGGCCATGATTATTGAGCCAATTAGTTTATTAATAATAAATTAAAGTACTCGGAATTATTTTCCTGATAAGTGAAGTCTCAGAAATATTAATCGTATTAAAATAATTTTAAAAAAAAATACATACAGCTAGTATGGAGATTGCTAGAATAGTGAATGATCAGGCTGCGAAGTTTGAGAACATGAGTTCAAGTCTAAAGAGCAGATGTGTTGTGTAAATATAGCTTTGTAATATTATAATCTTGGTAATGATGACATCCTTATCCAGTAGCACAAACCCATTTCTTTACTGACTTTGTCACGAATGAAAATTATGTTTTTTTTATTAGTTCCAATTTACAAAATTTATTTTGGTTGTCTTGTTGACAGTTACTTTGCGCCTGATAAGCTTTGGGTATGACTACCATTGGGCATCTTGTAATTCTCCTTTCTATCAGAAGGCTCAAAAGAAAGAGCATTGACTCACAACTTTAAGCCATCACTCTCTCCATAAAGTAGAGTTAGCAACCATGTCAGAATTACAGGTAGTAACTTAACCATGCCCATCACTCCCATCCTTGGTCATTCGCTTAAGGACGATCTAGGTTCTGTTATACACTTTTCTCACTTCATTAGATAATTTAGATTTAGCAGTAGTGTTTCAAGAGGTTAGGTTGGATTTTTTAGAATCGAAAAAAGAATATATTGAGCAACTGTAAATTGGCCAAATTAGTAATGAATCGCCATAAAACTGACAAAGGACAGAAGACTCATTCCTCTAAGTACATCTTAAGTCAAATAGTATAGCTTGTAGAATTATAGTTTTTATTAAAGATCGATTGTGATTGGTGATCTAATTGTTATGGTGATACCCACATTTTTTTTGGTGATGCAAAGAAGAAAAACAATTTGAATTTTCTTTTTCCTTACCTTTCCCATCAATTTAACCCAACCTACTTGTCCTGGATAAAATACAACCTCTATCTTCATCTGAAAAATTGTCCCGCTTTTTACTTTGAAATTCATGTTGAAATTTTCTGTTAAGTATCTAAATTGAATTTATTCTGATGCAAAGGAATTTCTGAATTGTGATATCTGATTGGCCAAGGGAAGGGGATTAAAACTTATACCTCTGTTTCATGTTGTCTTCTAAGCATAAAACACAGATGTTCATCTATAAAATGTTAAAAAAGGAGCCACAAATTTTAGTTCTTGTGTAAAGCACACTTATGAAAAAGGGTTTATTGTATGAGGTTTGAATTCCATTTAAACTGTTTTGGGTGTTCATTAGTGACTAATTATGTACGATACTTCTCTATTTGTTTTTTTTAAGCCGTTACACATTGCCTTAGATAAAGGTTTATGTGTAGTTTCTTGTTCAGTAATTTGTATGCCTCCATTTTGCAGGTCTACGGGCATATAGTTTGACAGTTGATCATTATCAAGGTTGGCAACTCTTGCTTCTCACATGAAAGGCATGCATAAAGAAGATTCTACTTAGTAACTGTCTCCAAGAACTAATGGAACTACACCAGGTTATATGCTTGCAATTATTCCCAACTCACTAACCATCTGCAATAGGAAGATATTATATTTTTATTTAGACTGTTTCTACTGTGTTTGGTAAATTTGTTAATCTTTAACTTCGAAAGTGTTCTCTCTATTACTTTGCGGGAATTTGTTAATCTTTAGTTTCAAAAGTGTTGTTCTCTCTGTAACTTTGCGGGATTACCATGAAGTGATTTGTTATAGACCTATAAAGGATGATCATTTCCATATATTATTCACTACCTTGCCGTGGTTCCATTGGTGGTAATAGTTCCACGTTAGACTCTTAGATTGCTGCTATTGTGAGTTGAGAAAAGTTCACATCTATGTATGAGATTTATCTTGCAAGGCTAATCCATTTAATAGAATTTGTGGATGTGTTTGTTGCTGATCTAGTTCATTTTTGTCTACTTGCAATCTTTATTCACTTTAAATTGTTTGATAGACATTAGATTTTGTTCCTTTGCTATGTAGTGACTTATTTCTTTGACTTCATTATTTTTCTGGTCAATTTTCTTAACAGATTTGATAATATTTTCTAGCATGAAGATAAGCATTAAGTGCATGCATTTCATTTTTGTCCTTTGCTTTATATGGAATTTTATAGTTTCTATCTTGATGAAATGATGAAAATTTAGATTTCTAAATGTTTGCTGCAATGCTACACCTGCAAGACTGTCTACAAACAGCTATTGCTGTCATTGGCTGTCTTCATTGACCATTTTTATTTTTCCGATTACCCTGTTTTTCACATCTGATATACTTTTCCTGAGCAGGCTGGACAGAGTGATACCAAACCCAGATGGTACTCAGAGTTAATCACTGGGAGATGTAACACTAAAGGATCTATGGAGTCATTGAACCTGAGAAATAGGTTGTTTCAAGGCAACAGATATGAGTCAACTATTGCAGCATCTGTCAGAGACTCCAGCTGAGAAATATGAATACCAAGCTGAGGTGCATTGTTGGAATAGTAGAGCTGATTGAGTTGTTATGGCTTGTGATTGAAATAACTGATAACATTTTCTGCTTTTTGACAGGTTAGTCGATTCATGGACCTCATTGTTAACAGCTTATATAGCAATAAGCAGGTGTTTCTTCGGGAGCTCATCAGGCATGTTTTGATTTGTTAGTCAACCTTATTTCTTGCTACTTTTACCATGTGTTATTGATGCACGCCCTTCATCAGTATGCAATATTAGTTTTGCATTGAGCATCAAAGGACACTTATTTTTTTGCCATTTCTGCATCGATCAACGATCACTGACACCTGTGAAGAAAAATAACTGGCTGAACTGTATCAAGGCTGTATAGAGTTTGGAGATGAAGGGATAGTAATTATGCTCTAAGCCCATGCAAATGTGCTGATCTCAGAATTATACATAGTTGTTCATGCTGATTAAAGCAAGCCTTGGATAAATAGAGAAAATAATTGGATGAAAAAAATGTACCAGTACGTTAGAAAAACTAGACATGATTGAAAATTATATTTTAATATGGAGGAGGGTTTTATTGCTTTGATGGAGGTCTTGTCATTCAATGTTTTGATTTAATTGTATGACTATTGGTTTTGCGATTGCAGTGAGTGTCCTCCACAGGTGTTGCCAATAGATAGTTTGTTTCTTGTATTGGTTTTAAGCCGAGTTAAATCGAAAAGCAAACTAGAATTACAAGTTTGTCTCAAGTTCCAAGTGAATTAAATGATGCTATTGCTAATGTGCTCCAAATTATGATTTTTAAACCTCACCAATGCGAGCGATGCTTTGGACAAGCTGCGATTTCTCAGTGTTACAGACCCCAATCTATCGTGAGGTTGCTCTATCGTGACATGAGCATGAGTGTTTTGAAACATGAAAACAACCTATCTACATGCGGGACTAAAGTCTTGTCAACTAAGCTATCCAAGTCTTTCAATGTTTGTTTGAGCGATTCTTTTATCACCTAAGTTTACTTTCTTGGAGAATCCCTTAACAGCTTTTTATTATTTTGAAGTCTGTAATCCTATCAGCATTTTTTTCCTTGGATAGAGTGTATCTCTTTACCTTTTAGGTATTTATCTACAAAGTGCAAGCATAAGGTCTTACTCGGTCTCTTGTGTATTAATTCCTTTGTGTAGAAACTTAAACATCATCCGGCCATCAAACCTCTTCTTGAAGGTGCTACTGTCCTCCAATATGGTGCCCGTACATTGAATGAAGGCGGGTTTCAGGTGTGTGATATGTTATTTTATTTGTCCAGCGACCAATAGGAAAATTCACATTAAGATAGTAGAAGTATCAAAGGCTTCTTGAATCCACCACATGCATGCCTGATGTAGTATTGTAAATCAGTGCTAAAAGGCAGATGCAAGTGCCTGAAAATAATTTTCATTTGCAAAATTATTGGTGGCTGTTTACACAAAAGATTTGCACATATTGTGTGCCAGAATCATAAGAGCTAAAATTATAATATTTATAGCCGATTAGACTGCAAATGCAGAGTGGCAACTCGTTTTTCCCGTTTTTTATCTACAGCTCAAAAGGCATGGTACCTTATTAACTATATTACTAATTGTTTGTTAGATGTTATGCAAATATAAATATGATGCTAGTTAAATTTCAGTCTATTCCATATCCAGTATTCCCGGGTGGAGCAATTATTGGATGCTCAGCTGGCTTCTTAAATGTACCAAAAATAAAGGGCACACATACTGCCATGAAATCAGGTATAACTCACATTATCTCAAGCAGTGCTTTATCTTTAATGTGAAAACCATACGATATGTCTAGTTGGTATCTAGTTGATATAAAACAATGTTATTTTATGATTGTTTGGTGTTGTAAATTGCTAAATTCTAGGATAAAGTCATTCAAGATTTAGTTACTATGAGATTAAGTATGCCAGATGATTTTTTGTTGCAGCAGTAAATTGTTATATATCTGAGGTAAATTGCCCCCCCACCCCCCCCCCCAAAAAAAAAAAAACAAATTAAACCTTTTTTTTTCAAAAAAATTTCTTAAACCCTAAACTTCTCGGTACTATGCCATCTGTCCATCTTCGTAACAGAGAAGGATAATTTTGTCAATTTACCCCTCTTAATTTTGTCAATTTACCCCTCTTTCTTGGATAATTTTGTCAACATACCTCTTCTTCCACTGTCTTCCTCCCTCCTAGAAGCCACCTCCACCACCAGTGGCAACCCCTCTACAACTCACCCATCCTCTTGTTGAAAAAAATGCGTACACATATACCTACACTGATACATACTCCATAACCAAATAACTTATATCCCAGATGGGTGTGAGAGGAACAGAGAGTTAGAATCACCCTCCCCTGCCCCTCCCCACCCTCCCCTGCCACACCCAACTCCTCCACAGTCCACCTCCGCTACATGCAACCCACCAAATAAACTATTAGAAAAAATGAAATAACATATAGAATGGTTGGAATTTGTGATCAAGCTATTAGAAAATAAAGGAGTACTTCTAAAGCTTTTTTTCTTACAGGAATGCTAGCAGCAGAAGTTGCATTTAGTGTACTTCATGCAGGCTTAAATATGGAAACATACTGGAACAACTTAAAAAATTCATGGATATGGGAAGAACTTTACAGAGCTCGGAACTATCGACCAGTACGTATTGAAATTTATCCTTTCTAACTTTCTGAATGATCTTTCCTCTGATTCCCATTTCATATTTTGATCTTCTTCACTCTTTGGTTTTCCTAGAGGCGCTAATTGATGGTCCATTTCAACAATTTATTGTCTAAATAAACCACCTCTTGAATGAATTATATTTTTACGATATCCAAATCTATTTTTCCGTGTTTTCTTGTTTCTCTCTGTGATGTGGTACACATGCCAGAAATTGTATTTCCGGAGTTTTTAACTATATTTACTCTGTATTTTGTGTGTTTTCAGGCTTGCGATATCAAAGACCCAAAGCAGAATATTGAATGGACTATCCCGAAAGGTGGTGGCGGCCCAGGATACTCCATCATGTAGACCGTTTGCTTGGATTAATTGCACGCAAAATAAAAATGTATCCCAATGTATACAATTACAAATAAAAGTCAATCTAATTGGAAAAAAAATTTAACCTGTGCTGAGGTTTCTCTGCAGAACTCCATATCCTGTAGTTAATATAAATTGTAATTCCTTGTTCGCTGCATTGTGAATTCATGTCAAGAGATTCCTCAACGAAATGCACACAAACCTTTATTATCTGGAGTTCATGTTCCCAGATTATGAGCTACTCACAACCCAAGCTGCCGAGAATGGAAAGTAGGACTACACAGATCAAAATCCAAATATAACTTCAGAGCTTTTACACTAGGAGAAATTTGTGAAATGGGAATGGTAAATGAACGATTTTTTTTTTCTCCTCCCACAAATGTAGTTTTTTACAAACTAGCATAGTATAATCTTAAAAAGTTTGCCAGAAGCCCTCACAAAATTTCCAAGAGTTTTGCCAAGTAAGTGTGCCACGTCATTCCACTGTTTTGGCAAACTAAGAGTACATTCCAAAATTGCCCCTAAGCAAGATGTCGAGGATTTGGCTTTCTCACAGATTCCATGTATCTTTAGTTCAATGCATAAAATTGTAACACATTAAAATCTAAAATCAGGAGTCTACAAATGGCCAAATCAATTTAAGTTGAAGATCTCACTGTTTTGGGTTTTAAATAAAGATTTGGTGATGCAAGTCTTTTTACAATCAATTAATCACTTACTTTCATGAAAGAGTGTCCTATTCCTCATATGGAGAGACCAGATGCTAAGAGTCAACATTCTTCCTATAAGCAGAACATATTAAAGGGCTCTTGTGTTCAAAAAAAAAATATTAAAGGGCTCTTCTAATGAATTGCTTTCTAAAAACAGTTCCTGCAAAAGCAATTTCAAATACTAACAGTACGAGTAATCATACACAAGAACTTTCAACATTCCAAAAACACAACCAACAATAGAGAGAGAGAGAGAGCATTTTGAAAATTTTAAATACAAGACTACCACCAATATATTTGCCAAAACATGTGCTACATGACTAAAATAAATGAATGAAATCACCCCCACAATTCAACCACGAACTAAATCCAACATAATACTCCTACAAATAGATCAACCGCCACATCTCGAATCCTGAACATAAATCCAAATATAAACTGCCTACAAAATAGTTACACAGACGCATCTAGTCACACACACAACAGACAGAAAATGGACATATCTGACACCATAATCGGAACACCAAAGATTTGGACAATAATTGACCCTTCAAGCTCCACAGATTCGCCCATTTCCACATCCGCCCATTTCTATTCCGCAATTAATCATTTGATGAAGGGTTGACATCTGAACTGTTCTCTTTCTGGCTTGGAGAATGCATTGAAGCACGCAATTGTTGTGAGTCTTTGCCGCTTCATTTCTTTGAAGTTTTATTTGAATTTTATTTGAATTTCAACACAAGCTTCATGAGGGATGGTCGACCCTCAAGCCCCAATAAAACTTGCATAGAACTCCAGAGCTTTCACCCGTTACAAAACTACCATTATAGACTAAGAAGCACGACCACTTATAAGGTGTCCTGTCTATGTCGAACACTGACAACACGTGTCGCGCACACGTCCAATACTGTCATTTTTTTTAAACCTGAACACAGTTAAGACACTGACAAACACATTACAAGTTTGAAGAAAATAACTTCAAAACAAAAACGTAGATTTATACCTACTAATTCTTCCTCTTTTAGAGTTTAGGAATTAATGTGATATTTTTTTATCATCATTAGATGAAATATTCATATATATATATAAACATAAATTAGATATAAAAAAAACCCCCATATTTAGTGCGTGTCACCCATTTGTCATGTCAAGCATTTGTTTCCTAAATTGTTGTGTTAGCATGTCCAAATTGTGCAGCATGTCCATGTCTGTGCTTCTTAGATTGTAGCTAAGTCACAAAAGGAAAACTGCACTCTTTATTACATCCATTGAGGAAGACATATTAAGTGGTGGTCAACTAAAATCTGCTTCAAGCTGCTATAATTGCGATAATAAAGAAGCCGTATCATCACGCTCTATATTAATGGTTTAAATTTACAAATCGTCATGCCAATCAACATCTCATAAACATAAATGGCAAAATGGGTGGATTAGGGCCCACACCAATTGAAGATGTGAGCCCCACTCCCATTGTGAGTAAACGGTAGAAAATAGAGCGTCTGTAATCTTATTCAAAATTTGATTGATAGCCACCCCTTCCAGCACAAAATACCTCCTATGTGGTGAATTTTTTCAATAACAATGTCCTACATTCTAAAAAAAACACAACTTATGCATTCTAAATATATTTGGAAATATTTATAAAATGAATACATCATGTGTATTACAATGTTCTATAATTTGTTTTGTATTCCTTAGAATATAATTATTACTAAATGATATATTGACTTTTAAGTTATGAACTATATACTTTTTTAATGTGATTATTGCCATGTTATATATTTTCCATTATCTTTGAATAAAATATTCATATATATATATATATATATATATTTATGATATATAATAAATTTTTCAAAAATAAAATTTTAACGTATCCCAAACGCGTGGTGTCCTACAATTTTTGGAAACCGACGTGTAGGCATGCCCGTGTCTATGATACTTAGGTGTCCATTGTGTGTAATTGGACATTTACCCAAAAAATGTCTTGTAATTCTAGTTTACCATATAATTATGCATGAAGCTTCCATGTAATGCGTGGAACGCTCTCTGTCACCTTGAAAACACGATTCCAACTTAGTATATTAAAAAAAAAAGAAAAGAAAATTAAGAAACATGAATATTTTGTGGTGTCCCTGCATGAATAGAAATGGAAATTAGATAAATGAACGCTTTGACACATATTCGTATAACCGTATCAAAGTCCATGTAACATAGACGAGCAACAATTACTTAAACATTGTGTTCTCCATTGAATATTACTCTTTATTTTAATGTTTGATGGAAGAAAGAGTGAAGATCAATATTTTAAAAAAGAATCTAAATCTTCCCTTTCGTCAGAAGCCTTAGAAATAAATTGCAATTATTTCTTACAAAGTCTCTATTGAGACTAAGTGAAGATCATGTATGCCAAAAAATGTACAGTACAGAGAAAGGAATACCAAGATTCCATTTGCTGAAATTCTTTACCTAGTATCGTTTGCAAGTATCCAGTGTCCACAAATCTCCCAAAGTGAACTAATTCTTTGACTCTTTTCATAGTTTCCCTGAAGAATCAAGCAAAACAAAATTAATTACTGATCAATCATCAAAGTGCATGCATAATAAGAAGAAGAAAATAATTGAAAGGCGTACCTTGGAATGAGGCCAAGCCATGAATATATATTGCATGAATATTTACAAATTAAGAAAAATAATCAAAGGCACTAAATCTATGCCTTCATTGAGAGAGAGAGAGAGAGAGAGAGAGAGAGAGAGAGAGAGAAGCATAATTCTTACAGTTTTATCCCTCAACACATTGAAGGCATTCTTATGACACCACACTCTGCTGCTCTTTCCAGGTTCCTTTAGTGCATTATCAGCTTCTTGTTATCTTTATTAACTTCTATGAGACCTCTATGAGTGAGAATTTGAATACCAATTGTTATGGAGAAATCACATTCCTCTAGTATTTTAACTGTGTAATCTTTGTCCTTTCCAACAAAGAAACTATCACGATCCCAACCCGCCCCCATAGGTCTAGGATCGTAACCGGCCAGTAATCTGTGATTACCGAAGGCCTAACTGACAAAGCAAACAAAAGGGGGCTAGCGGAAGCTATTATGTAAAAACGAAGCGTCCATTGAGCTGTGCATTCAAATGACATTGCTATACATATATATATACACACATATATACACGCATAAGTACAACAGCCATTACACGTTTGTCAGAAAAATATAAGAAAAAGGGGAGAAAGAAACTCCTATGACAACAGTTATAATATTAAAAACCACATGACCAAAACACACGAATGCATAAAATCTAGTAGTTTTTCATTTCAAGGAAACCTAAAATGACCATGTAACAAGAAATATGCTGGAAATCTTTTTCTTTTTCCTTCCTTTTTTTTTTTTTGGCTCCCTACAAAGTGATGGATGTCTACATTAAAATGCAACATATATTCTCAATGAGACCATTCAAATTCCAGGAAATGCCGAACAGGTCCTAGTTGGGCTCAATGTTACAACATTCTAAGACATTATTGACAACAATTTCACTTCTGGATGAACTTAAAGAATTTAGATTTTGTTGAATTAGAAATATGCCAATTAATGGGTTAGCACCCAACTCAACTGCTAAAACAATCTATTTTTAAACTAAACAAGGGAGAACACAACAATCTTGAGTAATCAAACAAAATAAATTGGCCTTTAGATTGCAATTTTGCAAACTTCTCTTATGGTTTTCTACAAATAGGTCACACATGTTGAACACACAAGTCAATCAGAATAAAAACTTGTCGTGCTTCTATTTCTCAACTGCAGAAAGTTATTCCTGGTGCAACTCGATCAAAAAAAATCAAACAATTTGAGCATGCATCACATGTGACATATAAATGCAAGTCTGTAATAGAGATTGAACTACAAATTACACATACCATATCCATTATAGTTATGGACAGAATTATTACACCAAGATGCAAAGATATTCAAGATACTCAACAAGTAATTTAGGCAAGAATCCGAGTGTCCTTGCCACGTAATTCTCAACCAACAAATAGACTGGCTGCATAAATGTGTTCAGCTATACTAGTGGGTGTCCTTACCAACAAGTTTGATGTTAGTGTTCTCCACCAACCACTGTGCCCCATCTTTCGTGAATCCCACATAGCTTGTGTCAAACTCCTGTTTCGGTGTGGTCTGTTGTGTTTGCTGGGTGATTTAGTTGATTTGCCACTGCTATTGAAGAGTAGGATTTGCCATTGCTGTGGTTAGTTGGGTGGTGAATAGGTATATCAGTTGGTCTGAATTTCTGCTGGGGTGGGGAATAAGTTTCTGCTGCTGGCATAAGGTCTACTAGCTGTAAGGTCTGACAAGGTGTCATTCTGTTTGCATTGGATTGAATGGCGGCTTCCCCACCCTATTCTGGCTGCTACTGTGATCTGTGTTGCTTTGGTCTGATTGGTACCTTCTCCAACCTCTCCTGGTGCTGGTATGCAGTTGGTGCCAACCTAGGAGTTCTGTTCTGTTTTGGTCTTTGGTCTCACGATGCTATCGGTGCATCTTTGCCATCTTGTTTTGGAGCCTTTAGGTCTTCGAGTTGGTTTTGCACTGGTTTGTTTTATGACAGAAGCAGTGGAGGTTGCTGCCAACCCTTGATGTTCTGATGTGTTTACCTTTTGATCAAGTGGTGCTGATCCTTGTAAATCATGAGCACTTGTTATCTGCAGCTCTTGGAGTTAGAATCTGCAACTCTTGGTGCTGTTGACTTGGTGCTGGTTTGGTATGGCAATTGTTGAGTTAGAATCTGCAGTTGTTTGGTGCTGTTGAGTTAGAATCTGCAGCTCTTGAGTTAGAATCTCAGGGCCTTAGTTCATCTGGGTGGTGAAATGCTTTCTTGCTGATTTTCTTGCCAGACAAACACCACAAGGCAAGGATCATTAAGACCAACATGCTGCTGCAGAGTGGATGAAATTTAATTGGCATGAAAGGTTTAGTGAGGATGTTAGGAGTTATTGTCAATATGGATCAATTCAGTTGCCATGTTCAAATTTAGTCTTGTGGCTGCTATGCTGTTGAGGAAGTTAGTATGTGCATGGTGTTTAGTGCTGGTGCAAAGTGCTGGGGGCTGAAGGTAATGAAAGGATCTTATGTCTACTTGGAACGGAGTCCTACATATACAGCATGCAATCTCCACTGGCTACTTAGCAATCTAGAGGTATTGCACCTATACATACTCATATAACAACTAAAGTGGGTGACTGCTCTGTCAGCACATGAGTTCTTAAAAAATTAGTAAGTCATGCACCAGCTGATCACAAAAAGAAAAATTTCCTAACAGGTAGTCTGTTAATGCATATGCCCAATGCTGTGCTTCCATGTATCATAGCTTTAGCCTGAATCAATCATGAACATGCAAGAACTATCCCACATGTCGTATAGACATCATTGGTACAGGCAGCCTAGCGCATGTTAAAAGCATGGCAGGTTGATCTAAGGCAGAAGTTAAGCAACTAATGTAAATCTAACAAAGAAATAAAAATCTAATTCCAGAAGTACACAACTAAGTACACAGTACAGCTCCCAGCGTGACAGACTAATTTTCCAGTTGCAAATTATTCCTTTTTGTGCTCAAGACATATTTCATTATAGAAGCCTTCCATATCTCCTATACACAATATTGTGGAAGTAAAAATCAAGGACCATGAAGAACTCCAACACAATTGTAACCATTTAAAAGATTACTTGTTCAGATAGACATGAACTGAAATTTAAAATAATGAGTCTGTTAATGCATATCAATATTAACCTTCTAGATTTATTATCTTTGCAGAAAAAACGATACAATAGGGATGGCTTTATTCTATAATGATTTTGTCATTTCAATTTGCTTGTTTAGAAAGTACATATATCACAAAAAGAGTTGCAATTGAGAGGATTAGAGTGTAGGATTAATAATTGGAATCACATCACGTGCTATCTTGGAAAAGATTGATATCGATAAGTCAAAAAATAAAAATAAAATAAAAACCGTAATATTTACGTATGGCAAGTTCCTAGTTGGGCGAAGACAATTACCTCTATTCGGATTTGATGTAACTTCTCCACAGAGGTATCGAGAAAAGCAAGGGTCTTTCCAGAACTCGCCTTGCGACTCAAGAATATCTTTGCCTTCCAAAAGTGGCGGAATAGATTTGGCTTGGATATGCAATTGGAATCGACAACACCGGTTATACCTACTTAATAGCATTAATAGAGTTGAAAAAGCCAAATGATTGTTTGAGGCAAGATTACCCAGACCATTTCAAAGAACCTTTTTGACGCTTGAGTTGTGTAGATTCTTCATCTCATCAGCACTCCCCTCAGCTTCAGTCTCTATTTTCTTTCCATTTTCTGATGCTGTGGCACTTCCATCAATTTCAAAACTTGAACTAAAAATTAGTTACACCTGTTTTAGCTTTCCGTCATAAAAGTGTTAGCATATATCCACCGAAAGTGAACATTTGTTTAATCACCGAAAGTTTCCTTATGTTAGTGGGTGTATTATTCTATGCCCTCAGGGGCCCTTTGTAACCCTTTGTAAACCCTAATTCAATCTATAAATATGGGATGATTTTATATCATACCCTTAAGCTGGTTAATCAAAGCTTCATGGTATCAGAGCTTCTGCTCTAGGGTTTCGGCACACCCTCACTCTAGGGTTCGAAACTTACCTCGGTGGATCCTCTGTTGGGTCGCTCTTCAGTCGCCGTCGTCACTCTGCCTCATCTTCGTCTTCCGCCTCAGTCGCTGTCGTCCTCATCGATCTGGTCCAGCAGCTGATCGGCTCGTCAGCTTCGTCTTCGTCGATCTTGCGCCGTTGATCTTCCGCCACCAGCTTCGTCTTCGTCGATCTCCCACCACCCTCCTCAGTCGCCGTCTTCATCGATCTCCTTGGTATGACCTAACCTGTGTATCAGTAAATACATAAGTAAATATATTATATAAGTACTATATTGTCGTAAATATATATTTATGAGTAACTAATATATATATAAATCAGTGAACACACATATATTTATATATATATATATATATATAAATCAGTAAATATATATATCTATATTTAAAAAAAAAGAAAAAAAAGAAAAAAAAAAGGAAAAGAAAAGAAACAAAAAAAAAAAAAAGAAAAAAAAAGGAAAAAAAAAAGGAAAAAAGAAAGAAAGAAATGATTTCTTAATTTTGTTATGCTCTTATAGTGGTCATTGTGCCTGTTCTTTCACCACCACCTTCCGGATTTGTGATTGCCACTAGTTTTGTTGCGGGTTTAGTAGTATTGTATCCATGACAGATTCCTCCAGTGTGTCCCCTTCCTCTCAAACACCGAGGAGTGAGAATCCCATTATACCTACTACCATGACTGAAAACCCCAACCCTAGTATGAAAATCACCACATCTTTATTTAATGGTCAGAACTACCTCGCATGGTCTCAAAGTTTGACTATGTTTTTGAAAAGTAGAGGGAAGATGGGGTATGTTGATGGCAGGATACAGGCACCCAGTACCACTGACGCAGGTTATGACCAATGGGAGATTAACAACTCTTTGATTATGAGTTGGCTTATCCATTCGATGGTTCCAGAACTTGGTGAAGGCTACTTGTCTATGGAGACGGCCCAGGAAGTTTGGGATGCTGTGGCTGTCACCTATTCCCGCAAAGGGAATTTCTCACAGGCCTTTGAGTTGCGCCGCTCTATTGAGAGCTCAATTCAGGGGGAGCAGACTGTCCTGCAATATTTCACCTACCTCACCAACGGATGGAAACGCCTTGACCACCTGGAAGACTATAAGCCCGTTTGCCCTGCTGATTCTGCCGGGTACAAGAAGTTCCTCGCACGAGAACGGGTCTTTAAATTTCTAGCCGGCCTAAATGTGGAGTATGATCCAGTTCGGGGTCGAGTTCTGAGTATGGACACTCTTCCTTCACTTCAGGAGGCATTTGCCTATGTACAGAATGAGGAGAGTCGCCGGTCTGCTATGATGTCTCCTGTCTCTACTGACCGCTCAGCATTACTGTCTACTCCTCGAGATGGCCTCAGCCTGACTCCTATCCCTCCGTCTGCTGCTAAGGAGTCTGTAGTCTGTGATTACTGCAAGAAGCCGCGGCACACTCGTGAGACGTGTTGGAAGCTTCATGGGACTCCATCCGGGGGTCGAGGTGATTGGTCTGGTTCTCGAGGCGGTCGGTCAGGCCAATCTAGAGGACGTGGTTCCTATTCCCGGGCTCATCAGACTAGTGCCATTGATCCACTTGATTCTACTTCGGCTTCTGTTGGCCCAACTTCTGATACTGAGCTGGAGGATGCTTTGCGCCAATTGTTGGACCGCCGGTCTTCTTCTGCTCTCAGTACAGCTTCCTCGTCCTTTGCCCGCTCAGGTAACTTAGCCTCTTCCCCTTGTGCTTTCCTGTGTCACAAGTCTTTGCCTTGGATCATTGATTCTGGTGCCTCAGATCATATGTCTGGCTCCTCTGTTCTTTTCTCTGTCTATAAGCCCTCTTCAGGTCAAGACAAAGTTAGGATTGTCGATGGTACTGTTTCTTCCATTTCTGGAAAAGGTTTAGTCCACGTCACTCCTACCATACATCTGTCTTCTGTTCTCCATGTTCCCAATTTTTTTGTTAATTTGTTATCCTTGAGTCGTCTCACCCAGAATTTGAATTGTAGTGTGACATTTTTTCCTGATCATTGTCTTTTTCAGGACCTTGTCACGAGGAGGACGATTGGCAGTGGTAGTGCAGAAAATGGTCTCTACTTCCTAGATCAGCCGGACAAGCTTGCTTATTCTTCCACCACTTATTCTACTACCCCCGCTGATTTATGGCTGTGGCATCGCCGTCTTGGGCATCATTCATTTCATTTACTTAAGCATTTATTTCCTTCTAGTTTCGCCAATCATCATGTGCCTGACTTTCTTTGTGAGTCTTGTCAACTCGGAAAACAGCACAGAGCTTCTTTTGCTCCCAGTTTGAATAAAAGTTTAGTTCCTTTTTTCTTAATACATTCTGATGTTTGGGGTCCCTTTCGTGTCCTGTCTGTGAAAGGTCATCGATGGTTTGTTACATTTATTGATGATTTTTCTCGTACTACTTGGGTGTATCTCATGAAAGATAAGAGCGAGGTTTTTTCTGTATTTCGCACTTTTCATAAGATGATTTGTACTCAGTTTGGGGCCACTGTCAAACTCTTTTGTTCTGATAATGGCGGGGAATACATAGATTCTGGGTTAGGACAATATTTCTCTACTCATGGCATTATCCATCAGACCTCTTGCACCAATACCCCTCAACAAAATGGGGTGGCGGAACGCAAGAATCGGCATCTTCTTGACATGGCTCGGTGCATGTGTTTTTCTATGAATGTGCCTCGGCCCTATTAGGCGATTTGCTTCTCACCGCCCATCTTATTAATGTCGTCCCTACCTGTGTCTTGCAAAAACAGGCTCCTCTTCACGTCCTCCTCGGTTCTCAGTCCTTGTTTTCTATTCCCCCTAAAATTTTTGGTTGTGTCTGTTTTGTTCATAATCACTCTCCCTCTCGTGGTAAGTTGGACCCTCGCTCCCTCAAGTGTGTTTTCCTAGGTTACTCTCCTACTCAAAAGGGGTATAAATGTTACCACCCTTCTTCTCGTAAGTGGTTTGTATCCATGGATGTTACTTTCTTTGAGTCACAGTCCTATTTCTTGTCCTCTCCGGTGTCACCGTTCTCATTTCCGGGGGCGCCTTGGTGTGAAATGAGTCCTGTGCTTCCTAGTGAAATGAGTCCTGTGCTTCCTATGGTGGAACCAGTTGTTCTTGCACCACCCTCTCCTACTGAAACTATAGAACCCACTGTCACCAAGGATAAGGTCGGGCAAGTTTATGTCCGGGACACAGACAGACAACACTGGATACAAGGGACCACTTCTGCTACTCCACTGCCATCTCCTGCTTCTGATGAGAGTCGAGGTAACTTTGAATCTCTTGAATCCCTTGATCTTGATGTTCCTATTGCCAAGAGAAAGGGTGTGAGATCTTGTACTCAACATCCTATCTCACAGTTTGTGTCATACTCTCATTTGTCACCCTCATATAGAGCGTTTGTGTCCAATATTTCCTTTGTTAGCATTCCTAACCATTTTCAGGATGCTCTTGCTACCTCTGAGTGGAAACTAGCCATGATTGAGGAAATGAAAGCACTTAGAAAGAATGGCACTTGGGAATTGACTGAGTTACCTACGGGCAAACGACCTGTGGGATGTAAATGGGTATATACTGTAAAACACAAAGCAGATGGGTCTATTGAGCGTTACAAGGCAAAACTTGTGGCAAAAGGGTTTACTCAGACATATGGCATTGATTATCAGGAGGCCTTCGCACCCGTGGCAAAGATGAATTCAGTCAGAGTACTTCTCTCTCTTGCAGCTAATCTTGATTGGCCGCTTTATCAGTTTGATGTCAAGAATGCCTTTCTCCATGGTGACCTCGAAGAAGAGGTATATATGGACATTCCTCCTGGTTTTGAGAATCATCAGACAGAAGGCAAAGTATGCAAGCTTCGGAAGTCATTATATGGTCTCAAGCAGTCTCCAAGGGCTTGGTTTGAGAGATTCACTCAGGCTATGTTTAAATATGGCTTCAAACAAAGTCAGACAGATCACACATTGTTTGTGAAACATTCCTCACGTGGTAAGACTACAGCACTTATTGTTTACGTGGATGACATAGTTCTTACAGGCAATGATAGTGAGGAAATACCTCTGTTGAAGAAATATTTAGCTAATGAGTTTGAAATCAAAGACTTGGGAAGCTTGAAGTATTTTCTGGGAATTGAAGTTGCTCGCTCTAAGGATGGGATATTTATCTCACAGAGAAAATATGTGCTTGACTTGTTGAAGGAAACTGGGATGCTTGGCTGCAAGGCATGTGCTACTCCACTAGAACCTAATCAGAAATTGGGAGATGATGAAGGAGGAGAAGTTGTTGATAGGGGGAGCTATCAGCGATTAGTGGGTAAACTCATTTACCTATCTCACTCCCGTCCTGATATTGCTGTTGCTGTCAGTGTGGTTAGTTAGTTTATGCATGCTCCTCATCAGATTCACCTTGAGGCTGTCATGAGGATCTTGAGGTACTTAAAGTCTGCCCCTGGTAAGGGTCTTTATTTTTCAAAGTATGATCATCTTCGTGTGGAAGCCTATACAGATGCTGACTGGGCTGGATCAGTACCTGATAGGAGATCGACTTCAGGATATTGCACATTTGTTGGAGGCAACCTAGTTACTTGGAGGAGTAAGAAATAGAATGTGGTTGCCAGGTCAAGCGCAGAAGCTGAGTTTAGAGCTATGGCACAAGGTGTGTGTGAACTTTTATGGATCAAGTTATTGTTGAGTGATCTAGGTATCGATCAGAAGGACTCCATGCGGTTATACTGTGATAATAAGGCCGCCATCAACATCGCTCACAATCCAGTTCAACATGACAGGACAAAACATGTTGAAATTGATCGCCACTTCATTAAGGAGAAACTCACTAATGGTACCATTTGTACTCCTTTTGTCCAATCTGGTGAACAACTTGCTGACATTCTCACCAAGGGGGTTGGGAATAAACCATTTCATGACATATTAGGCAAGCTGGGCATGAGAGATATCTTCGCACCAGCTTGAGGGGGAGTGTTAGCATATATCCACCGAAAGTGAACATTTGTTTAATCACCGAAAGTTTCCTTATGTTAGTGGGTGTATTATTCTATGCCCTCAGGGGCCCTTTGTAACCCTTTGTAAACCCTAATTCAATCTATAAATATGGGATGATTTTATATCATACCCTTAAGCTGGTTAATCAAAGCTTCAAAAAGGACTTCTATTCAGATAATTGCTTCGCTTTTCTTTGGTTAAATGGTTGGACAAAGACTCCAATTCCTGCAAATGATAGCAATTTAAAATCTTCAGCCAGAACTATCATTCCAGATGGCATTGAATTGAAAGACATTCAACCAAGAAGATAAAGAAGGTGATCTCCAACTGTTCTGGACCTCCATATATGTAGAAGCATCTATCAAATGTCACTTCTTCAAACAATTGATCCTCATCATCTCGTGCTTGCGCTCCCTTCTTATCAACTTCAATATCCATGGTCTCCTTGCCTACAAGCTCAAGCACTTGCATTCGCTTTGCAGTAAAAGATTTTCCACTCTATAAAACAATGGCACAGACATAAATGATGCACTAATTAAATTTTCAGAAATAAGCAATCCTCTCTACCAGAGCATCAAGATACACGAAGCTTTCCTCTATAATTGAGGCACTATTTAAAATAACAAGCACATAATCAAAGCAACAATATCATGTGTGTGTGCATGTATATGTATATCCATCTATGTACAAGTAAATTATATATCACAATCGAATTCTGCATGAGGAAAGCACGTGGGAAGAGATACACACCAGATTTCAGCAGCAACACCATGTTGAGGGCACCCTTCTTCAACTGTCACCAGTCTACTTGTGTTCCGAACTGAAGCATTGATTGTGGCCCTATCTAGTGGCCTAATTGAGCGAAGATTTATAACCTGTTTAAACAGTAAACCAACACTACCATATTTAAAACTGATACTTGAATGACTTTAGGTCTTACACCAACACTACCATATTCATTTAATGTATTTTATACCTCAGCACTAATCCCTTCCTTCGCAAGAATCTCAAATTTACTGAACATCACAGAACACGCTACATTTAAAAGGGGGGCACAAAATTTACTAACTGTAACCAAAGGCAATATAAACGAGAATT
Source organism: Camellia lanceoleosa (assembly GCA_025200525.1). Lineage (NCBI taxonomy): Eukaryota > Viridiplantae > Streptophyta > Magnoliopsida > Ericales > Theaceae > Camellia > Camellia lanceoleosa. The sequence goes on along the minus strand of CM045758.1, from coordinate 175,680,318 downwards.
TGAAAGATATGCAATGTCAACAAACAACAATGATCACTAATGTTCTCATCGAAGACCAACAGACAAAGATTTGACAAGACCAACACAGATAAAACTATTAGAAGACCAACAGACAAAGATAAATCTATTATGTCAGTATATTTTCATGTGCAAACACAGATAAAACTTTGACAACCAAAGTGGCAAATAATGACAGAATACCACTACCAGCACCAACATCCACAACCACAACACGACCAACAAAATCAGTGCAATTTATTCAAGTTCCACGAATTTCAAAGAAAAACAGATATTCAATTTATCATGCAACCTAGCATGTATCAAATTTGAAAGACAACCTTATGTGCTGAAGGACATACCTGGTAATATGATACTGATGTAGGAAAACTTAAGGACGCAGATTTTGGTGAAGATGCAATCGAAACAATGCAACAAATCCTCAAAAAGTATCTTCTTGGAAATTGTAGTAAAGGGCACTTCGAAGGCCTGCTTGAAACTGCCAATGTGGAGTGATGATATAAGGCATTAATAACTAGAAACAAGCCACATGACTATTCAGTTAAGTTTTCTTAGAGTAAAAGAAAGAAAGAAAAAAATCCTAATTTTTTAAGAAAGACTAGAGAACCAACTCTTCTAAATGTGTATCCATTTTGGACACTCAACACTTGGGTAAGGGTATGGGATATGTGTTCAGTTAAGAAGCATGGACACTTCTGCAAAGGAAGCGTGTCATGTCCAACATCCGTGTCCGACACCGACACTCTTCAGACACTTCTTCAACGTGTCTTAATTGAAAAAACAAATCCATGACAGCGGACACTTCACCAAAACTTCGTGGATACTTCAACGACACTTTTTGAACCCTCCAAATACCTCCTATGTGATGAATTTTTTCAATAACAATGTCCTACATTCTTAAAAAAACAAAACTTATGCATTCTAAATATGTTTGGAAATATTTATAAAATGAATACATCATGTGTATTACAATGTTCTATAATTTGTTTTGTATTCTTTAGAATATAATTATTACTGAATGATATATTGACTTTTAAGTTATGAACTATATACTTTTTTAATGTGATTAGTGTCATGTTATATATTTTCAATAACGATGTCCTTTCCAACAAAGAAACTATCACGACCCCAACCCGCCCCCATAGGTCTAGGATTGTAACCGGCCAGTAATCCGTGATTACCGAAAGGCCTAACTGACAAAGCAAACAAAAGGGGGCTAGCGGAAGCTATTATGTCAAAACAAAGCGTCCATTGAGTTGTGCATTCAAATGACATTGCTATGCATATATATATATACACACATATATACACGCATAAGTACAACAGCCATTACACGTTCGTCAGAAAAATATAAGGAAAAGGGGAGAAAGATACTCCTATGACAACAGTTATAATATTAAAAACCACATGACCAAAACACAAGAATGCATAAAATCTAGTAGTTTTTCATTTCAAGGAAACCTAAAATGACCATGTAACAAGAAATATGTTGGAAATCTGTTTCTTTTTCCTTCCTTTTTTTTTTTTTTTTTGGCTCTCTACAAAGTGATGGATGTCTACATTAAAATGCAACATATATTCTCAATGAGACCATTCAAATTCTAGGAAATGCCGAACAGGTCCTAGTTGGGCTCAATGTTACAACATTCTAAGACATTATTGACAACAATTTCACTTCTGGATGAACTTAAAGAATTTAGATTTTGTTGAATTAGAAATATGCCAATTAATGGGTTAGCACCCAACTCAACTGCTAAAACAATCTATTTTTAAACTAAACAAGGGAGAACACGACAATCTTGAGTAATCAAAAAAAATAAATTGGCCTTCAGATTGTAATTTTGCAAACTTCTCTTATTATGGTTTTCTACAAATAGGTCACACATGTTGAACATACAAGTCAATCAGAATAAAAACTTGTCGTTCCTCTATTTCTCAACTACAGAAAGTTATTCCTGGTGCAACTCGATCAAAAAAAATCAAACAATTTGAACATGCATCACATGTGACATATAAATGCAAGTCTATAATAGAGATTGAACTACAAATTACACATACCATATCCGTTATAGTTATTGACAGAATTATTATAGCCAGTATGCAGCATATTCAAGATACTCAACAAGTAATTTAGGCAAGAATCCGAGTGTCCTTGCCACGTAATTCTCAACCAGCAAATAGACTGGCTGCATAAATGTGTTCAGCTATACTAGTGGGTGTCCTTACCAACAAGTTTGATGTCAGTGTTCTCCACCAACCACTGTGCCCTATCTTTCATGAATCCCACATAGCTTGTGTCAAACTCCTTTTTCCACATAAGTCGTCTATAAGTAATACATAATTTAGCTCATTAGTGCAGCAAAACTTCTGCCCTTGAATTGGAGTATACAAAAAGGGTGACCAAACATTGAAGTAGTTACAAATAAGGTGGTCAACAATTCTGCAGAGCAGAAAGTACAGTATAAGAAACAACCATCTGTTTAACATCAGTTGTATTTTACGCAGACTTTCTTTTTTAACTTCTTTTGTTTTTTTTTTTTGTCAGTTGTTAGTTGTTAAATTAGCACCCTGGGTGAGTTGAACCCCCAACCTCACCCTTGCAAGCACCTAAGAGTTGCACCCATGTCACTAGGCCACAAGGCCATCAGCGCTTGATTTTAACTATTAATCTTGATGTATACCTTACTATTTAACCAGATTCTAGGAATAAAAACATCACCCAACAAATGTGGCATACCTCATGAACCATATATTCCCTTTCGGATTCTTAAATTTGAACCTAAAAAGGCTATCTCTACCAATATCTCCTATAATTTCATAGAGTTCAATAAGTTTTTCTGGGTGTCTACTATGTCCATATACACTTGAATTGGAGCAGACCAGCACTAGTAAGACTGTTGAAAGCCGCAACACATCTGTAGCCACACAGGCTCAGCTGAAACAAACTTTTAGAATGTCACTAGCATTAGGCTTTCAACCAAATATGGAACTTCAATAAAGACTATTGTCCATGCGACTTGCCCTATTTTTCTATATTAAATTCTTACATGAATTGTAATAAAGCATTCTCAGTTAACCTCATATAGTAAAAAATGATAACACTGACCAATTGAATTCACTTCCACAACAACTTTCAATGGTATTATATGTCCAACTGAAACAATTTCATTCCAAATCAACATAGTTGACAAGTAGTAAATACCCCAGAACTCAAGACTTCCTTGAAGAGCATAACCGAAACATGGTCCACACATACGATCATTCTGCAAAACTAAATGTCATGTATTTACCTGTCAGTGTTTAATGTTCTGAAAAGCACACGACGTACTCCCATGGGAATATGTAAGGATTTCATAACTTCAGCTGAGAGAGAGAGAGAGAGTCATAATTTAATCACCCAATTTTAGAAAAACATGGAGAACATTAAATACATAATAGCTACTCTATAAAGTAAACCTGGATAAGCACTTATTAGAATGCCCCTTATTGTTAAGTGAGTATTTATATGAGATGGTGAGTAAATTTACAATTATATATATAGGCATTATATCATTCAGCAAGCATTTGTTTAAATGAGGGACCTTCTATGTCAAACTTTTTGACTGTTAACTTTCACAATAAATTCCTATCAGTAAAGGGCTATGGCCAAAATCCCCTTTGTATTATTGTTGTCCAACATTATTGCTTTCAATCTCTTTGCTAAGAACCCCAAAATCTTACCAATTAATGTGTATTATTCAACTCATAGAGCAAGCAACATCGAGGTGGAAAAAAGGCATGTTTCCAATCATATGCAAAGAAAAATACTGCAAATGGCTACCAGTTATGCTCTTGTCCCTTAGAAACATCAACAAATTATAGAGAAGGAAACAAGGAAAGTAAAAAAGAAAAAAGAAAAATTGTTTTCTATCAAATGTAAAGAAATGTACTGTAAATGGATACCAGTTATATTCTCATCCCTTGGAACATCAACTAACAAAGCTAGACCTGTTAAAGCAAACAAATTTAAACATCAAATAACAAATAAATAAGCATACATGTAAGTACTATACTGCAAGAAGAGGAAGAAATATTAGAATAAAAAGTTTGTAAGAACAATTATCTTTTCATGATATTCTTTAACTTCAATTAAAGACCTTCAGAGCTTTCAAAGGGTTGCCAATTATTTACTCTTCCCAGTGGACCTCATAACATAATGTCAAGTGGTGTTACTTGTTAACTGAGTGCAACATAAAGTCACCAACCACAAAGAGATCAAAAATAGGAAAGTTGAGGAAAAGGTAGGACTCAAAATAAAGCTTTAAGTTTTCCCCATAAAAAAAGAAATACATAAGGCACTACTTAACAATTCCTCTGAGAGATTAAAAAGCACCTCTCTGGAAACAACCAACCCTAAGACTCAGTTGTCAGGATCTCATTTAAACACTGCACCCAAAATAGTAAAATCATCCAAAGTATAAAATAATAGGAATGGATTAATTAAAAAATAATAATTTTCTTCACTTTCCTTACCAAACCAAAGCACAATCCTATGCGCATTAATGGATTTCAACCTAACCAAAAAAAAAAAAAAAAAAAATTTATATCAATCTTTACCTCCCAATGGCGCAATTTTCTCAATAAGAAAAGTAATTCCAAAAAATCTCCAACCCATCCTAGTGACTATAATTTACAAGAAAAGCATTCAAAATTTTGGTTCCTCTAGTGCTTTTTCCCATGTAATTGCACCTTCAAGGGTCATTCCCATACCCTTAAGGTGAGCATAAAAACTTCCATTGCCACCCCTCCACTAGCATTTTCCATGAAGTCTTACACATTTTTCATACTTTAGTTTCTAGACCCACCTCTCAAATTTCAAGATTTGTTGAGAAAATCAAGTGTTCCAGAAAATGATGAACTTTAGTAAGAGCATATTTAGTAGACTCGTATTAGTTATGAATCACTAAAAACAGGCCAAGTTGATTTGATGTTCAAAATATACAATGGCCATCTAAGAGTAGTTACTTACTAACATATCCACAGGACCCTGACCATCAAAGTCATAAGACTTCTTAAAAACATAAATTCAAAAAACAAATTGCTTTACAAAATTTACATAATAAATTAATCAAGCTAATAAAATAATTGGCCAAACAATGACAAAAGAGCACTGTTGACCAATTTAATACCATTGAGTACTTCACTGTCAAGAATATCCCATCAAACAAATGTCCCAGTGCATCAACACGAATACCATACGAACAGGTCATTTCATGATAGATAAGTTACTATATGAACCATTCTTCATGCTCATAGAAAGTGAGAGAAACTGTCCAAACCCCTCAAAGCCCCCAAAAAATGTTTTAGGACTGAACCTATGCGTAATCTAAAAAATTCTTCAATTGCCATAAACTTCCCTTCTCAAAGGAACCAATTTCCCACCCATTACACTCCAACACTATACCCAGATGGATAAGCATCATTAGTTGATCTCACAATGCCAGAGAGAACATGACAATTGTCATACTCAAGAATGCATGTATAGATGTATGTACAAATTGCTCAAATTAAAGACCAAAATTTAACAATCATGATACACAAACAATTTTCATGTTCCACTCAAAAGTAAACCTTTAAATTCAAACTCAAGCTCAAGAATTTCATCAACAACTTCAAAATTAGGTGAAGCTTAATGATTCAACAAAATTATAGAAACCTAACTTAAGGTCAAGCAAGATCAAATAGATGAGCTCTAATTTCTTCAAAATTTGGAGACTTCTTCTTGTTAGGGTTTTTAATTTAATTAACTACCCTAGCTTTCAAGCTTCGCATTTCACAGAGACGGAGAGACGGAGATAGACGGATTGACAGAGAGATCGGCAGAGAGAGAGACTGAGATCGACGGAGATCGACAGAGAGAGACCAAGATCTACGGAGATCGACAGAGAGAGACGAAGATCGACGGAGATCGACAGAGAGAGACCAAGATCGACAGAGAGAGAGAAAAAAAAACCTGCAACAGCGACGGTGGCGATTTGCGGCAGTGGCGTGCGACGATGGCCAGCGATGGTTGGGTGGTGAGCGGGGGTGAGGTTTGGTGGTAACTGTTCTATGTGTGTGTGTGTATATGTGGGTGAGAGACAGAACAGAGAAACCGTTGGTGGTAACTGTTCTATAACACCCTCAAAATAACCCAATATATGTATATCATTGACATGCAATATTAAAAGAAAATAATTCATTATCTCATTCATCAGAGTATTACTAAATAAAAGCATTACATGTAACATCAAATTAAATCCCCTACGGGCTTACATCTTTCCAAGCCAACATTTGGACACAAAAATATGAGTTCTAACTCAAATACAAATAAAGCCCTAGGCTTGAATGTTTACATGTACTATCAAATAAAAACAAATAACTAAAGATAGTCTTCAAAATCCAAATCCTTCCAAGCTAAGTCCTTGGAGGTAGCTTATCACTTGGACCTGAAAATGATGTTCCCATATAGGGTGAGCCATAGCCCAGTAGAAATATACTAAACCAAATATAAGCATTGAATAAAGCAATAGCATTCAATAGATGGTTAACCAAGATAATCAATTATATCATTATACAGGCTCATGACACTAATGTCTATGACACGTTTCACTTTCCATTTTTATCAATATGGCTCAGAACCTGGCCAAACTTACAACAGTGAACTATATATCATATTCACATTACTCCCAATAACAACAAAACAAATGAGACTTAGGCTCATATCAAAACACTTCATACTTCCCGTTTGATACACATTTTAGTGCTGTATCAATAACATGTAAAAACACTTTAATATCAATAAGCACACATAATAGTGATGCTAATGGAGTCCATCCCCTATCTCTTCCTAAACAAAATCCAGTTTAGAGGTCCATCCCCTATCTTCCCCTAAACCGTGGAGTACATCCCCTATCTCCTCCCATACAATATGCAAATGCAATGCTCAATCAATACACGTATTTTCTGTATTAATTCAATAGTCAAAATTAATGACTTAACCAATGTGATCAGTTTCAGTTATCCCTAGTCCACATGCAATGTCTACAACAATCACGACTATCCTCCACCGATAGCCCAAAACAGTTATTTCTAGACTGGAAATAAATATATCAACAATTCAATAGGCGAGTGATTTAAATTATCCAACTACACCATTAAATTAATAAATTTCTCAATTCTCCTTAAATTAATTATACAAATTAATTTATTAAAACAACTAGGGTTTTTCCCAAAATTACCAGAATACCCCCAACATATCAAAATACCAAAACTTAGAACAAAACTTATAAGATGGAGTAGGAAATCCCTACCTCAAAGAAAATAACTTAAATGGAGAAGACGGAGATGATGACCCAAACTCCAAAGTGTTCCAAATCCAAGATTGTTCAGATTAAAACGAAGCCCTCAACCCCCTCTACCTTTTTAATAAAGAGTCTAGGGTAGAAACACACCCTAAGTAGATCAAACCTAAGAGAGAAGAGAGAGAGAAGTCGGACCTAGGGTTTGGAATAAAAAAGAAGATGAAAAACTGTTCAAAAATCCGTTGCTGCCTATTTAAATTGGACACGCTCGCTCGAGCGAAGACTTGGTCGCTCGAACGACCAGACACAAAAAAACCTCGCTCGAGCCAAAAACTCGATGCTTCAGGTCTACAACCCAGAAGCTCGCTCGAGCGAAGAACTCGAAAACATACACTTCGCTCACTTGAGCGAAGGAAAGCTCGCTCGAGCCAAGAAACACAGCTCTCAGGTCTTAAGCCTAGACGCAGACTCTCGCTCGAGTGACCAAACCCTGGCTCGAACGAAGGACTAAAAAGAACTGCTCGCTCGAGCGACCAACTCCTCACTCGAGCGAAGGTCCAAAAATCTTGGTTTCCAACCCAACCAACCTGTAACAAACCTACCCAACACCTCCTATAACTGAAAAATAAGAAATTAAAGAACGATAACAACAACTTGATAACAACGGGATCTACGGGACGTAAGTCCGGATACAACAACCAAAAGGAAAAGATCAGGGTCGCTATAGTTCAGTGGTTCTCCCAATTTGTTAATGAACATTTCGAAAGGTTACTCCTTTTGTGTTATGAACACTTTGAAATGAACATTTTGAAATGTTATTCTTTTTGTGTTTATGAACGTTTTGAAATGTTATTCCACCTTTATACTTTATCTTTGAACTTACACCTTTTGTGGAAGCCCAACTTAAAATTTTTTCGGAAGTCACTTATACCTTTTGTGAAAAAATAAATTCATCAAATTTACACATTTTGCTTACGCTTACACCTTTTGTGAAAATACTTATACCATTTTTGAAAAAATAAATTCATCAAATTTACACCTTTTGCTTAAGCTTATACCTTTTCGTGGAAGTGCTTATATTTTTTTTTGAAAAGTTACTCATTTTGTGTAAGAATTTTTGGCATAACATTTATACTTTTGTGCTTATATACTCTTTCACAAAAGGTGTAAGTTTGAAGAAAAAGTATAAATGTTATGCCAAAAATTCTTACACAAAGGAGTAACTTTTCAAAAAAAATATAAGCACTTCCACGAAAAGGTATAAGCTTAAGCAAAAGGTGTAAATTTGATGAATTTATTTTTTCACAAAAGGTATAAGTGACTTCCGAAAAAGTTTTAAGTTAGACTTCCACAAAAGGTGTAAGTTCGAAGAAAAAGTATAAATGTTATGCCAAAAATTCTTCAAAAAAAGAGTAACTTTTCAAAAAAAATATAAGCACTTCCACGAAAAGGTATAAGCTTAAGCAAAAGGTGTAAATTTGATGAATTTATTTTTTCACAAAAGGTATAAGTGACTTCCGAAAAAGCTTTAAGTTGGGCTTCCACAAAAGGTGTAAATTCGAAGAAAAAGTATAAATGTTATGCCAAAAATTCTTACACAAAAGGAGTAATTTTTCAAAAGTGGTGTTAGTATTTTCATGAAAAGGTGTAACCTTAAGCAAAATGTGTAAGTTTTCGTTTGTTTACACCTTTGGTAAGTCAACTCACAAAAGGAGTAAGTGTTCATAAAAGGTGTAAATGATTTCACAGAAGGCGTAAGTTTTCAGAAAAAGGTGTAAGTTTTCAGAAAAGGTGTAAGTTTTTACAAAAGGCGTAAGTTTTCACAAAACGCGTAAGTTTTCAGAAATCAGTTACGCCTTTTTCTGAAATTCCTTACACCTTTTGTGAAAATATACGCCTTTTGTGAAAACTTATACATTTTTTGTGACCATTTACACCTTTAGTCATATAATATATTATTTTATTAATTTACCTGGAAAGTGACCTGCTTAGCAGGTCACCAATGTGTAAGTTTTCAAATATCTTGATATAACCCAATACATGCAAATGTGTAAATGCAAAATAGAAGGGTGTAAGGGCCTTGCATGCCATATGCAAGGCACACTTAAGAAAAGTCCATATATTTATTATAATTCCTATCTTTTTAATCTAATTTTAATTTAATTATATTTTAAATCACAATTAATCATAAATCCTTAATTATTTATTGTAATTCCTAACTTTGTAATCTAATTTTAATTTAATTATATTTTAGATTATAATTAATCATATATCCTCAGTTATTTATTATAATTTTTGACATCTTAATCTAATTTTAATTTAATCATATTTTAGATCAATTCTTAATTATTATTTATTTTTTATTTTAAATCAACTTTAATTTTATGTCATATTTTAGATCAATCTCTAACTATATTTTTCTTTTATTTTAATTAACATCCTAATCTTAATTTCGTGTTTGGAAAATATGGGGATAAATATGTCTTTTCTTATGTTAATTTAATTTAATTTTTTTTAGAAGACTAAACCCATTCTAAAAATTGGTGTGTATGTGATATATCTTTTGTTAATTTAGATGGAAAAAAAAATGCCCTAACACCTGTGTCCAAAATCATATGAAAACTTTCTAATGATATTTGAATTACACCTCAAACCACACTAGAATAAAATGAAATTTGTCTTAAAAATTGTTATGAAATAATGATAAAAAGTCGATCATACATACATACATTACTATTTTAAAACACCATTAAATGTTATGAAAAAATATCATAAAAATGAAAAGTAAAAAAAAGATACAAATTTATAAAAGTACAACACTCATTTAATCAAGTTAGTGCATAAATCATTTGTACTCGCTTAAATTTACAATTATTTTTCTAACTTTTCGTCCAAATTTTGCCACCTGTTACCCATTGCAGAAAAGTTTGAGAAACAGCTTCTATCCAGTTTGAAAATGAGAGCTCGACTCTCATTCTCAATTCGATAATTTAAATGGTTCAATGTATAAGACTTGTCTAATACATTAGCCTTGTAAAAATCACGTTGATCAGACATTAATAGTCACTTGATCAGATTAAATTTATAATTGATTTATTTTTAAAATTACAATTGTTAAAATAAATACAATCTGATCAAGTGACTATCGTATTTGATCAAAATAATAATTTGTAGGAATAATATATTTAATAAATTTTATATATTAAACGATTTGAATTATTAATATGAGCCCAAAGTCAAACCCATCATAATCCAATAATACTGTCCAGCCTGATTTTGAGAGTGGAGAGAAGCTATTGTCAAAAGTATTTTAAGGATAAGTAAGTAGATTGAAGAAAAGTTGAACTACATTGGATAACATGAAATCCTTTTGTTTTCTTCATTAGATAATAATTTCATACAAAACTTACACTATGATTTAAGATTTTTGTATGACTTTGTCCAATTTAGTCCAATCTCACTGAATAAAAACAATACTTGATAGAATGAAGTTGTTTTAAAATTATACTATAAAATTGTATGAAGAGAAAAATAAAACAAGAATCTTCATAATGTAATAAGATTCAAAATTAGTAATCCATGATGCTATTTATTAAATAAAAATACTAAAAAAATAGAAATTAAATGTGTGATATATCTGTCTACTTTATCAAAATACTAAAAAATAGATCAAGATTTATCAAAAGAAAACAAAATAAGTGTTCTTTAAATTGCTCCCACTTAAATGCGTACGATTAAATCATTGCCTAAATTAAGGGTTGTGTAGAGTTATTATTTATTTATTTGGAGACAATGCCTTTTACAAATTGATCATATTGACGGAGGGAGGCCCTTCGTTTTATTATGCTGATAAAAATATAAAATAAAATAATTTTATTATAATTTGAGTGTTATGGATTCAAATCATAGAAATAATGTCTCTGGATACTCAATAAGGCGCGTGCATATATATGATGTTCCTCTAAACTCTGTCATGACTGTAATCTTTGGAATTGCCCCTTTACAAATCTTATAAATCAAATGGGTCACTAGCTAAAAATCTTATAGTTTTGTTATAAACAAACAAAATTGATCATAAAATTGAATACAAATACATATATATGCATAAAATTTTATAGAGTTTGTTAGTATTTTGAAAAATTTTATCCATCTATATACATTTTTGTACAGTTCTATAGCCATTTTTGTGTTCTTAGACTTATTCAAAATCTGAAGTTATTGCTGCTATGTGATTCAAATTCAATAAACATTTTTGTACAGGACATTTATACATGTGTATGAATTCAAAAAGGATCATATGAACAAAGCATATCCAACCTCAAAAAGAAATGTTTTGATGTCGCATAGAGTGACTTAATCATATGCAAAAGTTACTATATTATAAAATTAATTAGGGCTTTTTTAAAATAAATAAGATTAAATTAATGGTAGTGCTTGAATGGCTCTACTCGTTTGATGCATTTTAAGCATTTTAATAATTTTATATTATTACAAGGATGCTTAATCCAATGGGGAAGGCTATTACCCATCAAATTGACTATCTTATTGAAGATAATTGATGATTATTCCCAAGTTTCCATGTGTCAGAGAAATAGACTCTCTCACACACACTCACACACTCACATACATAATTTTTAATATATATAAATTTTATTTTATAAAATTGAGACCAATATTAAATATATATAATAATAATTTATAATAGCAAATAATAATTTCTATAATTTTTGTAAATATAAATCATTTTTATATAATTTTTATCTTTCTAGTGGTTAGAAATAATTTTTTACAAATTAAATTGAAACAACCATACGTATCTATATAACCTACCCAAAAGTTAAAATGATAATTATTTTTTACCCTTAAAAGATAATTATTTTTTATTTTTTATTTCTTAACCAAATTAATTTTTAATTTTTTTAAAAAAATTCTAAAAATCAAACCATACATAGCTTATAAATCTTTTGATAAGTCATTTCTTACGTTGGTAAGTTATTTAATTATTTGTTAATTTTACAACATTTTTACCATCTGAGGCATGTTTGGTAACCATTTCGTTTTCAGTTTTCAATTTATATTTACAAAAATTTAAAAACTATCATAAAAACTTGTTTGATAATTTTTTTTGGTTTATAAATGGTTATCCCAATTTGTAAATTTGAGGAAAAAACGTAAATTTAAAAAATGAGTTTACGTTGATTTTTAAACAAAAATTTAAAAATTTTACTAAATTTTTTTTTTTCAATTAATTTTTTTTCCAATGATTTTTTTTTTCCAAAGGTGAGGGGGGAACTATCATAAATATAAACTTCAGGGGGTGTCAGTGTAATTTACCTAAATAAAAAATAATTAAATTTTAAGAATTAAAGTCAAAAAGTAAGGGCAAAACACCAATAAATCCCAAATTTTAATTTGTTAAACCATTTGGTCCTGCTTTTTATTTTGTAGACTAATAAGTCCTATTTGAATGTTAAAAGCTCACTATAAGCCTTTTTTAGATTTCTCTTCTTTTTGAACATCAGCAACATTAACTACACTAACAACATCAGCAACATTAACTACACTAACAACATCATCAACATCAACTACATCATCAACATCATAAAACATCATCAACATCATCAAACATTAAACATCAACTACATAAACTACATCATCAAACAGTATCAACATTACCAACAACATCAACATCATCAAACATCAAATGCATCATCAATATCACCAACATCATAAAACATCATCAAAATATCACCTACATCATCATACATCATCAACATCACCAACATTGTGAACATCATCAAACATCAACTACATCTTCAACCTCATCAAACATCAGCAACATCATCAATATCATCAAACATGAACTACATCATAAAACATCACCAACATCATAAAACATCATCAACAACATCAAACATCAACTACATCATCAAACATCATCAACATCACCAACAACATCAACATCATCAAATATCAAACATCAACTACATCATCAATATCACCAACATCACCAACATCATAAAACATCATCAAAACATCAACTACATCATCATACATCATCAACATCAGCAACATTGTGAACATCATCAAACATCAACTACATCTTCAACCTCATCAAACATCAGTAACATCGTCAACATCATCAAACATGAACTACATCATCAAACATCGACTACATAATCAAACATCATTAACATCATCAACTACATCATCATCGCGACGGTGGCGATGATGAGGTCTGTGCGGATTCGGCCTACGCAAGCGGAGTAGCCGGGATTTACCGGAGGGAACTTACAGGACTCGTCGGGAATGATGAGGCGGTGGTTGGTGGCGAAGCAGTTGGCGGCCGAGATGGTGGGATCGGAGCAAAGGGGGATGCAGTTGGAGACGGAGTAGATATCGCCGGAGTCGGAGAGGATGGAGGCGTCCGTTGTGAAGGTGGCTTTGCGGTTGGTGAGCTTGTATCCGGCGTCGACGATCGAGATCTGTAAGGTCGTAGATCTACAAATCTTCTTTTTTTGTCAGTAGAGTCTGGATCGGCGTTGATTGGGGCTCAGTTGAAGCTCTGGATTTCATTCACTTCTGTGTTCTTCGTTTTGTGCTTACAACAACTTTACTGCTTTTACCAGTAGAAAACCAATCTCTGTTTCCCTACTGTTTCGATTCGTGTAAGGCCAAAGAGGTACAATTTTCTCTTAAACCCTCTTTGTTTTTTACATATATTTCAAGCTTTTGTGTGTTTTTTGATGGCTTTGTGGACTGATAAGTTTCAACATCATCAAACATCAGCAACATCAACTACATCATCAACATCATCAAAAATCATCAAACATCAGCAACATCAACTACATCATCAAAAATCATCAAAATGAAATCAATAGGGGTAAAAATGTAAACTCCATATATAATATATCAAAAACATATATCATACCAAAAATAAAAAGGACTAAATGGTTTATGAAAAAAAACTCAGGACTAACTAGAGTAATATTTACCAAAATGGGATTTATGAGTAATTTTTCCAAAAAGTAATCATTTTATATAGTTGATTATTATTTGCTATTATAAATTATTTATATATATATATTTAATATTGGTCTCAATTTTATAAAATAAAATTTATATATATTAAAAATTATATATGTGAGTGTGTGTGTCAGAGAGAGAGAGAGAAGAGTCAGTGCTGGTTTTGATGTACTATTGAAAATGTGTTTTGAAAACACGTTTTTACATTTTGGTTAAAAACGTGATTATCATCCACGCTTTCTTTGGTCAACAGTAAAAGCGTGGTTTGAAACCACGTTTTTTGGGGAAATTTTTTTTAAATCAAATTTCCTTAGTTTGGGAATTCCCTCCAAATTAGGCCTACTTTGGGAAATAAGTTGCTATTTTGCCCTAATTTGGGAAAAGTCCCACGATGGGTTATGGGGCAAGGGGGAGGGGGGGATGATTGTAGAGGCAGCTTGGGTTTTGATGCCGTTAGGCTGTAGCAGGAAACATGTAGGTTTCAATGGCGAAAGAGATGGGGAAGGAAAGAGAGTTTATCCACTGTGTGATGTGCATGGTAATATTTAAATGGATGGTTAGGATAGTTTGTGATCTACTATGGTCAATTTTAAAAGTGTTTTAGAAGAAGTTAAAAGAGTAAATAATATATTGCCACATGTATTTAAAAAAAAAAAAAGCAAAATTGTTAAAAAAAGTAATTGAGATGGACATGAGTGTAGGTTGTGACACAAAATGAAGTTCAAAATTTAAATTGATTTCGAGTTTTAATTTCAAAAAATACGTAAAACTCTGTAGTTTTTTTTTTTGTAATTTGTCCAATATTTTAAACATGTTTATGTTTATTTGTTGGCAAAAGTGAAAATAAAAATATATTTAGTATACACTGTAATGTAAAAATTTCATGCCACTAATAAATGTAATTTTAAGAACCAAATAATTTAATGCTAAATGGTATACCTTTTTAAAAATAAAATTTTGGTCTTGACAGGATAGTAATTCATTACCAAATGTCTAATTTCATCCTTAAATAGTAGAGACAATTGGTGAAAAGTTTATTTCAAAGGGGTATAAAGTATTACATTCAAGGTAAAATCTTGTTTGGTAATAAGGACAAAGTGAAAATTGTTGACGATGTTGAAAAAGTTGATGGTGTTGAAAATTGTTGAAATTGTTGACGATGTTGACGATGTTGAAAACTGTTGAAAAAGTTTATATAGTATTATATATAAAAGTAATCATTTTATATAGCTGATTATTATTTGCTATTATAAATTATTATTATATATATTTAATATTGGTTTGAATTTTATAAAATAAAATTTATATATATTAAAAATTATATATGCTTGATGTGAGTGTGTGAGTGTTGTGGGTGTGTGTGTGTCACAGAGAGAGAGAGAGAGTGTGTGTGTGTGTGTGTGAGAAAGAAGAGTGAGTGCTGGTTTTGATTTTTTGTTGAAAACGTGTTTTGAAAACACGTTTTTACATAATTTACTTAAAAGCGTGGTCACGACTATGTATAAATCAAATTTCTTTAAAAGCGTGGTTTGTAACCACGTTTTCTTAATTAAAAGCGTGATTTGTAACCATGCTTTTAAGATTTTACAAATTTTCCGTGGGAGGACCACAAAAATGGTGAAAGCGTGGTTTGTATCCGCGTTTTGGCTTAGTTTGGGAATTCCGCCCAAACTAGGCCTACTTTGAGAAATAAGTTGCTATTTTGGCTAATTTAGGAAAAAACCCCCCAAATTAAGGGTTGTGTAGAGTTATTATTATTATTATTTATTTATTTGGAGTCAATGCCTTTTAGAAATTGATCATATTGAGGGAGGGAGGCCCTTGCCGCAATGGTAAGGTTGTTTTATTATGCTGATAAAAATATAAAATAAAATAATTCTATTATAATTCGAGTGTTATGGATTCAAAATTTTAGAGTTTGCTAGTATTTTGAAAAATTTTATCCATCTATATACATTTTGTGTACAGTTCTATAACCATTTTTGTGTTCTTAGACGTATTCAAAAGCTGAAGTTATTGCTGCTATGTGATTAAAAATTTCTTTTTGTTTCAAATTCAATAAACATTTTTGTATAAGACATCTATACATGTGTATGAATTCAAAAAGAATCATTGCAACAAAGCATATCCAACCTCAAAAAGAAATGTTTTGATGTCGCATAGAGTGACTTAATCATATACAAAAATTACCATATTATAAAATTAATTAGGGATTTTTTAAAATAAATAAAATTAAATTAATGGTAGTGATTGGATGGCTCCACTCGTTTGATGCATCTTAAACATTTTAATAAATTTATATTATTACAAGGATGCTTAATCCAATGGGGAAGGCTATTACCCATCAAATTGACTATCTTATTGAAGATAATTGATGATTATTCCCAAGTTTTTATGTGAAGAGAAATACACTATCTAGATGAGTAGTCTTACATGAAAGAAACTTTCCAAAAGTTATTTTTTGAGTGAAGTATTTTTACCAACAGAAATGAAACTAGGTTTTCAAAATGTAACAATGCATTTAGAGGGTGGCGATGGGTTATGGGGCAAGGGGAAGGGGAGGATGATTATAGAGGCAGCGTGGGTTTTGATGGCGTTAGGCTGTAGCAGGAAACAGGTAGGTTTCAATGGCGAAAGAGATGGGAGAAGAATAGAGAGTTTATCCACTGTGTGAGGTGCATGGTAATATTTAAATGGATGGTTAGGATAGTTTGTGATCTAGTATGGTCAAGTTTAAATGTGGTTTTAGAAGAAGTTAAAAGAGTAAATAATTTATTGCCACATGTATTTTAAAAAAAAAAAATTTGTTAAACAAAGTAACTGAGATGGACAAGAGTGTAGGTTGTGACACAGAATGAAGTTCAAAATTTAAATTGATGAAATTAAAACTTTCAAGTTTAAATTAAAAAATATGTAAAAGTCTGGATTTTTTTTTGTAATCTGTCCAATATTTTAAACATGTTTGTGTTCATTTGTTGGCAAAAATCAAAATAAAAATATATTTAGTATACACTGTAATGTAAAAATTTCATGCCACTAATATATGTAATTCTAAGAACCAAATAATTTATTTTTAAAATGGTGTACCTTTTTAAAAATAAAATTTTGGTGTTGACAGGATAGTAATTCATTACCAAATGTCTAATTTCATCCTTAAACAGTAGAGACAATTGGTGAAAAATTTATTTCAAAGGGGTATAAAGTATTACATTTAAGGTAAAATCTTGTTTGGTAACAAAGTGAAAATTGTTGACGATGTTGAAAAAGTTGCTAGAAAAAATTATGTTTGTTTTTATCACACACCATAGATTCGTCATTGTATTTGTATCATAGAATAACATAATAGACTTTTAATAATTCTAATTTTTATCATAAAAAATTAGAAATCTCTTGTAAAATTTATCCAAAATTAATATAAGATCTTTAGAACAAAAACTTAGCTGAATTATGACATAATGTGATTAGTTATAACATATTGTGAGGTCAATTATGACATTATTTTGATTATGATGTAAGAGTTGTTTAGTTATTAAGTGTGTGAAAATATAATTTTTCCGTCCCCATCATATTTTCTCATTGAAGTGATATTGGGAAAAATTACCATCTCTATTCAAAACTCAATTAAGTTATGAGCTCTTACCATAAAAATTCTTTAAGTTGACAAAAAGAGAGTTTTTTTGGGTAGTATACCAGTTTTCTAACAAATGTAAAATATACTTAATTCATGTAACTCAGAAGTAGGTGTAAATGTTATGAATTTATAATTTTATATTTAAATTTGTAGATAGTTTCTGATGAATCCTTAAGCAAATATTAAATGTGATAGTGATTGTATGCAGGGCGCGTTCTTTTTTTTTTTTTTTGCTTTTATTTTTAAATGTGATATCCTTTATTTATATAATAGAATACATTGCATGTCTATTTGTGTGAAAATTATAATATGAAATTTAAATTTTAGTACAAGTCTTAATTGTTTATTTTTATATTTATTTTTTGTATGACAAAACACAAGATTTAATATATTATACATCTAACAATAGCTCATCTAATAAAATAAATCTGAGTACAAAATATAAAATAAATCCTAAATGGAGAAAAAGAACATTCACGCAGAAAAGATATGAGTCTCCACATAGGAAGTAAAAAATACTCCACGTAGAGATAAAACCTCAGCCGTTGTTTTATATGAATACAAATAAGTGAAAAAAAATGAGAAAATAAACAATAATAAACAAATAGAGACAAAAATAAAAATGCAAGAAAATATAAATTGAAGTAATGTTTAGTTGTGCTGAAGTAATGTTTCACCTCTAGAGTTCCTTCTACACTGGAAAATATAAATTGACAAAAATAAAAGGGCTGCTTTTTATAGGAAAATGTCACTTATGATATAAATGTCACTTATAGGAAAATATAAATTGTCTTTTGGCTCCCACAATTTCCTTTCACCAAGTATCCGCCTAAACAAATTCAAATAACCAACACAAAAATAAAATCAAGTTAATTTAAAAAAAATCAAATAAACACTGAAATATTACCAAAACAAAGAAGAAGAAACATGGAAAATGAAAAATTTACATGTACCGTGCACAAGAGCATGATGTTAATCGTAATAAATAATGGAAAAAGCAGAACACAAGAGCATGATGTTAATCTTTATGTGTTGTAAGCTTTTTTCTTAAAAAGCTAAAAAATCTAAAACATAATCATTATTTTAACTCATATTTTAATAAAAAAATTAATAATGATTGTTGGATTACAATTGCTGATTACTTAAATAAAGTTCTTGCCACACAAGTAATTGTAATTGAATGAGTCAAAATTCATATAATTCTTTTAGAAGTAAAATTCGATATAAGTATATTGTTGATATTTTAATGTTTTTTGTTTCATTGAAGCAAGTATATGGAGACTGTTCCAATTATCTTCTACTGGGGAGGGAAACATAATTCGGGATCCCGATGAAGGTGTGTCATGTGATGCTGAGCCGAAAGAGATATATGGGGTGTAACTTGGCACCATGCTTAGGAATTTTGGAGGAGATGTTCATGTCCAAGGTGGTAAGTTACGGGAAAAGTGTCTGATTGAACTTCAAATGTAGATATCCTTATCGGTAGTGGCAAGCAAGCAGCAAATACAAGATATTACCGATCAATGACGATGAGGCGTTGAACACCGTATTAAGTATCGGTGCAAGTTTCCAACTACCAAATTGTTTGGAAGTGTACATTGATAAAGAGGTTGTACACAATGTCCTGAATATGACACAGATGGATTCTCGTTCGTTTACTACATTGCTAACACATGGGATTGACATGACAGCGTTTCAGTCTCCTGTGTATGAATTAGATCAATGTTATGCAGTGGGCTACACACAACAGTCATTTGAGGGCCATGGTGTAGAATCAAGCTCACGTGGTGGATATGATTATGAATTTGACAATAACACAAAAGATGTGCCCACCTGCAGCCATCATACCACTCTAGTTGAAGTTGCTGGTAATATGACTGAAACAGTGAACTATGTGCAGTTTGCTGACAATGACATGTACGGTCCTAATGTCGCCCTAGACGATGATGAGAATGAAATGTATGATGAAGAAAATTTATTAGGTGGATCAGATGATGATGATGAAGAAGATGATGCAGACACTCCCGTTGACCCTGAAAATGCCCCCATTTCACCTAGAGCTGAAATCCCTTTCTATGAGAACATTCACATGGGTGGTGATTTTGACATGAGTAGCCGTGATGTCGTTCCCCGTAATTGGATCTGGAACGCTGAAAATCCAGAGTTGGACAAAGGGATGGTTTTCGTTGATAAGAAGCAATTTGTACATGCTGTGAAATTGTACCATGCAACAAATAATCGAGAGTATAAGGTCGTAACCTCCGAGCGAGACGTTTGGGTGTCTGTTTGCAAGCACGATTGCAGTTGGTGGTTGCGTGCATCTTTTCGTAGGAAACATGGTCTTTTTGAAATAAAGCAGTACAGGGGTCCTCACCATTGTTTATACCCACGAATAAACAGGGACCACACTAATATTAGCTCCAGTTACATTGCTTCTCATATTTTGGGACAAGTTGCGGTTAGTATAAAAAATAAATGTTTACATATATATACATATTTGTTTGTTTATAGTGTTCACACCCAAATAATCCAACTCATATTTGATTGTCGTATGTAGAATGAACCTGATATGCCAATTAAAAATGTCATTGAAGATATCAAAAAGACCATGAACTATAGTATATCAAACAAGAAGGCGTGGCATGCAAGGGCAAAGGCAATTAGAATGGTATTCGGGGATTGTGATGAATCATATAAGCAGTTGCCTAAATTCATGCATGCATTACAGACATCTAATCCTGGCACCATCGTTCAATGGAAGCATAGATATACCGGGCATACAACCATTATGCCCGTCTTCCACTTTGTTTTCTGGTCTTTCAAACCCGTTATCGATGGCTTCAAATATTGTAGGCCTGTTATAACCATAGATGGTACATTCTTATACGATAAATACACTGGTGTGTTGCTGGTAGCAACGATTGTCAGTGCCAATGGCAAAGTATTACCGCTTGCATTCCATGTTGTCGACAAGGAGAGTTTGGAGTCTTGGTCGTTCTTCATTTCAAATATCAAGGAAAATATTGTCATGGACCGACAGGGAGTGACTTTGATATCTGATCGAGCTGAGAGTATTTTAGCTGCTGTGAGGTGGCATTGGCTGAATCCCTCGCCCCAATTTGTTGGATATCATCGGCACTGCCTTCAACATGTTTGTAGTAACTTTAACACAAAGTTCAAAAATAAGGAGTTGAAACAACTTCTATGGAAAGTAGGGAGTGCTGATCAATGACGAAAGTGTAATGCTTACTTAGAACAGATACAGGCTATTAACCAAGATACCATCGATTGGGTCCACAAGATGAATCCTGTGGAGTGGGCCCTTGCATATGACGGTGGATATCGGTGGGGGTTATTGACCAGTTATAATAACCCTCACCACTGATTACCGATTAGTTACTGATTACTGTTAAACTGAGATTGATTATGATTGGTAATTGAACTGATTGAAATACTGAACTGACTGACCGAAATCTGGAACTAAATTGACTGAGCATGTCTGTTTAATTATACATTTATCTGTTTGACTGTTTGATTATTTGTTTGTGTTTTATATTTAAACTACAAATTGAAGGCCTTATCGGCGGCCGAATCTGAAACCTATTGATGTTTTATGATCATTAGGATTTATGTGAATTTATGGCATATTTATTTAAAATATGATTTGGTATGATTAAATTGGATTAAAATGAGTTAAATTGCAATAGTTGGCTTAATTACAACCTTGCCATCCCTAGTGGACCACTTAGGCAACACACTTAGAGGCTTGTATACATGTAAACAAAACATTTCATCAGCCAAGTTCCTTGATATTGCCGACTAGAGAGAGAGAGTGTGTGAGAGGAAAAGAGTGAATTCAATTTGCTTCATGTTGTATTGCTTGAAAATTGAGAAGATTGGAGGAGTTTGTGATCAATTGAACCTCTAGACTTGTCATTGAGGAACCTAGGTATGAATTTCATCCTCTAAATTGTATATTTAAGCTCTATCTAGCATGGATCATGATAGTTTAATGAGCTAAGTCAAGAATTGGTCTTGTAGTGTTGGATTAAAGCTTGTATCATGCATGCATGTGTTTATCCTTGCATTTTGATGTTGATTTCATGGCAATTGGTGCATGCATGTTCATAATAGTGTGATAGTCCATGATTTCATCTTATTTTGAAAAGAATTGGCTCATTTGAGCTAGCATTGAAGTTTTGAATTGATCTAAACTCATGCATGTCATGTTTGGATCGTGTTCATGAAAATTGATTTGAAATTGGATTTAATTAAACTACCCTTAGGCTTTGGTTTTACAAATTGAGCTTTGAATCATGTTATATTATGGGTTTTGAGGTGTTTTCCAGAAAATGAGCCCAAGAGGATCGAAATTTTTGCATCAAATCATGGTTTTAAGCTTGAAGGTGCAATCTGGATTTTCCAGATTTTGCACTCCTGCTCGAGCGGGGAAAGTGGCGCTCGAGCGGGGAATTCGAGCATCCAGTACTTTGCACTGTTTTACAGTCCGCTCGAGCGGAGGATTGCACGCTCGAGCTGAGGCTTGTGTCTCACGCTCGAACGGGCGTCGAGCGGGGATTTCACATATCCAGTACTTTTGTAGTACGCTCGAGCGAGGAGTTGCCGCTAGAGCGGGGCCCTTTGTTGCATGTCTGCTCGAGCGGGGCTCTGTTTTTTTAAAAATTCTGAAATTGTTTTTTGAATGCATCTTTGCATCCTCATCCCATCCTAGGCATTCTTAGGCCTAGTTTAAGGCATCTTAATAAGGATATAGATGTAGAATCACACCGAGGCAATTTAGGGAGTAAGTTATTGTTTTTCCCAACTGTGTAGCTTAGTGTGTTTAATCTGTAACTGTGTAGGGTTGGCATCTGGGGACGCGCTCTAGCTTAACTGTAGCCCAGAACTTTGTGAGTAACAATTGTGTAAAGATATGTTCAACTGTGAATATTTCAGACTGTTTAACTGAATTGCTTTCTAAATTGATACTGTTAATCGAATGAATGTATGTCCTATATTCAATCAGACAGGCATCCTTAGCAACTCATCAGCATCGTTACTATTACAGAGATCTCTGTTGGCTCCCTTGTTAGAACCACTACTGTTTACTGATTGATGGCCATCATTTACAGTTCGGTCTTTTAAGACCTACTGTTTACTGTAATGTTATGCTAATGGATGTACCACATATGACTGAATGACTGATATACTGAATCAATGAACTGTTTTCATTACTGCAAGGACATTGATTCTTAACCTCTTTACGCATTATGTTATTCATTGGGCTTTAGCTCACTGTTTATATATATATATGTAGGTGTACAGGCACCAGACCAGAGCTAGGAGCGTGGGTTAGACTCCCATTTTGTCCGAGCCAACCGTTGTGCCTCACTGCGAGGTTCCAAGCCTGCCAAGCTATGGCTTAAGGGTGTTTTAATTCTCCCCCATATGTCCTGTAGACGTCCCCGAACGCATCCCGGGCGAGGAGTGTGAGTCCCTCCCGTTCTGGTTCGATATCGGGTCACTACAGTTCGAAGGACTCAATTGTTTGTCGCGGTTCGTAATCTGAACCAAAGAGTCCAACTCTCGCAAATCGTTTTGAAGAAAAACATATTTTGAAAAGAAGTGCATAACATGGACCGCTTTACCAGATACAGAGTCGCCACCTAAATATTTTTAAAATGGGAAATTTAGGAAACCCTGACTCGGTGCCAAAGGCCACGTGTCCGTCATCACCAAAGTGTCTTGGCTCGGGAGCTTGGGTACGATCGGGGAAGGTCAGCTATGAGCACCCCCTTTCGCCCGGTCCGAAGACCGGTCTCTACTAGCCGTGATATCCAATTTTGAAAACTTTACATGTTCTTATTCCAGTTATTAGCCTAGAATTACTATGTTATGCGCACAGCAAACAAGTATAGACCAAATTGCCTAAGTTGGAACAAAACACTATATGTTCGTTTCGAAAATGATTTGCTACTCGCAAGTAGGCTAAAATGCAGGTTTTGCCACCCTTAAGTGGGCTTTAGAAAAAGATGATTTTGCCACTATCTAGTGGGCTTAAAACTCACAGTTTTTAATGCATTATCCCAATTTAGGTAATTCAACCTCCATCCACAAGCATTCATGCAGTTATATCACATAAGCACTTAGCCTCATGGTAAGCATGCTATCATGGCAACATTCACACACATGCGATATGCTAAAGCATAAAAGCTCACATAGTACTCCAAGCCAAAACAGAAGCTCATTAGAAATCCATGCATGGACCTAAGCATACTGAAATGTCTAATGCAACACATGCAAAGATGTAATCTAGGCAGGCTCGGCTATCCTAAACATGACATGTGAAATGCTACAAATAACACATATTCAATTTGGAATTGAAAGTACGATGCAGTTTGCATGATGTACCAAGCCCGATGCATGTCAACAAATGGATGGATGCACGCATGCATTGCATAAGGTATGCTAAAATAAATATGCCCTAATCTACCATCGTAAGCGGGTAAATAAAAGGGAAGAAAGAAATGGGGTTGGAAGACATACACACTACTCACACACACTTATTACAAATATGCCCTCACACGGAGGGACCAAAAGAATAATACAGTCCGAATAATAAATAAAATTAATTATTACAAAACTTTTAATCTAATCAAAATAAATGCAAAGAGAATATGGCCGCAGCCCCCGCCTCGGGATGTGTGAATGATGCACGTTCGATCCAACTTGTCCGGAAACCCGCACCATGCCACTGTTGCCTCTGTTTTCACTGCCCTGCCTTTCCAAAGACTGCCAAAGTCCTGGGACATGCTCCTTGCACACTGTAGATCATCATCGGCTGAATAGAATGTCCACCGGCCGTGTACAATATCCATCGGCTGGAAATAAAGCTATCGGCCATTCACAAATGGCGTCGGCCTTGAATATTCGAATGTTACCGGCGTAAACTTCTGCAGAAGACGGTTTTGACAAAGAACAAAGGACATGAAGGCATGGCATGGAATTTCAAGCAAATGTGTGCACGGACACACTCCCTATCATGCAATGGACTCAAGGGAGCATGGCCCTCGACCCCCGGGCCATCAATCACGCATTTCAATGCATGATGGCCCAAAAGCCAAGTTAGCAACTTTGGTATCAAATGTCATGCAAACCAAACAAACACATAAAGCCCAACCTCTATCACTTGATCAAGAGGCAAGGCATGCATGCCAATGCGATGCAACCTAGGCATGTGATCTAATATGCAACATGGGCATGCAAGGGAGCAAAGTAGACTAGGCGCACAACCTAAACATGTAAACAAACATGGCATGCAATAACATACAACGATGGACTTAAACTAACATGGATAGCTCGCAAGCATGCCAAAATCAGCGGCCATAATGAGGCAAGTGAGGCAACACAATACATGGGATGCATGCACAATGCATTAACCAAACCTAAGGCACGAAAATGAAACTCTACCAAAACATGACAAGTAGGAAATATGGCATACAATGGTGCATGTTTCAGATCTGAAATGGCATGCCAAATGACTCCAAAATGACTCCAAAGCATGCAAACATTCATGTAATGCATTGTCGAGGACTTAAGCACTAAAGCTAGTGAAATGCAATACCCTATAAACATACAAAGCGATGCTCGAATGATGAAGACAGCCACAAACAGTCCCTATGCAGCCCAAAATGATGCTAAAACATGTATGAAATGTAGCCAAAATAAGCTAGCATGCTTGGCTAAATTAACATGCGATTTTGACTAGCTAGCATGATTTACATGGCAAGTGTATGATGCAAAGCCCAAACTGAAAAAGACCCTTCTACAATACTGAAGAGGGACTAAAAATATGACTACTCAAAGTTTATGACAGCCCCCAAAAAATTATACAAACACCCTAAAGATGCCATGCAAGATTAAGGCCACAAGAGGGCTATAACATGAAGTACATAAAAAATTTACCAAACAGCCAAAGACCCTTAATAAAACATGACAAGGGGGTCAAAATATGGCCACTCTCAGTTCTGATCATGGCCGAAAAACAGAATCAAGACAAGCTAACAAAACATGCAAAAATGGGGGCCAAAGAGGGGTAATGAAGCAAGTCATACATGGAGGTCCCCAATAGTGTTGAGCCCTTCTTCAATGTTGAAGAAGGGCCCAAAATAAGCTTACTTTCAGTTTACATCATGCTCCAAAAAATACTTGTAAATAAGGCTAACCAATGAAGCTAAAAAATGCAAGTTTAAGGGAAATGGATGGTTACCCTTGAAGAGCAGCAAACCAGCAGCTCTTGGCCTGAATTTCTGAGCTTCTAACCTCTGCAAATGGCCTCCAAAATGCTGGAATGGAGGATGGAGGTGTTGTGCTAGGTGTTGTAGGGAAAATGGTGCAAGAACAAAGGTGTTTGGAGGCTTGGATAAGATAGATATAGAGGGTGTAGATATATATGTTAGATATATATGTCTACTCTCTGGTTTTTTTGCTCAAAAACTCCAACCCTCAACAATGGAGAGGGAATGCTCTTTAAATAGGCAAATGCAAAGGCTCCAAGCTTCTCCAAGAAGCTAAATGAAAGGAGCAAAGGGTGCAAATGGCTCAAGGCTTCTTGGAGAAGCTAAAACAGCTGGCCAAGCTTCTCCAAGAAGCTTGGCCAAAGGGTTCAAGCTTCTAGAAGCAAAAGGGGGGTCAAAGGCTCAAAAGGGTGCAAAATAGCCACATATACGCATGGGGGGTCGGGTCTGTGCATCCCAGCTGGCACAGCTAGCATGCACCATGCCTGCAAGAGTCAAAAGGGTCAAACCGGCCAAGAAAAAAGGTCATCAGCACAAAAAAGTGCCGGTCGGCACAATAAATTACTGACCTGCAACTTGTACTGGCCGGTCGGCTAAATAGAGTGCCGATGGATGGCTAATGAGGTCAAAAAGTGCCAGTGGGTGTCCAGATTGAAGCCCCGGAAGTTAGCTTTCCAATGGCGCAAACCTTGCATTAAAATTCCTCCAGTGCAAAAAGTTATGCCCTTTTTGGTGAAGCCGCGCAGATTCGATTCAACCGGACTGATCCCCTACTTCAACCAACCATATCTCCCCCACCCGAACTTGGATGTAAGAGATTCTTGAACCAAAAATGAAGCCCCGGAAGTCTTGTTTCCAATGGTAGTGGCCTCATAGCTAAATTCCAAGTGTGTAGATAGATGGGCTTGATTTAGCGAGGAATGCTCGTCCCTCTTCTACCCGGATTCATGCCGAACCTCTCCCAGACCAGTTTTCTCCTCTCCTTTCCTCTTTTCTTCAACTCCAAACTCCTAAGCAAAGTGTTTTGAAAGATTTGCCTCTCTTTTTGCCGAAGAAACTAAACTTGTGCCCTGCACATCTCTCAACACCGAGCAAACCATCAGTAATGCCCAAGTCTTGAGGGCGGTCAAAAATGGGGTGTCTACATGTCCCTGTAACTGTTTGTAATAACTGTATAGACTGAATGTTTTTGTACTGCACTGTTTAATAGGGATTAAGTCCCTGTCCTGAATGATTGTATATGTTGTACATACTGTTATGTACTGTTCATGTATATACGTATGAAAAATCTTTTTGCATACAGACTCACAGCTCATTGGACACTGTTTATTTACTGTTTTGGCTTCCGCCATGCCCCTGTACTTTCAGTTTCTTGTTCTCTTTATT
The DNA here is from genome assembly GCA_025200525.1 of Camellia lanceoleosa. Taxonomy (NCBI): domain Eukaryota; kingdom Viridiplantae; phylum Streptophyta; class Magnoliopsida; order Ericales; family Theaceae; genus Camellia; species Camellia lanceoleosa. The sequence continues at coordinate 175,652,638 of CM045758.1, read as the reverse complement.
AAGCGGTGCCTTTGGTAATCTCAGATTCATCGGGTCTGATACTAAACCCATAGAGGCGGGTTTGGGTCGTGACAGAGTGGTATCAGAGTGATACTTACCACGAGTTATACCGCACACACGTGTCCAAATGAGCTATATGATGTCCTAGAAAAGCGATTAGGGCATTACATGAGCATGATAAGTGTGTGGCTATGACATGACTGAATATATGCTAATGTGTTAATCTGTTTAAACAAATGGTTGCCTATGTTGATAACTGTTATAACTGCCTATAGTGAAATGGATAATGCAAGAACTGCAAATGAATCTAAATCCTCATCCTCTAAGGCAAGAATGGCAAGACTGGAAAGAATGATGGAACTAATAACTGAAAGACTAGATCAACAACAGAATCAACCGCCCCCACCTCCTCTTCCGGTACAGCCGGAATAGAATGTGAATGTTAATGATGGGGACCTAATTGCTCTCACCCAGAAGTTCAGCAAAATGAAACCGTCATCCTTTCAGGGAGGCCTTGAACCGTTAAAAGCTGAAGCATGGGTTCTTGAGACTAAAAAGTTATTTGAGGTGTTTCCGTGCTCTGAAGCACATAAAGTACTGTTAGCTACCTTCACCTTACAAGAAGAGGCTAGAAGGTGGTGGATGCTTATCCGTGATGACAACGCTATTATGACTTGGGCTCAATTCAAAGGAGCCTTCTTCGAAAAGTATTTCCCTCAGTGTGTCAGGGATAGAAAAGTAACTGAATTTGAACAGCTGAGACAGGGCACAATGTCCATTGCTGAATATGAAACAAAGTTCACCGAACTTGCTAGATATGCACCACACATGGTGGACACTAACTACAAGAAGGCCAGAAAGTTTGAAGGCGGCCTCAATGTTGCAATACTCGACATTATGTAAATGTTCTAAAATTACCGAATTATGTAAATGTTCTGGGCCGAGCACTGATGGCTGAGCCGAACATCGAGGCACTGAAAACTGAAACACCAGCGTCTGAATGGCATGGTAAAAGGCAGGGTTTTAAGTTCAAGAAAGGCAAGCATAACCCATTGAACAAGAAATAGAACACGGGGTCAACAACTAGCCCCAGCCAAGGGAGTGGTTTCATACCACCCTGTTCTGAGTGTGGCAGGAAGCACAAAGGGGTTTGTTACAATATATCTGGAGCCTGTTACAGGTGTGGCAAGGTGGGCCACATGGTTAAAGACTACCCCTCTACTCCGCAGGCCAATAGTAAAGTTGCACCAAGCGTAGCAACATCAACTGTTGCACCAAAACCGAACCCCAAAGCTACCGGGAAAGAGCCTATGAAGCAGGGCCGAGTGTTCGCCCTAGTACCGGGAGACGTACGAAATACTGAGACCGTTGTGTCAGGTATCCTCTCTATTTGTACTCAAAATGCATATGTACTGATTGATTCGGGGTCTACACATTCATATGTATCGCATGCTTTTTCGTGAAAATTGAATAGACCCTTAGAACCCATGAATTATCTGTTAGTTGTATCTTCACCCGTTGGGGGATCCATGACTTGTGCATATATGTACCCTGCTTGTGAAATTATTGTTGGAGATGCACATTTGTTTATTGACTTACTGCTACTGAACATTGACCATTTTGATGTAATATTGGGAATAGACTGGTTAACGAAATATCATGCCACCATAGATTGTGTAACGAAACAAGTAGTTTTCCGTCTACCTGGTTTGCCTGAATTTGTGTTTAATGGAAGTGGAGTAGTACCTCCTCCGTATTTGATTTCATCTATGAAAGCTGTTAAATTGATTAGAAAGGGATGTAAAGGATATCTGTGTTCTGTATTGACTGTATCTCCTGATGACAATGCTAATGTGAACAGTATTCCTATAGTCAGAGAATTCCCAGATGTTTTTCCAGATAATCTGTCAGGGGATTTGATTGATAGGGAGATTGAGTTCACTATTGATGTGGTTCCGGGAACACAGCCAGTATCTAAAGCTCCTTACCGAATGGCTCCAACTGAACTGAAAGAATTGAAAGTGCAACTACAAGAACTGTTAGACAAAAAGTTCATCAGGCCTAGCACTTCACCGTGGGGCGCACCTGTCTTGTTTGTGAAGAAGAAAGACGGCTCACTAAGACTTTGTATCGACTACCGTGAACTGAACAAGGTAACTGTGAAAAATAAATACCCATTGCCCTGTATTGATGACTTGTTTGATCAGTTACAGGCTGCTCAAGTGTTTTCTAAGATCGACCTCAGATCAGGATACCATCAGCTGGAAGTTAAACCAGAAGACATAGACAAAATTGCTTTTCGAACGAGGTATGGACATTACGAATTTTTAGTTATGCCTTTCGGAGTTACCAATGCACCTGCTGCATTTATGGACCTCATGAACCAAGGTTTAAAAATGCGGTGTTACGTAACGGTTTCGGCCGTTATGTAACGGTTTCGGTGGTAGGCACCACGCGTTACCCCCGATTTTGCGGTGTGATTGAAATTCACAGGTGTATCGGCCGTAACGGTGGCGTAACGGCCATAACGGCCCGTTACACCCGTTACAGGGCTTTTTTGCTGATTATTTTCAACAAAAAAAAAAACAAAAGAAATACGGATAGTGCAAATGCTGGTTCAAACAAAAGAAAAAAACAAAAAAATAAAAATGTGTACATACCTTTATTATTCAGAGGCTCAATCACTGGTTCAAATGCTTTGCTTTACAGCACATGAACCACTTCGAGGTGAGGTGTATCCATCCACAAATTTTTAGATCTGAAATACGGATGATATGAGTGAGAGAGAAAAGAGAAGAGAGAAGAGGGAAGAGGGAGGAGATGAACCTGCCTCTGTTCTGTGACTCTCCGGCTGCCCCTTTGTTCTTCAACACAAAACTCTGATCTGTTTACGTCTGCACCGAAGTGTTGCTTCCACAGGTTCATCTCCTCTGATCTTCTTTTTTTTTATTTTGTTTTGTTTGCTCAGCTTTGGACCGAAGTCTCTAATCTTCTTTTTGCTTTGTTCATCTCCTCCGAAGTGCTACCCCTTTGTTTTGTTTTTTTATTTTATTTTTGTTTCTGATCTTCCACAGGTTCATCTCCTAGGGAAGATATACCTTGGGAAGGTATATAAATTATATAATATAATATAACATTTGTTTTTTTTTTTTTTTTTGTGTACCTTCTGGGAAGATACACCCGTGTCTAGCAAATTTTATTTTTTTTATTAATTTTATTTTTACAATAATTTTCAGATTTTAAATTTTGTAAAACTTACAAAATTTATGTGATATATTTGGAGCTATGCATTTATTTTTAGTATTTTTATATAATAATTAGTGATTGATTTATATATATATATATATATATCTAGAGCTATGCATTTATTTTTAGTATTTTATATATAATAATTAGTGATTGATATTTTTTTATAATATCTAAAAATCATAACACCTATAATTATATTAATACATTTTATATATGTCAGTTTTTATTGAATTTTTTTTCTTGCAGGTTATTCAAAAAGATAACAAATACTCAAGTGATTGAAGCCCAAAAAACAACTATGTAAGAATTATTTTCTTTATAATTTATTTTTTAATTTTTATATGATTACATTAGCATGTAAACTCCAAATGTATAAATAGTTGTTGCAATTTTTTTTATAATCATTTCATTTAATATTTAATTATAAATATTTTTATTTTGTTATTGTGATGTGTTGTGACAACAATATTGAAGTCACTATTTTTTTGTAAATATCTTTTCAAAAGAAAAAAAAATCAATACCTCAAAAAAAATTCTTTATAATTTATTTTTAAATTTTTATATGATTATATTAGCATGTAAACTCCAAATGTATAAGTAGTGGTTGCATTTTTTTTATAATCATTTCATTTGTTTTTTTTGAACTGTATAATCATTTCATTTAATATTTAATTATAAATATTTTTTATTTTGTTATTACAACACTGTTAAAGGCATAATTTTATTTTTAAAAAAATGTCTTTTTTTTAAAAAAAAAATCAATACCTCAAAAAAAATTCTTTATAATTTATTTTTTAATTTTTATATAATTATATTAGCATGTAAACTCCAAATGTATAAATAGAGGTTGCATTTTTTTTTATAATCATTTCATTTGTTTTTTTTTGAACTGTATAATCATTTCATTTAATATTTAATTATAAATATTTTTTATTTTGTTATTACAACACTGTTAAAGGCATAATTTTATTTTTTAAAAAAATTTCTTTTTTTAAAAAAAAATCAATACCTCAAAAAAAATTCTTTATAATTCATTTTTTAATTTTTATATGATTACATTAGCATGTAAAATCGAAATGTATAAATAGTGGTTGCATTTTTTATAACTATTTTATTTAGTATTTAATTTGAAATATTTTTTAAAACATTTTTGTTATTGTAATGTGTTGTGACAACAATTTTGATAGCACAAATTTATTTATTTTTAAAAAAAAATGTCTTTCTCTAAAATAAAAAAATAAAAATAAAAACAATAGCTCAATCAATGCCATGAAAAATGTCTTTATTCCTAATTACATTAGCATGTAAAATCTAAATGTATAAATAGTTGTTGAATTTTTTTTATAATCATTTCATTTAACATTTAATTATAAATATTTTTTTAATTTTTTATTGTAATGTGTTGTGATAACAATTTTTTTTTTAATGACAAAATTTGTTGTGACAACAATTTTTATGGCAAAATTTTCTTTTTTTAAAAATATTTTTATAATTTATTTTTAAATTTTTATATGATTACATTGGCATGTAAAATCCAAATGTATAAATAGTGGTTACATTTTTTTATAATTATTTTATTTAGTATTTAATTTTAAATATTTTTTTACAATCATTTCATTTAAAAATAAATTTAAAAAATGTATTAATGATGCAGAATTCATATTCAAAAATGCCACGACAAAAGGGTGCCAATGATGAACCCCCAAGTGATGATATTGGTTGGAAATTTGGAACTCAAGTTGAAGGCACTAGGCATCATATTATTTGCAAATTTTGTGGACATCACATTAAAGGTGGGATTACGCGTTTCAAACAACATTTAGCACATCAAACAGGACAAGTGCATTCTTGTCCTAATGTTAGTAGAGACATGATGCAAGAAATGATGAAACATTTACAAAATAAGAAAATGAGTAAAGTAGACAAACAAAAGAGAAAAGCTGAATTGGAAGCACATATTAGGGGAGATGATCTCTATGATGAAAATGAAGAGGGAGCTTTTGTAGATCTTCGAGATGATGACTCTGACTCTGATCCAGAGATGACCAGGGCTAGACAAGCAAGTATTCGTTCACAACAACAATGGGAGGAAAGGCAACAATTTAGACGAGGTGTTGCAGGTCATGGATCTGTCTGATGCAGTGGTAGTTACAGTGCAGGGGTAGTGCTCAAAGAATGCCAAAAGGTCGTATTGCTAATGTTTTTAATCACGATCTGTCTGTGCATGAAACTGGTGGGAGTGGACGTAATTGGGTTAAGTCCAATGCTCCTGAAGCAAGGTTGAGGGCAATAGATGTAGAACTCCAAAAGAGCAAGAGTACAAAGCAGCAAAAAATCTCTACAATGAATTTACAGAAGCTAAAAGAGAGATTGAGACGGGCAGTGTCCAAGTTTATACTCTATAATCGTATTCCATTCAATGCAGTTGATTCAGAGTATACACAACCCATGCTTGATGTTGCTGCTGAAGTAGGGCCAGGAGTAAAGGGTCCTAGTGCTTATGAAGTTTCTGAAGTATATTTGGGCATGGAGCATGATGAAATGACAGAATGGATAGGATCATTCAAGGGAATTTGGGCAGAGAGAGGTGTATCCATCATGTGTGATGGTTGGAGCAGTCTAACTCGGCAACACATCATCAACTTCTTAGTGTACTGCAATAGAGGTACTATATTTCACAAATCAATTGATGCCTCTAATATTGTTAGTAGGACTGCTGAATATTATTTTGGGTTGTTGATGAAATTGGAGAACAATACGTTGTTCAAGTGGTAACTGATAATGAACCTACACTAAAAGCTGCCGGTAAAATGTTAATGAGAAAAAGGAAACATTTATATTGGACAGCTTGTTCAGCATATTGTATCGATCTCATGTTAAAAGACATAGCCAATAAGAAAAGTGTAGCAAAGGTGATTGACGATGGTAAAACCATCACCAATTTCATTTATACTAGTGGATGGGTGTTGGATTTAATGAGAAAATTCACTGGAGGTAGAGAATTGATTCTACCTGCCATCACTCGATTTGCTACAAATTTTATTGCCATTAAGAGTATTGTTAGATATAAACAACAATTGAGAGCTATGTTTAATAGTGATGAGTGGAAGAATTCTAGATGGGGGAAGGCAAAGACTGGGCAGCCTTACAATGTGAAAAAAATTATTTTGGGAAAGGAGTTTTGGCAGAAAGCAACAGAGCTTTGTAAAGTTCATGAGCCCCTAGTCAGAGTATTGAGGTTGGTTGATGGAGATGAGAAGCCAACAATGGGTTTCATATATGAAGCTATAGATAGAGCAAAGTTGGCAATTAAAAGAGATTGTCGCTACTACACCGAGTATTGGAAAATTATTGATACTCGATGGTCTTTTCAATTGCATCAAGATTTGCATGCGGCTGGTAAGTGTTATGATTTCAATTATAAAATGTATATTTATTTACAATTATTAATTGTCTTCTTATTTTTGAAGGATATTTTTTAAATCCTCAATTCCAATATGGTGTTACCTCATCCAATGAAATGATAAGAGAAGTGATGGATGGACTTAAAAAAGTAATTACCAGACTGGAGCCTAATATGGATGCTCAAGTGAAAGCAACAAATCAAGTACATACCAATTATTTAAATTTTAATAGTAATAATCTACTTTTGCAAATGTTACTTGTAATGATTGTCCAAATTGTAGTTGTTGCTGTTTCGAGATAAACAGGAAACTTTTGGTACTCCTTTAGCACAAAGAGCATGGAAACAATCAAATCCAGGTTTTATTTTCAAAATTACAAATTTACAATATACAAATACTTAAATAATTTTTTATCATATTTTGACTTATGTCTAATGTAATGTAATTTTGTGCAGCTGAACTTCAAAAAATAGCTGTGAAAGTATTAAGTCAAACCACCACATCATCTCACTGTGAACGTAATTGGAGTACTTTTAGTCTCATCCATACAAAGACGAGGAATAGATTGAAATATAAGAAAATTCAAAGATTAGTCTTCATCACCTACAACATGAGATTAAAATTGAGACACGTTAAAAGAAGCAGCCAAGAGGAGATTGATAGGAGTTTTAATCCTATTAACTTGGATTATATATTTGAAGAAGATGATCCAATAAGTCCATGGATAGAAGAAAGGGAAAATCCTTTGCTAGATGGTGTGGATAATTCTGAATGGCTAGATTTGGTCTCAGATGATGATGGTGGTGGTGGTGGCAACGACAGCAATGGCGATGGCGGCGATGGCAGCGATGGAAACGATGGTGGTGGCACCCATAGATATCAAGCTCGACGCACTTCTCAAAGCTCAACTCCTACTCCAACTCAAAGTGATAATAGTGGTGGTTTAACACCATTTGATGGAGGAGGTGATGATGGTGATGGTGAAGGCACTTCTCACGGTGGCGGTGGTGGTGGTGGCGGCGACAATGGTGGTGATTTCGGTGATGGTACTAGTTTTGGTGCAGGAAGTGAAGATTTTATTGGAGGATTTGGATTATGTGATGTTGGGGAACATTATGATATTGGAGAACCTGTTGCACCTTTATCCCAACTACCTAGGAGGTTTCATGGTAGTGATACACGTAGGGATGAAAGAAGAATAAGAAGTAGCGAACAACAGCTTGATTCATCTGATAGTAGTCATAGTTATCCATATCATCCTTACCCATCCTACAGCAGTGATAGCCACAACTATCCTTACCCACCTCAACAAAATTATCCTTGGCCCCCTCAACAACATGGTCCTCCAGGATACGGTTTGCCAAATTATCAACAAGCCCAACAAGAGTATGTTGATCCTTTTCAGCCAAGGTATCCATTTTCTCTCCCAATGCACGAAACAGAAAGGGATGACATGATGAGCACATTTACTTATATATTTCCTACTGGATGGGGTGAAGGTAGTAGTAATCAAGCTCAACAATCTGATTCCCAAGATGCACCACATCACTCATTTTGGTGGGGTGAAGGTAGCAGCAACAATCAAGCTCAACAATCTGAATCCCAAGATGCACCATGTCACTCATTTTGGTGGTGACATTATGTAATTTTAGTAGTAACATTATGTAAAATGTACTCTCTATTATTTGTGATTTATGCTATGATGTTATGTACTTTATCAAGTTCTTCCGTTAAGAATGTATACTTTTTTAAAACTATTTGAGTTAAAATGCACATATGCTTCCACAAGTATAATAATTAAAAATAATTTTATACATCTAAGTCCAATAAAAGAAATTTTTGCCACAAGTGTAACATGGATTTATGACATATAAAATCATTAATTATTGAAATAAAATGTAAAAAAAATTATTTTATAGTGATTTAAAAATATGAAATATATTGGATCATACTTAAAAATTATGAAAAAATTATCTAAATTTATTTTAAAACCAAATAAATATGATTCTAAAAAAAAATATGCGTATCGGTAAGTTTTTTGCAAATTGTGCGAAAAATAAAAAAATTCATAGTTCCTAGAATCGAATCATACGTTGCGGCCTTTACACCCGCAAGAATCAAGCATCACATCGCCATCAAGAATCGCCGCAACCGCTTTTCAGAACCTTGTCATGAACAGAATCTTTAAACCATTCCTCGATGACTTTATTGTTGTATTCATTGATGACATTCTGATTTATTCCAAAAGTATAGAAAAACATGAACATCATCTGAGACTTGCCCTACAGACCCTAAGAGAACAGAAACTTTATGCTAAACTGTCTAAATGTGAGTTTTGGCTTGATCATGTTATGTTTTTGGGGCATGTTGTTAGCAAAGATGGAATTTCTGTTGATCCACAGAAAATTGAAGCTGTAGTAAACTGGCCTAGACCAACAAATGTGACAGAAGTTCGAAGCTTTTTGGGACTAGCCGGGTATTACAGAAGATTTGTCAAAGATTTCTCCAAAATTGCCTTACCATTGACTCAACTGACACAAAAGGGGATATCATTTGACTAGACTGACCAAAGGGAATCCGCTTTCCAAGAGTTGAAAACTCGACTTGTGACTGCACCGGTTCTTACCCTACCTTCAGGTACGAATGGTTATACTGTATTTAGTGATGCTTCTCATAAGGGTTTGGGGTGTGTTTTAATGCAGAATGGGAGAGTTATTGCTTATGCTTCTTGACAATTGAGACCGCATGAAAAGAACTACCCGACCCATGATCTGGAACTTGCTGCAGTAGTATTTGCACTGAAAATCTGGCGTCACTACCTATATGGGGCGACATGTGAAGTATATACCGACCACAAGAGTTTAAAATATTTCTTCATACAGAAAGAACTGAACATGAGACAACAAAGATGGCTAGAACTGATTAAAGACTATGACCTACAGATTTTGTACCATCCCGGAAAAGCCAATACTGTTGCCGATACACTGAGTCGGAAATCAATTGGAAACTTAGCCTGCTTGCTCACCGGGCAGAAAGAATTGCTTTGTGACCTTGAAAAATCTGAAATAGAAATTGTTTTTGCGAGAACAAGGTGGAACAATAGCTGCTATTTCTGCTCAACCGGCAGTGATTGAAGAAATTAAAGAGAAACAACAATTGGATGACTTCTTGAAGAAGATCGTCGAAGAAAGGGAATCTAAACCAAGACCGGGTTTCAAATTTGAAAATAATGTACTGAAATTTCAAGAAAGACTGTGTGTACCGAATGATTCTGAATTGAAAAGAAGAGTTCTGCAAGAGGGCCACAATTCAAAATTTTCTATCCATCCAGGGAATACGAAAATGTACCAAGACCTGAAACTGAATTTCTAGTAACCGGGAATGAAGAAAGAAATTGCTGATTTTGTATCAAAATGTCTTCATTGCCAACAAGTCAAAGCCGAACATCAACGACCCGCAGGCTTATTGCAGCCCTTACCGGTACCAGAGTGGAAATGGGAACATATTACTATGGATTTCATTGTTGGATTGCCTCGCTCCAGTAAAGGTATGGACTCAATTTGGGTTATTGTTGATAGACTGTCTAAATCTGCTTACTTCTTACCTGTCAAGACAATTTATAATGCGGACAAATTGGTTGTAATTTATATTGATGAAATTGTTAGACTGCATGGAGTGCCTGTGTCCATTGTTTCTGACAGGGATTCGAAGTTTACATCGAGGTTTTGGCAGAGCCTGCGGACTACATTGGGTACTGTACTGAGACTGAGTAGTGCCTATCATCCTCAGACAGATGGCCAGTCAGAAAGGACCATCCAGACTCTGGAGGATTTATTGAGAATGTGTGTCCTTGATTTTTAGGGAAACTGGAAAAGCCATTTGCCCTTAGCTGAATTTGCCTACAACAACAGCTATCATTCAAGTATTGGTATGGCGCCTTTCGAGGCATTGTATGGCAGAAAATGTAGATCTCCGATTTGCTGGGCAGAAGTTGGAGATGGGCCTTTTCTTGGGCCCGAGATTGTATATGAAACGACTGAGAAAGTAAAACTGATACAACAGAGACTGAAAACTGCACAGAGCTGACAGAAAAGTTATGCTGATGTCAGAAGGCGAGACAGAGAATATGAAGTGGGTGATCACGTTTTTGTCAAAGTGACACTGATGAAGGGGCTAGACTCGTTTTGGAGTCAAATGCAAGTTAGCACCGAGATACATCGGACCGTATGAGATTATTGAGAAAATCAATCCGGTGGCGTATCAAGTTGCGCTTCCTCCTGAAATGGAGCATATGCACAACGTCTTCCACGTTTCTATGTTGAGGGACTACCTCCGAGATCCTTTCCATGTGATAGAGCCTACTCGTGTAGTGCTGAGTGATAACTACACTTACGAGGAACGGCCCATTCAGATTGTAAACAGACGGATCAAGAAGTTAAGGAACAAAGAGATCCCGTTAGTGAAAGTTGACTGGCAAAACCATGGTGGCGTGTATGCCACTTGGGAAAGGGAAGATGACATGGCCAAGAGATATCCTGAACTGTTTCCACTGAATCCTGTTTTCTTCCAGAATGAAGATAACTCGAGTTTAGAGGACTAGACTCTTTATAAGGAGTGGAGACTGTAATAACCCTCACCACTGATTACTGATTTGTTACTGATTACTGTTAAACTGAGACTGATTATGATTGGTAATTGAACTGATTGAAATACTGAACTGACTGACCGAAATCTGGAACTGAATTGACTGAGTATGTCTGTTTAATTGTACATTTATCTGTTTGACTGTCTGATTATCTGTTTGTGTTTTATGTTTAAACTGCAAATTGAAGGCCTTATCGGCGGCCGAATCTGAAACCGATTGATGTTTTATGATCATTAGGATTTATGTGAATTTATGGCATATTTATTTAAAATATGATTTGGTATGATTAAATTGGATTAAAATGAGTTAAATTGCAATAGTTGGCTTAATTACAACCTTGCCATTCCTAGTGGACCACTTAGGCAACACACTTAGAGGCTTGTATACATGTAAACAAAACATTTCATCAGCCAAGTTCCTTGATATTCCCGACTAGAGAGAGAGAGAGTGTGTGTGAGAGGAAAAGAGTGAATTCAATTTGTTTCACCTTGTATTGCTTGAAAATTGAGAAGATTGAAGGAGTTTGTGATCAATTGAACCTCTAGACTTGTCATTGAGGAACCTAGGTATGAATTTCATCCTCTAAATTGTATATTTAAGCTCTATCTATCATGGATCATGATAGTTTAATGAGCTAAGTCAAGAATTGGTCTTGTAGTGTTGGATTAAAGCTTGTATCATGCATGCATGTGTTTATCCTTGCATTTTGATGTTGATTTCATGGAAATTGGTGCATGTATGTTTATAATAGTGTGATAGTCCATGATTTCATCTTATTTTGAAAAGAATTGGCTCATTTGAGCTAGCATTGAAGTTTTGAATTGATCTAAACTCATGCATGCCATGTTTGGATCGTGTTCATGAAAATTGATTTGAAATTGGATTTAATTAAACTACCCTTGGGCTTTGGTTTTACAAATTGAGCTTTGAATCATGTTATATTATGGGTTTTGAGGTGTTTTCCAGAAAATGAGCCCAAGAGGATCGAAATTTTTGCATCAAATCATGGTTTTAAGCTTGAAGGTGCAATCTGAATTTTCCAGATTTTGCACTCTCGCTCGAGCGGGGAAAGTGGCGCTCGAGCAGGGAATTCGAGCATCCAGTACTTTGCACTGTTTTACAGTCTGCTCGAGCGGAGGATTGCACGCTCGAGCTGAGGCTTGTGTCTCACGCTCGAGCAGGCGTCGAGCGGGGGAGTTGCCGCTCGAGCGGGGCCCTTTGTTACATGTCCGCTCGAGCAGGGAAACCAACGCTCGAGCGGGGCTCTGTTTTTCTGAAAATTCTGAAACTGTTTTCTGAATGCATCTTTGCATCCTCATCCCATCCTAGGCATTCTTAGGCCTAGTTTAAGGCATCTTAATAAGGATATAGATGTAGAACCACACCAAGGCAATTTAGGGAGTAAGTTATTATTTTTTCCAATTGTATAGCTTAGTGTGTGTTCAATCTGTAAGGGTTGGCATCTGGGGACGCGCTCTAGCTTAACTGTAGCCCAGAACTCTGTGAGTAACAATTGTGTAAAGATATGTTCAACTGTGAATATTTTAGACTGTTTAACTGAACTGCTTTCTAAATTGATACTGTTAATCGAATGAATGTATGTCCTATATTCTCGAATCAGACAGGCATCCTTAGCAACTCTCATTTCTTTATTCTTTATTCTGAGATCTCTGTCGGCTCCCTTGTTAGAACCACTACTGTTTACTGATTGATGGCCATCATTTACTGTTCGATTTTTCAAGACCTACTGTTTACTGTGCTGTTACGCTGATGGATGTACCACATATGACTGAATGACTGATATACTGAATCAATGAACTGTTTTCGTTACTGCAAGGACATTCATTCTTAACCTCTTTACGCATTATGTTATTCACTGGGCTTTAGCTCACTGTTTATATATATATGTAGGTGTAATGGCACCAGACTGGAGCTAGGAGCGTGGGTTAGACTCCCATTTTTTCCGAGCCAACCGTTGTGCCTCACTACGAGGTTCCAAGCCTACCAAGTTATGGCTTAGGGGTGTTTTAATTCTCCCCCATCTGTCCTTGTAACTGTTTGTAATAACTGTATAGATTGAATGTTTTTGTACTGTACTGTTTAATAGGGATTAAGTCCCTGTCCTGAATGATTGTATATGTTGTACATACTGTTATGTACTGTTCATGTATATACGTATGAAAAATCTTTTTGCATACAGACTCACAGCTCATTGGACACTGTTTATTTACTGTTTTGGCTTCCGCCATGCCCCTGTACTCTGTTTTACTGTTGTACTGTTAAGCAGGCCTTCGGTAATCTCGGATTACTGGCCGGTTACGGTACTAAACCCATAGGGGCGGGTTTGGGTCGTGACACCAGCAATGATGCAGAGTGCTTCAACAGCGTCTTGAAAGGTGCAAGAACTTACCTATCTCAGCTATGGTTGAATTTACATTTCGACGGCTCGTCAAGTATTTTGGCGAGATGGGAGCCCAAGCTGAAACGGATGTACGGAATGAGTTCCAATACCCTAGAGAGATGCAAAAAACTATCAAGGAAGGCATCGCAAGGGGAAATACTTTCCAATTGATATTGTATGACATGTTAGCTTGTAATGTGAACTAAATTGTTATTATTATGTTGTTAAGTTAATTACACCTAAAAACATGAACTTGATTAGTTTGTATCAATATTGTCTGATAGGCCTTGCCGCGTATTTGAAGTGCAAACATCTTTTCGCCATGGACGAGGTTGCAATAGACAGATTGTGCGGATGAATCAACCCACGTGCAGTTGTGGAAAATATGAGATAAGACACTATCCATGTTCCCATATGTTCGCTGTAATGTCTGAATGTGGTTGTAGACGTCCCCGAACGTCCCAGGGGAGATCCCGTTTTGTTCATTGGGCTCACTACAGTTCGGACTCAATGTCATGGTTCTAAATCTAATCCTGCAAAGTGCAATGCGAGACCAATAAATCACCAAAGAGTCCAAATCCGACAAATCGTTTTGAAAAACAGGTTTTTAGAAAGAAGTGCCAAACATGGACTGCCTTGCCAGATACAGAGTCGACACCTAAATATTTTATTTTGGAGGAATTTAGGAAACCCTGACTCATTGCCTAAGGCCACGTGTCCGTCATCACCAAAGTTGCCTCGGCTCGAGAACTTGGGTACGATTGGGGAAGGTCATCTATGAGCACCCCCGCTCGCCCGATCAAAGATCGGCCACTACTAAACTTGACATCTTGTTTTTGAAAACACATGTGCTCTTATTCCGGTTATTAGCCTAAGATTACTATGTGATGCGCACAACACACAAGTATAGACTAGATCATTTGAGTTAGAACAAAACATTTCATGTTTGTTTATTTGAAAGATGGTTTGATGGTGCTACTCGCAAGTAAGCTAAGACGTGGATTTGCCACCCTCAAGTGAGCTTAAAACTCTCAATTGGTGAATTGTTCCAATTCAAATAACCCAACCTTCACCCATATGCATTCAGGCAGTTATATCACATAAGCAGTTAACCTCATGGCAAGCATGCTATCATGGCAGTCACTCACACGCATGCAAGGATGCGAAAGCATAAACACTTACCGAGTGCTCTGAGCCAAAACAAAAGCTATGTTGGAAATCAATGCATGATCCTAGCTATGTTAAGAATGCCTAATGCAACACATACAAAATGCAACTAGAAGTAGGCTCGGCTATTCTAAGATGGCATATGAGATGCTACAGATAACACATATTCAACTTGAAATTGAAATACAATGCAGTTAGTATGATGCGCCGAGCCCGGTGCATGCAAGACAAATGAATGGATGCAAACATGCGAGCATAAGGATGCTAATTGAAACGTGCCCTAAACTAACCATCATAAGCTAGTAAATAAAAGAGAGAAAGACGTGGGGTTGGAAGACATACATCACACACACGCACACTTATTACAACAGTTGGCCCTCTCGGAGGAGGGTCCGAAAGAGTAATACAAACCAAATAAATAATTAATTACTCTAGCTAATTAAATATTACAAATTTCTAATTAGTTAACAAATTAATTACAAAACAATCTAAACATGAAATTAAAAGAGGTCGCCGCAGCTCTACCTCGGAATGCTTGAATGATGCATGCTCGATCGCCTTGCTCGGAAACCCGTTGCCATGCCACTATTGCCTCTATTTGCACTGTTTTGCACCTCTAAGAACTGTGAAAATTTTTGGGATGCTCCTGAATCACCTCATAGTCATACTGAAAAGTCACCTGCCAGAATAAAAGGTCACCGGCCACAGGGAAATGGTCATCGACCAAGAATGGGGATATCAGCCAATAATTAATGGCCGGTCGGCATTAAAGATGGTCGACCGACCATCTGTTCCTGTAGAACCCTGTTTTTGTTGCAGTAGAGGACAGACAGTGCATGGCAAGGCATTTATAAGACAATGTGTGCACGGGCATTCTCCCTATCATGCTATGAACTCAAGGAAGTATGGCTCTCGACCCTCGGGCCACCAATCACGCATTTCGATGTATGATGGCCAAAGGTGTCAAGTGTGCAAATCAATATAAATGAATGCAACAAAACAAATGAATGCTACACACTCTATCATGTTGAATCAAGAGTCTTGGCGACCAAAGATTGAGGTACGTTTTGTCACTTCAAGTACGAATGTCCCTCATTCTTCATGCTTGGTTTGACACCCCAAACCAAACGTAATGCAATGTATGTATGCCATATACAATGCAAAGCATGCAACCAATGCAATGCAATATGACATGAGCATGCCAAGTGTAATGCAATGCAACCTAACATGTAAACATCATGGCAATGCAACAAGTATGCAATACTACAATGCAACCTAGGTATGGGAATACACAAAGTCATAAGCATGCAACAACGATACCAACCACAAGGATGCGACAACATGCAATGCGGTAGGCCTACAATAATGCATAAATGCATGATGCATGGACTTACACTAAGGATGGATAGGCCTCAGCCGTGTCCAAAACAGTCGCCAAAGTGCCAAGAAATGATTGGCAAAACATACCCAAACGTGCACATATGAAGGTCCAACACTTAGGCATGAAAAGAGTCGACTCTCAAGCACATTAAGAAGAGACAAATATGGACAAATTACAAGCATGACAAGCTCTGAAAATGTGTAATGGATGATGCCAAATCAACCAAGCCATGCAAGTAAGGCATGCAATAAAGCCCAAAACTTAAGACTAACAAAGGGGTTCAAACCATGGCCATATCAACCAAGCCCCAAAGAGCCAAGATGACTTAAAATAGTCCCAAGGCAGACCAAAATAAGGCTAGAGCATACATGGAACAAGACCAAAAACATGCTAAGAAAAGGGCGCAAAACAAAGGGGATTGAAGGCCACAAAGAGAGCATTCCACTACAACTACCTCAACCACACATGGCATGGATTATTCAAAGAAAAACAGAGCTATAATATGCTAAAAAGAGCCCCAAAATCCACTGATATGGCAGCCCAAGGACTTAAACAAAGAGGCATGCACAATGACCTATTTTAAGGCACAAAAGAACAACTCTTCAAAGCATTGAAAAGATGGTAAATGCAAGCATACAAGCATGGAGCTTGGACTGAAATAGCATGATAAGTGATTCCAAATCACTGAAATAACCCAAATAAAGTGTGCTCATGACTCACACACTCAAAGCTAACAATCTAGGATACATGGTGGCTATATAAAACATGGCAAAGATGACTGAATCAACACCAAATAGAGCTTAAACATGTCACAACATGGCTAAAAGCTTCATGAAGTCAAGCTAAAACATGCAAGCATGATGGTCTAAATGCATGGTACATGTTATGACAATAGAGGGGATTACAAAGCAAGTGCATGATGCATACAATAGGCTATCGAACCAACATGAAATAGAGGTCTAACATGATAAACTAACACCAAATACCCTCTGAAATGGAGCAAAATAGAGCTATGCAAACATGCTACCTTTATGAGCCCTAAATGCAAGCAAATGAGTCATAAGGGGAGAGGGGTGTCCCTCCCCTATACAAGACCTCAAAACCACTTCTCCACCACTGAAAATCCTCTGAATTTCAGTGGTGAGAAGGTCAATACACGAAGGGTTCCAAAGCCCAAAGAGGAAGGCACAAAAGGGGTCAAACAAGGCTTAAGAGGGGGTAGACAACCCCCAACACCAAAATGACCTTAAGAAACTATGACAAGCATGAAAATACAGAAATTTTATCAGTTATTCACTAAGCTCGAAACAATATGCAAATAGGTCTAAAACCTTAAGTAAAAATGGGGAATAAAAGGGTAAGTTCTCACCCTTGAAGAACACTTCAAGAACACCAACTCTAGCACCTCCTTTTGATAAAAAAAACAACTCAAAAACTCTGAAATCAACCCTTCAACACCTCAGTAACCAAAGTATAGTGTAACACTAGATGCCTTAGTGCAAAAATAAGAACAAAAACACACTTTTGGATACTATTTCACACACAAATATAGAGAGAGAGGGAGATATAGAGATAGAGTGATATATATCTTATATCACAGGCTGTTTAACCTCTGGAAAGGGAGGGGAGGCCTTCCTCTTATAGGCAAGGCAATTCCAAGTTTCCAAAGGAAGCTAAGTGTAAGGATGAAATCCCTCTATACACGTGTATGGAGGGCAGAGTTTGTGCTCACTAGCTGGCACAGCTGGAATGCACAATGTCTGAAAAAGGTAAAGAAGGGGTCTCGTCCAGCAAAAGGGCCGGTCGACCAAAACCTGTGGCCGGCCGACCACATACAGTGCCGATCGACCAGTACACCTGGCCGGTGGCAAGAAAACATGGCCGATGGAATCATGCTTTGGCCGGTGGGTTTCAGGGGTAGCTAACAAGTCACTCTCTACCCGTAGAAGCAAAAACCAACAAGTTCTTGGTCCACAACCAAGCACAAAACAGTTAAGTTGAGAGATTTTAAGGCAAGGCGCGTAGTCGAGTCTTTCAGGAACTCAAAACGAACACAAACATGGATGATTATCGAGTGTTCAAACGATGACGTCCAAGTCTTGAAGACGGTCAAAAATGGGGTGTCTACAGCGGTGACAATCCATTCGAATACGTTGATCTAGTATATAGGCTTTCTGTGTACATAAGGGTTTGGGAAACTAAATTCAATCCAATACCGCATCAAGATTATTGGGATGATCTGCAGTGGACCTTAATGCCTAATGTACTTCATCTACGAGAAGTAAAACGGGGTTGTACATCTATGTCTTGTATTCCGAATGAGATGGATATATCAGATAGGCGTATGACCGCTTGTTGCAATGAGTGCTAGTAGACAGGTCATGACAGGCGAACATGTCCGGCACGACTTGGTCGAGGAAGACTATGTAATACTTACATATTGTAATATATCATTTTGAAATTCTTTATTTGCAATAGATCATTTAATTCTTTATTTGTAAACAGGGTCGTACATTCAAATAGATCATTTTTATTTGTAATAGATCATTTCTAATTTTTAAGTCTTTATATATTGTAATTGTTTTATATTAAAAAAAATTTACAACTAACATACTAAGCAAATAAATTAAACTAAATATGCATGCAAAAACATTTAACTGTACCAAATAGGCCTAAGTTTTTTACTGTGTATTTGATTGAAAATGTGTATTACAAAATTCTATACTTAATCACATAGTTCTTCTACCATTTGAAAATTTAATATTTATGAAAAAATTTAACATTTTCGAATGCTACAACCATTGTTCACATTTACAATTTATGAATAAATTTATGTAATTTAAAAATTTTATAATTTATTCAAACTTCTAGCATTACAAAATCAATAATTAAGTTTTGTCAAATATGCCATAAATGTAATCATCAACCTATTATTGGAAAAAAAAAATTCTCATTCAATTTTTTGGCAAATATTTATGTAGGAAAACTATCCACATGTTAATACACTATGTTCATGGTCATTATTAAGCTTATGTAACTGAGGCCCTAAAATTATTTTCGAAAAGATTTCTATATTAGTTTTAGCATACATAACGGTAGGTTCTGTTGAATTTTTATCATATTTAATGACACATAATTTTAAATCTTAAAGTACAAAAATATATATATATATATATTTAAAAATCATAAATTATGGAATAATTAGAGTTTTTTTTTATGATTATAATTAGATTTTAGTGAATTGCTTCCATGTTAGTGGCGCAGAAATTTATAATTTTAAAATAACCGAGCACATTTTTTTTTTGAAGTCGTTATGTATGGAATTAATTAGAGTTTAATTGTTATAGTTAAATTATAGTTAACCAATAGAGGTTTTTGAAATACAAATTAATTACATTTTAGTGAATTGCTTCCATATATAGTATCACACAAATTTAAATTTTGAAATAGCTTAGTATACTTTTTTTTTTTACAAATCGTAATTTATAGAATAATTACAGTTTTTCTGTTATGATTAAATGAGATTTTTATTGTTATGATCTAGTATTTCACTTGTACAGGCTTCATGGCACATGTACCTGAGGAGGTTCCACTATTCAGTCAGGCACATCGGGCTGACAGTATATGGGAGCGTCCGGTATGCAATAACGTTTGTTGGACTTTACGCTTACAATTAAAATACCCTGCATTTTGTTTTATATTACGTGATAATGCTATTATTTAAACTAGCCATTCTGTTATGCAGGACGAGGTACGCACCGTGTTGACCTGTCGCCAGGCAGATTCTGGATTGTGGAAGCATCCGTTGGACCATAGAGTCTTGTAGTGTATACTACGCGCGGGATTCTATGGTGTGTACCGTATCGAGCATATTCGACTGGATCACCCACTCATCACTGCTCTCGTCGAGAGGTGGCGCACAGAGACTCATACATTCCATTTCCTGATCGGGGAGGCCACCGTCACATTGCAGGACGTATCTGCCCTATATGGTCTACGGATTGATGGGCGAGCAGTTACTGGAGTTGACCCATCATTGATGAGGGAGCAGTGGATAGCCCTATGTGCTGAGCTATTGGGAGTAGCACCTACACCTGTAGACTGAGGGTGAGGTGGCTGGCCGAGCAGTTTGGTCCTCTTCCAGATCATGCTCCAGATAAGTTGGTACAACAGCATGCCCGAGCATATATTCTGTGGCTTATTGGGGGGTACTTCTCCCTGATAAGTCACAGAACCTGCTCAAGCTAATGTACTTGGCGAGATTGGGCAGTACAGCTGGGGTAGCGCAGCTCTGGTATGCTTGTATAGGATGCTATGTCGAGCAGCTCAGGTGGGTATGAGGGAGATTGGAGGACCACTTGTGTTGCTATAGGTTAGTAAGAATTTTATTACATGTCAATTCATATTGTATGACATATATCAGTATTGTAATTGTGTTCAAACTATTGTAGATTTGGGCGTGGAAGAGATTGATTCGCATTGCCCCGTCTAGGCGGCAAGTGGTTGGTCCTGGTGAGCTTCCTATGGGTGAGAGAGACATGCAGTTGCCCCCCAGACCGCGAGGTAGCCAGTGGAGGGTTGACTTGGGCCACGAGGTCATCTCGACCCACATAGTCATAGTTTATAGAGACCAGCTTGACTGGATGATCGAGGGCGAGGTATGGAATTTTGTTCTCAATTTTAGTTGTCTTATTCATTGTATATGTTCTGAGTTCACGAGCAAATTTTAATATACGTTATTGTAGTTTATCTGGCAGCCTTATGCTGGGGTCCTCAGTACGCTCCCCAACTACTGTCGACTAGGTCAGGAGATATGGATGGCGAGAGTGCCACTTATTTGTTTTGACGTAGTTGAGTGGCATCTCCCCCATTGTGTCCTCCGACAGTTTGGTGGTCGGGTCCAGTCCGTGCCGGATTAGTTCGACACCGAGTGGGGGTTGCACGTCACTGATAGGCGTGGCCGAGCTAGCACTGATTGGAGTCTGTTTTATATGCGATATATACAGTTGTGGGATGCCTGTCGGGACAGTATTGTACATGCTGACTGCAGCGATGAGGTGCTCCCATCTTCTGACCCTTACATGTTGTGGTATCGGCGACATACACACCTACTAGTCGGTAATCCAAGCCACCTGTCTGAGTCCGGATATTAGGGAGTTGGGCCTTCTCTTGAGGCATTGGTGAGTATCATAGTATGTGTCAGATAATTATTAAGATCATAATTGATTTACTTTGAGTCAACTGTAGCCTAATACGTCCGAATTTTTATTCAGGTGGTTGGAGCTGGGAGGTCATACCACTTGGCTGAGGATGCCCTTTTCAAACGTGATGGTGTAGACCGCCCTGAGAACTCCAGGCTCCGCGCGCGAGGGCGCGAATTCGTTTGTTCTTAGCTACTACAGTTCGGACTCGTGTCACAGTTCTAAATCTAATCTCACAAAGTGCAATGTGAGACCGATAAATCAGCAAAGAGTCCAAATCCGACAAATCGTTTTGGAAAATCGATTTTAATAAAAAAGTGCCAAACATGGACTACTTTGCCAGATTTCAGAGTCGCCACCTAAATGTTTTATTTTTGGAAAATTTAGGAAACCCTGACTCCTGCCTAAGGCCATGTGTCCGTCATCACCAAAGTTGCCTCGGCTTGGGAACTTGGGTACGAGAGAGGAAGGCCATGCAATGAGCACCCTCGCTCGCCCGATCAAAGATCGGCCTTTACTAACATGATATGTTGTTTTTGAAAACACATGTGTTCTTGTTCTGGTTATTAACCTAGAATTACTATGTGATGCGCACAGCATACAAGTATAGACTAGATCGCCTAAGTTGGAACAAAACATTTCATGTTCGTTTGTGAAAATGATTTAGAGGTTTGCTACTCGCAAGTAGGCTAAGTCGTAGATTTTGCCACCCTCAAGTAGGCTTAAAACTCGCATTTCGATGAATTGTTCCAATTCAAGCAATCCAACCTTCACCCACAGGCATTCAAGCAGTTAATCAATTAAGCAGTTAGCCTCATGGCAACATACACATCTCATGCAGCATGCTAAAGCGTAAACACTCACAGTGTACTTCGAGCCAAAACAGAGAACTAGTTAGAAATCATGCATGATCCTAGTCCATGTTAAAATGGCTAATGCAACACATGCAAAAATGCAACTAAAATAGGCTCGGCTATTCTAAGATGGCATGTGAATGCAACTTGATAACATGCTGTTGAATACGTATTCAAGTAAATGTATTAAAATACAGTGCAGTTAGTATGATGCGCCGAGCCTGGTGCATGCAATACAGATGAATGGGTGCACGCATGCGAAGCATAAGGATGCTAATTGAAATATGCCCTAAAACTAACCATCGTAAGCGGTTAAGTAAAAAGGAGAAAGAAATAGGGGTTGGAAGACATGCATCACACACACGCGCGCTTATTACAACAGTTGGCTCTCTCGACGGAGGGTCCGAATAATGGGCTAACTAGCTACGCTAAGCTAATTGAACTAATTAACTAATCCTAGTTAACTAATTATTACAAAACAAGCTAATTAACTAACAAGTTAACTAACTAGTTATTACAATACAAATTGAATAGTTAAGTGCATTAACTAATTAAGTACAAAACCAAAGCATGAACTAGCTAAGGAAAGCAGTAAAAAGAGGTCCTCGGGATGAGGAGTGCATGCATGCTCGATCGCCTCGTTCAGAAATCCGTCACGATGCCCCAACTTGCCTCTGTTTGCAATTGTTCTCAGAACCTTGCACAAACTTTAGGGTAGCTTCTACTCCATCATGGGAACCTATAGGACGGTGGCCGACTAGTTGTTGATGTGGGAGACCACCTGCCGATCACCTATCTTTGCTGCAAACCAGAAAAAGTGGTCGGCCAGCTAGTTTTACTGGTCGGCCGACCGGTTGTTGCTGCACTTCTCCAGTTTGCTGCAACAGAGAGCAAGAAAGGGCACGGCAATGTATTTGCAACATATGCGTGTACAACCACCCTCCCTATCATTTCATGATCTCAAGGGAGTGCAGTTCTCGACCCTCGGGCCATCAATCACGCATCTCAATGCATGATGGCTGAGAAGCCAAATTGCACAATTCAATATGAAATGAATGCACACATAAACACATAAAGCCTTGACCTCTATCATGTATGATTAAGAGGGTCGGCGACCGAGAATTGAGGCATGTTTCATCACTTCAAGTATGAAACGTCTCTCGTTTCTCGTGTTTGGATACTAACACCTAATCCAAACATAATGCAAGCAACAACATGCATAACACAATGCAATTAACAACATGGCATACACAATTCAAAGAATAACATGGCATACACAATGCAAAGAACAACATGGCATACGCAATGCAATGTAACATAAGCATGCAAACGATATGGCATACACAATGCTAAGAACAACATGGCATACTCAATGCAATGTGACATAAGCATGCAAACAACATGGCATACACAATGTTAAATGGACTTAAACCAAATGTGGACAGACCTTAGCCATGCCCAAAACAGTGGCCATAATGCTAAGAAATGAAGGCACAAATGCATATACAAGCATGCACATGCATTGGCCTATCAACTAGGCCTAAGAGCACAACCCTCAAGAGTGCTCAAGGAGTGATAAATATAGAAGTGTAACAACACTAAATGTACTGAAATAAAGTATGAAATGATGCCAAATCATTCAAACAACATAAGTATAGCATACTAGAGTCCTTAAGGCATAAGGCTAGCAAAGAGGACTACAAAGGGGGCATGCAATACATGGCACAAATGCATGAACCACCCACAAACAGAGCTCAAGTAGGTCAAAACAAAGACCAAAACAAGCTAAGATGGGAGCTCAAAAGTCTAGGCATGCAAGCATACAAGCTAGGCCATAAGCTAGGCAACAATGTATAACCCTTAAAGGCATTCAAAGCATGAAAGAAGTGGGAATATAGCAATGCTATAAGCTCTGAAATATCATGATAAATGATGCCAAATCATACACACGGTGCAAATGAAGCATGCTATGGTGCTCAAAACTCAAAGCTAGCATAGACACTTGCACCATAGCTATACAAAACATGAAGCATATGGAAAATACAACCCAAAACAGTCCTAGAGCATGTTAAAATGACGCTAAAACATGCATGAAAGGAAGCCAAGATAAGCTAGCATGGTAAGCATGAAGCATGAAATATGCAAGGCCAAAATGGAGGATTACACTACACCTACCAAGACCAAGCATGAGATGGCTTCGCCAACAAAAATCAGAGTTATATCATGGCAAAATAACCCCAAAAACACACTGAAATGATAGCTCACAAGCTTAGGCATGAAGGCATACACAATGGCTCATGTTTAGGGCATAAAGGACCAACCCTCCAATGCATGGAAAGAGTGACAAATGCAAGTGTATGGCAATATTACATGTACTGAAATAGCATTTCAAATGATGCCAAATCATGAAAATAGTCCAAGCAATGCATGCTAGTGGACTTGATACACAAAGCTAGCAAGCTAGAAAGCATTATAGCTATACAAAGCATGGCATGCATGACCAAAACAACACAAATTAGAGCTAGAGCATGCTAAAACATGGACAAAAGCATAAACCAAAACAAGGGTTTTAAGGGTTAGAAGCTCACCCTTGAAGAACACCTTCAAAGCTGCAACTCCAGCACTCTCTTTGAACCAAAACCAATCCAAAGACTCCAAAACCAACCTCAAAGAGCCTCAGCAACAAGAGTATGGTGTTTGAGTGTGTGTTTGTGTGCAATAGTATGAAAAAACTACACTTTTGAGCACAAAAATGAAAAAGAAGAGCAATATAGAGACAAAGGTGTATATGTATAGCTCAAGCACTTTTTCTGAACCTGGAGGAGGAGGGGGGAGGTTCTCTTTTATAGAGAACCAAAGGTTAAGCTTGTTGGACAAGCTTACACCTAAAGCCATCCCTTCATACACATGTGTGGAGGATCACTTCTGTGCCCTCCAGCTGTTACAGCTGGCCTAAAAATATCTCCAAAAAGGTGATGGAAAACTGCCGACCACTTGAAGTGGTCGGCCAGCTACTTACACTGGTCGGCCGACCAGTGGAAGTGGTCAGCCAGGAAAGAAAGTGGTTGGCCATGGGCGAGGAGATGGTCTGCAGCATGAAAACAAGGCAGTGGTGTGGTGGCCGACCAGAAAAAGTGGTCCAAAGACCAAGAAAACCAGTTGGCCGACCAAAAAATTGGCTTGCAGGAAGGAAAGTGGTCTCCAAGGGGAAAAACTAGTCTCCCACCCTTATACCACCTTCCAAACAAGGAAAACAAGGTTTGTACCAAAAACAAACCAAAAAGGATGCAAGACAAGAGTCCGAGAGGCAAGGCGATTAGTCGGGAGCCTCAAAAACTAGTCTACGGCACCAAAAGTGGTCTACGACCACAAAAGTGGTCTCCCAGACCACAGTGGCCCTCTAGGCCAAGGCAACAAGGCATGGTTCGAAAACCAAGCCAAATGGAGAACGTTAAGCGGTCTCGAGACAAAGCGCGCGGCCGAAGACTCCAGAAACCAAAAACTAGTCTCCAAGCGGGAAAAATGGTCTACGACCGCAAAAAGTGGTCTACAACCACAAAAGGATGGTCTACAAGACCTCTCTCTCCCTCTAGGGAAGAGAAAACAAGGTTCGGTCCACAAACCGAGCCAAAGCACAAAGAGTTCAAAGGCCCGGAGGCAAGGCTCTTAGCCAAAAACTCTGGAAACTCGAAACGAGCACAAACATGCACGATCACCGAGCACTCAATCGATGGCGTCTAAGTCTTAAGGTCAGTCAAAAATGGGGTGTCTACAGATGGACAACATGCCTTGTAGGCCATTGCAGAGATCTAAGAGTTATTGTACGAGGCGATCCAGCTTGCCCATCGCGGAGATCGTCTACATTTTGGCCACTACGGTGTACACAGTGCAGCAACTGCTCCAGACACATCAGCGCCGTCCACGTCAGCGCCTTCCACTTCAGCGCCGGCCACATCAGCTCCTTGGACATCAGTCACCCCACCACATACTACCCCATACATATCTCCAGATTCCCTCCATGTACTTCCTACCCAGCATACTGGCATACCTTATATAGCTGACCCTGATTGGACACCGCCCCGATACATGCATGACGTTGTTACCCCACCCACCCAGTTACCACCACCAGACAGTTCAAGTGTTTGTAGTGTTGGGGTTGATACATGTACATCACATAGTCCCACACTACATACACCTACTTTTGTGGGGACTAGTTCAACCGCAACCATGAGTACACATGATGCAGTTCTCACTGAAATCTTCCATGTTGACGATCAGGCCCATATTGAGCCCCTCCCTAGAGCACGAGGGAGAGGCCGAGGTTATGGTCGTGGCGTACGTTGCGGCCGAGGTCGGGGTGCGAGTAGAGGCAGAGATCGAGGTCGAGGTACAGCTGCAGATCGTGATACAGTTGCACCAGATGAGGGAGTTTCACAGCTCACAGTAGTATCCGATCTTCGGCCAGAGACAGTATCAGGGGCAGCACATGCAGGAGAGAGGGGGTCACACTCATAGGCTCCCCAGGCAGTCAGTGGAGGGCCACATGCAGGGGAGGGAGTGCCACTGGATACGCATTTACGATTGGGGGAGCCAGATATTCAGAGAGTCTACCGCAGGAGACCAAGGAGGGAGGTCCACGGTCGGGGTTATGGGACTGGAGGCAGGTTAGGACATTAGCGGGTGTGATATGTAGTGTATAGTTTTTTTTATTATAGTTTTTGTAAATCAAACTTGTACAGAGGATGTAAATGTGTCATACTTATTTATTCGAAAATATAATTTTACAATTTTTTATTCTTACTTATTTTGATGATTTCCTAAATACTTCAAATATTCAAATCATGATGTCACAATAGATTTAAACAGGGTGGTTATATACATAAGAGATTCAAGTCGTGCTGTGTTTGGTACCGTGTGGATTTTCGTTTTACAATAATAAACTATATAATTTTTCATACAGTTTTTTTTAAATAATTTTTTTTAACTACATAATTACTTCTTTACAAAAAACACGAAATAAATAATTACAGAAATTTTATTTATTATTCTGTACTTTTTTTCCCAAAGAATTTGATAACATAATGATAAATTTAAGAACAATTTTTTTTTTTAAATACAAACACACAAATTTCAGATAACATAAGACTACCAAAAAAAAAATGTACAGAACCTAATAATATAATAAAAATTTGAAGGACATTGATTTTTTTAAACAGCGTACGCGCACACACACACATACAACATTAAGAAAACAAAAACACAAATTTTATATACTCTGCTTCCCCCCCCCAAAAAAAAAGAAACAAAGAAAGAAAAAAGTTCTTTAATACTTGAATAGTCTTTCTGGAGAAAAAAAAAGAAATAAACAAATTTTAATTTTTCAATAGAGTGAAAATGATGAACTGTGAAACTTATACAACAATTTGTTATAAATTTAAAATATAAAATAAAAAAAATAAACAATTAAAAAAAAGAGAAGATGGTGAAACGTGGAACTGCACAGCAGTTTCAAAAATGTGGGAAGTGGAAACGTGGAAGCTATTTACTGAGTTGGTAATTTACGATTTTACCCATAATTACAATTTGATATAAGTTAAAATAATAGATTATTTAACAAGTTATGGTCATTTTAGGAAAAATAGAAAAAAAAATTGTAAGCCAAGCTTTAGATTCCTGACACCAAAATTGGTGTTCCCCTTTAATAATAGATTAGATTAACCCTCCAACTAGACCCAAATTCTGTAATAATAAATAGTTTATCTAGCACCCAAATTCTTTGATTTGCCAACCCCATATTCCTCCATTCCTAACATCACTGTGGCCCTCTTCACTCGAAGAACCCCAACTCCCTATACTGGACCCTCAACCGGACCCTCAACCATTTGCCTTTGACGTTGTGTTGTTCCCCAAAATCTGATTTTTGTCAACAGTCGACTCGTTGCCACCATTGGACTGGCTATTTTGATATTAGTGGCTGACTCATTCTCATGCCTGGGTTGAGATTGTATTTCAACTTTACTTCCATCAATATTCGAAGAATCCCAAGCAGTAGAAGTTTTTTACTGAGGTACATGCTCAACATCTTCTTACTTGACTGTGGGTGACTCATTTTCATGCCCGGTTTGAGATTGTATTTCAACTTTACTCCGCTCAGTATTCGAAGAACCCCAAGCAGCAGAAGTTTTTGACTGAGGTACATGCTCAACATCTTCTTACTTGACTGTGGGTGACTCATTCTCATGCCCGGTTTGAGATTGTATTTCAACTTTACTCCCCTCATTATTCGAAGAACCCCAAGCAACATAAGTTTTTGACTGAGGTACATGTTCTACATCTAGGGACTTCACTGTGGGTGTGTTTCACAGTGCTGTCTGCGACTGAGAAAATTATTTCAATTTTATCTCATGTAACTTAACTCATGGGCATTTCAAGACACTTGGGGGTATTTACTTGCACTCCGTTTCATAGTTATTTATGAACAGTATTGCTTTAACACAAAGAAAATTAAAGCCTCTGATTCATTTTATGATTTAATTTATAATTTTTTGCAAACACCAATTTGTACTGAAATGGACTAGTTCGAAGTGACTTCTTACTGTATTAAAAAACCAAGCAGCAGAAAACAGTTTACTGTGGCGATGTGATAACTTACTACATTGAAATGGCAAAAGCAAGGAACAGGGAATTGATAGTGATTGAGCGAAATAATGAGTTTCACAATGTTCTATGTTGTGTCGTATCTTTGTTAGTAGAGTGTAAGACAATGTTGTTGTTCATCTAGCTTACGGATGTATTTCAACTATTTGTTATATGAACCTGAAGTTTATGAAATCACTACATTTATAAGTTCACATGTCAAGATTTGTTATGAATTTCTCTTCCTATTGATAACTCACGTATAAGCATTGGAAAGCCATTATACTGAATGAAAAATTTTGGTCATACATGCAACCAAGTTCATTCAGTATCATCATTATATTCCACATCAATAATGCATGAAATCATGAAAACCTAGTTCAAGTAGCGTTCTTCAGAATAACAATAACGGAGAGAAAGCAAAGGTATTTGTTATTTGTAGAATTACAAGAACTATTAAAAAACTATTGAAATTTCTCCCTTCATTGATAAGTCGTGGATAAGCATTACAAATCCATTACAAGATATTTGGTCATTCATCCAAATAATTTCATTCATTATCATCATCATCTGACATCTCAATATCAGATTCATACATAACATCCATGCTCCAGGCGAACTACTGGTGTGCATCATCCATTAACCCATCTTCGGCACGCTCATTTGCGGTCTTCATTAGTTTGGACCTTTGCAAACGTTGAGTCATGTGATTAACTTCGTCGCGGATACGATGCAATGCCCTTTGCAACAACTGTGGAGTGTCAGTTGGCATTTGCATGGCTAATCGGTGAGGAAATTTAATATTAACTTCACGACATAGCTCAACGAGAATGTTTGCTCGAGTTATGCGAAATTCCCACTCAGCTCTCATGGTATTGACGGTGGCATGTGAGTAACGCAAATTTGTATTTAATGGGTATTGAAATTCATCTCCATCTGCAACCCAATAGCGACCCATTGCTGAATATAGATCAACCACCGTATATCTCATGATGATATCGCTCGAAATAGCTATAAAACTTTTGTTATGGTATGATGCGATATTTATACCACATATACACATGGTAGCTGTATGTTTAACATTATTGTAAACAACTATGCATCAGAGTTGTCACGTCAAGTTTTATGACCTGAACAACTATGCATCAACTTTATAGGAGTTGTCACTTCGACTTTTATTTACTACTCAGTGCATATCTGAAGGTTTTAAGCAAAGTTCAAATCCGCTTAAAAATTTAATTTAATTTTTCTGCTTACAAATATAATTCAATTTATTTTGCCTTGACAATATATTTAATTTTACTTTTCACCTTACATATTTCATTTAATTTAATTGGAGATATTTGACCAATTTAATTTGAAGTTAATTATGTGTTGATTTAAGTCGGTGTTGTTCTTGTCTGCATACTAGGCTAGGTTTTATCTGTAACACTTTTAGGTTCTGTACATCGAAAAACCTATTCATTCTAACTCTATAACTACATTATCTTCAACGTTTATGAATCTATTTGGAGCTACATATGGTGGCTTTTTAAACAGAAAGGGTCTAATTGTTTTGTTATTTTGTTCTGACACCCCTTCATCCCATTATGAATTGCAGAATTCACATGGGCACAGTAGTTATGATACGATAATAAATTGTAGCTCGGCGCAGTGGTACGTCCAACATATCTCAGTGATGCAGTGTAGTGACTTGAACAGACGTAATAATTTGTATGCTTTGTTTTTTCCTCAGATGCTATGTGACTTTGTGCAACGATGCAGTGATGCATGTGATGCATGTGACTTTGTGCAGTGATGCAGTGATGCATGTGACTTTATACAGTGATGCAGTGATGCATGTGACTTTCTGACTTTGTAAATTATATACTTTGTGACTTTTTTCCTCACATTATGTGATGCATGTGACTTTGTATAGCGCAACTTAGATGCTTTGTTTTTTCATCACATTTCAGAATTCATCTAAGTCACATTAATACGACCACATGGCAATAATGTTGATAAACAATTATATAAAGGACTGAAGGAGTGAAGTGTAATTTATCGAATATAAAAAGAAGCAGAAAATGCAAAGAGGAGAAAAGGGGATGACTGTGAAGTTCATTAAGTGAAAATAAGATAAAATATAGGCTGTAGTGCCAATCTTCTTTACATATCAGG
Organism: Camellia lanceoleosa; assembly: GCA_025200525.1. NCBI lineage: Eukaryota > Viridiplantae > Streptophyta > Magnoliopsida > Ericales > Theaceae > Camellia > Camellia lanceoleosa. The sequence goes on along the minus strand of CM045758.1, from coordinate 175,621,540 downwards.
TGACCATTTTATTATTTTGTTTTCTTTTGTTTTGAACATTGTTTTGGTGAAAAAATCAACGATAGTTTTGCAGGTCGAAGTGAGTTGGAAGGTTGTGTATTTACTTGCACTCTGTTTCATAGTTGTTTATAAACAACATTACTTTAAAACAAAGAAAATTAAAGTCGTTGTTTCGTTTTATGATTTAATTTATAATTTTTTGAAAACACCAATTTGTACTGAAATGTCAGTTAGAAGTGACTACTTACTGTATTAAAAAATTAAGCATGAAAAAATAGTTTAATGTGGCGATGTGACAACTCACTGCTCGAATATGAAGGGATTGCATTGTGAAAAGGACGGCCTACACTTATGATTTTATCTGACAACCATGTCCGTGATTACATCACAGGTACACAAAATCACGGGTACTCAGGATTGCATGAAATGAATAAGATAAAATAATATCACGGGTATCACTTCTTCCATAGTGCCCCAAATCAATTACCGTCACCAGATCATCTCTAGTTAACTCCCAGTATGATGTTTGTTCAAGTCATAACAATAGTAATATATCTACAATTACTATTATTATTAATTTTTTTATTTTATGAACAATGTCTTCATGAGGTGCAGGAAGTTCACGCCGGCAAAGAAATCCGAAAGTGTGGCTGCTACCTCCATTTACTTATGACTACAAGAGCGAAAAATACTCGAGTCTGAAGGATTATTATGCTGGTATCCGAGCAGAATGGGCATTCAGGGTAACAGAGCAAGAAGGATTGTTTAATGATCTACGTAACTTTGGGGCACCGGTACCTCATCGTCGTTCATTGACCATGGCTGGACGAAATATGATAGGCTATGAAAAAGCAGTTAGCAGAATTAAGAAAGAGAACAACAGAATGTTGATGCGGAGATGTCGACATTTCATACTTCAGCTAGCCACCGAAATGGCAAAAGCAAGCAACAGAGATTTGACAGTGATTGAGCGAAATAATGTCTTAAACAATGAAAAATATCTCTCTGACTACTACATGTCAAATGAGGAACGAGAAATCAATCACCTTTATCTTTCATTTATGTTTGTATGTTGTGTCGTATCTTCGTTATTGGAGTGTAAGACAATGTTGTTGTTCATCTAACTTACGGATATGTTTTAACTATTTGTTATATGAACCTGAAGTTTATGAAATAACTACATTTATAAGTACATATTTATTAGTTCATGACTTTCTTTATTGAATTGCAATGAGTTAGTGAATGTTCTAGATTAATGAATGGATTCATGTATGTTGAATTATATGAATACTTAAGGTTTTTTTTTTTTTTTTCCAAACATGATATACAACTCCATTTTTTGTACCCACTTTATAGACTCAGTGATGTGTGAAGAAGATGATTGGTTGATAATCAGATAATATTTAATTACCAACCAATCCTCTCCTTGACATATCAATAGACTTATAAAGTAGGTCTAACTTTTCCGCCTAAATAACTATTATTTTCTTTTTATTTGTAAAAAAGATTTTGTTGCAGTTTAATTTTGTAATATGGTAGGTCTTTTTTTTTTTTCCTTCTTCTTCTTCTTCTTCTTTTTTCTTGGGTTGTATTTGGATTTAGAATATGAAGGGAATTTGTTGAGTGAAAGGAAAAGGGAACATTAAAAAGTTAACCCTTTTTATTTCATGACTTTTTTTCTTTTGCTTTTAGTGAACTAGTTTTATTTTGATTTTTTATTGAACTGCTATTTTAAAAAGTTTAGGCTTCTCTGTCTCGAAAAAAAATTGTACTTTATTTAGTTTTTTTTAATTTTGTTTATGAAATTTTTGTTTTAAAAAAAAATATTTACATGTTAGATGTTGATGAAGACATTTGAAAAAACTTAAAATTATTTTAAAAATTTGTGTTAATAATTTTTTTTATGATTTTTATGAGAGTATTTCTAGGAGTGGCATGAAAATTTAATATCAAAGAGAGTGAGACAGAGAGAGAAAACAAAATTAAGGTTTGTGCTTTCAAATTTGTAGACACTAGGAGTGTCATGAAAATTTACCCCCACCAATTATCCCACAAAATGAAATTAAAATAGAAATATAATATCATGAATACAAGTAAATACAAAATCACAACAATGCTACATTGCATAACAACAATATATTGTACAAGTTCACATTAGAAACATACAAAACTTAATGCACCATCTATTCCAATAGAACATGGAAAATGATAGGGTGAGGAAAACAAATGCATTTTGACAGATAAAATAGAATTTGTTAGCTGGAGAAAAAATCTTAAAGCCAAGTGGTTGGTCTAATTAGGGGACTAATAAAGTTACGACAGACGAACTGCCGCCTTCAATAGCACAGAAAACAGAATAGGTAGCTCAGTCAAAAGCTTCCCTTAACTGGGGCTCCTCAAATAGTGATCTTTTACGTAAAGAATTTCAATCTCCATCAGGAAAGACAAAAGAGTCGCCTTTCAATTTCTAGAAGTCCAGTCAAAATGATGACTCTGGTAAGGAATGGGGGGTTGACAAAAAACTAAACTTGGGGGCAGGACAAACAAGCTCAAAGCCAAGTGATTGGTCCAGTTGGGGGACTAATAAAGTTCAGACAAACGAACTACTGCCTTCAACAACACATAAAACAGAACAGGTAGCTCACTGAAAAGCTTCCCTTAACTGGGGCTCATCAAATAGTGATCCTCTACGTAAAGAATTTCAATCTCTATCAGGAAAGAAGAAAGAGTCGCCTTCCAATTCCTGGAAGTCCAGTCAAAATGATGACTCTGGTAAGGAATGGGGGGTTGACAGAAAACTAAACTTGGGGGCTGGACAAACAAGCTCAAAGCCAAGTGGTTGGTCCAGTTGGGGGACGAAGTTTAAAACCCAATTGGTTTTACTTGATTTGCTCGTCAAAATAACTATTTACAATTAATTATACCCAAGCAGATTGTTTTCTGCAACTCTTTAAAGAAATTGACGATTCTCTTAGTATAGAATAGCAATCAACGCAAGGCCAAAAATGTAAGGAACTAGACTTGTAACTAGTTCTAATGACGCTGATTTGATATTTTTCATATTTATACCCAAAGAGAACAACACTTCCGAAATTACTGTTTAACACCAGTTTTCTAGACAGATTTGAATGCACCAGTTAATATAGATTTTGATTCCCACAAATTATGAAAAAATTCTGATATGCAATTCAATATGTAATTAATCAACTGTAAAAATTTCAGTTCAAAATTCATCCGTTTGATAAGGTTTCTTTATTTTTAAAGATTGTGGTTATGTGCAGAATTTCATACTCATAGATTGTCCCCTCAACTTTATGTACCCATCTAATATACCTCAAACTACATAAAACACACATGATATTCACAAACATTGGTGGCCAAGTACTCCTACCTAACCCACGTTTCACTCACAAGATCCACCATTACAAGCAAAAACACTCATGGAATATAACCCATGCCATATACTTGTTCTTCATACATCCATTACACTATACCCATTACATTATTTCACACCAACTATTAACTTGATAGATATTCAAGCCACCTAATCAGTTAAGCTTTCATTCCATCCTCTTCTAATGAATGCGCAGAAACATAAATACAAAATAACTATATTCACAGAATATTGGTTTCAACCTTGGAGATGGAGTTATTAAAGCACCAAACTAGTTGTTCAATTTTCACCTCAAAAATATTTGAGATTGTAATATTATTCTTATTTAATTATTTACTTAATTTTTATATTCGGGTTCTCACAGAACAGGTAGCTCAGTCAAAATTTTCCCTCAACAAGGGCTCCTCAAATAGTGACCTCTACGTAAAGAATTTCAATCTCTATCAGGAAAGAAGAAAAAGTCACCTTCCAATTCTTGGAAGTCTAGTGAAAATGATGACTCTGGTAAGGAATGGGGGGTTGACAGAAAACTAAACTTGGGGGCAGGACAAACAAGCTCAAAGCCAAGTGGTTGGTCCCGTTGGGGGATTAATAAATTTCCAAAAAACTGTTCTTGGAAATTCGAAAACCAAGTAAGTTTTGGATTTAAAATTTATAACAATTATTTTAATATATACATTTTCATTCCAACAATATTTTCATACACTAGTCTTCCAATACCATTAGGTTAAGTGGTTGTCCGTGAGATTTGCAAATTTATTACGAGTGATTTCCAAAAAAAATTAAAATAACAATTAATCTTCCATACCTATGGGGTTAAGTGGGCGTGCGTGGGATTTACAAATTTGTTACGATTGATCTGCGATTGGGTACGTTACGACCAATGTTCAGTTGATGTTGTAAATGTTTCCCAAAATATTACAAATTGAATATTCAAAAGTTGATTTTAAAATAATTCCAAATGACAACAAAAATTCAAATAGTCATACTTTTCAATGAAATACAAATAGTTGGTCGTAACAACGAATGATGCATAGCTAAGTGAAACACAACATTGCCTACATAAGCTTCCTTTTTTCACACATTGAGTAGTCAAATCGTGGAGAGACTTGTTGGTATATGCAGATGGATTGTCAAGTCATGTGACTTATAGCGACCCCGGTCTTTTCCCATTTGATTATTGTATCCGGACTTATGTTCCGTGGATTCCGTTGTCATATTATTGTTGTTGTTGTCCTTTAATTCCTTATTCTTGGGTTATAGGATGTTTTGGGCAGGTTGATTGCAGGTTGGTTGGGTTTAGAAATCAAGTGTTGATGTTCAGTTTTTGGCTTGGTCGCTCGAGCGAGCTTCTCTTCGCTCGAGCGAGGTCTTCCTTTTTGGTCCGTCGCTCGAGCGAGCCTTTCTTTCGAGTCGAGTGAGGATTGCGCCCAAAGACTTAGACCGACACAGTTTGTTGTTTGTTGGCGAGCTTTTCTTCGCTCGAGCGAGTTGGTTTGTCTTTGGCTCAAGCGAGCTTCCCTTTCCGAGCGAGGTTTTTCTGTCCGTCGCTCGGCGACTGTGTCTTCGCGCGAGCCTATTTTGTTTTGTTTAAATCGGCGGCATGTTTGGTCGATTTTCAGCCCCTTTCAGTTTATAAAACCCTAGGTTACGAGTTCTCTCTCTCCCAACTCATCTTCTCTCCTTGGTTTGATCTAGTTAGGTTGTGTTTTTACCCTAGTTGCTTTACAAATAAGATAGAGGAGAGCACATGGCAACAGTGAATTCACTGATTTACCTTACAGTGAGCATGTCCTTATTTTGTCAGTATATGCAGATGGATTGCCAAGTCATGTGACTTGGTGCACAGGCATTGCTTTTCTCTGTTTTCTTATTACAATGACAACTCATCTCTTATTGATATATGTGGGATTGTCAATTCAGAAAGTCACATGGCAACAGTGAATTCACTGATTTACCTTACAGTGAGCATGTCCTTATTTTGTCAGTATATGCAGATGAATTGTCAAGTCACGTGACTTGGTACACAGTATTCGCTTTTCTCTATTTTTTCATTCTATTGACAACTCATACCTTGTTCGTATATGTGGGATTGTAATGCAGAGGCATTTATTTTCTATGGTTTTTCCTTCAGTGTCTTTCTAAAACCGTTCATAACCAACTATATAAACGACTAAAGGTGAAGACACAACCTTACAACTCATTTCGCCCTACGAAATTATCATTCATTTGTTTAAAAAAATTAGCATGGCTACACGATTCATGGGAGGGAGTGCGAATCGCAGAGGTGGTAGGAACTTGCAAAGGGGTGACAGATCATGACGAGGAGAGGGAAGGGGACGTGGTGATGCTGAAGACGAAATAACAATACATGTTTTAGATTATGCTTGTGGTTATCGTAATAGGTTTGGGAAGCGACATTTTTTGATGCCCAAGTATTATCGAGTTCAAGGAGGTTCATGTATGGAGCCATCTGACAATCAAACAGGATATGGTTTATCTGACGCTGCTCGTCTCAAGTGGCCCGCATTATTTATAGAGCGGGTACAGCTGGAAACCTTAAGTCGGGAAAATCAACTTAAGGTGCCAAAAGCACGTTCTGTTGAGATCCAAAAGGAAGATCCTGATAATGTTGATCGATTATGTGAAAGACTACAACGTGAGATTTCTCAAATGTGCCTTAGGTTAGCCCGCGATATGCAACTATACATAGTTAAGAAGGATGCCCAGAAGAATAGAACAGAACCAAATGTTGCGGTTATCAAGGGTATCATGGAGGATCCTGAACTTGTCTCTGACCCTGAGCTTTCGGATTATTCAGACTCTGAGATTGCCGATTTAAGCACGAATTAGGTGTTTATGTCTATACTTCGGCAATATTAGGTCATGCATTAATATGCAATGTTATGTGTTAGACTAAGTGTTTTCGTAATGAGTTTGTCAGATTGTCTGCCTAATATTTGTCTATCTAACTGTTATGTTTATGTATTGTGTGTTCAGTTCATGGTGTCTAGGATGTATGTATTGTGTGTTCAGTTCATGGTGTCCAGAATGTATGTTTGTGGGAGACTTATGTCTGTACTACCTATGTAATTGAAAACTGTTACATTTGCAACTTCAGTTATGTTGTTTTCATGCCCGTATGAGTATTTAGTAAATTAGTGACTTCGTATATTATGTATTAAGTTTTATTACAAAAATGTTGACAAAATTTATTTTAGGGGAAATACACATTCTCTTAACTTGCTCATCTTCTAAATCGTGACAACCCAAAAATGTAACCATTATTCATTGAATATAACAAATAACGTTCTCATTCTTACAAAAAATACACTACCAATTGCATAAAACAAATAACATTTTCATTCATTCATTCATTGCACAACATCAGTCTTATGAAGTAAGCGAAACCAATTGAATCACAATAACATCAACTCCAACCCAATATTTACATTACATAAGTTCCTGTTCGTAATCAGACATCAAATTACATACAAGTTACATTACATAGCAAAAAACGGAAAAAGTACCATTCGTATGTAAAAAATACATCACCAAAATTTGAGGTCTTTCTCTTCTTCCTTCTTGCTGCAGCTCTCGCAGTGGCCTTCGTCTTCTTGGCCTCCTCCACGGTGCTCTTCGCGTCTCACCCTTTGTCGTTGTTCGTCGAACTGCAGAGTGTGTGGGTGTGCTTCGGACTGTAGAGCATGTATATCACCTTCTAACCCAAAACAAAGACGAAAGAAGAAAAAAAAAATTAATGAAAACGACTAGAAAATGGTTTTACTAAACCGATTTTCTGAATTACATTATCACCTTTTAACCCAAAACAAAGACAAAAGAAAAAAAATTTAAATGAAAATGGCTTTAGTAAAGCCAAAAAAAAATTCTGAATTACACCTTTTAACCCAAAACAAAGACAAAAGAAAAAAAAATTACTTGAAAACGGCTTTAGTAAAGCCAAAAAAAAATTTCTGAATTACATTATCACCTTCTAACCCAAAACAAAGACAAAAGAAAAAACAAAAAAAATTTACATGAAAACGGCTTTAATAAAGGCAAAAAAAATTTCTGAATTACACCTTCTAACCTAAAACAAAGACAAAAGAAAAAAAGAATTTAACATGAGAACGGCTTTAGTAAAGCCAAAAAAAAATTCTGAATTACATTATCACCAAAACAAAGACAACAGAAAAAAAAATTACATGAAAACGGTTTTAGGAAAGCCATATTAGAAAACGGTTTTAGTAAACCTGTTTTCTGAATTACATTAAAACAGCTTTAGGAAAGCTGTATTAGAAAACGGTTTTAGCGAACCCGTTTTCTGAATTGCACCAGAACAAAGACAACAAAAAATTTTTTTTTACATGAAAACGGCTTTAGGAAAGCCGTATTAGAAAAGGGTTTTACTAAACCCGTTTTCTGAATTACATTATTTTGTGGCAATTTATATTTATGTTGAAAAATATAAATTAGGAAAAAAATTACTAAAAAACGGTTTTACAAAAACCGTTTTTACGAAGTAAAATTTTATATTTTTTTATTCAAAAAAAACGACATTGGAAAAGCCGTTTTAAAGAAAACGGGTTTGGCAAATAATGGGGATGGGGAAGTTTTTATATAAGTTTTAAAAACGGATTTTAGTTAAAACTGTGGTTATCATCCACGGTTTGTATGGTGAACAGTAAACCCGTGGTTCACAATCACGTTTTCAGAAGAAAAGAAATTTAAGTTAAAAGCGTAGTTCACAACCACGTTTTCAGGAAAAAATAATTTTCAGTTAAAAGCGTGGTTCACAATAACGCTTTCAGAAGAAAAAAAAAATTAATTAAAAGCGTTGTTACAAACCACGCTTTCTTAATTAAAAGTGTGGTTTGGAAACACGTTTTTACGATTTCACAAAATTTCTGCGCGATAGCTACAAAAACGTTGAAAGCATGGTTCACAACCACGTTTTAGCCTAGTTTGGGAATTCCGTCCAAACTAGGCCTAGTTTGGGAATTAAGTTGCTAATTTGGCTTAATTTGGGAAAAGCCCCAAAAACAGACCCTGGTGGGTTGACTCACCCTAGAGTGCCAACAACTAGGCCATGTGTGTGTATAGTGATTAAGGGACCTTTGTAGTCCTTGGTTGGATTCATTGCGAATGGTCCTTTTTATTAACATGCCATCTAGATTTAAATGCTTATTAGTAGATTGAATCATTCAATCAAAAAAGAAAAAAAAAACAAGACAAAACAAAAACACCAAATTGAAGTATCCAGAAAATGCAATATATGAGTCAAATTTATCTTGGGTGTACCTTGCATTACACCAAATTCGAATTACGCTTGCCCTTCATTTTTTGAATATTTTTGGTTTATTTATTGTTTTGATTCTAAGATTGTAGAATTGCTTTGTTAGACCTTGTTCAAATTCAAGCATCATTTACATAATTCCATGGTTGAATAGAAGACACATAATCTTCTATTTTCAAATCTTCCTTCTTTTTTTTTTTTCCTGTGCAGAATCATCAATAGAAATGATTGTATTTCAAGATTTTTAATGATGTAAATAAGTGTTTTAAAATATGAGAAGAAGACACATGGTCTTGTGTGAAAGTAGTATGCTCTCTAACCTCTATAGTGGAGGAGATTGCGGATTTGAGCTCCATGTGAGGTGTTGAGGATGATCTCCTTTCCCTTTCCCTTTCCCCTTAAATTAGGCTAGTATAGGTTCTAATGAATATAAATAATTAAATAAAAAGGGATGAGAAGGAAATTTAGGGACAAATGATCATTGATTTAAACAAAAGTCCAAATATGCAATATTTTCACACAATCTAACAAATTTTGGTAATTATTGTTTTCTATTTTAAGGATACATTAGGCAAGCTCAACCAAAAGTTTGTTTCTCTACTTCATATCATATAGAAAACTACTAAGCATAAACCAAAACCTCTACCAACTCCATTATTCTGTCTCTCTCTCTCTACAGAATACTCTATGAAGTCTTCTCTATAAATACCCTTTACCCATCTAAGCTTTCATTATAACAAACATTCTTATATCAAGTCTTCCTTCACATAGCTCTTGAAGTTCATAACAGATTAGCTAAGAAAAACAACGGGGACTACAATGGCTCAATCTCTGAGCTCTTTCATTCTTGTAACCATCATTGTCTTTACTCCAGTACTTTGCTTGGCTGGGAAGAGCAATGGTGGCTACCTCTACCCACAGTTCTACGATCGGTCTTGCCCCTAAGCTCAAGAAATTGTGAAGTTTGTTGTTGCAAAGGCTGTCGCCAAAGAAACCCGCAAACCCACATGGCTGCTTCATTGCTTAGGCTCCATTTCCATGATTGTTTTGTCAAGGTTAGTCAAGCAAGTAGAGCTATTAATTAATCTACTAGTTTTCAGGACCCTATAATTACCCATGCACTACATTTTATTTTTTTATAGACAAAGATAACTATTAGTTATTAATGGAGAAAAAAATGTCTACATGTACATGTGATGGGCTGAAATGTGCCATGTGAGTCATGGTTAATTGGATTTGAATGTAAAGCAAAAATCAAAATACTAGTTAGCTTAGTAATTGGTGAGGCTGTTTCATGATATAGAATGTGTTTTGAGTTAAAGGCCCTGTTTGGTAGAGCTGTGGGAAAGTGCTTCTAGCTTATGCCTTAACAGCTTATAGCTTATAACTATTTCCATAAGCTGATTTCTAACTTATAAATTAAGCTTCTCCTGCCCCACTCAAAGAATAAGTTGATTTCCGACTTACAAAAAGCTATAAGCTGTATTGTTAAGCTAAACCAAACACATCAAAATAGCTTAAATAAAAAATAAAAAAAAATTAAAATAAAAAATTAAAATAAAAGCAAACAGGGCCAAAGTTTTACTTCAAAACTTGACCTTTTTTCTTTCTTTCTTTTGAGTATTCAGTATTTTGCCTGGATTAGTCTTAAATACATGTGGTCTAGGGCCCTATCCCACACATATCAAGTAAGTGCTTGGTAACCTACACTTCTTGATACGCATATCATGGCTCGGCTAACCTTTTGGTTCCAAAAATTAAATATTATCTTAAACCATAAAATTGCTTGTCTAAATTATACAAAAGGGAATATTTAGGGCTTTTACCCCTCGAAGTATAGATAGTCTCACTGTCCCACTTGTATTGGCCTTGCTTTTCACCTCTAATCTGCCGAGTACATATAATCTCACTATTAATAATTTAATGGGAATGAGCTCTTAAATTGCATCCAACTAATCGCTTGAGATTAGTGCATTACTAACTTTGGTTTATGACTTTGCTAATTAAATACAGGGGTGTGATGCATCAATACTTCTAGTGAGCACTGGAAGCATGCTGAGTGAGAGGAGGTCGAACCCTAACGGGACTCAGTTTGTGGGTTTGAAGTCATCGATGAGATCAAATTTGCATTGGAGAAGGAGTGCCCTCACACTGTCTCTTGTGCTGATATTTTGGCTCTAGCTGCTAGAGACTCCACCTCCCTTGTATGTCTTGCTTTTTAGCTAGTGCCAATTTGGATTAGATGACCATACTACCCTTACAAGCTATGCATAATAGCATTTATTTTTGAATTGTACAATGTGCAGACTGGTGGACCTAGCTAGGAGGTCCCATTAGGAAGAAGGGACTCCAAAGGTGTAAGCTTGAGTGGCTCCAACAACAACATTCCTGCCCCTAACAACACTTTCCAAACCATCCTCACCAAATTTAAGTTGCAAGGACTTGACATTGTTGATCTTGTGGCATTGTCCGGTAAATATCCTAGTTTTTGTGTGTTTTGTGGTCTTTTTGAATAAGAACCAGATTGTCATCCTTCATAAAAGATTAAGCCATCTAATCCAACATTTTGGGTTTACCATATAATTCACTTTAATGATTTGGTTTATTCATTTTCTAATTTTCTATCATATTGGTCCTGTTTGGGAAGTGGGTTTAAGACTTTTTTTAGGCTAAAATTCACAACAAGACAAAATAGACTATAAAATAAAATATCACATTAAATCCATAATTATTTTACTTTTTCTCTCACAAACATTACATCCAACTACAAAAAATTCTAACCATCTTTCCAAATACAAAAGTTTTAGCCTACTAAAATAACCAAAAACTAAAATAGCCTACTAAAATAACCAACTTCCCAAACGAGGCCATTGTGTAGATATCTATGAAAAAAACTAATTAATTTGATAATCGTAAGCACATAAATTTATTATATTTTATTTTTCAAATTATATTTGTTGCATATTTTTTTTGAAAATAACCTATTGTTACATTTTTTTTTAAAAAAAAAATTGCCAATGCCAAGGAGTCAAACAATTGGAAATGCCAAATGCACCAGCTTCAGGCAGAGGCTGTACAACCAGGCTGGCAATGGGCTAGCCGACTTCACACTTGACCAATCATACGCCGCCCAATTGCATACCCAATGCCCTAAGTCTAGTGGTGGTCATAATCTCTTCTTCTTGGACTTTGTCACCCCCAACAAAGTTTGATAACAACTACTTCAAGAACTTGTTGGCTTCAAAGGGGTTTTTGAGTTCTAACCAAGTTCTAGTGACAAAGAACCAACAATCAGTGGAGTTAGTGAAGAAATATGCAGAGAATTACAAGCTTTTCTTCGAGCAATTCGCCAAGTCCATGATCAAGATGGGGAGCATCTCTCCCCTGACCGGTCCAAGAGGAGAGATTCAAAAGCATTGCAGAAAAATCAACTCTTGATTAAGGCCATATAGTAATCCTAATAGCAATAAATATCATTGTGATTGTATTATGTTTGTGTATTTCCTGTTTCTTTTATGATTTTTTTAAGAGAGAGTTCAATTGTCTAGCCTGTTGTACCAAGGTTTGTGAACTTGTGGTGGCAAAATCATAGCATTTTGATTAATGAGATTGTGGGTGTTTCTCTTCAGTATAATATGGTTGTAAAGAGGTTCTTAATTTGAGTTGAAACTTGAAATCAAGTCCCAAGGGTGTTTTGTATTCGATATTTCATTTTTTATTTATTGCAAGTAACCATTTAAAATGAAAAATTTTGAACTAATTTAATTTTTTTTTAAGGAGTGTACGTATTCTTCGACAATAATAATAAAATAAGCACGATAAGTAAAAAATATGTAGCTTTTTTGTTTTGGTTTTTTATTTTTATTTTTTTGTTTTTGTTAAAGATATTTTTTGTAAAACAAATTGGTGAAAAAATGAAAAACACTAATCATATCATATGTTTTTCTCATTTTTTTTGGTGAAACAATTAAATATATTTTTATCAAATTAAGAAAAAAATTTGAAAATAAAACTATATGAAGATTCTAATTTCTAACAATAATGCTATGAACTTAGATTTTTTTTAAAAAAAAAACACTTACAAAAATAATGCATGATTAAGATATATTTATTTTATGTGTACTACTGTAAATTTCGACTATACATCACTTTTTGAAATAAAATTATTGATATAATTTGATAGTTTTTTTTTCTTCTGAATTTCTAATATTATTGGGTGCCTAATAGGTGTCTCACTCTCATAGATTCAACTGCAGACGATAAGTTACGTTTATAAAACCTCTGTGCATTGAACTAAAACCCAGCCAGCTCAGGGTTTTCACATACACACTTTCTTCTTCTTCGTTGCTGAACACAATCAATCATAACCCCAGGGTTGTGGCATTGTGGTAAGGCCTTGGGGTTTAAGCCCCCAGGTCACAAGTTCAATTCCCCTTCCCTTAGGCCAATCTCCTGGGCGAAAGCATTGTTGGTTAGGAGGTTGGACCTCAAGTTGTCTAGTCAGCACTTGGTGTGGGTTCAATGCTCCCCCACTGTGCGAGTCCTGACTTACCGGAGCTTACCTTGTGAGGTCGGGACAAGCTTCCAGGTTATAGTCTCTTGCTCGGACAAACAAAGGACACCCCTGTGATCTCTCTCAAGGAGGGCGCCTTGACTGGGGAGAGTGGGAGGAAAAAAAAACAAAACACAATCAATCACTGATCACAACTACGAATGGAAAATCACTGACATTGGAGTCTGGATCCTCTTCTTAATTGTCCTACTTGACTTCCTACTAGAAACGGTCCAGATTGGGTCAAGGGAGATGGGCGGCTCAAATCATTTCATTAAAAAAAAAAATTAAAACCAATTTTTTGCCGAAAGTGTGAAAGAGGAGAGAGAGTATTACCTACACCCTCACCCTCTTCTCCTCTACCTCACACAACCCATCTCATCGGTGACCCATCTCACCAGCGATCCTGTTTACGATAACCCACTTCCAACGGCGACCCTAATGGCCACTCTATTGCATAAAACAAGGGCCTAAAGAAGAAGATCTTTCAATTCCTTCCCAAGTTTCCCATAATTGGGTTGCCAAATGTGTATATATATATATAATTACAATAAATTGAGCAAAAAGACCAAGAAACCATCAAGATTTTTTCTCATATTATACACCAAAGCTAGTTTCAACTGCTTGATTTCACCTGTCCTACAAAGCAGAGAGATCAAAAGAGTGATAGATATAGATTCGCATATATATATATATATATATATGTATACGTATATATATTTATTGAGAGAGAAAGAGAGAGGGTGGAACACGTATAGAGAAAGAGAGGGGGGAAAGAAATAAGATGTTGTTTTCTTAGATTTTGATTTATTATTTTTGTGAAATTTGAATTATTGTTTAGCATGTGATCAAAACTTCAAAAATCTAGGTTTAATGATTTTATTTTATTTTTTTTCAATTACTCCAAGTTATGGGAAGGCAGCAACAATGGCCGATGGATGGTGGTCGCCGGTGAAAAATAGGAGACGGTGGTTGCCGATGGACAAACGACGATGGTGGTTTGTTGATGCGTATCTCTCTCGCTCACTTGCTTTTCGATTGCTCAAATCTCTCTCCTCTTTCACACTTTCAGCAAAAAATTAGTTTGAATATTTTTTTTTTTTTAGTGAAATGATATGAGCCGCCCATCTCCCTTGACCCAAACTGGACCGTTCCTAGTAAGGAGCAAAGTAAGAAAATTAAGGAGAGGATCTGGACTCCCCTGACTTTGTAGCAAGCTCAGACTATCCCCATCATACACTATATGCTAAGCTTTCTAGGTTTTCAATCAAGCACTTTAAAATAAATAAATAAATAAATAATGAGGGGCTCTCGAATCATTTCTCAATCTCTTTCACGCCATTGCACAATCACATCTCAAAACCCTAGATTTTTAACTAAGAATTCACACTTCTCAATTTCTTCTACAAACTTTCCCATAAACCCTTACTTTGCCCGCTCGAGGATTCAATCTGATTTGACGGAGCTTTTGAGGAAGAAATTGGACATAAATGAGATGCCGGTGATGATGCCGGGGATGGGGTTCGACATGAAAGGGGCGGCGAAGGGCGGTGGTGCGGCCAAGGAGGAGGAGAAGAAGGCAGAGAAGACCGCGTTTGATTTGAAGCTCGAAGGAGGGTATGATGCCGAGACGAAGATTAAGATTATTAAGGAGGATAGGGCGTGTACTGATTTGGGGTTGAAGGAAGCAAAAGATTTGGTGGAGAAGGCGCCTACCCTTTTGAAGAAAGGGGTAACCAAAGAGGATGCAGAGAAGATTATCGAAAAGATGAAGGAGGTTGGCGCAAAAGTGACGAAGGAGTGAGGTAATGAAGTTATTCTCTTTTATGATTTTAGTTTCTGTCTTTTGTTGAATGGATTGAATTCAAATCTATAGCATCCAATTTTATTGGGAAAGTCATGTTTTTTATTGTTTTTATTATGCAATGGGGTGTACTATTTTGTTTTATCAATCTGATTTTAGTGCTATTCTCAATGCATTGTGTTAATGGTATCAAATGTAATGGCAAGTCATAAACTCATAATTGGATGCCTTCCTTTTTTTTTGTTTATATGTTTTAAGTGTAATTTATATGACTGATTTTGGTAATGGCTTTGTATGTGGACCCTCTTGAGATGTTGCTATGATAGTTATGCTCCCTAATGTCATTCGAAGAGCCTCACCAAGAGTGTCTTTACTTTTCTACAATGTTTGGCAGTACTTTGAAATATTGATGAATATATATCCTAATATCTTTTCTTGATTTTGATGAAATATGTGCTTATGCGAAGATGAAACGGAAGAAAGGGGAAGTTGTATTAGTTGTACCTAATTAGTAGGGCCTTCCTTGAGGGGATTCTCTCAGTCGGGTTTTATGCTAGGATTATTGCCTAGGTTGATACAGGGATACATGAAAATCAAGATTTGAACATCATCAAACTTTTAATCACATGGAATATCCATTTGACGATGGGTCAAGTCAATAGGCTAACTTTCTGGTCTCTGCTATTCTTGTTTTGTCATTTCGGTATAATTTGAATTGGACTTAATTCAGTTGAGATTGTAACTAACTACCATATATTCATCTATTGAATGTCTTATGCAACCCATTGCTGATGCACTTAGCAAAGCCAGCAACACACAAGAAAAAAAAATTATACAAACTCTTTATAAAAAATGAAGTACCATTCAGTGTAAAAAACTTAAAAGTACCATTCAAGAAAACAAGTTGGAAACAAAACAATCTTTAAATTGATCTAATAGTCTACCTCACTTAACAAAAACTTCATAATGCCCTACCTGAAGGGGAAAAAAAAAACACCAAAAAAAAAAAAAAAACAAAATCAGATGAATGTTAAATATAAATTGCATAAATATTCAAAAACAAAAAAACAAGACACTAAATACCATTCAGTATTGCTCGGGGCTATTTGACCGGAGATAAAAAAAAAAAAGTAGTTGTTGCATGCACGGTGTAAGAGTCCAGCAGTCCCCCCAAACATATCGTCTCCCATCTGAACAATTCTCTCATTTTTCACACGCATCTATCAAAAATTTAAAAGAAAATTTAATTTTTAACAAAGTCAAATCACAGGACAAATAAATAAATAAAGACAAAAAATATATATACATATATATACATGTACAGGGAAGCTCGAATTTGCATGTTCAAACAAGTTGCGCATGTATCTTGCTATTTTGCGGCTGACAGTTTGAAGCCAATTACTATTGTCGTCACTGCTATCCTCCTTTCTATATGTTTCAAACCGACAATGGACATCCCAAGCCGGCCCTGACTTTGGAACCAAACTCCCCCAACAATCAGATGCAATAATACCATAAGTATTACAAAGATATTCATTTATATACTCGTCAAGAAACAAGCTATCTAAGTTTTGCCACACATGTAAAATGTCATCCAACTTACGAATGAACTTGGATTTCTCCATTGTATTCTAGAAAAAAGAATTATCAAGTAGCCAATCCAAATCAACATTATCCTTGCAAAAAGAAAGAAAGAAAAAAAGAAAAAAAAAAGTGAATTAAAAAATATATAAATTAAAGAAATAAAAAACTTTAAAAAAGTAAAAATAGAACTTACAAATAATTTTCATCACACAAACCGTACACAAAGCAGTACAAATCAACTGGTACAACCAATTGATGAAAATAATGATCCAGCATCTTTATAGAACCATCCCAATTACCACACGGCTTCAGTAAAATTTCAATGATTATTTCTTTTAGATAAACAAGCTCCTCAAATACTTTGTAAAAAAAATCTGTAAAACAAAAAAAAAACTTCAATACCAAGAAAAAAAATTATTAAAACAAAAAGTCTAAAATAAAAAATATAACTTGCTAAACATACCAGATTTAGGATTATGAATAAAAAAAAGTTTCGCAGTATTATTCATTACTAAAGTACTGCCAGCCCTCATTCCACTCACAAATTGTAATGAATATATGCGTCGTAATCCGTTAAGTATATCCCTACATAACAACAATTATAAATAATTACAAAAAATAATAATTACAAAGTATTATTATTAAACATAATAATTAGAAGAAAAAAATACCTGAAAATTGCACAAAATTTGTCTTTGATAGACTCAAACCATTGAGTATAAGGCTTACTCCTTCTTACAAATGTTGTGTATTCATCTTGAAAGTACGTTGCCAAGTTAGGCCCTCATCTTTCTACTAATAAAATGTTGTTATCTAACATGAAACCATTGACGACATATAACCCTTTGCAAGACTTCAAGCAGATAAACCCGTCAAACGCCTCCTCATCAGTTTTATAATCCAGTGTGCTAATTTTAAAAGTGTAATCCTAAACACAGTTTTGCATGGAGCTATAACCATAGGAATGGTTTCCCAGGTCACCCTCAAGTACATAAATAACACTATTAGATTTGTCTCTGAAGAGGATGACTGAATGGGTGTTCATCACCCAAATCCATATCTACAGAAAAATAAAAATAAAAAATTATAAAGGATATCACTGCAAATTACAAATTTCACTACAAATAATAGAAGTTATAGAATCACTAACCAACAATAGCCCACAAACCCACAAATTTTATAGAATTTAAACTACAAATTTAACTAGTGAATACAAACAAACAGTAATAAAATATAAAATTAAACCAAAATCTAACGACCTCGCCCTCTTGTATCTATTGAATCAATATTTCCAAATATCAAATCAATCCTAAGGATAGCTTTGAAGGCACCCTTTGGCTCATTACTGTCCTTATGTGCTCGTAATGTCTCTAA
Source organism: Camellia lanceoleosa (assembly GCA_025200525.1). Taxonomy (NCBI): domain Eukaryota; kingdom Viridiplantae; phylum Streptophyta; class Magnoliopsida; order Ericales; family Theaceae; genus Camellia; species Camellia lanceoleosa. The sequence goes on along the minus strand of CM045758.1, from coordinate 175,603,536 downwards.
AAGTTGTGGACAAACCATAAATCCAAGCAAAGGCCCTTCCATAGTTTTCAACTACTTGAGTAAATGAAATAAATATAAATTTTAGAAGTCAAGAATCTCCTTTAGCTACCTCTCAATATGCCAGGCTTATATTTGCTCATTTATGTTTTAGGAGGAATATGGAACATTGAATTCAATATTTGGTTTTATTTTACTTCATCAATTTTATTTTATTTTATTTTTTGTTAGTTATTCAGAGAATCTTTCGTAAGATCAAATATCCCCACCCATGAAAGAGAAACAATCAAAAACACAAGCACTTGTCTATATATGCCCCATTTTGTCTATATCTTAAGATGTATAATGGCAGTAAAACAACCTTAGACAGTAAACAACAATAATTATATGTAATACATAACAAGTCACTATATAAGTAGGCATAAAGCCCTTTTTACTACTGCATATTTCTTTGGGAGTATAACCATCCAAACAAGTCCTGGACATTTGCAGATGTCGTGTCAACATGTATAGCATGCCAATTTTATTATTTTTTCAATTTTTTACTGATTAGAATGATATTCAGGATAACCTAGCTTTAATAAAAGGTTGCTTACCTTGCTTGGCCTTGCCATGGTTGCTAGATCTTTTCCTTTCGGCCTTTTGTGCTTCCCGTGGATTGTCGGGCTCCTTGGTTTCCTCCAAAGGAGTTACAGGGACACTTCCATTCACTTCAAACAATAGAATTTGGGGTTGCAAAAGCTCTCTTGAACACATGGGAAGAACACCATCCCAACTACCAATAACCTGTTCAAATTTAAACATAAATTACACAAACTAAATGAAAGGTAAGATATAAGAATAAAACCTTGTAACTTAATTGAATGTACCTTCACTTTATCGTCGTCATACACAATCCAATTTTCTTTCGCACGGTTGTAAACAAAGCAGATGTAGTGCTCTAGGCCATAACAAACCTAAAAGGAAATTTGGTAATGAGATAAACTATTCTTGTGTCATATTATTGATTTAGTCGAAAAATATAAATAGTGATGCCAAACTAGTAATAGTGCATTTGCTATGCTACAGGGAAAGAATGAGAATTGAGTATCAATCAAGCAAGAAGACATTCTTCAGTAAAATGGAAAGAGAGAAAAAAAAAAAAAAAAACAGCTCTATCATTCTGCTAAACTAACATTTCACAAGAAGAAGAAGAAGAAGAAGAAGAAGAAGAAGAGTGACTTTAAATGAAGCCCATAAGCAACAAAACTTGGGAAAACTTGTTTACTAAATCCATCGTGAAAAATGGAACTAAATGATAGAAGAGTATAAAGCGAAGGCAAGTTTACCATTGAAGTAAGATAATGTGTGTTTCCTGGATCTAAACCCTCATAGATGACACCAATATCTATCTTGGTACTCAGAGCTCCCAATGTTGCAGATATTTTATGTGCAGGTACTTCAACACTCTCCCAACAAAGAACTGTAATTAACAAATCAAAAACTAGTAAACAAAGAACACAAAGCATAATGAAATATTTTCAAACAACTTGTCATTTACCTATCGTGAACACATGTGGAGGAGTTGAAAGAATACAGTGAGGAATATTTGGTTTGCGACAGCCGTCACAGCTATTCTGATGTTTTTCCCTTATATTGCATTTCAAAAGCTCATCAAAAGGGCTCTTCGGATGGTCATGCTGAGTTGGGAAGTAACACAACTTTAAAATACATATCTAAAATGGACTTATCTTTTCATTCGCTATAACAGGAAAAATTGACAGTTTATCATAAAATGCTTTAGAAAAAACGTGCCTTCATTTGTCCAATTGCAAACGCATTTGCCCATGTCCAAAGATTATTCATTTGTCGGGATTCAATAGTACTACACGTGTTACAGTTCAAATTTTCAATTATGTTTATTCCAAAAACTGTATGTGCTATACAAGCATCACTATCACAATTCCGAGAGTCTGTGTAACTACTTCCGAGTAATTTACTATCAGAATCAAAAGTAAATGACCAATGAAGAACATCCAAAATAGCTACCAAAGCTTCAAAAGCATCATTCTTCTGTCCCTGTAAAATCAAGCAAATCAGTAACAAAAGTTGCCTAGGAAGCAAAAGTGACGTCTAAATTTATAACTTTGAAGAAGGGTGAAAATATGATGACAAGACCATCAAAATTGTCAACTTACTTCCTGGAAATTACAACCTTGCCATTTGCTTAGAGCAATTCTTAAAGTGGTAGGAGAAACAACATCATCTCCTTCCTTAGCTTCTCTTAGGGCAGTGAAAATCCCATGTAATTCGCAAACAATACAAGGATCTTTCATATGAACACGAGCAGGTGTTGATCTTCTAAAAAACTTGCCTCTAAACGTTCTTAAATGCCAGAGAGACTACATATTGACAGAAAGGTTGATAAAATGAATTCATTATCATACTTTGGTTAATGGGGATAGAAAATGAAATTTATACCAAGACCCCCAAAAAAGGAAAACTCTTTGAACAGAACACCAACCTGTACAATCACATTTATAAAGAAATTGTTTTCACCAACATTTCTCAGTCCTGGCCCTAAATCAGTTGAGCAAGCAACATCCATTTCTTCCAACTCCTCTGCTGTGGATGCAGCTGCATCCTTATTTTGCTTGGCTAGATTTGTATGCTTATCCTCTTCCGCAATCTGCCTTTGATACTCCAACTTCTCTTTGAGCTTTCTTTCCTCCACATCATGCTCAATTTCATGCTTAAGTTCCTCTTCATGTAGCCCCAATTCATCAGCTCTTGCAGCAACAACAATCTCAAAACTAGGATAATCACCATTGTAGCTAACAGGAAAGTGACTGGAGGAAGACAAGGGTCAAAAACCCAGATTAAACTCAAAATGTGCATTAGAGCCAATAGTAGAAAAAGGTTGTGATCTTTTAATAATTTTCTACAGTGCTATCTGCGGCTGAGAGACAATTGAGGACTTACACTTGTTCTTCAGTTTCCTCTTGCGGCACATACAGCTCATCACCTTGAGTAACCTGCAATGCTATCAGTATTAGACTGAACTTGTACAAAGCATGCAAGACATACATGAGAGCAACCTGTATGGTAAAAAACGAAACCAGAGTCTAAAGTTAAAAACCTTTGGATCCTTCTTTTTTCTCTGATTTTTATTCTTTTTCTTGGACTCCAAATTTTTCTTCTTGGCCTCCAGTTCAATCTCTGATAAAAGTGCTTCTTTCGCAGCATCTGCCTTCTTCTTTGTGTCTTTGTCCACCAAAACCTCAAATAGTTCCTAGAATAGAAAATTTCTAACTAGTTTAAATTTAGAGCCAAGGAAGTTGGATAACATTGTAGAGAATTATGCTGCATAAAAAAGTCAAACTCGCATGAATGACTTCAGAAGGGGCAGAATAATGAACTGATAGCCAGGAGTGGATGCCTGCATAAATTTTACCCCCAACGGCCATTTAACATTAAAAATCCTCATGACAGATGCTTGAAGTTTGCTAAACTGCAGGATTGAACATAATGAGCAGAGGAATATATATATATACATATATAACAAAACTTTACTCGAGAAAAATCAAAACTCAGGAATCATGCCTGAGAAATATGCAATATAAACAAGTTGAAAAAGGAAAATATTAGGGATATATAGTTGAAATATTAGTTCCAGATTGGGAAAAACAATGCAAGTTCTAATAGAGAAAAGAAGCATTAATTGATAAACTATTCACAAGATGGGATAGTTGCAAAGCATCTAAACCAGTGATTGATATATGATCAACTATCTAACCTTGATAAAGTAAGGTACACAAGATTTTTATAGCATGGAAATTTATTATTTCTAGAGTCAAATAAAGACTTTATTTTCCTCTAGGTAGAATGCCCAAAGCTACCTCTGTAGATGGCTCCTCATCAATTTGTCTATGGATTACATCTGTAATGCAAGCATCTTCTTGATCCACACTGTCATTACTCAAAGAACTTATACTGGTCAAAAGAGCCTCAAACTGTGAGTGGTCGACATTTTGAACTTCTGTAAGTATGCTTGATATAGCATCTAACTCAAATCTACTGCTCTGGGACATGGCACCATTGTCTGCCCCATCAAGTTCTTTTTGTCGCTTACTCAAGAGAGATGCATAACTTTGTGGGATATGCATTTCAACTAGCTTCCTCTTCTCGAGCTCCTCAATACAGATGCTCTCAATTGCCAGTAATGCTTCCTTTTGGTTCTCAAGTTCACTTTTCTTTCTTCTCCATGTTTCTATGATATCAAATTCTCTCTCCAATAGCTGAATAACTTTCAGTAATTGATGCTTCTTAGTATTTTGTATATTTGTCCATGATTTTAAAGCTTCTCCAATTGAAGGAACAGTGAGCCAAGATACTAAAGCATCACTATCTGGAAGCACATCAACTTCATCGGCACGAATGGTACAAGTCGCTGCAGAACCATCGCTCAAAGCGCATCCGACACTTAAGCTCCCCTTGCAAGAAATGCTCATCCATAAGGAGACGCAATGAGTCACCATTAAAAGCAATCATTTCCTTAATTTCAATTTCCTCAATCTCATAATCATCAAGTTCATCATCCAAGGAACTATCCATGTCGGGGTTCTTGTTTAAGCCACAAAGATTTGACACAACATGCAAGAATTTAAGGATCTTTTCTAACCGGGAACCTCCAAAAATAGATGCATAGAGGTATTTGGTCCAGCCATGAATGTGAAGTCTGCTGTTTATGCGGTTCATTCATGGAATCTTTTATCACCTTTTCAAGATTACTCTTAGAAAGACAATTGTTTCTAAGAAGCACTCTGAACTTCGTCATAAATGCTTTGAAGAATTTTCTCGCGGTCAACGTTATCGAACGGTGGCCACTTCACATCCGAAGTCGAAATAAGATCACCGATAAATTTTGCTTTGATTGTTCTTCAATAATTTTCGTGGCTTCACGAGTATCCACTGGTTTCCATGTACCATTGACAAGCATCATGCGAACCCAATTGGCATCAACTTCTTGTGGATTAATATATCGCAACTTTGACTTATTGTGCTTCGATCAAAATCCGCATTCGCACTGAATCATTGAACTTCTCATCACAAAAGCAACACGGCCAGAAATTCCAAGTCTTGTGTTTTTTAGCAAACCCTATAGCTTCTGAGAAAATATTTTCTACTAAACTATCATCAACTGAACCAAAATGTACTTTCAAATCACAAATTCTGAATTCAAGAAATCCCCGCCTTTCGTCGGCACTCATAGACTTCCAATATGATAGAAGTTGATGCATTCTCATCATATTCATCTTCCGTGCAGCATCATCCATTCGTTTAGCAAGTTTACTTTTCTTCATATTCACATCAGACCCCCCCACTTCAGAAATTGATTCTTGCTCCAGAGGCATAGCTGCAGCCATTGCATTGTCGATTTCCCTTCTCTGCTTCTCAGGCGTCTTGATTTCAAGATTCTTCTCAGGTGTATTAAGTGCCTTTAAATTTTCAAGATTCTCTATTGAAGGCAGTAAAGAAGCAATCTTACATCTCTATACAAGCGCCTGCAATGATTCCCGCATATGTGCAATTCGCTCTTCAGCCGTGTTTGAAATGGCTCTCATTTTGCGAAGTTTCTGTGGCAGGGTCGATTGGATCATCAATGGACAATGCTCGCTTGCACTCTCTTACTACCTCTTCATAGCCTGTGCCACAAATCGACAGATCGTAGAGAAGAGACGCATAGAAATTTGCAAACTCTAATGATTTCGAGGATAAAGAAACCGAGCATCGAGCGGACTCGAGAGCATTTTTCAAGTGCCGTAGTTTGGTGCTTTTGTCGCCTATGTCTCTAGATGCAAGATGTTGTACATTAGCTTGAGCACGGTATACGAGAGCAGAGTTTTTGTAGCGAAGACAAGCTTCTTTCATGATCTTTAGAGCTCTGGATTTGTTTTTGCTGTAGAGAGCATTGAGAGCGAGATCTGATTGGAGTCTTATAGAATTGAAATCGGAGGGAGCGAGTGGTTTTATCTTGCTCTATTCTTGACAAAGATCATCGGTGACATTGACAGTCGGTGGTGGTTTCGAGCGCGGAGGACAGTTTCACTTTTTAGGCCCCATTAACTAGATGAACTGAGGGAAAAGATTTGAATATGAAAACAGAAAGAATTCGATAATGTGATATGTTATGGTGGATGTTGAGCCGAAGAAGTTACTGACACAGGGGAGAGTCAAGTTAGTTCTACAGTTCCCACTACTACAACCGAAGGTGAGATGGGGGGGGGAATTATAAATTTGAAAAAATAAAATCGTGAGAATTATGACACATGAATGCGAAATATTTTTTTTTAAGCACAAATATGAGAATTATATGTTTTGTATATTTTCCTTTTGCAAGAGACTTCTTTCTCTTTTCTTTTATGATGATACAGCGTGTTCTAGATGGAACGGGTCGGACTGATCCACGCTTCCCTAACTGGAGCCGGAGGTACCAAGCCCACAGAGAAACCTGCACAAGAGTTCAACGGGGAACGAAGAGTCTCCCAGCGAACCCTCCGACGAGCAAGTTAGAGAGATGGAGTGTAGAGAGAGATTAGTTATAAAAAGCTTAACCTTCTTCTTGTCTTCGACGTTTGCTTATATCCTCTGGTAATCATTTCGCTGTCCCTTCCGACTTGTTATCTTGGCCCAAATTCTATGCTCTAGCTTGCCTTGTTCATGGTGAGGCCGTTCTGTCTCGACGGGGAGGGGTTATCGCAATAAATGCTGTAAGGGGCTTCATTAATGGCTGATGTGCAGTGCAATAACTTTGCAGGATCTTTGTCTGCTTATGTGGCTTGTCTTCTCTTGCCACGTGTTTAGATGTCATTGGTTCTTAATGCCATGTTGAGCTCCAGCAACATTGGGCTTTAGTGTTTGAATTATGTATTGGGCCCTAAGTGGTGGGCTATAACCTTTATGGGCTTACCCATGTTAGTAGTCCCCCATTCCCAAGTGCAGCTTTAGTCTAACGAAATGAATAATGAAGAAAGCGATGGTTATGAAAGACCGGCGAGGCGAAGACCGACCGAGAGATGAGCCGACGACGATGGGTGGCCGAGCGGAGGGACCGACCCTGAGGAGGGGCGACCGCGAAGGGTGACCGAGTGGAGAGAAAGACCATGAGGAGGGTCGACCACGAAGGGTGACCGAGTGGAGGGACCAACCATGAGGAGGGCCGACCGCGAAGGGTGACCGAGTGGAGGGATCGATCATGAAGAGGGCCGACCGCGAAGGGTGGCCAAGTGGAGGGACCGACCATGAGGAGGGCCGACCACGAGGGGTGACCGAGTGGAAAGACCGACCATGAGGAAGGCCGACCGCGAAGGGTGGCCGAGTGGTGGGGAAGACCATGAGGAGGGCCAACCGCGAAGGATGACAGAATGGAGGGACCGACCATGAGGAGGGCTGACGTCAAGTGGAGGGGCAAGTGGCGGTGCACAGGGCTCAAGGAGTGGCAGGGCACGTGGTGATTTGAAGTGGAAAAAACAAGGTAGGGGAAGGGGGGCAATGGATCGTGGTCGTACATGTGGCCTAATCCCGTGATAGGGGAGGTTAGGTGTTGGGCAAGAAACGAAAGGGTAGGTTAACATAGGGTGTTGAAAAGGCGGTTTTGGCAGATTTTTTGTAAGTTTTCAAGCTGACAAAATTTAATCGTGACCCTTGGAATACAGGAAAGCCTTAGGCTTTTGGTATTATCCGCTTTACCTACCTTTTTGCAAAAAACCAAAACATTTCAAGAGTAAACTCCTTTGTGTTGAGTGATACACCTTTGCAACATTTTGCAAACTACCTTGCACCAGCATCCGAAGCTATACGCAAGCATACCAGAGAGATGGCTCGAGAGGAAGTGCCCAACGTGAGACTAGATGCCTTAGGGGACGACGACGCAGTGGACCTGGCGGAGCAATACAGGATGGAGAAGCGAGTAGAGAGTGAGAAGGGACCAGCAGGACAACCCCGCTCGTCCACACTGATAGCGGCTGCGAAGCCAACCAGTCAGGTTGAGCCAGATCACTGGCATACGAAGGCCGACAAGTCGACCTTTACCGCGGAGGAGTTGGAGGGTATGCGCAAGAAATATCAGATTCCTGTGGAAATAGAGTTAAAACTGCCGACATCAAAGGAGAGGGCATCCGATGCTCGACCGGGGGAATTTGCCCTTTACGAGAAGGCGTTAAAGGGGGGTTTGAGGTTGCCACTCCCCCGGATAGAAGTGGACGTGTTAGATCGGCTAGAGGTGGCTCCGGGCCAACTGATGCCCAATGCATAGAAGATCTTACTAGCCTGTGCAAGCGCGTGGCCGCGGGCAAACGAGGGGGCTGGAATGACGGTGGACGAGTTTTTTGCATGCTACAAGGCTTTGTGTCAGCAAGAGACTTGGGTCACTTTACAAGCGATGGCAGGGAAGGGTCTGGTGGCGGGGTTGTCGTCGTCAATTAAGGGGTAGAGGCCGCGGTGGTTCTATGTGTCTGCCAACGGGGGAGTAGGAGTGTGCACCGTATGGAGAGTGCCAACCAAGTCGGTGGAGCCAAGGTTGGGAACAACGGCAAAGGAGAGGGTGAAGAAGGTGAAGGCATGGAGGGAGAAGGAGGGCGCCAAGTGGGACGACCTCGTTCAGCCCTCAGCCTTGTTTGCCGCAAGGCTGGGCCCTCAGCCGACCGGTGGAGATTTTGTGCCGGCAGAATTAGAGGCGAGGAGGAGGGCGTAGGAGGCGGAGGATAGGACGAGTTTTGCCAAGGCTAATAAATACAAAGAGTCACAGGTAGACCGTCCACCGAAGTCGATCGCGAGGGAAAGAATCTGACAGCGCCCCAAGCCGTTGGGGGAAAAGGACTTGGGTGATTTTGAGCCACGATCGCCCCCAGTGGATCCATTGAAGGAAAGAAGTAACAGGGAGGTGGAGACTATGTTAAAGGGGAAGAAGAAGAAGAAGAGGGTGGACAAGGGTGAAGAGGGGCCAACATTGAAAAAGATGAAGGAGGGGGTGGCGGAGGTCGCCCTAGAGATGGAGCTTAAGAAGACAAGGGGTGGGGTGGGGAATACCATGGACCCCAAAACACAAATGAAAGGTGGGGCGACTGGCCCTGAGCAGGGGGCAGAGCAACAGCCTAAGGGGGGTCCTGCGCCCCAAGGAGAAGGAGGGAGGGCCAGGTTGAAGACCGCTATTTACTACGCTCCAGCAGTGTCCGGGCGACTGGAGGAAGAAGGAGGCGAAGCCAGGACTGCTGCCCATCGGCTCTTGGGCATGGTAGAGGATGCGGCAGTGCGCTCGATGACGAGTTTTACGGAGGCCAAATTACTAAGGGGGCTCTGTTCGGCCCAGATGGAGGCGACGACCTTAGCAGGAGCCTTGCTAAAGAAAGCGGCATTCACAAAAGGCGAAGTTGAGCCACTGAAGGCAAAGCTGGATAAGGGGAAGGCCCAGCTTGAAAGTCTAAGGAGGGAGACCAGGGGCTGGAGGAAGGCCGCGCGGAGCACATACGTGAGAGGGCTGGAGTATGCCCAAAACGCCAAGAAGATGGAAGTGTTGGCGATGGTGCAGGGCTATTCAGCCAACCGTGCCAATGTTGAGCTGCTCGAGACCAAGTTAGAGCCGGAGACGGAACGCCGCAAGGTGGTGTCGCTCGAGTTCCAATTGGCTAGCGAGCAAAGGAAGATGGAAGAGGCCTAGAAAGCCTGCACCATCACCAACAAAAGGTGGGACGAGGCCATGGTCTGCAATGAAGACCTGCGTGCTTAGTCGATCAAGGAAAATGAAGAAGCAGATCTGAAGATCGCCGAGTTTGAGCGGGCGCTGGCGGACGAGAGGGCCAAGTCGGTGGCTGAGAAGGCAGGGCTAGAGAAAGCCTTAGAAGAGGAGAAGACCAAGCTAGCGTCTGGGAGGGCGGCGTACCCCGACCTATGTGTTGCAGCAGTAGAGAGTTCAAAGGGTCCACCGACTTCCAGATGGCTATTGATGCTGCAATCGCCAGCAGCTTGGCGAGAGAGGGGGATAGGGGGGCTGGCCCATCGGGAGCGACTGCTGGAATTATGAGTGAAGAGGTAGTGATCCAGAGCTTCCCGCAGTCGGACTTCTACAAACATGAGATGGCTGAGTTCTGGGAAAGTGGCTGGAAGATGTTTAAACGTAAAGCAGAAGAGTTGTTCCCGGACTTGGACTTCAGCAATGTTAGGATAGACGAAGACGATGTTGCCTAGACCCCCTAGATAAAGTGGTTGATGAAGAAAACCTGGCCTCAAGCGAGGAGGAGTGATTGATTGTAAAGAAAAGTTGTAAATAAAATTTTTGTTTTTGTTGTTTGTTTGTGTGTTTTTTTTGTAATTTCTATAGTGGACTTATGTGTAAGTTTGCAAATAAATAAAATTATGAGTTGTGTTTTTTCATACTGTTGCCTTTATTTCTTGTAGATCTGAAAAGAATGAAAATGGTCATTCAAATAAGGCTTGTGTATAAATCATAGTAAAGGTTGAGAAGTAGGGAGCCGGCCTAACTTGTAAAAATGTGAAGTTTTAAATCATGTTGTGAGAGTGTTGATAAATGAAAGGTTGGGTTGGGAAATTAAAGTTAAAAAATGTAAAGAATGTTAAGAGGCGTAAAACATGGACCTAAAATTAAGTAACTCATGCTCAGTCTGGCTGAGGCTTTAAGTAACTCAGTTTGGCTGAGCTCTTCATGCTCAGTCTGGCTGAGCTCTTCATGCTCAGTCTGGCTAAGGCTTTAAGTAACTCAATCTGGCTGAGGCTGCAATCAGGGTGTTATTGAAATACCACACAGATAACTGAGATATAAGATTGTTGTCATTTAAAGTGTAGCCCATTGATCACAAATTTACACCATGTGAGAAAAGAACAAAAACATCAAAGTGTGTAGATTCTCAAACAGAACATACAGCAATTGATCAATACAAAAATAGGGCTTTATTGAAAATAACGCTTCAAGTGCTCGGCGTTCCATGGATGAGGGAGATCTCGACCTTCCATGTCCTGAAGTCGGTAAGTGCCCAGACGAGGTTTGTCCTTAACAACGTAAGGTCCCTCCCACTTGGCTGCCAGCTTGCCCTCAGCTGGAATTTTGGTGGCAAGAGTTGCTTCGCGCAAAACAAGGTCCCCCACGGCAAACTCCCTCGGTCGAACTTTGCGATTGTAGTGTGTTCTCATTTTCTGTTGATATTAGGCCCGCCTGACAGCAGTGGTCTCTCAAAGTTCTTCAATTAGGTCCAAGTTTGCCCGACGCAGTTCTTCAGTTAGTTCTGGATTTGGGTGTAGAACCCTCGAGGCAGGAAGACCGATTTCCACTGGGATGACCGCCTTAGCGCCGTATGTTAAGCGAAAGGAGGTCTCCCCAGTGGGGGTTTGGGCGGTAGTGCGGTAGGCCCAGAGTATGTTTGGTAATTCCTCAACCCAGAGTCCTTTAGCAGATTCCAGCTTAGTTTTGATGATCTTCAGAAGAAAACGATTGGTAACCTCAACTTGGCCATTGGCTTGGGGGTGACCTAAGGAAGAAAAACATGGCTGGATTTGAAGTTCAGCACAGAATTTCCTGAACTTGGCATTGTCAAATTGTTTGCCGTTGTCGGAGACGATGGCTTGAAGGATGCCAAAACGGCACACGATCGACTGCCAGATGAATCTGGTTGTGTTCCGCTCGGTAATTGTGGCAAGGGGTTCCGCCTCCACCCATTTAGTAAAGTAATCAATGGCGACGATTGCGAATTTGGTTTGGCCTCGGCCAGTGGGCAATGGGCCAACTAAGTCGATCCCCCATTTGGCGAATAAGTAAGGACTGCAGAGTGTGATCAGTTCTGTAGGAGAAGCATGAGGGATGTTAGCGAAGTGTTGGCACTTATTGCATTTAAGCACGAATTCAGCAACATCTTGATTAAGAGTAGGCCAGAAGTAACCAGTGCGAAGTATTTTATGGGCTAGTGACCTGACACCCGAGTGATTACCACATATACCCTCATGGACTTCCCTCATCACGTAGGTCGCTTGAGCAGGATTGAGGCATCGCAGGTATGGGCGTGAAAAACCACGTTTGTACAAGAGGCCGCTGATGAGAATGTAGTTGGACGACCGGGCCCTGACTTTAGCGGCCTGTTGTTTGTCGTCTAGTAGTTCCCCCTTTGTCAAAAATAGGAAGATGTCGGCCACCCATGGAATAGGTTCATTTTAGAGGAAGTGGACTTCCTGCTGGTTTGGGAAAATGGCAGGGTGGGCCAGGTACTCAAGGCGGACACCGTGGCTGAGGTCTGACTGGTCTACAAAAGCTAATTGAGCCATCTCATCTGCCTTGGAGTTTTCCACTAGAGGGATGTGCTTGATGTGAAAAATGTTGAAGAGGCGAGCAAGAGGGAGTGCAATATCCCTATAGGCCCGCATTGTGTCTTCCTTGGCATCTAATTCCCCCGTAATTTGTCCGACAATGAGGTTGGAATCACTGAACACTTGGATATGGCTAACACCAATGTCTCTGGCGAGGCGGAGACCTGCGATCAATGCCTCATATTCAGCCACATTATTGCTTACGTCGAACAAGAAGCGGAGAGCACACTTGAAATAACTACCCTCAGGAGCGGTGAAGATGAGGCCAGGCCCGCTGCCTTCTTTGCAAGATGATTCGTCGACGTTGAGGGTCCAAGAGTGGGGGTCTTCTGCCTCAGTCTAGGGTCGCGGGGGCGGTGGGGCCGTGGTTGGAGTGGGATTAGTGAATTCCAGGATAAAATCAGCAACAGTCTGCCCTTTGATCGCCGTTCGAGGCCGATAGGAGATGTCAAATTGGCTGAGCTTGACCGACCATTGCATGAGTCTGCCGGACAGCTTTAGTTGTTGCATTATCTTCTTCAAGGGTTGGTCAGTGAGGACCACTATGGAATGGGCTTGGAAGTAAGGACGGAGTCGTCTTGAGGCGGTGACCAAGGCCAATGACATTTTTTCTAGAAATAAGTAGTTCTGTTCGGCGCCTTTGAGAGCCCGGCTAATGTAATAAATCGGGCACTGTACTGAACTGTCCTCCTTGATAAGGGTCGCACTGAGTGCGGTGCTGGAGACGGCTAAATAGAGAAAAAGGGCTCACCTGTGAGCGCCTGGGAGAGTAAGGGAAGGTTGGCCATGCATTGTTTCAATTGTTGGAATGCCTCTTCAGACTCGGTCGTCCACTCAAAAGTTTGCCGAAGAACTTTGAAGAAGGGGAGGCACTTGTCCGTTGCACAGGAAATGAAGCGGTTGAGGGTGGCGACTCTGCCAGTAAGCCTCTAAACCTCCTTAACCATTCTGGGTGACTACATTTCTATCAAGGCCTTGATCTTTTTGGGGTTAGCTTCGATGCCCCGCTGACTGACCATGAAACCTAAGAACTTCCCAGATCCTACGCCGAAGGCGCATTTCTCCGGATTGAGCTTCATTTGATACTTTCGTAGGGTGCCAAAGGTCTCTCGCAGGTCGGCCAGACGATAGATGGAGAGTTTGCTCTTGACTAGCATGTCATCGACATATACTTCCATGTTCCGGCCTATCTGATGATGAAAGACGACGTTGACCAACCGTTGGTAAGTGGCTCCAGCATTTTTCAACCCAAATGGCATGACACGATAATGGTAGGTTCCCCGATCAGTGATGAATGAGGTGTGTTCCTGGTCAGACGGGTGCATTAGAATTTGGTTGTACCCAGAGAAGGCATCCATAAAGCTGAGCATTTGATGACCGGCCGTGGCGTCAACAAGCAGATCTATGTGAGGAAAGGGATAACTATCTTTGGGGCAAGCTCGGTTGAGGTCGAAGTAGTCGACACAGAGTCGCCATTTGCCGTTGTTTTTACGGACTAGGACCACATTTGATAGCCATCTAGGGTAGTCTACGTTTGTGATAAACTGTGCCTCAAGGAGCTTATCTACTTCAGAAGCAATAAGAGTATTGCGCTCTGGGTGAAAGATGCGCTGCTTCTGGTGGAAGGGTCGGAAATGGGGCTCAATGTTGAGACAATGGGTGATGAAGGAGGGGTCAATACCTGGCATGTCGGAGTGGGTCCAGGCAAATACGTCGTTGTGTTCAATCAGGAGGGCTGTAAGGTCGGCCTTGGCCTGGAAGGATAGTTGGCTGCCGATCTTGGCAGTTTTTGTCGGGTTGATGGGATCGATGAGGACCTCGACAAGCTCTTCCACTGGTTCCCGTCTGACCAGCTCATCCTTGTCTCTAACGTTGAGCCCTTCAATGATCATAGCCTCATTTAGCTTGACCTCCTTAAGTGAAGCGACATAACATTCTCTGGCCACGGTCTGCTCTCCCCTCACCGTGCCGACCCCAAGGTCGGTGGGGAATTTAACGGCAAGATGGAAAGTGGATGTGATAGCTTGGAAAGCATTTAGGGCGGTATGGCCAAGGATGATGTTGTAAGCAGAGGGACAGTCGACGACAAGGAAGGTGAGCAACTTTGTGGTCTGTCACGGGTATTCGTCGATTGTGATGAGAAGATCGATGGAGCCGATGGAGGTCACCCGATCTCCAGTGAAACCGACCAATGGGGTTTGGAGAGGGGACAGACTTTCTTCCCTGACCTTGAGCTGGCGAAACGCATTTAGGAAGATGATGTCTGAAGAACTGCCGTTGTCGACGAGAACCCATCTGACTTTGTAATTGGAGAGGAGGGCAGAGATGACGAGGGGGTTGTCATGGGGGGTAACGGATGCCTGTGCAGTCGGCCTCCGTGAAGGTGATGGGCTTCATCCACTGCTTGGGATGTTTGGAAGGACGGTCCAATGTGACAACTTCTTTGTTTGAGCCCTGCCTTATTCTTTTGAGTTCTGCCCGATGAGCCTAGCGGGATGGCCCTCCACAAGCAAGCTTGCCAGCAATAACTCTAATTTCTCCAACAGGGGGAGTGAGGTTACCTTGTGCCCGGGGTTGCTGTGAAGGGCGATCATGGCCCTGGTTAGGTTGTGCTGGTTGCCGGGGAGGGGTGCGCCGACGGTTATTTCTGATGGGTTCAGTCCTTTGCCTCTGCTGAGAGCAGGCTTCTGTGAACCGACTGAGACGTCCCTGACGTATCAAGCCCTCGACCTAATCTTTGAGGTTAACATACTCCTCGATATTATGGCCGTGGTCCTGGTGAAAACGGCAATATTTGGACTGGTCTTGCCGGTTGGAAGGAGACCGCGACGGTTGGGGCCATTTTAGGGGATAATCTCGTTGAATCTGGTTCAAGACTTGTTCTATGGGGAAGTTGAGGGGGGTGTATCGTTCAAACCGACCGAGCGGTCAGGTTTACGCCAACCGGTCGACTCGGGATGGTCGGTCGGTATACTGAGGTGTTTGGTGAGTGTACTGGGTGTTTCTGGTTTCTAAGTCCTTTCTCTTCTCTCTGGGGGTCGGGTTTTTGGCTATAGGATCTTGTCGGGCGGCTAGGGAGTCTTCGGCATTCATGTATTTTTAGGCTTTAGAAAGTAGGGTTGCCATGGAGGTCGGGGGGTTTTTGGAGAGGGAAAAAAGAAAATCAGATGATCGTAGACCGGCCATAAAAGCCGTGAGAATGACCTTGTCATCATTTTCTGCCACCTGCAAGGCCACAGTGTTGAAGCGGGTGACGAAGCTGCGCAGCGACTCTCCCTCCGTCTAGCAGATGTTAAGGAGTTGAGTTGCCGAATGTCGTTGGCACTGGGCACCAATGAAGTGGCTGAGGAAGGAATCACTCAGGTGCTGAAAGGTAGAGACAGAGTCTGCTAGCAGTTGACTAAACCAGAGTTGAGCCAACCCCTTAAATGTTACGGGGAAAGCCCGACACATGATTTCATTAGGGAATGCATGGAGGATCATGAGGGTTTTGTAGGTCTCCAAGTGATCAACTAGGTCCGTTGTACCGTCGAAAGAGTCGATCGTGGGCATTTTAAACTTAGGGGGTAGAGGTTTATCCCGGATGGAGGCAACGAACGGTGAGTTAGTTGTGGTGGATGGTTTATTCGGTATGTTCTGCATGATTCCTTGAAGCTAGAGCTTCATGGCTCGGAGTTTCGCATCCCAAAAAGGGACGTTGTCACCACCGAAAAGCAGCGGAGGCTGGACACTACTGGTCTCTCCCTCGGGGGTGGGTGCCGGGGCTGATGGGTGTGGGACTCGAGGTGAAGGGTTCATATCTGGGGGAGGGGGTCGCAAGCCTTCCAAGTTGGGTGGATGAGGCTGCTGGATAGTATGGCTCGGGGCTCGTTCTTGGTTGGGTGGGATATTTGAAGGTGGTGGAGGAGGCATAGGAAGGTTTCTTTGGAGTAGAGCATTAATCAAGGCTTGGTTTTGCTCAGCCAGGCAGTTAATGCTGTTGGTAAGCTCGGTGAAATACTATGGTGGGTTGTTTGGATTGGGAGGGTTGGCTTGGTGGTCGGCAACATTGTGGTGAGAAGCCATGGATCTAGTTATGACCATCCAACTTCACAGGTGGTAGGAAGGGGTTATTGGGAAAGGGTTTCTAGCGACAATGAGCACAACTGGCGTGCGGAGCAAAAAGATTCCCACAAACGGCGCCAACTGATGATACAGCGTGTTCCAGATGGAATGGGTCGAACTGATTCACGCTTCCCTAACCGGAGCCGAAGGTTCCAAGCCCACAAAGAAACCTGCACAAGAGTTCAACGGGGAACGGGGAGTCTCCCAGCGAACCCTCCGACGAGCAAGTTAGAAAGAGAGATGGATTGTAGAGAGAGATCAGCGATAGAAAGCTTAACCTTCTTCTTGTCTTCGACGTCTGCTTATATCCTCTGGTAATCATTTCGTTGTCCCTTCCAACCTGTCATCTTAGCCCAAAGTTTATGCTCTAGCTTGCCTTGTTCATGGTGAGGCCGTTCTGTCTCGACGGGAAGGGGTTATCGCAATAAATGCTGTAAGGGGCTTCATTAATAGCTGATGTGCAATGCAATAACTTTGCAAGATCTTTGTCTGCTTATGTGGCTTGTCCTTCTCTTGCCACGTGTTTAGATGTCATTGGTTCTTAATGCCATGTTGAGCTTCAGCAACGTTGGGTTTTAGTATTTGAATTATGTATTAGGCCCAAAGTGGTGGGCTATAACATTTATGGGCTTACCCATGTCATTTTATAATATTTTCTCTATCCCAATTTATTTGTCCACTCTAAAAAAAAGTCCAACTTATTAAGGAAACATGCAATCATTACCTTTTAATTCAAATTTCGAAATGTTTTTCTCACCATTTAGAGCATCTCTAATGGTTGTTGTTATATTTATGTTGCCATTGCTATTGTTATAATTTGGCAATGAATTGTGTTATTTTGCCAAATTATAGCAATAGTGTTCCAATGGTCATTTACTATTTTGGCAAATCCCAACTAACTTTCTCTCCAAGTTTGTAGGTGTTGTTTGGATATAGGTTTTTTTTGTGATTTTATTTTTGTTTATTTTTTGTCTTTTGTGACCTTTTTTTAACTGTTTGTAAAAAAAAAATTATATATTTATATTATTCCCGACTAAACAAATATAAAAATTGAAAAAAAATTGAAAATTTGGGAAAAAAATATATTTAATGTTTTTTTATTATAACAAAATTATCTTCATTTAACATCAGTTAATGTATTTTATCTTTTTATTGCCTTCATTTCAAAAAAATATTTTTATTTTTTCATTATACTTTATTGAAAAATTTAAATTATACTAAAAAATAGTCAACATTATACATTACAAAAATAATATTACATTCTATTGTAGAAAATACTCAAAAGTAAAAAAAGTAAAGAAATTTCATTACAAAATAATAATAATAAATGACATTGCAAATAAAGACTAACAATTACATTAAAAAATAAATGACATTGCAAAAAAATACATTATCCCGTAATTATTTATCAAGAGGCATGAGAAAATAGTAATTTGGGCTGCTGACATTTGAGGACCACTTGGCGAAAATTTCATTTTTTCGCATTGTGTAATACGCTTTCGTCTGACGGTCCAAAAGAGAAATGCCCGTAATCATTAGCTCATGTTCTTGTTTTCTAATCTCAAGTTCTTTTAGTTCCTGCAGTGCTTGAATCCTTTTTTCTTCTCTTTTATCTTTTTTCTTTTCCTTCTCAGCAAGGTGTTGGTTAAATGTCTCTAATTGTATGCTCATTTTTTAGACTTCAGCTTCAACGACTTGATTTCTCCGAAATAATTCTTTTGAAGCTTTCCTACCCATAGGCCTTTTTCCCCTTGCAGAAACACTGCCCTTACCAACAATTGGATTATTACCAACACTTGGATTGGTGTCATCTTCAAAAGAAATGCAGTTATCCATAGGGGAATCGGGGCTGAATCAGGGGAAAACGATGTATGTATCCTTGACTTCACCGTGTTCGTAAGAGCTACATCTTGCCACTTGATATTATTTTACAAGATTGGCCAACAATGTTCAAAAGCAAAATGTTTCTTTTCATCTTGATGGTATAAAAGTTTTGCTTGAAGCATCTGTATCAATAAAATATTAAATTAAGTAATTAATTTTTATATCAAACAAAAATTTAAAAAAAAAAAAAGAACAAGAACAAGGAGAAGAAGCTAACATAATAAATGAAGATGAAATCTTACTAGATCAACTTGAGATATTCCACTTGGGTGTAGATTGTCGATTTGCGCTAAACATTCACGAAATTTGTTAGAACATTTCATGATTATACCCCATCGAGATTGGATAGAAACTTGTGTTCTTGACTGATCATTCTGAAATGAGTAATAATTTTCATAAAGGAAAATGCTATAGATCCCAAATAATCTACTAAAATTTCTACCAAAACTCTTACATGAGTATAGAACCCACTCAAACCCACATGTGTGTGGGTCCCACACCTATGTGAGAGCTTTGGTAGAAAATTAGTAGATTATTTGAGATCCCTAGCATAACTCTTTCATAAATTCTCCTCCAAAAGTGAGCATAAGATTGTGAATTGCCAACAATTGGGTCTTCAGAAATGTAACATCAAGCTTTACAATGTGCCATATTTTCAGCAATGGTGAATGATTTTCCTCTATTTATTTTTGATGAATCTTCCATAGTGATTGTGTGAAAAAAACTATAAATAAAAATGTAATTTAGATAGTTTGTTGTGAAACGAAATTGAGCAAAAAGAGAGGAAAAAAGAAAAAGACTTGTTGTGAAATGAAATTGAGATTCAAAGTTTGTATTTATATAAGAGAAAAAGAGCTGTTTTTTTATAGTCGTTGTAATATAGCCGTTGTGGTTATGTTTCACTTGTGTTTTTATTTAATTTTTATTTTTTTTTAATGAACAAAATAGCACACTTGGATCTCAGCCGTTGGATTGTTATTAATCAACGGCTGAGATCAATCATCTAGAATGCTCTGCCCATTGATCCGAAGATAGATTTGCTCTCTGTCTCTGTGTCTCTATCCTTTTATCTCTCTTCATCACTCTCTTCCATCACTGTTGCCTCTATCTCTCTCACTCTCACTGTCTTCATCTCTCTCTCTCTGGTTCTCACCTTCTCTCTCTCCCTGTTTCTTAGATCAACTTCATCACTCTCTTCAAATCAATGAAGATCAAAGAGAGAGAGAGCTTCGGATCAACTTCATCACTCTTTTCAGATCAGTGAAGATCATGAAGAGAGAGAGAGCTTCGGATCAACTTCATCTTCATCTTCGAATCGATGAGCTTAGGATCAATGAGCTTCGAATCGATGAGACTTTCTCTCATCTTCATCTTCGGAATGACTTTCTCTCATCCACCCCCCATCTTCTCCAATCCAAAATCCTCCCTCTCTCTCTCTCTCTCTGTTTCTC
Organism: Camellia lanceoleosa; assembly: GCA_025200525.1. Taxonomy (NCBI): domain Eukaryota; kingdom Viridiplantae; phylum Streptophyta; class Magnoliopsida; order Ericales; family Theaceae; genus Camellia; species Camellia lanceoleosa. The sequence continues at coordinate 175,583,755 of CM045758.1, read as the reverse complement.
TAGAACCACCACCAGATCATCCACCTATCCCTATCCCTCGAAGCCCTAACCCTTCCATCCACCTATCCTTCGAAGCCCTAGCCCTCATCTTTAACCCTCTTCTCCAACCTCAATGGTCACATTCCTTCAATTTGGCTTTCTAAAGAAGATGAATATTGGAGAAATTAGTATAAATTCGGCCTGCAAATCCAGATATTTCTCTTCTAAAACTCATAATGGATTATTTGAGAAATTAATTTGAGATTATTTTTGTTGGTGTTTTTGAAGATCATATTCCTGTTGGTATTTTTGTTGATATTTTTCATTTGAGACAATGTCTATTGATATTCCTGTTGATTATTTGAAGATGATATTGCTGAAATTTGATATCGCTAAAATTTGGTGATTTTTTGAAGATGATTAATTTGGTATTGCTGAAATTTAGCATTGAAGATGATTAATTTGGTATTTGCTAAAATTTTATGTGAATTCTTTTTTAAACAAAATGGTGAATTTTATTTTTTTAATAAAAAAAACTTCAAACATTCTGGAAAGTCCCAACTGAAAGGGAAGGAGGGAATGAGGGAAGGAAGAAAACAGTTGGTTTTTGGGTGACTTAGCAAATTTGGCAGTTGCTATAGCATGCCATTGGAGAAGCCATTTTTGCCTAAGCTGTTATATTATGGCTTTGACAGCTATTTTAGCAATCCATTGGAAATGCTCGTACCTTTCTTTTTGAATTTTAAAATGTGTTTATAATGATTTATAAAGAGCAATTTAAGATGGAAAGTGGACAAACATTTTAAAATGGATTAAAATAGAATAGTGTACAAATAAAATGAGACGAAAGAAGTAATATTGTGATAATAAAAAATCCACTATACAATGTTAACTTTCTACAAAGTCGACACCAAAATTTAAGTATATTTAATATTTGTAATAAACTCAACAACATGTTTGTTTTGATTTTTAAATTCTTTTTCTTCTTAAAATTTATAAATTAATTTGAGAAAAAAATAAAATCAAAGCATTTGTCATTTGCATATAGTTTTATCTTTTAGGATGATATAAATAATTTTTAATATATTTTTTTAATATTTATTTTTATTAAATTAATTTTTATTTTTAAAAATTATATTCAAAACATAATTTCAAAAAATCAAATCAAACGTGACCAATGTTTCACGAGTTTTTTTTTTTTTTAATATTCCAAAAAAAGAAACTATTTAGAGAATTGACCCGCTTTTTAAACTATTTGGGAAACTAATCTACTTTTAAAATCGCATGTTGAACATGTAATTTCACCATGTCATTATTTTCAACTTGCGATTTTAAGGTGAAATTGCATGTTCAAGATGCAATTTTAATTTCAAAATCGCATTTTCAAAATGTGGTTTCAAAAAGTAGGTTAGCTTCCTAAATAGTTTGAAAAGTGTGTCAATTCTCTAATTAGTTTTTTTTTTTTTTTGGAATATTTAAAAAAAAAACTCAATGTTTCACACCTTTTTCTCTCTCCTTATTTTTTAGGGGCACTTTTTCATAAATCTTTTTTCACCTACTTATATTCTATTTAGTCCATATTATTTTCTTATATTCTAATAAGTCCTATGAGTGACATAGTTATCAAAATACCCCTAATAATATTCACATTTATATTGTGAATGTTCCGTGATGTGAATGTTCACACCATCAATGTAAATATTCACATCGTCAATGTGAATGTTCATACCATCAATGTGAATGTTAACATGTAAATGTGAATATTCACATTGTAAAATATGAATGTTCACACCATCAATGTAAATGTTAACATGTCAATATGAATATTCACATTATAAAATATGAATGTTCATATCACAAAATTATTAACTGTTCAAAAAATATTTGTCAGAGTAGAAATGTCCATAAAATACTTTAAATATGAGAATTATGATTTGGTAGATCAAATGTCTAAATAATAAGATTTATTAGAATATAAAAATATCTTATACACCAATTGAGATACAAACACTTGAAAAAAAATTCTAATAAATTTCCATATTTTTTATGTGTTTGGGTTGTAATTCATTCCACTTAATCAAACGTGGCCAACGCCCCTTAATATGAATCCACTATCTCCAGTACCCAAGTCATCAACTAACTACTACCACTTCATCATTATTATTTTTTTCAACAATTCTTGATGGTTCAAATTTTTTAGCTCAAAGGGTTTGAATGTTTCAAAACGACGTCATTTTGGGTATAAAACGACGTCGGTTTGACACATTCAAATCATTCGAGCCATACAAATTCGGGTCACCAAGTATTTTTCTTTTTCTTTTTCTTTTTTCTCTCCAATCTACAATATTGTCCTATTAGAACTCAACTCTTATTTTTTTTCCACATTTTATTGTTTTTAGTAATTTTTTTATATTTTGATTTAAATACATTTTAAAAATAAAATATTTTTAAAAAATATAAAACAAACTCAATAAATATATATAAAAAAAATTACGAATATGTATTTGATTTTTTTATTTAATGAATTTAAAAAATATATTTATTTTTTAATTAAATTTAGGTTAGATGTATATAAAAAATAAATAAGTTTGATTAAAATATTTTAAAAAATTCACTAAAAATATAAAAATACAAAAAATAAAAAAACTCAAAAATTATATTTTAAAACTCAAGGCAAACAAAGTGATTATTCTTCTTTTTGTGTCTCTTAATTCACGTATTGCTTAATTTTGCCATTTTTCTCCGTTCTTTTTTGCTCCATTGATTCTTGTAGCATAATAAGGTTTCTCTCAAAAATTTATAGACATGGAAAATAAAGAAGAGGAAAAATTTTGTTGCTCATTATTGAGTTTAGGGAAAAATTATGGTACACAATTCTCAAACTTAATATTTCAAGTTAGTTCTTTCGTCTAAATTGAAGAATAAAATTAATAATTTTGAAAATTTTGTCAATTTTTTAAGGTGCATACATAAAAAAAATTAATAAAAATTTGGATGGAACGACCAAATTTAAACTAGCCTTAAAGTAGGAACCAAATTTTTTTCAACGTAGACTGACGAAATCTTTAAAAAGTGACAAAGAAATCTCATCCCTTCTCGTTAGAAGAAAGAATAACATGAATAGACAACATATAAGTTATCACCTTTGTCACGTGGTCTTGGATTTATGCCTACAACTATATGGATTGAGAAAGCCCGGATCCGACATGAGAGGCGAGTCAAGGAAAATTCTTCTTGCCCAGACAGTTTTGCACTTTTTTCGATTCAAATGTAAACTAAAATTATAAGGATTAAAATGAAATTTGAGTCCAACTATAAAAATAAAAAATATAATTAATCAAGATTTTTTTATAATCAAATTTTTGGCTTTCCTTGTGATTTGAGAATTGAGATGGAAATGAACACCCCCTTGATAGCTATGATTCAAGCTTCAAAAAATTGAAACACGACTCAATATAAATTCTTCATTTTATTTTATTTTTTTGGGAAATTTATCAGAAAGTCCCATATGGCGAAATTGTATTCCATTTGGTCCCACAAATATTTTGTTTCATTGGGCAGTCCATGATAGTAGAGATATCTTATTGATAACTCCTTTTTTGAATTACATTGTTATGTGGGGGACAAATACACCCTCACATCAATTATGGGCTGTTATGATTTCATTTTTTTATATGTAATCCCACGTTTGGTGGGGGTGGGTGTAGGTGTGATAGTCTGTTCCATTGGTCGAAGCCTCAGCCACATTCATCGTGATGGAGCCGGAGACCATGCGACGTATGTTCTCCGACAAACGCGGCCCAGTTCGCGACTCGACCCGACCTTTCAGCTCATGGTTTTTTAAGTAAGCACTGCACTGACAGTAGTAAGTATACACTGACTGAACACACACACACACACATTTTCTCTCTCTAAAAAATGGCTATGTCCAATTCGATCTTCTCGTTCCTTCTATTCCTGTGTCCCCCTCTGTTGATCATGACACGTGCAGACCTGCCCAGTGGTGGTGGCGAACGCCAGCATTGCATCAATGCACACCGCCGTGACAAGGTTCAACACCGTAGTCCTCCTAGACCAAACCAACATCAAACCATCACACAAAATGCTCCGAAAAGGCCACTGCCGCAACGACCCGCACAACCCCGTGCTCAAACACGATTGCTACTCGCACTCCGTGCTCCTCGACCTCCACACCTCTCAAATCCGCCCCCTCACCATCCTCAACGACACCTAGTGCTCCTCCAGCCAGTTCCTTCCCAACGGCACTCTCCTCCAATCCGGCAGCGACCTCAACGGAGTCCACATTCACTGTGATGGAGCCGGAGACCATGCAGGCCGGTGTACCACGTCGACATCGTCCGATCGACCCGAAAACAGAGTACAAAATGATAACGAAGGAATCGGGCTGATCGACGTGAACAATGGGCACAAGATGATCGTCGTGAACATTGGGCACAAGATCGACGTGAACAGTACTAAATCCGTTTTTCAGAGGGCCTCTTCTGAATCGATTGTGGCCAGTTCGAGTTCGATCGAGGAACCCCAGATCGACGTGAACAATGGGCACAAGATGATCATCAATCCGGCATGTTGGCGTACCACGTCGGCATTGTCAAATCGACCCGAAAACAGAGTACAAGACGTTGATGACGGAATCGGGCAGATCGATTATTGATTGCCTAAATTTAACAATTTGTGTGTATATATATGTCTTTTATCGATTCTTTTTCTAAACTTCTCATTAATTGAATGGCTTGATCACCCGATGGGTTCTGTGAATAATGTTTTCATATATTTTATATGGTATATATATGTATATGTATATAACTGATATAAAAGAAGAATTTGTAGGTTGTTTGCATAATCATAATTGGAGAAAGAATTGTGTATTGGGATTGACCAAAATTGTTTCTCTGTCAAATCTCTTTCCTGGTTTTCAATGTCAACCAATGCATGCATGCTCTGCACCCTATGCGGAACTCGCCGAAGAACACGACGTTGCAACATGTTTCGACATTGAATTCACAATCCTGGGTTTGCTTTGGTAATTCGGATCCATGTTTTTGGGTTATGTCGCGAACCCAACCAATGGTAAGGTTCACGTTGAAACGTCACAAATGGCAATTGGAAAACAATGGGTCAAACTGTGGAAAAGCCGAAACGTGACACAACCCACGTTATAGGAAAAAAAAAAAAAAGTGCCAAATTACTTGCGTTCACGTCACAACCCACATCTCATGTTCTGAGTGTTACACACTTACTAAATTACAAAAAGCATTAGTGTGCTTTTTCGATCAGCGTGGCATACAAACACCCATTCACCTTATCCCATACAAACTCACACCAAATGTCAATTAATAATACTAGCAGTGGCAAAACTGTCAACAAACAAATTAAGGGACCACCCAACATTCAGGACCTTATGGATTACAGGTCCACAAAATGGGATTTACTGGTCAATTCCCCTATTTTTTTCTTATGGGTAGAAATAAAAATAACAAAAGCAGTTGTTAAAAAATAATAATAATAACCAATTAGAGAAGACATGTAGTGTATTTACTTGTTTCCTGTTAGGTTCATTACTTTTTTGTTTAGAGTTTTTAAAAATTCTATAATATAAATAGGGAAAATTATTTATATGTCCTATTAGGGAGACTTATGTTACATTTGGTCCTACTAAAAAACTTATGTTTCCATAAGTCCTGTGAGAAGTTTGTTGACACATTTACCCTCAATATTAGTTGTTAATATCATAAATAATAGTAAAACCATATATAGGAAATTGAATGTTACCATAGATCATATCTATATAAACATAACGTAACGTAACGTGACACCTACATAAACGTAACATGACACCTATACGTAACGTGACACCCACATAAACGTAACGTGACACTTATAATCTATGGTAACATGCAATTTCTTATATAGGAAATTGCATGTTACCATAGATCATATCTGCATAACTGTAACGTAACGTGACACCTACATAAACGTAACGTGACACCTATGATCTATGGCAACATTCAATTTCCTATATAGGAAATTGAACGTTATCATAGATCATATCTATATAAACGTAACGTAACATGACACCTACATAAATGTAACGTGACACCTATGATCTATGGCAACATTCAATTTCCTATATAAAACGTAACGTGACACCAACATAAACCAGCAATATTTTTACATTCAATTTAAAAAAATAAAAACTCATTAAGTTTGCGAAACGTAACGTGACACGTTACGTTACGTTTATGTAGGTGTCACGTTACGTTACGTTTATGTAGGTGTCACGTTACGCTACGTTTATGTAAGTGTCACGTCACGTTACGTTTATGTAAGATCTTCTGGAATGCATTCTTATCTAAATAGAACTTGAGACTCTATAAGAAATTACACAGGACTTAGCCTACCATAAGTTTCTGAAAAAGGACTTATAAATAAATCTCCCATATAAATAAATAAATAAAAACTGTAAATATTAATGTGACTAAAAATGCCCTAAAAATGAAATTCCAAGCAAGCATGTCAATGTAAAAAGAAGCTTGCAATAACTTGATACTGTCAAGCTTACTACCATATCAATTGAATATATACATAATTTCCAATTCTTTCCCAAGAGAGAAAAGGGTTGCAGTTTGGTGGGTTAGGGGTAAATATTCACAGGAAGATGTTGATAACTTTTTTTTAAGTGAAACCATGCAGAGTCTTATTTCAGAGAACGGACCAACTTTCTATAGTTCATACATTTTTGAAGAAACCGGTCTACTGACACGGCCCCTGCTATAAAGATGGAGATTCTCCCCCTCTTTCTCAAGGTGTTTTAAGATAGATTGTGGTTCTTTGTCTTACTCTGCAACACTTCCTTTAGAACAGCGGCAATTCTATGTGCCATGTGGCGTACTAAGAACATTTCTTTCACCCTCATGGCCTCTCCTTCCCATTGTAAGACTCCTCTCAACAAGGATGGCAAGTTTGGCGATATTTTTTGCAAGAGGAGTCACTCGCCTTTCCCAACTGGATGCAAAGAACTGTCCTTTCATTCACTACAATCTCAGAGTGCCTCCTGCAGATGTTCCCTCTGACATACGTATCAAACACAAAGATTAAATTAAAAATAAATAAATTAGACAGTGTCAAAAGAAGGAAATGAAATGTAGCATAACAATCGCACCTATCAAGAACATTACAGAAAACAACCAAAGTAGCTCAGTTGGTACCAATGAAAAATATTTTACATCCAAAAACATTGTTTCATGAAAAGAAATTCCATCTTTGATTTTTGTGTTCAGTGTTGAAATCGTGAAAAATATTTTTGGAAACAAATTTTGATGAAAAGAAAGAATAAAACATATATAAATGTTCATTCAGTCAAACAGATGACTCAGAGAGTGTTCAATTCAAGGAGTAGTTACATGCAATTCTCGGTTCAAGCCCCAGTCCAAATGTGTTCAATTCTCCACAAAAGCAGAGAGTACCATTGACACTTCAATGATCTTTGGGTTTTCAAACTCGGATTTTGTTACAAGACCCAACAAAATCGATGGTACGCTTAAAGCTAATGTTGATTTCTGCGTAGCGGCATTGTTTGACAACAATCCTATGATTGATGGGGTAGGTCCGGAGAGGAGAGGGAGGAGAGGGAGAATGGTCAAAAGATCTGAAAAAAGGCCACCAGACGTAGAGGATCAAGTCTTGGGCCTCTGGACAGATCAAGAGATCCTCTCACTATGGACATGATTTAAGGCTTGGGTAGTGCTAATATCTTTCAGAAAATGGCTTGCCAAATAGGATTGGGTATGCATTTTACATTAGTAAAATCTTTACCCAACAAAAGTGCAACCAAATACAAAAAATTTTCCAGGGAAAAAAATTATGTCGAAATAAAATGGAGCAAACACGAAAAATCCAATAATTACTAAAGACAGTAGTGAAACCCCATGGCTTCAATGGTAATCCTCCCAAAGCACTCTCCCGGCCTACATGGAAGGAAAGAAAAAATACATAAAAAGTATAGAGATTAAATTTCCGCACTCAGAATCTCCAAAAATAGAACTGGACTATAAATGATAATAATTATAAATAAATAACAATAAATAAGTGAAATAAAAAACAGACTAATCAAGCAATCCAACAATTGGACAGAAAGTCATAATACCTAAGATCAGATTAATGAGACGTCTAAAAGAGCCAAAAGAAACCGTCAAAACAGCATCATTTGCATCATATGTTGGCTTACAAAGAGCAGCTTTCCTTACCAGGAACCATCTGAAATACTCCTCTTTCTAAACCTTAATAAGAATTTGTAGACCTAAGCAAAAATTGTGACAACCAGCAAATAACATTCCCCGTAAACCAAGCCCTGGCATAGTGAAGGTTAGCATAACTAGAAAACCTTAACTCTTCCGAACTGGATGATCAAATTTTAAGACTTTCAATCCAGTCACTCTTGGCTTCTTTCTTGCTTGCTCACACAAATGACCTTTAACAGCCTTATATGAAAGTCCAACAGATCACAAGGAGCAACATTTACTTGAAAAGGAGTTCTTATTTCAATGAATCAATTTTGTCATTTCTAATTAAGAGAATACACTTACTGTTCTAATTGAGAGAATACCCTTAATGTAAATTAAGGGTATTTTGTCAATGAATCAATTTTGTCATTTCCCCATCCTTCTTATAATTTAACTACTTTAAACATGAGAATCCATTATGAGTGCAATTTTAAATATATAAAAATATATAACGAGAAACCACACGTAGCACTAGCCCATGGTTTTTGTAACACAAACTCCTCCATTTAGGCTGTGGATTTACACATGTAGTGTGGCAACCTAAGAAACACAGGTACGGACACGGACACGGATATGTGATACGACACGGACATGCGGACACAGAAATTTTCAAAAAATGCAAGACACAACACGTCGTGGGGAACACGCTCAATATTTGTAATTTTATACATTTATTATATGTTATATATATATATGAATATATCATTCAAAGACTAAAAAAAATGCAATATAATACTAATTTCTATAAATTTACATTGTTTTTTTAATTTGTTTTTTTATTATTATCATTGTATTCTAAGTTAATTTGTTCAAACTTATAATTAGTTTTTATGTGTATCTAAGCAATGGACATGTGTGTTTAACAAATGGACACATGTATCCTCTAAGTGTCTAAGTCTAATTTTTTTTTTTTAAAATAAGACACGTTTTGATGAATGTCGCACGCATGTCAGGAAGTGTCTGACGAGCGTCGGTTTCTGACATAGACACGGCATGGATACGCCACCTTAGAAGGGTGCGTACTTCTTAGGTGGCAACTTTAGCTTCATATCACACTTTGCAAATGGCTAGCATTCTATGATTCATTGCTCATAAATACTTCCCTACTGATTTCTATTTCCTATTGAAGTGCGGAAATGTTTGGGTAAGAAGGGAGTTGTTTGGTTGATTAGATTATTTAGCAAAATTTTGTTGACTAGGAAAATGTCAGAGGAGTGGAAGAAGAGTATTTTAGTGCCAATATATAAGAATAAAGGAAATGTCCATAATTGCAACAACTACGGAGGAATCAATTTTTTGATTTTTTTGTTAAAATTTGATGTAAAAAAAATTAGTATGTTTGAGATGAATTTTTGATTTTTTACGAAAAGATATGCAAAAAGTATAGAAAAAATGAAATTTTTGACTTCTTAATATAAATTATTGGTTTTTTGATTTTTTTAGTGATTTATTGATTTATCAGTTAAAAAGTGATATTGCCAAACGAAATCTAAATCTCTCAAATAAATAAAAAAGAATTGCATTTGGATCCAACACAATTTGGGTTCAAATTAAACAAGTCTGTTATTGAGAGATTATTTGAAAAGTTGATTAAAAATTAGTTTATGAATTTTTTATACTTTTTATGTGTAAAAAATATAAAAAAAAATTACTTTTTTTTATATTACCTTATGTGTAAAAAATAAAAAATACCCTTTTTTATATTACCTTTTTTAGAAAAAAAAAATTATTCTTTTTATGTGTAAAATATATAAAAAAAAAAACTTGCCTTTTTTATTAAAAAAAATTACCTTTTTTATATAACTTAAAAAGTTAAAAATTACCTTTTACTAGTTTTTCAAATTGTCCGTGAATCACACTAACAGACAAATTCCCTGATTTTCTTGCTCTGCACTCCTCTCTCTCCACTGCACTTGCAATCTCACTCTTCTACTGATCAGCTCACTGGCTAGGGTTTTATCCTCTCTCTCCCCTGTAGAAACCCTAATCTCTCTCTCTCTCTCTCATCCTCACTCTTCTCTCTCTCCAAAAATGTCGGACTACTTCCCTCGCCCAGTTCTAATCAACCTCCTCTCCAGACTCCCCGTCAAAACCCTCCTCCAATTCAGATACGTATGCAAATCATGGTGGTCTCTCATCTCCAGCCCTGATTTCATCACAACCCACCTCAAATTCAACCTCAATCCTACTTCTCCTTCCCAAACCCATCATCGTCGCGAACTCCTCCACTACTTTTCTCTTAACCCACGAAGAGAACACTACTCTCTCCGTCTCGACGACGAACCATTCACCGAGCTCATCGACCTCCATTGCCCGTTCAAGCCTCGCTCCAACAACCACTTCAGACTCGTCGGTAGCTTTCATGGCTTGATTTGTCTCTCCGACGATTGCTTTGGCTACACCTACACTATCATCCTTTGGAACCCTTCGATTCGCAAGTATGTGACCCTTCCAAAACCCAAGTTCTGTTTCGATCACTATGGTCCTTACATGTTCGCTCTTGGGTTCAGTGTCGATCCTCAGACTAATGACCCTAAGATTGTGAGGGTTGTGTATTTGTCTGGGACTGAAAGAGAGAATTACTTGGTTCCTCCTAAAGTTGAGGTTTATGCTCTCAGTACTAGGAAATGGAAGACTGTGAATGCTTCCAATGTTAGGCATAACATGGTTGAGTTTTTCTGGTCTAAAGCTTTTGTCAATGGAGCTGTGCATTGGGTTGTGTATAGTCAGAGCAGCAAACGATGTATTGAGAATGTGGTCTTTGTTGTTTGATATGGGTAGTGAGGTTTTTCGCGAGATGAGGTTACCCAAGAAGTTGGTTTCTGAATTTCCGCTGGACTTGTCTGTTGCAGTGTATGGCGATTCAATTTCGGTGTTTCACTATGACAATCATGGTCCTTGTACCAACAGGGATTGTGAGGTCTGGATTATGAAGGAATATGGTGTTGTTGAGAGTTGGTTTAAGCAATTTTCTGTTTGTTTGGTTGAAGGTATATCCAATGTGCTCGGGTTTAGGTACAATGGTGAATTACTGGTGGAAATGTGGAACAAGAAGGTTGTATCCTATCAGCCTGCGAACAAAAGGGTTAAGACTCTTGAAATTTGCGGTGTACAGACGCTTTCATTTGGATACTTACCGAGAGCTTGGTTACGCTTGATGCAAACAAATGGTGTCTGAAGAAGCAATCGAGTGCTTGTGATGGAGTTGATTCTGAGGATGGTCGTGCTTCATCCGAGGAGGAGAAGGCAGCCATAGAGGCCGATCGAGCATTTTTCGGTGATGCACTACATTTTCGCTCGCTGTTTTCTCAAATGTTAATTTGAGTTGTTTTTTTATCTAGTATTAACTCTCTAGCCTACTATGAAGTATGAACATCTTAGCTCTAGGTTTAATCATGGTACCTATGCTTAGTATATTGGTGGAATGGTATGCAATATGGTTATGTTTAGATTATGCCCATGAATCTGGTTGAAGCTTTTTGACAACTTCATTTCATTTGTTGAACTAATGCTTATGGGTAAAATGTTATGCAATATGGTTATGTTTAGATTATATTTCCTGTTTGCATTTGATATATACTTGCTAAGAAATAGTTCTATCTTGAATGTAGTCATTTTCTAGGTTGGGTCTTGTGGGGTGGGTTCAAGCTACCATTCAGATACACATAATTATGATATCCAAATGGAAATCATGGCTAGTGTCAAGAAGATCTGCTTTGTTTCCCTAATGCTGGGAATGTGTTAAGGGGATCTAGAACTCATTAGGGAATGGGGAAAGTCTTGGACGGTTCAACAAATTTATGTCACAATTCTAATTGGCTTTGTATATGTGGTTGCAACTGTTCTATCAACCTATAGAGTTTGATGTTGTTGAAGATAATGAACTTTGTGTGTAGTCACTTTGTTTTTTTTTTTTTTTTTTTTTTTTTGCCAGTATTTTTCCATGTTACATAACTGGTATTACGTTTTTACACTTTATTCTTAAAATTAGTACTGTTATATATAGTCACTTTATTGATTGGGTAATGTTGCGAGGAAGGGAGCAATAAGAGTTTTAGTAATATATAATGTCTGTAATCGGAGCAGACTCGTTCTTCGTCACCGTTGTCATCACCAACAGCAATGTCTGGTACATATGTATGCTTTTTGTGTTGTAATTTCTGGAATGTACTCTTACCATCGTCACTATCAGATTTACATTAGAGTTTTAAAATTTTACTCAATTACTGCTTTTGAATTGAATACTTTATGAATATTTGGTGGGCTAACTGATTTATGAATAGAAATTCATCAGTTTAGAGAGTGATTGCTTTGATTGGGAATGATTATCCCATTCTGCGAAGTTTATTTTTTCTATATAAAAAAAAAATAGTTTGGTTATGGAGATTGAGAATGGTTATTAACATGAATAATAACAATAGTTGAGATCGGTCTCCAAAAAAAGAGTGTCCCAAGCATTTTTCTTGATGAATTTACTTATTGGTATCTGAAATGGAGAATAGATTGGTGTGGAGGTTTGGTAATAGTGAAGGTGTGGGGATGGCAGAGGAGTTTTTGTTTTTTGTGAGTCAATTGCGCTTTTTGTGCGAAAAATGTAAGATTTCACAATTTGGGTTAAAAGAAAATAAAAGTAGAATATTTAAATAGAATAGAGAAATAATGAGTATTGTTGGACAATATGGTTGAAAAAGTGACTCTCAAGAACAGCGAATCTACATTTTAGTTGAAATTTACGTGTTTTGGTTGGAAAATTTAGGGAAGGATTTGGAAAGAAAAAGGAAAAAGGTAGGTGAAATGTGAATAAAATATACGTATATTTCACTTAATTTCACACACTTTTTTCCTTTTCTTCTCTAAATTTTTTCTAAATTTTCTTAACCAAACTCAAAGAAATTGGGAGCATCGTTGCAGATGCTATCATGGCAATGTTGGTTATAGATATTATAAACACTAAGCTATATGTTATAGTTGTTTGTGAGAGCTTGTGATTATGTAGTTTTTGTCATGAACATATTTGTAAAAGAAAAATGTTTTAAAACTCTAATTCTTGAGTTCTAAAGCCAGCTCTAATGAGTTGGAGGTTTTTTTTTCTCCTTACCATATCATTAGTGCTCCATTAGAGCACCAAAATTAGTGCTCTGAATCATTGCTATTTGTAAAAAGAAGAAATAATATTACTAAATTATTTATGTTCCAGAAGACATTTATATTTGTATTTTCAACCTATAATATTTCTTGTACATTATTTAAATTTAAATTCAGTGAAAGGTACATTATTTTTATTTCTACTACATTCTTATATTTAGTATTTCACAACAAACAATACTTTTATGCCTATAAAAAGTAAATAAAAACTTTGATTATAACAAAGTAATTTTTCTTCTAAAAGAATATAATTGGCCAGGGCAATCGGATTAAACTGGAAAACCTAATCCTTTGCCTCAGTAATATTGACTCAGAGTATTCAATGATTGCTGGAAATTGGACTTTTAGTGGCGTTTAAAAAACGCCTCTATATCTATCAAAAACGCCACTAATTCCTTTAGTGGCGTTTAGTATCAAACACCGAAGCTACGGCCGTCGCTGTATCTTTGCGACGTTTTAAAAACGCCGTAATATTAGTATAGGAGGCGTTTTAAGAAACGCCGCAAAATGTCCCACTATACACTCGCTGACGTCACCAACGATATTTAGCGACGTTTTTTAAACGTTGTGGTATCTGTTTTAAAAATATGACCGTTAATATTGACAGTTTAGAAGGCATTTGTAAAAACGCCGTCATATCCCCTCTCTTTTTTTTTGGAAATTGTACTAATTTTTATTTGATTGAATTAAAAAAATACCTGTAATAATACTGACATATAAAATATTAACTCTCATTCAAATAACAAAAATGAAACATTAAGTAAACCATATTAAACTTATGTAAGCACTTCTTTTCTTCAGTTTCATTAAGTTTCCAAACAAAGTGTTGAAGGTATTTGGAAAATCCATAGTAAACCATATATTCTCAATTACAAGAAAAATTTATAAATAATCCAAAAAGCTAGGCCAAATACACTGCATATTGTCATGTACCTATCAAAACAAAACTCAGGTTCCTTCCCAACTCCTAAACCAAACCAAACCAAACCAAACCAACCAAGCCTTAAGTCCCATCAAATGGGGTCGGCTACATGAATCCTTCTTCTCCACGCGGCCCTATCAAAGGCCATTTCATTAGTCAAATTAAGTAGATTCATATCTCTATTTATAACGCTAGCCAACGTTAATCTAGGCCTACCCCGTCCCCTAACACTTCCATCTACCGTTACAGCCTCGCATCTCTTCACTACTGCCTCTGTTGGTCTCCGTTGAATATGACCAAACCATCTCAAACGATTCTCTCTCAACTTATCTTCTATCGACGCTACTCCCACCCATTCCCGAATACACTCATTCCTAATCCTGTCTTGTCTAGTCTTACCACACATCCACCTTAGCATCCTCATCTCAGCCACACTCATCTTATCTACATGTTGTTTCTTGGTTGCCCAACACTCCGTCCCATACAACATAGCTGGTCTAATAGCCGTTCTATAAAACTTACCTTTTAGTCTAGTGGGTATTCGTTTATCGCATAATACCCCAGAGGCACTTCTCCACTTACACCATCCCGCCTTAATCCTATGGGCCACATCTGCATCAATCTCTCTCGCTGTTGTGATAATCGACCCTAAATAACGAAAATGTTCACTCTTAGACAGTTCTTGGTTCTCAATCTTCACTTCTCCTCTGCTTTCATTGTTACTGTTACTAAATTTACACTCCATGTACTCTGTCTTAGTTCTGCTTATTCGGAATCCTTTAGATTCAAGAGCTTTTCTCCAAATCTCCAACTTTGTGTTAACTCCTTCTCTAGTCTCATCCACTAACACAATATCGTCTGCAAAAAGCATACACCATGGCACGTCATCCTGAATATTTATCGTCAACTCGTCCATAACTAAAGCAAAAAGATAAGGACTTAAGGTAGATCCTTGGTGTAACCCTACAGTGATAGGAAATTCATTTGTCTCTCCAGCTGGCGATCTAATAGTGGTCACCACCCCTTCATACATGTCCCTAATCACGTCAATGTAGCCTTTTGTCACCCCTTTCTTCTCTAACACCCACCATATTATATCTCGGGGCACTCTGTCATATGCTTTCTCAAGGTCGATAAACACCATATGAATGTCTTTTTTCTTTTCTTTATACTTTTCTATTACTCTCCTCAAAAGATAGATCGCTTCCATAGTTGACCTACCAGGCATAAAACCAAATTGATTCTCTGACACCTCTGTTATGTCTCGCAATCGGCGTTCCATCACCCTCTCCCACACTTTCATTATATGACACATTAGCTTGATTCCTCTATAGTTGTTACAATTCTGGACATCACCTTTATTCTTATAGATTGGCACTAAAATACTCTTCCTCCACTCATCTGGCATGTTCCTAGTTAACAGAATTTTGCTAAACAACCTAGTCAACCAAGCAACTCCCTTTTTACCCAAACACTTCCAAGCTTCAATAGGGATATCATCGGGTCCTAAAGCCTTATTTGATTTCATCTTCTTAAGGGCACTCTCCACTTCAAAGTTCCTAATCCTGCGATAGAACCTATAGTCATGGTTTATCGTATTACTGGCTATTTCTTCCCCTATTGTCGTACTTCCATGTTCCTCATTTAACAGTTTCTCAAAATAATTCTTCCATCTTTCCTTAATCTCATCATCCTTCACCAATACCTTAGAATCCTCACTCTTGATGCACTTTACTTGATTAAAATCTCTTGTTTTCTTCTCCCGTATCTTAGCAAGTTTGTATACCATCTTCTCTCCCTCCTTACTATCTAGTCTAGTGTATAGGTCATCATAAGCTTTGAACTTTGTCTCTCTCACTACTTTCTTGACCTCCTTATTAGCCAATCTATAGCTCTTAAGGTTTTCCTCAGTTCTATCCTTCTGCCACTTTTTAAAGCACTCTTTTTTTGCCTTAACTACCGCTTGAACCTCTTCCCTCCACCACCAAGTTTCCCTAGAGCTGGGTCCCGTTCCTTTCAACTCTCCAAGCACTTCCCTTGAGATTCTCCTCATACAATTGGCCATCGAATTCCACATAGTGTTAGCATCACCTTCTAAGTCCCAAGTACCTTCCTCATCCATTCGATTCTTAAATATTTCTAGTTTATCCCCTTTTAGGTCCCACCATCTCGTCCTACAACGCCCACCATCCTTCCTAGCTTGGTATTGCCATCTAAAACATAAATCTAGTACCAAAATCCTATGTTGAGAGACCATACTCTCTCCAGGAATAACCTTACAATCATTGCATTTTAGGCAGTCCACTTTTCTCACTAGGAAGTAATCTATTTGGCTCTTAACTAATCCACTCTTAAAGGTTATCAAATGCTCCTCCCTCTTCTTATACATAGTATTGGCCACCACCAAGTCAGAAGCCAACGCAAAATCTAAGATTCTCTCTCCAGCCGCATTTCTGTCACCAAAACCGTATCCACCATGCACCCTTTCATAACCTAGTTTATCTATGCCCACATGGCCATTAAAATCTCCACCTATAACTAGGTTCTCTCCTACGGGTATCTCCTGTAAGATCTCATCCATTTGCTCCCAAAAATCCCTCTTAGTCTGATCATCTAACCCTACTTGAGGGGCGTAAGCGCTAATAATGTTCACTATATTCCCTCCAATAACTAGTTTAACTAGCATAATCCTATCTCCTTTCCTAGTGACCGCCACCACACTTTCCACAAGACCCTTGGCAATTATGATTCCTACCCCATTTCTGCGTCTATCCTTACCACTATAATAAAGTTTAAAACCAGTATCCTCAATTTCTCTAGCTTTCTCTCCCGTCCACTTAGTTTCTTGTAAGCAAGCTATACTAACTCTCCTCCTAATCATAACATCTACCAATTCCATCGTCCTACCAGTTAAGGTTCCTATGTTCCAAGTAGCTATCCTAAACCTATAGTCTTGGACTAGCTTCTTTACCCGCGCTCGCCCAGAAAAACACGGAAAAGTAGGATTCATTTTCAAAAGGAATCCGAGCGGCTTTTTTACGTGTTGGCTGTCGGCTACCTAACACACAACCCTCCTCCTTTACCCGGGCTTGGGACCGGCAGAGTTGTTAACAACCCCGGCGGAGTGACAAACAAGAGAATTAACAAAAAAGAGAAATAAAAACCTCAAATTAATTTCTTACTATATTTATGAAATATATCATGCAAAAGGTAAATATTATAGCCAGCCAAAACCCAAAAGCAATATATTAAAAATAATAATAATAATAATAAAATAAATAAATAAATAAATAAATACCCACACACCAGATTTTTGAAAAAAAAAAAAAAGGGTTTTGGTGCCGGGTTTCACAAAATGGGGAGGGAAGAGTTGAGGATGGAGAGGGGAGAGAAATGAGTAGCAGTAGAGAAAGAGAAAGCGAAATGGATAGACAGATGAAGAGTTTCATACCTTGAGGCAAAAATGTTCCGATGTAGCCGCAGAGAATGGAGATGGAAGAGTTTCCACTTCCAGGGAAGGTGAGGCAGACAGGATCGATTGATCGTCACCGAAACCGAATCCGAATCCGTAGGGAAGAGACGATTAGAAAAAGAGAAGATCGGTGACCGAAAAAAGGAAATCTACAGCTTAGATCGGTGACAGAAAGGAGATCTGTAGATCTACGAACTTTCAGATCTGGATCGTCGGCGCCGGAAACAAATTGTGGAGCGGCGGCGTGAGGCAGGCTGAGATTGAGAGAGAGAGATTACCTGAGGAGTAGATATACTTCAAACTGCAAAATTCCACAAGAGCAAGACATCAATATTCCCACTTCTTTAACTCCATACCATCAGGAGGGCTACCCTCCACCTTCTTAGAGCCCACTTCTTTCCAATTTGTTGACAGCACAGTCCCATTAGACTCCGCCTGCAATGCCAAAAGACCAATTTTAAGCCAACTACAATAATTTGGGGAATTTGAGAAGGGACTTGGAAGGAAAAAGAAAAAGTTGTGTAAAACTAAGTGAAATGTAACTATATTTTATTCATATTTCACCTACTTTTTTCTTTTTTCTTTTCAAACCCCTTCCCAAATCTCCCAACCAAACACAGCGTTAGTGAATTAATGCAAGGGCGTATTACGAAAAGAAATGCTATGCTTTAATTAGTGAAAGATAAAAAGATGTAACTTCATAACTACTAATGAATGATAAAATATGTGCTAATAGAAAAACTTCCACATTCTTCCTGTAATTTATAACTCAAACACCCACATTTTGTGGATAAGTCCCTCATGAGAAGTGGGTTAATTAAAGCATAAGTAGTAATGACTAGATTAGGAAGGAAAAGAATCAGGAGATGGGTTAATGGGAGAAAAAGTAAAAATAACTAATTAGAAGGAAAAGAACCCCCCCCCAAAAAAAAATGGCATGAAAAAAATAGATTTAATATACCACACCACCCTTCTAGTTGATGCACACTCAACCTGCAAGAAATAATAAACTAGACAAATGGATAGCGGGGGATGAAGATCTCACAAAAGATTTCAGCATGGCTCTTCGCATATCCTCGTCTGCATTTTTATATATGTCCCCGAACAATTTATTCAAAGCTGCATCACCATCTAGCTTCTCTTCTTTTTCCTGAAACTCAAATTAGCATGCAATCAATGCCTTGCATAGGAAGTGGTTTGAAGGAAACAAAATTGCAGACAAAATTGAAAATGAATAAAATAAAAGTATTCTCCAATATAAAATAAAGGATGGTGAAGATCTGCAAACCTCCTCCTTTACTTGGGCCTCCAACTTATCCCAATCTGTGGTCCTTGGTTTTGAACATGGGTAACTTGGCCTTTGCAATCCTGGACCTACAAATTCATGAAGAAAAGAACTCTTGGACGTAAAGAAATATTGGACAACTTGTTTATTTCATCAGGCTATAACAAAGACCGTATATCTGATGAGATGTTCTGTGGCTATCGAAGCAAATTTGACCTACCTAACATACATACAAGTATCATACAAGTTTGAAGACCTACCGATGATACATTTATGCGTTGTGGTACTACCGCAATTTCCTTGCTATATTCAAGAGATGTCCGATTAATTGCTTCGCTTTCACAAGATGATTTCAATTTTGGTCGATAATACTTCAAACGCATTTGTCGTACTATCATTTTCCATGCACCAACACAATCGAGTTAGCGGCGATATCAATTTTGTATGGACACCGAAAACCTTACATTGGTAATAGGACTTAGCGATTCGATTAATGAAGTGCAATAAAAATATTCGAATGGCAACTAGCTTGTGGCTTCAAAAAGCAGGCTAGCTAAGATAATGAAACAATAAACATAACAATGACAGTTATGTAGCTTTAAACCAATTTTTCCTCCTCATGGGATCTAAATATAGAGATATACCATCATAGCTATTATGGGGATGACTTTGAAGGAAGCTAGGCTAAAAAGAAGGTTAACTCTCCAGGAAAACATAGTGCGATAGGTGTTAGAAGGGTAGCAGAACTTGACAACAAAGAGTTGAACACGTAAAAAAGTAAAATTCAATACCTTTCCAAATAGTCTTGGCTGAAAATGATACTTATTTTCACCAGGGACATCAATAGCAACACTTAGCTGCACAAAAAAGCCAAATAGAATTGATTAGCCTATCAACTTGTCATTAGAAGATAATGAAGTCTTGGGCAGCTGAAAATTCAAGAATAATGATTGAAAGCAGTATTTAACAAGACATAAGACAAGAAATTGTCTAGTAGATCTGACATACTATCTGTTCTCTGAAGTTGATAGAAACATTTTTTGCTGGTACACCCTTGGCAAATATTGTCACCACCACTTCTTCAAAGCTTCGATAGTATGAATGCATGTTTAACTAATCATTGTCAAAAAAAAAGCGTATGGAGTGGGACAAGATCTCCGAGGCGAATACTCCATCCAGATTAAAAACAATCTAACAAACCGATATCGGTTACAATAAATTAACATCAATCAAGGAAAATAAATGATGGCATTGGTAATGACAAAGAAGCAAAGATAGTCTTGCCATCACAATGGCGAAAGAATCGCTAGCATTGGCAGCGGTCTAATGATAAAGGCAGCAATTGAAACAGCAGATTAAAAATAAAAAATAAAAATAAAAAAATACACAGAAAACAAAAACAAAAACAAAAACCAAAAAAAAACCCAAAAAAAAAAAAACTACACTTCTAATGCATATATTAAAGGCTTGTTCTGTTATTCAACATAGAAGTAACATGGCATGTTAAGCATTACCTATACTTTGGTTTGACTGATTCAAACTCTTTCACCTCACATGCACTATGTCCTTGCTCAGCTTCCTCAAATACCTATATTTTTTCGCTAATTTGACCAATCGACTTGTCAACTGGTTTAGGTTACAGCCCAAATTGGATGTGATTTTTCTGATTTTGTCAACAGTGTGAGTTGCAGAAAATTGCCAATAATATTACATATTCTCTTAATGGGAGAAGGGAAAGGAGTTGGCAAGAAAACATTGATATTAGTGTTGGAGTTCAAGGAAAAAATTAATCAACCCATCTAATCTGCTCAATTAGGAATTATGATTGAAGTGTCACATAGATGCAAAATATTTGTATTAAAATAATGTTACACATATCACAATTTTATATCGTGTTTTGTCCACTATATAATGTGATAACACCCATAGTGGTTGAATATTAATTGGTCCAAAAACCCTATCAAATTAAAATCAAAGAAATAGAGGAGCAAAATGAAATGCAATTATGTATGAAGTCGGAAACTTAAAAGTTTCAAACTAGAAAAATGTTCATGCAAAGGGCACAGATTTCGATAGGGAAAGACATATTTCTAGTGCCATCAAGAACAACTTGGCAGCTGCCAATGTACATGGAGATAGTTTCTGTAGATGTTAATATATAAGAAAAATAGATGCACCAGATCTTGGAAGCAATTGGAGAGAGAGAGAGATAAACTCTTTAGCAGCCTTTTTCACTAACCTGCTGGCTTCTATCAAAGGTAGATGATCGTTATGAGGCTTCTCTATTACATTCTTCACCTGCAAATCCAAGGAATAGTTAACATTACCATACCCCAAAAGATATTTCAGATTTATCATTACACATCAAAGAATCTAACTGAATTAGGAACATTTCCAGAAGACACTATCAAGTATTGGTTTCAATTCTTGTTATCACTGCCAGTCCACGCTGCTTACAGGGATTCCTCATCTAAGGAATATGTTAATAAGCCTCCTTCTACAACCACAAGAAAGGTAAATGCTCAAGCCTCCAAACCATCCAAATGACCAAAGGATCCAATTTGAAAGAATCCTTTTCATTAACCACTTCACTGACCATATAGTCAATGTTCATGTGAAGTGGAAAATGATAATCATATAATAATCATGTGTCAAACAAATTATCACATAGCTACATAAAATAATCACTATACCAAGACTACACAATAACTTCAGAAAAGGGATAGATTGGCAAGAACTAGAAGCCATACTCTACAATTTAGATCCCAACTTCAGCATCAATTTCCAAAATGCAGTAGACCCTGCTCAATGTAAAATACCAAAATTGACTAAACCATCCAATGTTCATTCTTCTGTTGTAAAGAGCATAAACTTTTGGCAGGATGTTAAAATCATTTTCAACTCAAATAGTTGCCATTAGAATATGATGAATTTTATTAGAGGTTAATAGTTTCCTCAGCAAGAAAAATTCCATACTTCATGCCTGATCTTCCAGGTATTCCTTAATAAGACTGATTACAAAATGATATTTATACCTTTAGAAAAACTTTTTTTTTTCTGTATGGATTCAAGGAGAAAAACACAAACAAACATTTCCAATAAAACCACCCTTTTCCAAAGAACCTCTTTCTCCCTCTCTCCTCATCTCCCCCTTTCCCTCCTTTTCTGTTATTTTCTGTTCTTTTTTCTTTTTTCTTTTTTATTTTTTCTTTTTTTTGGGTGGCTGTGGGGTTGGGGAAGTGTTTCAGTGTAAAATAGTTTTTAATGGTCATAAAGGCAGTTCTTACGAACAGAATACATAATCAACAACCAAATAATAGTAATAATAACATACAACCCCCATCACCTCCCGCCAGCAATCCCCTCCGGCCACTCCCCTCACTTGTTTTCAAAACAAATTTTTGGAAACATGTGTTCACCAAACAGGATTTTGTTTTTGTTATCAGTAAATAAAAAAAACAATAAATTGTAAATGTTACTGAACTCCCTGTTAAAGTCAGTGCTCCTCATTAGTCTAGATAGAAATTTAATACTGCTAAATCTGCATAAGATCCATAGTTGCAAAGTAAATATTTTCATACAACTGTAAGTAAATATCTGCATAAGATCCATAGTTTCTAAGTAAATATAAAAATAATCTATTTGCAGCACTACAAAATCTATTTGTCATTATTATCTCAGAATGGATCTATCAAACAACCGTCTCACAGGAACAGTTCCAGATAATGGTTCCTTTTCACTATTTTCACTATGGATCTTATGCAGATATTTACTTACAGTTTCTCATTCATAGGAACAGTTCCAGATAATGGTTCCAGAAACTGAATTAATGCTTAATTGAATAAGATACAGAGGCACATATATCTGAAAGCAGGCGACACGTAAAGCAGAGGCATAAAATATAACTCTAAATTTTCCATCATGTTTATATTAGCTTCATGTAGATATTTCTAGCGAAAAAATAATGTTTGAGAATTAATCTTGAAAATTAGCGAAAATTAAACTTTCATAGATATATATTTCTAGTCCTTTTCGTTCTTTGAAATTAATCTATGAAATATCTATGAAGTCTAAGATATAGATTCATAAATTAATCTATGAAATATCTATGAAATCTTGAAAATTAAACTTTCTATTTATGTAGCTTCATGTAGAGAGAGAGAGAGAGAGTACCGATTTAAGCTTGACATGCGAGTAATCGAGGGGTTAGAGTTCAGATCTGGAGCTTCGATGGAGCTTCGAAATCGGTTCGATCTGGAGCTTCGATGGAGCTTCGAATATCTGAATCTTCGATGGAAATCACTGAATCTTCGAAATCGGTTCGATCTGGAGCTTTGAATATCTAAATCTTCGATGGAAATCACTGAATCTTCGAAATCGGTTCAATCTGGAGCTTCGAATATCTTAATCATCGATGGAGCTTAGAGAGGGTTGAGAGAGAGAGAGAATTAGAAACAGTGAGGTTCAAAATGGCAAATGTTCAAATTCAAAACCCTAGAGGTGGATGAAATTGTGCTATGGCAAATGTTCAATTGAATCTGAACATTCAAATGTTCAAAATGGCAAATGTTCAGATTCAAATGTTCAGATTCACACCTCGCGTATTCAAAATGATGTATGCGTATGGATTGAGAGAGGGCCCAGATACAAAATAAGGATGGAAAAGGCGCGTGTGGTATACTGCATTCAGAGGCGTTTTTCAACGCCTCCTATTATAAAACGGTGCCGTTTTGGTTAAAATAATATGCGGCTTTTATAAAACGCCGTTAAATGTTAATAACAGTGACGTTTAAAAAAACGTCGTTAAAAAAACGCCACCGTAACCCTTTTTTCTTGTAGTGAATTTATGTGCAAACTTTGTAGACTTCTCAATACCAATTGTGGAACTTTAGAGATAATGTATGCTTAGTACATGAAGTTCAAGATAACGAATGCATGGCTAGCTATGAAGCACGGACACGGACACTGACACGGACACGGACACGGATACGGACACGGGACACGGGAATTTCCAAAAAATGGGGACACGGACACGGCAGGGGACACGGCGAATTTTTTTTATTTTTTTTTATTTTTATGTATTATGTAGATTCGTATTACATTCATTCTAAATCAAAATTAACAAACACTAATATAATACCATTAATTCAATAAATATAAGAGAGGCAAAAGATTCAACATCCAACATATAATTAAAAAAAAGAAAGATTTCTTACATATATAAATATAAACGTATAAACAAATAAAATAAAATAAAAATAAATAAACGTAAAAAATAAACGTAAATAGTCAGAATTGAACATATAAACGTATAAACAAATAAACGTAAAAAATAAAATAAAAATAAAAAATAAAAATCAGCTCATCTCAGTCGAAAGCTGAGAGTGAGAGAGAGAGAGAGAGAGCGAAAGAGAAGGAGACAGAGGCGAAAGAGAAAGAGAAAGAGAGCGAGAGACGCAGAGAGAGGGGCTTACCTTCGAAGACGACTGGATCGACTGAATCAGAGACTGAGACGACTGGATGCGTGGTCTTTGATCGACGTCGGAGGGCTTTGATCGACGTCGGAGGGCTGAGACTGAGAGACAGAGCTTCGATCGACTTCAGAGGGCTTCGACTAAGTAAGAGGAGGGCTTCGACCCGGTTGAGAGAGAGGAGGCCGACTTCGAGAGAGAGGAGGAGGCTTCGACCCGGTGAGTTCGACCGGTAGAGAGAGGAGGCCGACCCGGTGAGAGAAAGGAGGGCTTCGCAAGTCTGATTCTGATTTTACTCATTTATGTTCGATTAGGGCTTCGCCCCTTTTTTTTTTTTTTTACATATTATACTTTGACCCCAAATAAATATAAAAAATTCAAAAAATAGCCCCGCCGTGTCCCATGGCGTGTCCAGACATGGACACGCGTGTCCCCGCCGTGTCCCTGCTGTGTCCCCTTCCAAAAAAATCATTAAATTAAAGGGACACGCCATTTGGCGTGTCCCGTACGTGTCCCTGGCGTGTCCCCGTGTCCCCGGCGTGTCCGCGTGTCGGACACTGCCACGGCACCATTTTTGGAGTGTCCATGCTTCATAGATGGCTAGTGATATATATATATATATATATATAAATTGTGTGGTATTTATTTATTGTTAGAAATTAGAAATTCTAGTAATTCAGTTTTAAGGTATGAATATAAATATAAATAGATAGATAGATAATAGATTTAGATAAGAAAAATAGAGTACTATAATGTCATGTATTACACAGAAAAAGTAAAATCTTATCATGCATGTTTTCTCTCTTTCTTCTTATAAGAAATGCAGAAATATTTCAAGCCTGGATGGATATCAACCTCTATGAGTTTGCCCATGGAAATTGTGATGGAGATCTTTGCAAGATTACCTGTCCAAACACTCGCATGTTGCAGGTGCGTTTGCAAGTCATGGCACTCTTACTTAGAAAATATGAGGAAGAAGAACTCAGAAAATATGAGGAAGAAGGAATATATTGCTGTTATATTCAAAACTTCTTATCTTGTGAAGAGAAAACTACACTCCTTATATAGGAGAGAACAAGAGCTACTATTTGTGCCACTAAGATCCACTATCACCACTAAGAGATCCACTATCACCACTAAGAGCCACTACCTATCTCCTTACATAATATGTACATCCATTATAGCCACTATCTAGATTACTATATACATCCATTATAGCCACTATCTAGATCACTAACATAGTGTATATAGACATTATCATAACCCACTAACAGCCACTATATGCCCACTAACAGCCACTAACAATAATAATCAGATTTCCAACACTCCCCCTCAAGCTGGTTTGAAGATATCTTCCATAGCCAGCTTGCTAGTCAGCTTATCAAATTGCTTCTTGTGTAGTCCCTTCGTTAGCACATCAGCTAATTGTTCACCTGTTGGAAGGTAGGTCATACAGATTATGCCAGCATTGATTTTCTCCTTGATGAAATGTTTATCCACTTCTATATGTTTTGTGCAATCATGTAGAACTGGATTATGAGCTATAGATATAGCTGCTTTGTTGTCACAATAGACCTTCATAGGTGTCGGGTGAGAAAGCTTTAATTCTTCAAGAATTCTTTTAATCCACATTACTTCACAAATTCCATGGGCAATGACTCTGAACTCGTACACTACTTCTAGCTACTACATTCTGTTTTTTACTCCGCCATGTAACTAGGTTCCCACCTACAAAGGAGCAGTATCCGGATGTTGATCTCCTGTCTGTAACACTTCCTGCCCAGTCTGCATCTGTGTATACTTCAACTTGAAGATGTCCATGTTTCTTGAACAGTAAGCCTCTCCCTGGAGTTCCTTTCAAATATCTTAAGATCTTATAAACGGCCTCAAAGTGCTCTACCCCTGGTGAGTGCATGAACTGACTTACCATGCTGACTGCAAAGGCAATATCAGGCCGCGTATGAGACAAGTAAATCAATTTCCCTACAAGTCGTTGATATTGTTCCCTCTCTTTGACTTCTTCAGCCTTAGCAGCTTGTAACTTCAAGTTAGGCTCGATCGGAGTCTCCACCATCTTACAACCAAGCATACATGTTTCTCCAAGGAGATCAAGAACATATTTTCTCTAATTAACGAATATACCTTCCTTGGATCTTGCAAATTCCATTCCAAAGAAATACTTGAGGGCTCCCAGATCCTTAATGTGAAATTCTTTTGCGAGTTTCTCTTTGAGGGCTACTAACTCTGTTTCATCATTACCAGTTAAAATGATGTCATCAACATAAACAATCAAAATTGCAATTTTACTGTCTTTTGAATGTTTATAAAATATTGTGTGATCTGCTTGACTCTGCGAGAAGCCACAACTGATAACTGCCTTCCCAAAGCGTTCAAACCACGCTCTTGGTGATTGTTTGAGTCCGTATAATGACTTGTTCAATCTGCATACTTTGTCGCTACCAAGTCTCTGCTCAAATCCTAGCGGTAGGCTCATGAACACCTCCTCTTCAAGATCACCATTGAAAAATGCATTTTTAATGTCAAGTTGATGTAGAGGCCAATCTGAATTTACTGCAAGAGATAACAGTACTCTGATGGAATTTATTTTTTAGCAGAACAACGCGTCTCGATAGTCGATCCCATAAGTTTGAGTGAAGCCTTTAGCCACCGGTCTCCCCTTGTATCTCTCAACGCTTCCATCTGCGTTACATTTTATCGTATACACCCATTTACACACAACTGTTTTCTTGTCTTTGTGTAAATCAACTATCTTCCAAGTACCACTTCTCCTTATAGCATTCATCTCCTCCATGTCTTCTAATTTCCAATTCGGTTCTTCCTCTGCTTCCTGTATATTCCTTTGTACAAACACGTGTGAAATCCTAGATGTGAAAGCTCTATGGTTTTTAGGCAGGTCTTTGATAGGAGAGGTAATTTGCAATAGGATGTTTAATGCAATTTGGACACCTTTCCTAATTGCTATAGGAACATCAAGGTCGGAAATAGAAGGAATATGATTACCTAAAATTTCGATGCGTAACTCGGGTGGACATTCGGTCATTAGGATGGACATTCGGTCATTATTCTCAGATGAAATCGCTTCCTAGTATAAACACAAGCTCGAATTTAGATCATTTGGTAGTACTTCTCCCCTAAACAAGAATCTTCTTGACTAGGCACCATAGAACTTGGTTCTCCTAAGTGATCATTATCGAACCAGATGTGGTTTTTGTGTAGGATAAATGACATTGGGGAGCGGGATAGAAATATCCCAAAAATTGTTTTCTACTCCACTTGTCTCCCCCTGAAGAGAAGTGTTGGGGAAATAAGATTTTGTTTCCACAAATGACACATCCATACTCACATGAAATTTCTTGGTTTGAGGATCGAAACACTTATACCCCTTTTTGTTTGAGGAATAACCCAAAAAAACACATTTTATAGCACAGGGGTCAAGTTTTGAACGAAATTGACTGGGAACATGAACATAGGCAGTACATCCAAAAACTTTGGCGGGTAAATCAGAAAACAACCTCGTGTCAGGAAAAAAAGTTTTGAGACAATCAAAAAGTGTTTTGTATGTTAACACCTTTGTAGGCATCCTGTTTATCAAATAAGAGGCTGTTAAAATTGCTTCACCCCATAAATATTTAGGAACATGCATGTAAAACATTATAGCACGTGCTACTTCAAGTAAATGTTTATTTTTTCGTTCTGCAATGCCATTTTGTTGAGGGGTATCCCGACATGTAGATTGATGAAAAATCCCCTTTTTTGCCAAAAACTCACCCAACTGCTCATTGAAATATTACATTTCCATTATCGAATGTAAAATACCAATTTTGGTTTGAAATTGGTTTTCAACCATATTGTAAAATTTGTGAATAAATTTTTCACGTCAGATTTTTTATTCATCAAATAAATCCAACATAAGCGAGTATGGTCATCAATAAATGTAACAAACCATCTTTTATCAGAAAGAGTAGTGATTTTAGAAGGGTCCCAAACATCACAACGAATCAAATAAAAAGGTTTGGAAGCTTTGGTAAGGTTTTGGCAAATAAGTAGAGCGATGAAATTTTGCAAAAATGCAACTTTCACAATGAAAAGAAGAACAATCAATCCCTTTAAATAATTCTGGAAATAAATGTTTCAGATAAAGAAAACTAGGATGTCCTAGCCTATAGTGCCATAGCATTATTTTTTCTCGAACAGAGATTGAACTAGTACTATTAAAGTTCTGAGCTTTTTTACTACTAACAGGTACTTCATCAAAGTAGTAAAGACCTTCAAGCATCCTAGCACGCCCAATCATCATCCCCGAGTTCTGGTCCTGAAATTCACAATGGGATTCAAAAAATGTAACATGACAATTAGAATCCTTAGATAGTTTACTGACAGACAAAAGGTTACAGGCTAAGTTGGGGACGTGAAGAACAGCATTGAGATTAATTTTCTCAGTTAGTTTAATAAATCATTTTCCTGCAATAGGTGAAAAACTACCATCGGCTATTCTGATTTTGTCATGACCAGAACAAGGGAAATAGGTACTAAATAAATGGGAAAAACTAGTCATGTGATCGGAGGCACCGGAATCTATGATCCATGGAGGCAAGAGAAGGCTTTAGGATTTCTACCTGTTTGTGCCAAAAAAACACTAGGAGTACCGGATGAGGAGTTGGATTTTATCAGCTTTAGGAGTTGATCAATCTGCTCTTTGTTGAAGGGACCTGAATCGGCTTCATTAGCAGTAGGAAAGCCACGATTCTTCTCTCCTTGTTTGTCGCTTCCAGTTAGTGAGTTTGCCATGGATCTTCCAACACGTTTCACGTGTATGGCGAGGCTTGCTGCAAAAATCACACCAGACCCGTGGCTTATCATCAAACCTGCGCTGGTAATTTGCAGCCTTGTTGGCCGCAGCATCGCTAATTAAAGCAGAAATTTCAATTGACTCACCAGTACCTTTTTTCTTAAGCATGACGCTCCTTCGGCTCTCTTCCCTTCTGACTTCGGCAAATACTTCGCCAATGGATGGGAGAGGAGGTCTGCCAATAATTCTTCCTCGCACTTCATCGAACTCAATGTTGAGGCCGGCAAGAAACTTGTAAATACGGCTGTCTTCCACAGTTTTCTTGTGGTGGTTGCAGTCGTCAACCGATTTCCATTCGTATGTGTTGAAGATGTCAAGATCCTGCCACAACCTTTTCAACGAATTGAAATATTTGGTGACGGAATCATCTCCTTGACGAATCTCTCCCAACTTCAAAGTCAATTCGAAAACTTGAGATTGATTTCCTAGGTCAGAATACATCTGACTAACATTATCCCACAACTCTTGTGCAGTAGTATAGCACATGTAATTAGAGCTTATATCCTCCTCCATGGAATTGACCAACCATGTCATAACCATGGAGTTTTCAGCGTCCCAACTGTCGAACAGCGGATCATTAACAGCAGGAGCCTTCTTGTCACCAGTGATGTAACCGATCTTTCCTTGCCCACGAATATACATCCGGACGATTGTGACCAACGGAGAAAATTATCACCATTTAGGCGGATGGTGGTGATTTGACAGAGTGAGAGTTGGACGTTTTCACGGAATGGCGTGGCGAGGGTTGAAGTGGTTTGACGTGACTTGACATGGCTATAGCGGTTTTAGAAATTTCTTGTGTTTTTGTTGCTCGATACCAACTTAGAAAATATGAGGAAGAAGAACTCGGAAAATATGAGGAAGAAGGAATATATTCTTTGTTATATTCAAAACTTCTTATCTTGTGAAGAGAAAACTACACTCCTTATATAGGAGAGAACAAGAGCTACTATTTGTGCCACTAAGATCCACTATCACCACTAAGAGATCCACTATCACCACTAAGAGCCACTACCTATCTCCTTACATAATATATACATCCATTATAGCCACTATCTAGATTACTATATACATCCATTATAGCCACTATCTAGATCACTAACATAGTGTATATAGACATTATCATAACCCACTAACAGCCACTATATGCCCACTAACAGCCACTAACAATAATAATCAGATTTCCAGCACTCTTTAGTTGTCGAACCTTTCTTCATCAACAAGCATCTTCTTCATCGTTCAATCAGTGACAGAGATAATAGCAGCAGTAGCCATGTAATCCTCCAATGTGGACATCGAAAGTCTAGGAGTTTTTTTACTATAGCCTATGCTGCTTGGAAACATTGGCCGAGACCAAGAGATTTCAATTTCCAGACTTGACCAAATACGGAAAGTATTTCAGTCGTTTGAGCTTGTGGGTTCTTCTAATGGGTTATTGTGCCTCTTGGATTTGAACATAGTCCTTCGGATAAATTACGTGATGTAGTTCTATGGAACCCTTCAATTGGTAAATTCAAGATGCTCCCAACATCCCGGATCGAAAGTTGTCCTATTGATAAGGCTCGGGATTTGGCTTTGTTCTCGCATTAATGATTACAAGGTGGTGCAACTTGTATACGGATTAGAATCTATTCAACTTTGAGGTTGAGGTTTCTGATCTGATCTGATTCTTGGAGGAAGATGACTACCGATTTCAGGGCGTAGGATAGTCCATCCCTCCTCCGATCCCTTAGTTAATGGGGTCATCCATTGGAAAGCATACAACCGGGGCGGGAGTAGTGAAAGTAGTGATAGACAACAATGGTTCATCATGTCATTCCATATGATGGAAGAGATATTTCGAGAAATAAGTTTGCCTGTTGCCATTAATTTTGGAGCAGGGTCCATCTTGGCCTTCCGGGACTCACTTGCCTTTTTTACGTGCTCCGACATATGGGTTATGACAGATTATGGTGTTGTAGATTCTTGGACTAAACAATATAGTTTAAGAGACACAATTGAATTTTCTTTTGGGCTCATGAGCAATGGTGAAGTTCTTCTGATAAAGTCCAATGGCAATTTGGTTTATTATGATCTTAAAATCCATGAGCATCGGAAACTTAAAGGTCAACCATTTGCTCATGTTCATGGTATGTTTATTTATAAGGAGAGCCTTACTTTACTTAACGAAGGAGAAGCAATTCACATTCAAAGTGATCAGGTTGCAGAAGTGGGAGCCTAGCCTAGCCAAGCCCTCTGAATCATGAGATGAAGGAGAAGTAATTTACCTTTATCTAGAGCTTATTTCTCACTCTCAAAATCTGTCACCCAATAACTTACTTTTATTTCTACTTTGTTCGTAGAAAAAATTCTTTAAGATACGATTTGTGAAGATTGAATTGCCAATTATAGTCTATTCTTGGTAGCTTCTTCTAGTCAAGGAGAATTAGATACAACTTTCCATGCCATTTTCTTAAAATCAGCTAATATTATTCTATAATAATTGATATGATTTAGTAGTCTAATTGTTCAAGTGATTTTTGCTCTGCTTCTTTCCATAGATGAATGTAAATGATCACCAAGAGAGAAAATTGCATCTTGTTAATTTCACATGCTTAAAGGGAAGCTTTATTTACTCTTGCATGGCTAAACTCAATAAAAGGGTGACCATTGGTTCAATAGTAAAGACTTAACCTAATAATCTTAGGCCATGTTTGTTTGGGCGGACTGGATTAGCATTCCCATGACTAATAGTCCTAGGACTACGAATTCGTTGGATTATGTATCCTATCTTAACTAATAGTCAAGTTTAAAATAATTAGTCCGTACTTCAATTGTTTAACCAAACATCGGATTAATAATTTTATTAGACTATTAGTCCAATCCCAAGCTCATGTCCACCCAAACAAACATGGCCTCAAGGTTATAGGTGTATACTCAATTTTTCTCCTCCTAAACACACATTAATGTGTACTAATTGGGCATTGTATATGGCTAAACTCAATGGTTCTTCTTCTTCTTCTTCTTCTTCACTGGGAAAGATAATCCTCTCTTCTAAATCATTATTTTGTGATTGGTATGGTATTCGGAAAATAAATAAATAAATAAATATTAGAAATCTATATCTGTTACCCTTGCTTTTCTGTTTATGTCACCACCATTGTATTCACTTTTTTCTTTATTCTAAAATTGTTATTACATTTGTATATTGTGTTGATTGAAATAGTCCTAGATCTTAACATTTTAGTGAACTTGGCCTAAACTGGCTCATTTTGATATTTTTATCTATTTGGGTGTTTCAACAACTCTAATCAATCCTCCAAATAGTTAGACTCGGCTCATAATATAAGGTCCGAGATCTCTAGGCGGCTTTTGTACTCACTCATGGGTTAAAACTTAAACTCAATTCATTTTGTTAACTCTTCGGTAACAAACAATCCATAAATTCTATGGACACAATACTAGAAATTCATGAGATCAGAACTAAGCAAAGAAAAAACATTAAAAAAATGCAAGCACAATCAAAATGACTAGAGTATCCCTCACAATCAATTTGAGAAAAAGTGATTGCCCCTTATTGTACAACCTGAGAGCGAATAACTAATGTATTCCACTCGTTGAGCATGGTTCTATGCATGATTGGTCCTTGATCCGAAAAGTGTCCTTGGGGTAATCTCGTAGTTCTCATAGGGTAGAGATGACAAGGTTGGTACTGGATTTTCCTTTCATTTATTGTATTTCGCTCAAAGTGTTGAAGGGAGATAGTGCATCAAACTCCAACACCCTCATGGATTTGTACATCTTAGGTTTACAAATAAGGCGTTTACTAAAATAAATAAATAAAAAGAAGCAAACACTTATACAATTAGGATACCTCTCAACAAAAGCTCTGAAGTTTTAATTCTATTTCTCCAAACTAGTTAGTTAGAGAACAAAATTGAACGCGTGGAGGAGCTGCAGTCTTCCAGATCTTCTCTGTGATGCTAATTTTTAATACCCAAAGATGAATCAAATGTTTATACAAAGAATTAACTAAGAAAATACTTGATGAATGAGCATTCCACACCAACCTCTACAGAAGAATAATAATAATAATAACTCAGAAGACAGGAGGAAAAAAAACAACCCACAAAAGAATGTCATATATTCCTAGTCTATCAACTCAGAAGATGGGTTGATCGGATCAAGTTTCTGTATTTTCCTAGCCTATCACTTTAAAAGCCAAACAAATAAAACTCAAACACAAGAAATGGAAATCAAATTTGTTCCAATGTCTATTATCTGTCTATTAAAAGAAACTCCTAAAAACAAGATTCACAAATGAAAATGTAGCATTTGGTCTCTGATTTTCGATCTTTGCATTTTCTCGATTCGACAATTGTGGTTGTGTGTACTAGAAAGAAAAATCAAAAATTGCGTTTGGTCAAGGTTACGGCGGTTGCGATTCGTAATATGTGATGGCGGTGACGCGTTGTGATTCTTGAGGTGTAAAGGTCGTAGTGTAACAGTTCTTGATGTCGAAAGCAAGTGAATTTTTTTATTTTTCGCAAAATTTGAAAAAAAACTTACCGATACGCATATTTTTTTTCCATGATCATATTTATTGGGTTAAAATAAATATTGATCAATTTTTGTGAATTTTTAAGTGTGATCCAATATATTTCATATTTTTAAATCACTATAAACTGAGTTTTTTACATTTTATTTTAATAATTAATGACTTTATATTTTACAAAAAATTAATCACTAACTATTATATATAAGATAAATAATGACAAAAGTAAGAGAATAAATAAGAGCCTAAATATATATATACATATTTTAACCAAGCCAAATACATAATGACCACACTTATTATTATTATTATTATTTTCAAACAATATATAGATAGACACACACAAACAAAATGGTTTAGTGATAGCAGCTGAACAAAATAACATAGGTCTTATAGTTTCAACAAATCAATAACATGTTCTTCATCTTCCCTCTTCTCTATCTCTTGCTCCTCTATTTTCTCTCTTTATCTTCCCTCTTCTCTCTATCCATCTTCCCCCATTTTCAGCTTTTTTTTGTGTGTTTTTTTAAAAGAAACAGTTTGGAACCGTTACGTAACAGTGCATAACAGGCCGTAACAGCCCCTTTACAACCGCTACAGCAGCCGCTACGACCGACACACCTGTGAATCTCAATCACACTGCAAAGGCGGCCGTAATTGGCGATAACATAAAACCGTTCACTTGGCGTTACGTATGTGATTCTGCCGCTTTTTAAAACCTTGCGTTTGGTAGAGTTTTGTAAATATGATTTGAGAGTATGAGTCTAAGTTACACGGACGCGGGTACGGGTGTCGGGTACGGGTGCGTATCTAAGTGTCAGACACTTCAAAATTAAAAATTAAGGATACGTGGATATGTATCCAAATTTGGATACGGGTACGGGGATACGTTAAATAGTTTAAAATATATATATATATTTATTATAACGCAAACACGGGACATGACAATTTCTAAAAAATAGAAATACTGATACAGCTGGGAACACGTCACATTTTTTAATTTTTTTATAAATATTTTTATTTTAATATATATTAATTATTTTATTTATTTATTATATTTTTTAAATAATATGTTCTAAATAATTTTTTTATTTTATTTTACACATATATTTATTTTTTCAATTAATATATATAAGTATATATTATCATATAAATATATTATATGTTATATAATAATTATTATATAATATATAATAATAATAGATATTATTATAGTTATTATAATAATAGTTATTAATAGTTATTATTATTTATATTATTCAGTTCCTTTACTCTTATAATATAGATAGATACGATGGAATCAAGGACAGAACAGAGGAACGACAGAGAGAGGGAGCATAGATCGCGATAGATCGACTCACGGAGCTTCGATCTTCGAGGGATAGGGAGAAGGCGATGGAATCGCGATGGAATCAAGGAGCATAGATCGCGATGGAATCTTCGATCTTCGACAGAGAGAGGGAGCATAGATCGCGATGGAATCAAGGACAGAAAAGGGGAGCATAGATCGCGATAGGGATCGCGAGGGATAGGGACTGACGGAGCTTCGATCGCGAGGGATAGGGAGAAGGCGAGAGAGAGAGAGAGGCTTTTTGAAGTCGTCTGGGGTGTCGGCTGTTCGATCGACTCACGGAGCTTCGATCTTCGACTGGATCGATCGGATGGAGCTACGACTGCGTCATTCGACCAGGTTATCTCTTATCTCTTGCTCTCACCTCTTTCATTTCTGTTGCTGTGAGCCGTGTCCGATTGAGAGTAGACGAATCCGACACAGATCCCGCACCCGCACCCGTGTCGTGTCGTGTCGACACGGGTACTACGCCCCAAAGTGGCGAGTCTATGTAACACAGGTATGAGTTGTATTTTGAGTTTGTGAGTTGTGGAATTATGATTTGAATGTAGAAAATTTGTTTGGTTATGGTTTTTGAATAGAGTGTTGAATAGAGTCTTGAATTGTATGTGGAATTGAGTTTTGAATGTTTGATGTGACATGTGAAATAAGAAAATTTGTTTGGTGATGAGTTTTCAAAATAGTTTTCAAAACTTAATTCAACCTATAATTGATAATCAAACACACAACTCATAACTCGATATCCGTATTTTTGATCAACAGTCAAAACCAAACTATTTTAAAAACAATCAAATAAAAAAATGATTTTTTTTTCAATTAATTGTTTTTAAGTAATTTTTTTGAATAATTTTTTTTCAAATAATTTTTTTTTCAAATAACTTCTATGTCAATTATTTTATGTCAATTCATTTTTTAGGCCTGTATAAACATGAAAAATATTTAGAAAATTAAAATATTAAAAATATTCCAAAAATTAAAATATTAAGGATATTAAAAATATTCCGAAAATCAAAATATTTACAATTAAAATATTAAAATATTAAAATTAAAATATTTAAATATTTTTATGAAAATTAAAATATTAAGAATATTCCTATAAAATAAAAAATATATATTTAAAATAAAAAAATAAAAAAAATAAAAATTAAGTTGTTTTTGAGTTTTGAAAAGAGTTTTGAATTGTGTGTTTGGTTATAAGTTCTAAAAAGTAATGATTATAGTTTGAAATGAGTTTTGAGAAATGGGTATAGAATTATGATTTGAAAGCTGCAACCAAATACCACACTCAAATCAGTAGTAGAACTATGTTTTGAAATCTAAACCAAACAGAGCCAAAGATTTAGTCATAAAGAACACAAAAGCTTCTCTCCTTTCCAAAGCATAAGGAACAAGAATGGTTTTCAAACAAAATAGATTCTCACAGTGCCAATTTCTTTTATTTGAAATAAGAATGCCACATGAAGCTTGTTCAGCATCTATGCAACTACTCTCACATGCAAAACCAACTAAAAAGAATTGGGAGGAAAAAATAATTTGCCACGAAATGATAATTTTCTTCTAGAAATCACCACTAGGCTATCTTTACATGTGTGCCATGACCATGAATTGAAGATCATGAAATATCCCTAGTGTTAAGGAGAAATGTTTAAGCACAAGTTCAACAAGTAAGAACTAGTAGTTATTTAGAGAATTTACGGTTGTGTTTGGTAGAGCTTTAAAATTATGATTTGAGAATAGAGTTATATTTTAAGTTTTTTGGAATTATGATTTGAGTGTGGAATATTTATTTGGTCATGAGTTTTGAAAAGAGTTTTGAATTGAGTGATTTGACTTTGACATATGATATTTGATTCAAAATTATAACTCATAACCGAACACACAACCCAAAATTCTATTCAAAACTCACAAATTTTTTTAAAAAGTTCTCAAAATATTTTTATTTAAAATATAAAAATAACAAGTACCAAAACAATAAAATAAAAAATAAAATAAAAAAAGCCGAGCATTTTTTAGATCAACCAAAGGGGACGACGAAGAAATGACGCAGGCGTGGCGTGTTTTGAAATGTGGTGTGAAATCAATTTTTAAAAATTATAAACAAAAGAGCACTCAAATCATGTTGTGGAATCATGTTTGGAAAACTCCATCAAATCTGACCTACAATTCTTTGAAGGATACAAATACATGTATGGAAATCCTCCGGTCAAAAATGATTGTAGGCCTTTAGGCACAGCCAACCGTCATGAATAAAATCTATAGTGGCCCATTTTAGATAGCCCTTAAATCATTCGAATAGTAATAAAATACATATATAATCCTAAAGTGTGCCTTTTGTGCCATTTTACAACGAAGATCAAGACACGACCCAAGGGTCAACACAACACTTCAAACACACAAGCCAAAGGCTTCACAAGATCAAAACAAAGATTAAACTCACAATACAATGGCTAAGCAAAACTAACACACCCTAAGGCAACAAGCTAAAAGCGAGGTGGGTAAGGACCAACCAAGAACAAAGAAGAAGAACTCTGTTTATCGATACTATCAAAACCAAAGCAAAGAACAACTATATAATCGCATAGACTAAACCCTAATAACCTAGAAGACTAAATTATCCTTAATGGATAATATAAAATATAAATACAATACAATTCACACACCCCCAAAAAGGAGGATGACGGAGAAAAAAGCGAAAAAAGTTTAAAAAAAAAAAAAGAAGCAGCAGTGTGAGTCTTTAAAAAAAATCGGTCAAAGAGAGAGAGGAGGAACGACAAAGTGACAATCTATTTCAACATGCTTAGCCCGCTCATAGAAGACTGAATTATGGGCAATCTGGACAGCACTTTGATTATCACAATACAATGGAGTTGGAGCAGAAAGAGAGACACCCATATCAGAAAGAAGCCATCGAAGCCAAACGATCTCGGAAGTAGCATGAGCCATGGCACGATATTCAGCCTCAGCAGTGGAACGAGCAACAACAGACTGTTTCTTACTCTTCCAAGATATGAGAGAATCTCCGAGAAAAACACAAAGACCAGAAGTGGATTTGCGATCAGAGACGTCACCGGCCCAATCAGCATCAGCATAGGCACGAAGAGTCAAGTCCGAAGAGGCAGATAACAACAAACATTGCAACAAAGTGCCACAAAGGTAGCGCAAAGTACGAAGTAAGGCAACCCGAATTGTGGAAGCGAGGAGCAAAAATAAATGGCGAGAATGTGCACAACATATGAGATATCTGGACGAGTAACAGTGAGATAAACAAGGCACCCAACCAACTCGCGATACAAAGTGGGATCCTCAAGAGGAACACCATCAGAAGCAGAAAACTTAGCATGCAAGTCAATAGGAGTGTCGACAATTTTGTCATCAGTGAGATTGACACGAGAAAGAATATCATGGACATATTTAGTCTAAGAGAGAAGATACCCAGTAGGAGAAGTAGCAACCTCAATACCAAGAAAATATCGAAGAGACCCTAAATCCTTCATCTCGAACTCCTGAAACAACTGATGCTTAACCTCCGCAATAGTACTAGAATCAGAGCCAGTGATGATCATATCATCCACATACAAGAGAAGGAGAACAAGGCCAGCAATCGCCCGAACAAATAAAGCACAATCATGATGACTAGGGCGAAAACCAAGCTGAAGTGTAGCAGAGTGAAATCGCTCATACCAAGCACGAGGAGACTGTTTGAGACCATATAGAGCACGGCGAAAACGACAAACAACACCAGAAGGGTGAGAAAGACCCGATGGAGGATGCATATACACTTCTTCAGCAAGATGCCCATTCAGAAAGGCGTTTTTGACATCAAGTTGAAACAAAGGCCATTGATGGGCAGCGGCAACAGAAATAAGGGTGCGAACAGTAGTCATCTTGGCAACGGGGGCAAAAGTCTCATCATAATCAATCCCATACTCCTGAGAAAAGCCCTGGGCAACCAAACGAACTTTGTACCTTTCCAAAGAACCATCAGAAAGAGTTTTGACCTTATACACCCATTTACAGCCTATAACATTCTTGCTAGCAAGAAAGGGAACCAAATCCCAAGTCTGAGTTTTAGCCAAAGCAGTTAACTCGTCA
Source organism: Camellia lanceoleosa (assembly GCA_025200525.1). Classification (NCBI taxonomy): domain Eukaryota; kingdom Viridiplantae; phylum Streptophyta; class Magnoliopsida; order Ericales; family Theaceae; genus Camellia; species Camellia lanceoleosa. The sequence continues at coordinate 175,544,331 of CM045758.1, read as the reverse complement.
TTCATGGCAGTAATCCAATTAGGATCATGACAAGCTTCCTTGTAGGACCTGGGCTCGAAATAAGTATGAAGACAAGAAAGAAAAGACTGATAGGAAAGAGAAAAACATGTATTACCAAAACCATACCAGTTCGGAGGATAACGATCTCGCTGTGGAAAGCGATGTGCAGGAGGAGCAGGATCCAAAGAAACAGTTGGAGGGACAGTAGAGCTAGAGACAGGCGAGGCCGGAAGTGCGTTGCGGCGCTGATAAACAATAAGAGGAGCAGGGGAAGCGGGAGCTGGAGAGGGAGCTGGCGAGATATCAGAAGTGCTAGGAAGAGGCAAGGTAGAGACCTCAAGATCAAAAACAAACTCATCAAGAGAAACATCTTGAGGAAATGGATCAACATGAACCAATTCATCCTTGGTAAGAGGAACAGGGGTGGAAGGTATAATGTAGTAGGGTAGTTTTTCTAAAAAGGTGATATGCCTAGACACATATAGCTTTTTGGTTGCAGGATCATAGCATCGATAACCTAGAAGACTAAATTACCCTCAATGGATAATATAAAATATAAATACAATACAATTCACACCAACACCCAAAAACAAAACTGCAGTTGCACATCCACCCAAAGTCATCCCAAAGAACAACTTGTGTTGACTCTCATCTCCATAAGATAACAGGCCGTGCAAAACAGTTGAAAACTTTCTCCAAAAAGACCTCCACAATTGGACTCATGCCAATCACTAGCCACAGTCAGTCATCCAAACAGGAAAGAAAGTGCATGGTGATTTCAAAAAAATCAGGACAAGGACATGATGGGGATGCAAAAAATAAAATATATTTTTATTTGCTCTATATACAAATAAAACAAAATATATTTTATTAACATTGAAAAATAAACTAAATTTAAATCATTAATCAGAGACTAGATTTGTGTTGCATGAGGCTCTTGGGATCGATTAGATCTGTGTTGCTTGAGGCTGCTGGGATCGTTAGAAGCTAGTCTTTCAACTTCACAAATGAGTTTAGATTAACTTTACAAAGCTCGTCTCTCAATTTTTCAAATCTAATTTTAATTTTCCTCTATCTACTACTAATGTTAGGCATCTAGAGTTATGTTTGATAGTCTTTCATAACACAAAATGTATCTATGAAACAATTAATATCAAAAGCTAAGCATATAGAGTGTATTTAGCATTCTTATTTGTTTGTATTGCTACACTAACATCATAACACTAACGGACCGGACACAAACAAATGAAAGAAGAAATGGGCCATGATCCTATGTTCGTTTTCGCCCTGCCCCGATGATGAACTCTTAGCCAGCGGAGCTACATACCGGAAAGACTCTCTATTTCTTTGAGAAGAGAATTGTTGGTTTAACTGATGGACTACGTGGGAAATACGAGATCAAGGCAAGCCACTACATGTTCTCCCCTTGCCCTTGAACGATAGAAGAACTACTCATCTTCTCTTTGATAGTAATCGATCAGTTCGCATATATGGTCAATCAATAGGCCCGTGGATCTATTCTTCTACACAATAAATCGCCATCTCGTAGCACCACCACGACACTGATTCTCTGAAAAAACTCCGATTTCCCGACAGTTAGGTAGCCAAAAGTAGTAGTGCGATTCAAATTAATCTAAGAAGCACGGACACGTCTCTGGAGGCAGCGTATGGGTGTTTGACACGCGTCGGACACGGACACGCGTCGGACACGCGGTAGACACGTGTCCGACACTCGACCTAACGTGTCCCTGTTTTTTTTTGAATTTTTGCAGGCGGACACTCTTTCAGACACGCTCTTGACACGTCGTGGACACGTTGAAACAGAAAGAAACCCTAACTAGGAAGAAACCCTAACCCATTGAAGATAGAGAGAGGGAAAAAGAGAAAGAGAAAGAGAAAGAGAGAAAGAGGAAGAACCTGTTGAAGCCTAGATCGAGCCCTCTTCGTCTCTGATCGAGGTATTTCTGTCGCCTCTGTTCGTCTCCTCTCTCTCTGTGTTCGTCTCTCATCGTCTCATCTCCTCTCTCTGTTCTCGCCTCTCGCTCCTGATCGTCGTCTCTGATCGAGTCTTCTTCTCGTCTTCCATCTCTTCGCTCCCTGTTCTCTCCTCTTCCTCTCTCCTTTTTTTTGGTTTGACTCTCTCTTCTCCCCTCTTTTGTTTGACCCTCTCTTCCTCTCTCTCCGTGTCACTCCCTCTTTTATTCTTTTTTCTTTTTTCTTTTTCACACCCTTTTTTGTAAATAAATAATATAAATAAATACAAATAATATATTTATTTTTTAATTTTACATATAATAAATAAAATAAATAAATAAAAATAGTATATATTTTTTAATTTTACATATAATAAATAAATAAAAATAAATAAATATAGTATATATTTTTTAATTTTACATATAATATATATATATATAATTATATATATTAAACGTGTCCCCAGCGTGTCGTGTCCCCTATTTTTTGAAAAATTACGTGTCCGCGTGTCTGTGTCGTGTCCGTGTCGTGTCTCGTATCCGTGTCCGTGCTACTTAGAAATTAATGTTCCCCGTCCTACCCTTGTCCAAAAGTAGAGGCAAATATTCTACCCTACCCAATACTAAATATCAAATGTCTTAAACATCTAATTGAATGATACATGCATATGATTACCACAAACAAATGATATTCATACAATTAATCAATGTGAAATGCATGTCTGTATACAATAAAACAAGGATAATGCCATCAAAATTATGTTACTTCAATGCAAAAAAAAAAAAAAAAAAGACATGGATAAAATTATTTTAATTCTATCCTTACATATAATACAATAAAAAAGGAAAGGACAAAGCCAGCCATATACACGGTTCATAAGAAAACGAAAAAAAAAAGGCTGAGAAAATGAGAACGGAAACAGAGAAGGTGTACTGAAGAGTGAAAAGTGAAAACCAAAAAAACAGGGAGAGGATTGAAAAGTGAAAACCAAAACAAAGATGAAGAAAAAAGAAAAATCTGGTGAAAACTAAAGCGAGAAGATGAAGTAGAGTGAAAAGCAAAACCGAACAACAACAAGAAGAAAAAAAGAGAGAGAGAAAACCAAAATAAAAGGACTGAAAAGGAAAGCCAATAAAGTAGAAGACAAGTGAAAACCAAAAGAAAAGAATAGTGATTGAAAAAGGGATACTGAAACAGACGGACCAAAAATGAAAACCAAACTAGAAGAAGAATACCTTTCCTTTTTTTTCTTTTTCTGGATTGGCAAAATCAGCCCCACCCCTCCCAACCACACCCAAACACCCATGCCCCTACAGGGGGAGGGAAAATATTAAATTTTCAAATTAATCCTAAGAGCAACCTTACATAATTTGAAAATAGTCATAGCTAACCACCATACAATATATCAATTTTATTTTGTCAAAAAATACCATCCAACTACAACAAAATTATGGAGTGAAGTAATTAAGTGCTGGGTGCATCACCACTACGGACTTTAAAACCTTATGGTAATATAAATTAGAAAATATTATACAAGTCTTACAAATTTTATTTTACTAATGTATGGCATACATGGATGAAACTTTAAAATTTGAAATAGGACCCACTTGAATAATATGATAGAGACAACTCGTGACGAGTAAGAAAAAATTGTAAAATTTTATACCATTACTCATATTAAATTCAATGAAACATCTTCGCATTAAATAAGATTAATAACACAACAAATAAATTCACAAATTCTGATCATGTGGAAATGCGCAACTTAAAACTAATATTTGTGTTTATGCTAAAATAAATATCATAATTTAAAATGCTGGGAAACTTACCTTGATTTGATATTCGATAACTTTGCATTGTCCCCCATGACATCCTTCAACGAAACAAGACATGGGATATGAGGAATTGCTTCGCATTTTCGTTGAACCCCTGGGATCTAGGTATCTCGCAGTTTGTTTGACCGGTCATAAACAACGAGGGCATTTACGGAATAGAACATCAATACGTTACCATTGTTCAGATATCTTATAGGCTTATAAAACCACCCCAACCATCGTCTCCACAATCGAGCAGTTCGGTTGAAATTTTGACAACATATGCTCCATCCAACACTCTTGTATAGTACCGCTATTCTTCAAAATCCAAATTTCACAATTTTTCAAAGAAGAAGCATTAGACGCATAGAGAACCACCTAATACTCCCAAACTCACAAAGCCCTTACACCATGAAACCCATGTGGCGACAAGACACGCTGAACTTCTCATTATCGAAATCAAAAGAATCTATGAATTCATAGTCATCGTACAACCAAAAAGAAACCCATTCACAGAAGTAATAAATGAAGGGCTAACATGAGAGTACACCTGCAAATCAGGTAGATTTTCGACCCTCCTCCATGTTCTTCCGCTCCCAATTGTGTACAATTCAGTCCCCCAACTGAACCAACACTCCTCATGGACCGGTTCGATAACCTGTCGTTGGGCCATTCGCAACAATTTGTACCGGATAGTACTGGGACTAAAACCAAGTCCAATAAGAAAAGCGTATGTCAAATGGGTTGTGCTAACTGTAATGTAATCACCATCAATTAGAATTACAAACAACAAGAAGAGTAGGACAATCAGAAGTAACCATACAGACAAATCCGCGGCATGAATTCATGTAACGCCCTCAAATAAACCCATAATACATAATATTAACATGCGGAATTATAAGGAAATAAAGTATCTTATTCCATTCATCAGAGTACTACGAAATAAAACATCAAAATAAATGCCCTATGGGCTTACACCTTGCCAAGCCAACACTTGGACACAATTTCATGAGTTCTAACTCAAAACAAATAAAGCCCTAGGCTTGAATGTTTTACATATTTCAAATAAAACTACTAAAGGAAATAAAGCAAATCTTCAAGTCCAAATCCTCACAAGCTAAGTCTTTTGAGGTAATGAATCACCTGAACCTGAAAATGAAGTTTCCATATAGGGTGAGCCACAGCCCAGTAGAAAAATACTAAACCATGCATAAGAATTAACTAAAGCATTAGCATTTGATATATGGTTAACACAAGATAATCAATTTCCAACTTTATGACACGAATGTCTACATTGTCTATGACATAATGTCTATGACGCCCTTCACTTTCCAATATTTATTCAACTTTCCAATTATATCATTATGGCTCAGAACCTGACCAACTATACTAGTGATCCAGATGTTACAAAATAAATGAGACTAAAGCTCAACCACAACACTTCCATACTTCCAACTAATACACATTATAATGATGTATCATATCAACAACAAATAGCAATATTGCTATTATCAATAAGCACACATATGAATGATGCTACTGGAGTCCATCCCCTATCTCCTCCCAACAAATCCGGTTTAGAGGTACATCCCCTATCTTCCCCTAAACCGTGGAGTTCATCCCCTATCTCCTCCAAACAACATGCATATGCAATGAAACACACAATTGTCATATACAATACATAATCAATACAAGTAATACGTATTAATTCAATACCAATATAAGTGACTTAATTCCAGTTATACCTAAGCCACATGCAAGGTCTACAACAATCACGACTATCCTCCACCGATAGCCCAAAGCAGTTATTTCTAAACAAGAAATAAATACAATAATGAATATAAAATCAACATTCTCATATGTAAGTATTTAAACTACCCAACTATATCATTAACCTCATAATTTCCACAACTTCATGAATTAAACACAATTCCACATTTTTCCCTTAAATTAACTATACAAATTAACCTAAGCAAAAACCCTAAGGTTTCTCCCAAAATTACCAAACTACCCCCACATACCAAAATACCAACACTTAGGATTAAAGCGTATAAATGGAGTAGGAAATCCCTACCTTAGATTGGCGCTCAAACGGAGAAGATGAAAAGAGTCGAAGCTCGATCTCCACCACACACCACAAAACCCTCGAGAATTAACACAACTTTGGCGAAGGAACTATGACCAAAATCCCAATGGAACTATGGCCAAAATCCAACTCAGCACAACTAAAATTTATACTCAAGCTCGGTTCGTAATGGCTAATTAAACCAAGAAAGAACCATAGAAGTTGATAAGCTAACCCTATGCCCTTGCACCTATATATAGGAGTTTGTCCACCTCCAAATGTGTCTCCCAACCAATGTGGGACTTCCAACAAACATATAGAAATTTGCCCACCTAAAAATGTATCTTGTAACCGATGTGGGACTTCCAACAAACACACCAAAGGTTCCCAAAATAGAATGAAAGGTCTAAATACATTTACCAAAAGCCTTAAAAGTGCACAAGTGCTACAACCTCCCCACCTTAGGAAATTTCGTCCCCGAAATTGAAGACAAGTTTTTGAAAAATAAGTTTTTCTCCGTTTTTAAACGATGTTAAATTTCAACATTTAATAACTCGACCCATTACCGGTCATTCCATATCTTGTCAAGAGACATAACAAATACATTTCATCATGCATTTCCTTTCCTTCTCAACCATTTTCAACATACGTGGTTCACAATTTCATATTATAAACAATTTTCATGATACAACTCCAGTTCTATAATATGGCCAATATATGCAATATTACAATCAACTCCCATATCAAGGCAGTTCTACAATATTTCCATAAACCAAAACATTTACAATGTTTTACAACTTAAGACATACTTAATGATCTTAAAGTCCAACAATACAACAATACATATATAACATACGTTCAAACATCCACAAATAGGTCCGGATATTTCTCTCGGACCTCCAACTCACGTTCCCAAGTGGCTTCCTCCACTCCGTGATGTTTCCACAAAACCTTTACCAAGGGAATGGTCTTGCCACGCAGGACTTGATCCCGCCTATCCAAGACCCGAACCGGTCTCTCCTCATACGAGGCATCCTCATCTACTTCTAGGTCGGTCCAATCCAATACATGTGATGGATCCGGCTCATACTTCCGAAGCATACTCACATGAAACACGTCATGAACTCCGGACAACTGCGGTGGCAAAGCCAAACGATAAGCAACCTCCCCAATTCTCTCAAGGATCTCAAAGGGACCGATAAACCGAGGAGATAACTTCCCACGCTTCCCAAACCTCACCAAACCTCGTCTAGGTGATATTTTCAGGAAAACATGATCACCTACCTCAAACACCAACGGTCTCCTCCTACGGTCAGCATAAGATTTCTGACGACTCTGTGCTGTAACAAGCCTCTTACGGATAAGCTCAACTTTCTCCGTCGTTTCCCTCACCAACTCCGGACCCAACAGAGGTGCATCACCCACCTCGGCCCAACAAACTAGAGACCTACACGGTCGGCCATACAAGGCCTCAAACGGTGCCATACCGATACTAGACTGAAAACTGTTGTTGTAGGCAAACTCCACTAATGGCAAGTGCCTCTCCCATGACCCACTAAAGTCGAGAACACAACCCCGAAGCATATCCTCAAGGATCTGAATAGTACGCTCGGACTGCCCGTCAGTCTGAGGATGGTAAGCTGTACTAAAGGTCAACTTAGTGCCCAATGCACTCTGCAAGCTCTGCCACAACCTAGCAGTAAAACGAAGATCTCTATCTGAGACGATCGTCACTGGGACCCCGTGCAACTTCACTATGTCCCGAATATATAAGTCGGCAAGATGATCTACCGAATCTCTAACACGCATAGGAATGAAGTGCGCTGACTTCGTCAACCGGTCTACAACCACCCAAATAGCATCACCACCCCGCTGAGTCCTCGGAAGACCTACAACGAAGTCCATAGTGACATGCTCCCACTTCCACTCGGCAATAAACAAGGGTTGTAACAAACCCGCTGGCTTCTGATGTTCGGCCTTCACTTGCTGACAAGTGAGGCACCTAGATACGAACGCTGCCACATCTCTCTTCATACCCCGCCACCAAAACTGGCGACCCAAATCCCGATACATTTTAGTGCCTCCCGGATGCACCGCAAGGCGCGAATGATGGAACTCTCGAAGTACTTCCTCTCGGCAAGACTCCGGCACAAACAAACGGTCTCGGTATCTCACACTCAGGTCGGGATACACCGTCAAACCCTTCTCAACCTTCCCATTGGAAATCTTCTCTCGAAGAGATTCTACCTCAAGGTCACCTCTCTGAGCCTCTAACACTCGAGTCATAAGTGTAGGCTGCGCAACAACAGAAAACAAGGCCGCAGTCTCAACGGATTCACCCAAAAGCAAATCAAACTCCCCAAGTGCACCCAACATCTCCCACTCCCGGATGGCTATACTAGCTACGTCACCAATAGATTTCCTGCTAAGGGCATCGGCCACAACATTGGCCTTTCCCGGATGATAGTGCAACTCGAAATCATAATCCTTAATAAATTCCATCCACCTCCTCTGCCTCAAATTCAAGTCTTTCTGTGTAAACAGATATTTCAGACTCTTATGATCCGAGAATACCTCGAACCTCTCACCATAAAGATAATGCCTCCAAATCTTCAAGGCAAATATCACAGCTGCTAACTCTAAATCATGCGTAGGGTAATTCTTCTCATGAATTTTCAACTGACGTGAGCCATAGGCAACCACTTTCCCTTCTTGCATCAACACACAACCTGCATCTCGTGAGGCGTCACAATAGATCAGATAACCCAACCCCTCTCTAATAATCAAAATCGAGCGGTGGTCAATCTAACCTTCAACTCTTGGAACGACTTTTACAAGTCTCACTCCATAAAATTGGACTCTTCCGAGTCTAGTCAACAGTGAAGCTAACTGAGAAATCCTTCACAAACCGCGGTAATACCCACTAATCCTAAAATCATGGATCTCAAACACACTCTTAGGTCAGGCCCAATCACCTTGCCTCGCCTTGGATGTATCAACAGACACCCCTTTCCCGGATACCACATGGCCTAAGAACTTGACTTCCCCAAGCCAGAACTCACACTTCCCAAACTTGGCATACAGCTTATGGGCTCTAAGTAACTTAAGCACCACTCTCAAGTGTTCCTCGTGCTCCTCCTCTGAAGGTGAATAAATCAGAATGTCGTCCACGAAGACGACTACAAAACGATCTAAGAATTCCCAGAAGATCCGGTTCATCAAATCCATAAACACTGCCGGTGCATTGGTGAGCCCAAACGGCATCACCAGAAACTCATAGTGGCCATACCGCGTACGGAATGCCGTCTTTGGAATACCCTCCTCCCTGACTCTCAACTGATGATAACCCGATCTCAAGTCTATCTTAGAGAAACAACGGGAACCCTTCAACTGGTCAAACAAATCATCTATCCGGGGCATAGGATACTTATTATTAACCGTAGCCCGATTCAATTTCCGGTAATCGATACACAGTCTCAAAGCACCACCTTTCTTCTTAGCAAAGAGGGCCGGTGCTCCCCACGGCGAAACACTAGGACGTATATAGCCCTTATCTAGCAACTCCTGGAGTTGAACCTTCAACTCAACTAACTTTCACCGGGCAAAACGATAAGGTGCCATAGAAATCGGCCGTCTTGCACTAAATCAATGGAGAACTCAATCTCTCGATGAGGTGGCAAACTAACAAGATCCTCGGGAAAGACGTCCGAGTACTCACAAACCACCTTTGGCAATACAATCTGGGTCTCATCACACTCACTACCCTCAAAGCTAGCAAGTAGACCACTAAGCTCACTCCGCCCTCGCGGATCATACCCCGGTGGTAACACACTACCAACCCGGTCCCCCAGAAAATGAAAACGTTCTCCGCTAACGGTACAACAAGTGACCCTCTGACGGTAGCAATCAATAAATGCCCGGTATGACGATAACCAGTCCATACCCAAAATAACATCGAAACCCTTCATGGGCATAACCACAAAAGAAAAAGGGATTCTATGATCATCGACCTCTACATCACAACCCCTAACACCTTGTTTCAAAATCAATTCACCCCCAAGAGGTGACACTACACAAATAGGAGATGCTAACTGTGCTAACTCCAACTCCAAAATAGATGCGAATGCAGTAGACACAAAAGAATGAGATGCACCAGACGATCAAAACAATAGCAACTGAATTGCAAAACAAAGAGATACATCTCACGACCGACGGAGTCGTACAAGATCTTCTGTGATAAGATATACACGCCAGATGGCCTCTGATCAACCTGCTCACCCCTCGGAGCATAAGATTCTTTGCCTGTTGGGACGAAGAAGCCCCTGATTGGCCTCGAGGCTGAACTAAGCGAGCGGTGACTCTGAGTCTGCCTCGACCCAGATGCACTAGGAGTGCCACCCAACTGTGGGCAAAACCTCTTCATATGCCCTGGCTGACCACACTGAAAACAAGTGAATCGCCGCCTCTACCGACTCGCTCGAGATCGAGCCAAGAAGATATCTTGCTCTCGTGCTCCTCCCTCCGAGGACAAATCGAGACTTGTGGCTCACCGCCACACTTGGAGCAAGTGATGTCTCCTCGATCGCCTTTTCCGTAACTAGCACTCGACCGGAAAAGTGGATCTAGAAAAACTACTCGAGGTCAGCTGAGGAGTGAAACCTCTCTGCCTCCTGCCATCACTCTGGCCATCCTGACTCCTCTTGGAGCCTTTCTGCCTTTCCCCCTCTCTCTGCATCATAGTCTCGGTATGGGCTGCTGCATCAACCAAACGCCCAAAATCCCTAATCATAGACCCGACAACCCTCATCATGAGGCCATGCCTCAACTTCTTCTCAAACTCAACGCAACGACGCTCCTCAGTCGCCACCAACTCAGGTGCAAACCTGGACAAACTAGTGAATGCAGCCTCAAACTCGGCCACTGATAAACTGTTCTGCTCAAGATGGAGGAACTGATCTCTCAACTTCTCCTGAACAGCTGAAGACAGGTACTTCTCCTGAAAAGCATCAACAAAAGCCTTCCAAGTTCCTCCAATATGACCCTTGGTGAATTTCCACCACTGACCCGCATCCCCCTTCAACTGGAAGGATGCCAAGGTCACCATCAATACCTCGTCTTCGATGCCTAGCATCTCAAACGTCTTCGCCGTCTGTTCGAGCCATTCGTCTGCCTTAAGCGACTCGCTAGGATCACCTATAAATTCGTCCGGGTGAGACCGGAAGAACTCCCTCTTCAGAAAAGAAGGTCCTGTATCTGCCACAACAACCTGAACCTGATTCTGAGCCTGATTCTGGGCCCTAAGAATGTCCACTGACTCCCTAAAAGCTCCTGCTATCTCTTGGGCCAAAGCGCCCATAACCTGCTGTCCTACTGGCTCGGCCACATTGGCCTGGCCAACACCCTCCTGAACTGCCGGAATTTCCTCCGGTATAGGCACTTCCTGCCTAGCCTGCCTACCACGCCTACCGCGTCCTCGTCCCCATGTTGACATCCTAATAAAAGAAACGAAGAATCATTAGCATATTCATAAACATGCCGAAACTAAACACTCACGTCCTAATGCATGGACAATTGTAATTCACTCCATGTAAGCATATAAACACATAAGCACTTACGAATTTCCTTTCCAGATAATGATAGTCCCGAGGCGTTACTAGAGTTCCGGTTAGAAACAGCATTGATCAAGTGCTTTTCTAACAAGACTCACAGAAACCCAAGGATCCAATCAATATCCTAGAAATTAAATTCCATACCCACATAGCCACATAAACATGTTATCACATAAGCATATAACAGTACAGCTAAGTCTCTATCAAACGAGACGAACCCATTGTGATACTAATCACTTCCCACGTACCCAAAGTATTCAAACCCGGTACGCTCTGATACCAAGTTGTAACGCCCTCAAATAAACCCATAATACATAATATTAACATGCGGAATTATAAGGAAATAAAGTATCTTATTCCATTCATCAGAGTACTACGAAATAAAACATCAAAATAAATGCCCTATGGGCTTACACCTTGCCAAGCCAACACTTGGACACAATTTCATGAGTTCTAACTCAAAACAAATAAAGCCCTAGGCTTAAATGTTTTACATATTTCAAATAAAACTACTAAAGCAAATAAAGCAAATCTTCAAGTCCAAATCCTCACAAGCTAAGTCTTTGGAGGTAATGAATCACCTGAACCTGAAAATGAAGTTCCCATATAGGGTGAGCCACAGCCCAGTAGAAAAATACTAAACCATGCATAAGAATTAACTAAAGCATTAGCATTTGATATATGGTTAACACAAGATAATCAATTTCCAACTTTATGACACGAATGTCTACATTGTCTATGACATAATGTCTATGACGCCCTTCACTTTCCAATATTTATTCAACTTTCCAATTATATCATTATGGCTCAGAACCTGACCAACTATACTAGTGATCCAGATGTTACAAAATAAATGAGACTAAAGCTCAACCACAACACTTCCATACTTCCAACTAATACACATTATAATGATGTATCATATCAACAACAAATAGCAATATTGCTATTATCAATAAGCACACATATGAATGATGCTACTGGAGTCCATCCCCTATCTCCTCCCAACAAATCCGGTTTAGAGGTACATCCCCTATCTTCCCCTAAACCGTAGAGTTCATCCCCTATCTCCTCCAAACAACATGCATATGCAATGAAACACACAATTGTCATATACAATACATAATCAATACAAGTAATGTTCTGTATTAATTCAACAGTCAATATAAGTGACTTAATTCCAGTTATACCTAAGCCACATGCAAGGTCTACAACAATCACGACTATCCTCCACCGATAGCCCAAAGCAGTTATTTCTAAACAAGAAATAAATACAACAATGAATATAAAATCAACATTCTCATATGTAAGTATTTAAACTACCCAACTATATCATTAACCTCATAATTTCCACAACTTCATGAATTAAACACAATTCCACATTTTTCCCTTAAATTAACTATACAAATTAACCTAAGCAAAAACCCTAAGGTTTCTCCCAAAATTACCAAACTACCCCCACATACCAAAATACCAACACTTAGGATTAAAGCGTATAAATGGAGTAGGAAATCCCTACCTTAAATTGGCGCTCAAACGGAGAAGATGAAAAGAGTCGAAGCTCGATCTCCACCACACACCACAAAACCCTCGAGAATTAACACAACTTTGGCGGAGGAACTATGACCAAAATCCCAATGGAACTATGGCCAAAATCCAACTCAGCACAACTAAAATTTATACTCAAGCTCGGTTCGTAATGGCTAATTAAACCAAGAAAGAACCATAGAAGTTGATAAGCTAACCATATGCCCTTGCACCTATATATAGGAGTTTGTCCACCTCCAAATGTGTCTCCCAACCGATGTGGGACTTCCAACAAACATATAGAAATTTGCCCACCTAAAAATGTATCTTGTAACCGATGTGGGACTTCCAACAAACACACCAAAGGTTCCCAAAATAGAATGAAAGGTCTAAATACATTTACCAAAAGCCTTAAAAGTGCACAAGTGCTACAATTCACCACAGTGAGCCAACTACAGGGGAGAGTATAGTTGGGGATGAGCTTAATCTCTGTGTCCTTCATAGGGTGATCGAATTTAGAAACAAGATTGACCTTAACATCACCATTGAAAACAAATTCACCATCATCAGTGATATCAGAAACGTTTTGGGCCTCGATTAAGTGAAGGGTTTTGGGAATTGAGCTTTCTCGATTGCCGTAGGAGAGAATTAGAGCACAAACTGAGGATTTCTCGAAATGGGTTTTGAGGAAATCAGGACTAGAGAGAAAAAAAAAAAAAAAAAAGAGCCATGGTTTACACACAGACTTGCAAGAAAGAACAGTCTTGGGAAGGTAATCTTGAAAGAATCTCGTTGAGGAGTTGATATGGCAAGTCTGATATGGACTTAGTACTACTGAATTGTATCAAATTCATATCCATTTTGTGTTTCTTGTTCAAGAGTAGAAAATTACCCATTTGCTGTTGTTGTTGTTGTTGATCATCACCATGATCGAACATTTCAATGGTTTCTTCTTTTTCAAATTTGAATTCTTCTCCATTTTGCGCTTCATCGATTACTCAAAAAACCTAGAGACATATACAAACACATTAGGGCTTAGTTGTTGTGACAAGGATTTCAAAAAGGAAAGTAATAAATGTGACACTCGGATATGTCCTTGAAAATTGAAATTATTCATGGCAAATAGTGCAACTGTTTAAATTTAAATGCCCCATTTGGGGGGAAAATAATATAATAATAATTTATTGATTTATTTGGATCATATTAATTTTTTATGCTTTTTTATATTTTTTTTTAATAATAAATCAATAAGTCAAAAAAAAAAAAAAATCACTTTCCAAAGTAGTCCTAATTTCTACTCTACTTTATTGGAGTTTATTTTTCTGAAAATTTTGTTTACTCACAAAATTTTTAAACATATCACATAAATATAATTTAAGAATCGGTGCATGAAATTTTAATAAATTTTAAAATAATTGTAGACAAGTTTCCTTTGAAGTAGATGAGTGTCAAGTTTGACTCATAATAATCTATTTTTCGGAGAATACGACGATTCTTTTACCATTGTATGCTTAATTTACCTACTATATTTTACATATTCATACTATTGAATTCTTAAGTTTCCGAAATAATTTGAAAAGAAGTGTTTCAAATCATTGATGTTTTGATTCGGACATGTTCTAAAAAAAGTCAAAGTATTTCGAATTCTTTCAATTTCAAAATTTTTATTATGGTTTTGAGTTGAACTTGGATATATATTTTTTATTTTTTATATTTTATATGTAAAAACAAAAATATAATTATTTTTTTATAAAATTTGAATATTAATGTTGATTGTGAAATTAACAAACTTCAATCAATTTAACCAAACTTATTATTTTCTTGTTTATTACTATAAAATATATATCATATTTATTATTATGTAAAAAAATTTAAATTGTAGAACCAAAACCAGTTCAACTCATGAATAATCTAAGGCCCCGTTTGTTTTCAGAGGTAGAATGAAGGGGATTGATAGTGAGAGGATTAATAATGAAGGAATTGTTAGTATAGGGATTGATAGTGAGGGGATTAAGTAAAATTGTGTTTGTTTTTATGATAGTTGTTAATGTAGAGATTGTTAAATTATTTTTATATAAAATAAATATAAAATAATAAAACAAATAAAAAAATATACAAAAACATTAAACATTAATGCTTGTTTCCAATTTTCAAAAAATACTTTTCAGAAAATTCTACTTTCTTATTTTCTTTGTTTTTTTATTTTTATTGAATTTTTTTAATATTTCAAGCCATTTTTTTACTTTTTAGACACACCTAACATAAATGCACCTAAAAAGTAAAAAAATTGTAAAAAAAATCTTTTAAAAATTCACTAAATACCAAAAAGACAAAAAAAAAAGACAAGAATTTAGTAAATTTTTTGTATTTTTATGCATTTATTAATTTTTAAAAATATTTTTTCACAAATTTTTTACTTTTTAGATATATCTAAGTAAGGTGTATCTAAAAAAGTAAAAAAAAAATATTTAAAATTTTAAAAATATTCACTAAAAACAAAAAAATACAAAAAAGTCAGTTTTCAAAAAACTTAATCCAGAAAACTCAAACCAAACACACTGATGTTTTTTAAAAAAATGCCTAACATGTAAAAAAATTTAAAAAAATAAAGATAAAATAAAAAATTTCCAGGAAAAAATAAAACAAATAAAATATTGATTTTTACTTAACAAAAAATATAAAAAATTAAACATTAATGTTAAAAAAAAATGCCCGACATGTAAAAAATAAATCAAAATAAAAAATTTCTAACCCGCCGGACTATTTTTCTTATACCATGTCACGCCCCAAAATAATACATAAAACCCATCACTTTTAACATGCATTGATATATAAAAGACCTTCATTCTTCTATTCATCAGAGTAATTCATTACAAAATGTATTACATGCTAACAACAGACAAATGCCCTACGGGCTTACAACTTTCTAAGTTAACACTTGGTTACAAACAGAGAGTACTAACTCAATTACACATTAAGCCCTTGGCTTGAATCCACATGTAATACATCAAAAGAAAGAAAGACAATAAAGTCTGCCCGCCTTAAGCCTCCCAAGCTATACCCTTGGAGATGGCATGCTACCTGTACCTGAAAATGATATTCCCGTATAGGGTGAGCTAACAGCCCAATAGAAATACACTAAACCAGCTATGAACAATGACTAAAAGATTAACAGTTTAATAGATGGTTAACACTTTTATATTCTTTCATAACTCATTACAGTTTCATTTTCCATTCCTTTTCAATTCTCAATTCATAACCATAGTCCAGAACCTGACCAAATAACCGATATGAGACAGTAACTCATATTAAACATTTCCTCATTTCACAATAGATAAGCATACTAGCTATATCAATACATCAACAGATAAGCATATGAGCTATATCAACACTTCCACTGATAAGTATAAGAACTATATCACACTTCCAACGATAAACATATGAGCTATATCAACACTTCAACATATAAGCATATGAGTCAGATTCTCTGAGTCCATCCCTCTCTCCTCCACACAACACGGTTTAGAGGTCCATCCCTTTCTTCCCTAAACCGTGGAGTACATCCCTCTCTCTCCAACACAACACAATGCATATAAACAATTATTATACACATCATCACCAATACATAAAGTTAATGTATTCTTTCAAACGTCATACTCAATGACACATTCTAGTGATTAGTTTTAGTTTGCCTAATCATCATGCATTGTCTACAACAATCAAGACTATCCTCCATCGATAGCCCAAAGCAGTTATTTCTAAACAGAAAATAAATGCACAAAATGAATATAAAATCAACATTTCAACTAGGTGAGCGATAAATAATTCAACTACACCATTTAATCCCATACATTCCCAATTCTAACATTTCTCTATGCTAAACATGCATATAGATTTATTATAAATAAAACCCCAACTTTTGTAAAATTACACAAAAGCCCCTAAACTTTCGCAAAATTACCCAACAACCCCCAACATATCAAAATGCTAAAATTTAAAGACAAAACTCATAAAGAGGAGTAGGTTATCCCTACCTCAAATTCGAAGCTCAAACGGAGAAGATGAAAAGAGTTGAAACTCGATCTCCACCACACACCACAAAACCCTCGAGAATTAACACAACTTTGGCGAAGGAACTATGGCCAAAATCCCAATGGAATTATGGCCAAAATTCAGCTCGGCACAACTAAAATTTATAACTCAAGCTCGGTTCGTAATGGCTAATTAAACCAAGAAAGAACCATAGAAGTTGGTAAGCTAACCCTATGCACTTGCACCTATATATAGGAGTTTGTCCACCTTAAAATGTGTCTTGTAACCGATGTGGGACTTCCAACAAACACACCAAAGGTTCCCAAAATAGAATGAAGGGTCCAAATACATTTACCAAAAGCCTTAAAAGGCACAAGTGCTACAACCTCCCCACCTTAGGAAATTTCGTCCCCGAAAGTAAGGACAAGTTTTTGAAAAACAAGTTTGTCTCCGTTTTTAAACAATGTTAAATGTCAACATGTAATAACACGACCCATTACCGGTCATTCCATCTCTTGTCAAGAGGCATAACAAATACATTTCATCATGCATTTCCTTTCCTTCTCAACCATTTTCAACATACATGATTCACAATTTCATATCATAAACAATTTTCATGATACATCTTCAGTTCTATAATATGGCCAACATATGCAATATTACAATCAACTCCCATATCAAGGCAGTTCTACAATATTTCCATAAACCAAAACATTTACAATGTGTTACGACTTAAGACATACTTAATGATCTTAAAGTCCAACAATACATATATAACATACGTTCAAACATCCACAAATAGGTCCGGATATTTCTCTCGGACCTCCAACTCACGCTCCCAAGTGGCCTCCTCCACTCCGTGATGTTTCCACAAAACCTTTACCAAAGGAATGGTCTTGCCACGCAGGACTTGATCCCGCCTATCCAAGACCCAAACCGGTCTCTCCTCATACGAGGCATCCTCATCTACCTCTAAGTCGGTCCAATCCAATACATGTGATGGATCCGGATCATACTTCCGAAGCATACTCACATGAAACACGTCATGAACTCTGGACAACTGCGACGGCAAAGCTAAACGATAAGCGACCTCGCCAATCCTCTCAAGGATCTCAAAAGGACCAATAAACCGAGGGGATAACTTCCCACTCTTCCCAAATCTCATCAGTCCCCGCCTAGGTGATATCTTCAGAAAGACATGATCACCCATCTCAAATACCAACGGTCTTCTCCTACGGTCAACATATGACTTCTGACGACTCTAACACAAATGCAAATGCAGCAGATACAAAAGAATGAGATGCACCTGTATCAATCGACACACTAGCAACCGAATTGCAAAACAGAAAGGTACCTCTCACAACTGACGGAGCTGGTACTAGGTCCTGCGCGGTAACAGCATACACGCGCCCTGCAGTCCCCTGCTCCACCTGCTCACCTCTAGAAGCATACAACTACTGTACTGACTGGGACGACGAAGCTCCCGGATTGGCCCTCGAGGCTTGCACAGACTGAGCTGGCTGATAACTCTACCTCAAACCAGATGCGCTAGATGTGCCACTCAACTGCGGGCAAGACCTCTTCATGTGCCCAGGCTATCCACACTGAAAACAAGACCAAGGTTGGCCCTTGCCACCTCACAGTCCGAGGTCTAGTCAAGAAGAAGCACTCGACCCTCATTTCTGTGGGCAAACCGAAGCCTTGTGACCCAGCTGGCCACACTTGTAGCAGGTGAACTCCCCCTGATTGCCTTTCCCCGAGCCTGCACTCGGCACTGGAAAGGTCAATCTAGTAAAGCTACTCTGAGACTGCTGTGGGTTAAAACCCTTCTGTCTCCTACCATCACTCTGTCCATCTTGGCTCCTCTTGGAACCTTGATGCTTCTCATCATCCTCGTCCTGCATCATAATCTCCATATGAGCAGCAGCATCCACTAAACGTCTATACTCTTGAATAAAAGGTCCTCTAACCCTCAACTTGAGGCCACGCCTCAATTTCTTCTCAAACTCAGCACAACGGCATTCCTCGGACGCCACGAGTTCAGGTGCAAACCTGGACAAGTTAGTAAAAGTAGCCTTAAACTCGGCCACAGACATACCCTGCTGTTTAAGTTTGCTAAACTGATCCCTTAGCTTCTCCCTAGCAGCTGAAGATAAGAATCTCTCCTGGAAAGCCCCTACAAAAGCCTCCCATGCACCACCAATACGGACCTTCTCGTACTTTCACCATTGACCCGCATCTCCCTTCAGCTGGAAGGATGCCAAGGTCACCTTCAGTGCACCGTCCTCAATGCCAAGCATCTCGAATGTCTTACTCATTTGTTCCAACCACTCATCTGCCTTAAGTGGCTCCCTTGAGTCCCCAATAAACTCATCCGGATTAGACCGGAAGAACTCCCTCCTTAAGAAAGAAGGTCCTGCCTCTGCAACCTGATTTTCAACTCTGAGAATACCCAAAGCTCCTGCTATCTCTCTGGCCAAGGCACCCATAGCTCTTGACCATTGCTCGGCCACATTGGCACAGCCAACTCCCTCCTCAGATCACGAATCTCATCTGGTATAGGCACCCTCTGCCTCTCAGGCCTACCACGCCTACCACGTCCTCGTCCCCATCCTGACATCCTAATAAAGGAAACGAAGAATATTAGCATATTCATAAACGTGTCGAAACTAAACACTCACGTCCTAATGCATGGACAACTTTAATTCACTCCATGTAAGCATATAAACACATAAGCACTTACGAATTTCCTTTCCGGATAATGATAGTCCCGAGGCGTTACTAGAGTTCCGGTTAGAAACAGCATTGATCAAGTGCTTTTCTAATAAGACTCACAGAAACCCAAGGATCTAATCAACATCCTAGAAATTAAATTCTATACCCACATAGTCACATAAACATGTTATCACATAAGCATATAACAGTATAGCTAAGTCTCTATCAAACGAGACGAACCCATTGTGATACTAATCACTTCCCATGTACCCAAAGTATTCAAACCCGGTACGCTCTGATACCAAGTTGTCACGCCCCAAAATAATACATAAAACCCATCACTTTTAACATGCATTAATATATAAAAGACCTTCATTCTTCTATTCATCAGAGTAATTCATTACAAAATGTATTACATGTTAACAACAGACAAATGCCCTACGGGCTTACAACTTTCCAAGTTAACACTTGGTTACAAACAGAGAGTACTAACTCAATTACACATTAAGCCCTTGGCTTGAATCCACATGTAATACATCAAAAGAAAGAAAGACAATAAAGTCTCACTTAAGCCTCCCAAGCTATACCCTTGGAGGTGGCATGCTACACTGCACGAAAATGATATTCCCAGATAGGGTGAGCTAATGACCAAGAGAAATACACTAAACCAGCTATGAACAATGACTAAAATATTAACAGTTTGATAGATGGTTAACACTTTTACATTCTTTCATAACTCATTACAGTTTCATTTTCCATTCCTTTTCAATTCTCAATTCATAACCATAGTCCAGAACCTGACCAAATAACCGATATGAGACAGTAACTCATATTAAACATTTCCTCATTTCACAATAGATAAGCATACTAGCTATATCAATACATCAACAGATAAGCATATGAGCTATATCAACACTTCCACTGATAAGTATAAGAACTATATCACACTTCCAACGATAAGCATATGAGCTGTATCTACGGAGTCCATCCCCTCTCTCCTCCCACACAACACCCGGTTTAGAGGTCCATCCCCTTTCTTCCCCTAAACCGTGGAGTACATCCCCTCTCTCCTCCAACACAACACAATACATATAAACAATTATTATACACATCATCAGTCAATACATAAAGTTAATGTATTCTTTCAAACGTCATACTCAATGACACATTCTAGTGATTAGTTTTAGTTTGCCTAATCATCATGCATTGTCTACAACAATCAAGACTATCCTCCACCGATAGCCCAAAGCAATTATTTCTAAACAGAAAATAAATGCACAAAATGAATATAAAATCAACATTTCAACTAGGTGAGCGATAAATAATTCAACTACACCCTTTAATCCCATATATTCCCAATTCTAACATTTCTCTATACTAAACATGCATATAGGTTTATTATAAATAAAACCCCAACTTTTGTAAAATTGTACAAAAGCCCCTAAACTTTTGCAAAATTACCCAACAACCCCCAACATATCAAAATGCTAAAATTTAAAGACAAAACTCATAAAGAGGAGTAGGTTATCCCTACCTCAAATTCGAAGCTCAAACGGAGAAGATGAAAAGAGTTGAAACTCGATCTCCATCACACACCACAAAGCCCTCGAGAATTAACACAACTTTGGCGAATGAACTATGGCCAAAATCCCAATGGAATTATGGCCAAAATTCAGCTCGACACAACTAAAATTTATAACTCAAGCTCGGTTCGTAATGGCTAATTAAACCAAGAAAGAACCATAGAAGTTGGTAAGCTAACCCTATGCACTTGCACCTATATATAGGAGTTTGTCCACCTTAAAATGTGTCTTGTAACCGATGTGGGACTTCCAACAAACACACCAAAGGTTCCCAAAATAGAATGAAGGGTCCAAATACATTTACCAAAAGCCTTAAAAGGCACAAGTGCTACATACCAAGTCCTGGAGGCCCATCCGAATCCCCTTGGGGAGGCCCATCCAAATCCCCTTGGGGCTCACTATCAATCCCCTCCCCATCTCTCAAAATAAACACAATATTAGTGAGTCCCACCTCACTATCAATCCCAATCCCCCCTCTAACTCTCCAAACAAACGGGGCCTAAAAGATGATCACTCTGATCCATAAACACCCATAAATATTTTAGATAGAAATGAAAAGATCATTGAATGCTATATCATGTTATATGAATTTTTTGTAATTTTTTTTATTTCTTTAATATTACTCTTTGAAAAAATACTAAGTGCTCATGAGTTATGAGAGGGGAATTCGTGCCAAACAAATGGATCAAGCAAATCATTTAACCCGCGGCATTAGACCATGCTACCAAGTAGGCCTGAGACTTGGGTATTGGGCCAGGCTGGTTGGTAGGCTCAGGACAAGGACCGAGCTAGGAGAGATGATAACATCGTCTTCGACGGGGCTAAGTGTCTTCGTCATGTTACCGAGTCGGACATGGTTAGCCTTGGTGAGTGGATGTAGCTCGACTAGGCTGGAGATAACAGACCAAGTTGACTAAGCATCTCGGATTTGGACCGAATAGGGACAACTTGGTCTCGAAGGTTGGTCGACATCAAATCAAGCCATGGATAGCTCGTCAAACATGTGCTACGTGGCCCAATTGGAATGCTAGGAAGAAAACCCGCTAGTAGTACGTGTTAATACAGTTTGAATGTTTAGTTAATATTGTTTGGCAGTATTGATGCGCACACGTGTAAGGTAAAGAGAGGATAGTATATCCACGCGTCCAAGAAAGGTCGAGCAAGGTAATACGCGTACAAACTATATAAGTCCTGCGATAGCTCTGTGCAAAAGGTCTAAAATCTCTTACAG
Organism: Camellia lanceoleosa; assembly: GCA_025200525.1. Classification (NCBI taxonomy): domain Eukaryota; kingdom Viridiplantae; phylum Streptophyta; class Magnoliopsida; order Ericales; family Theaceae; genus Camellia; species Camellia lanceoleosa. Next base: position 175,521,784 of record CM045758.1, on the reverse strand, counting down.
TGAGCTATTCTTATTTCTTTGTTTCTCTCTAAGGGTGCTAATTTAACCGTTAGAGGGGTTTTACAGCAACACACTTGCTGAATAGCTTATCGTCATCGTGTTTTTAGGTTGTACAACGCCATTCGAAGTAGCACAGAGCTTGGTCACAAGGAATATAGAAGTAAATACTATTTACTCCCTGTACAAGTTATTTCATTTACTACTTGATAAATTTTTTTGAGTAAACTACTAATAAGTCCTAATAGTTGAATTTAATTTCCACAAAATCGCATTGAAAATAAGTCATAATAAAATCATCACTAAAAATATTATTTGTGACTATTTTTTGCATATGTCACTAAAAATTAACAATTACTGATCTTTTTTTTTTTTGTCATGATTTTTATAAATTATAGTTAAAACTTACAATTAGTGATGCTTTTTGTGACGAATTTTTCAAACTATCGCTGAAAGTTAAAAATCAGTGACATTTTTTTGGACAAATTTTTTAAACTGTCGCTACAATTTATAAATAATTATATTTTTTGTGACAAAATTTTTAAATAGTCACTTAAAATTAACAATTAGTGACGTTTTTTAATAGTGTTTATTGAAAAATGTAATTAATTATCACATGACCTATTGGATAATAAATCCACCTATTAGGACCTATACGTAGGTCTCCCATAATTTTTTATATTGTTTTTTTTTAAAATCAATATAAAAAAAATGTCATCTTTTTTATTTCGAATTTTTAGATACAATTTTTCTATTTTTAATTTTTCGTATTTTATTATATTTATTTAAATTTTTTCAAACAAAGTTTTTTCTATTTGAATTTTTAACCTCGGTTTGATTTGGTTTTTTAAAAACTATTTTTAGATAAGTTATCGTTTATTTTTAGTGTTTATTTTTATTTTTTAATCAATTCTTTATACTTTTTAGATGCACCTAATCAAGATGCATCTAAATTTTAAAACAAATTGGGTAAAATATTTACAAAATACTATAAATAAATAAAAATCCAAACAAAAATTTGTGTGAAATTTTTTTTTTATTTGTTCTTAGTGATTTTTTTTCTTCATATTTTAGTTATTTTTTAATTTTTTAGATTCATCTAATCTTGACATATTTACAAAATATATATATAAAAAATTAATAAACACAAAGAAAAACCCATTTATAAATAATTCCTAAGAATTATAACCAAACAAAAACTTTTGCCCAAGACTTTATTTTATACCTACCACTGTTATATTATTCTTGATGTATACTATGGCCTCTTTTGGGTAGAGGGTTCAAAGTTATTTTTTGACTTTTAATCTATTTTGGATCATATCAACTCTATTTTTTTACACGTTTTTTCAAAAAAAAAAAAATTTGAAAAACTAATTTTTAACCAATTTTTCAAAACAATGCTATGTACAAAAGATTGGGCTGCCCATCCATTGAAGGATGTTGTCCAAGCATGTAGAGTTGACAACAAGCCCCCCTTTTATGATGAGAAATGTTTGGACCCTTTTGGGGATGACTCTCACATCTTTAAAGTGATCCTGGTCCTCTATGTATGTGTAGGCTCCACTCATGTATGTGTGGAATCCACATCATGAGTGATCTAGATTTGTGGGAGGTCTTGTGGGAGTGAGGGTCTCAATCATAACTGTTTTATAATTTGAGTCGTTTATTTTATAAGATTTTTTGAGTATATCATTCATAAAAAAAAATTAATTGATTCGATAATTGTAGCATTTTTATTTTTATCTCATTTATCTTCATAAAAATGAATAATCTATTTTTAAAAATATTTGTTGTATATTTTTTCAAAAATAAATGCGATAAAATAAAAAAATTATGATTATTAAATCAATTTAATTATTTTCATAGATATAAACCTTATAGAATCAATGATTCAAATTATCGAAATGAGATTTATTATGAACCTCTTAAATTCTCTTAAAATTACTATAAGACACAAGAAGTTATTGTGAGGCCTGTTGAGGGCTTATTCCAAGTCTCTTTTAATGATTCAAATTATTCATATTGTAAAGTTCGTTGAATAGATCATCCATACAAAAAATAAAGTTAATTGAACATATGTAGTCCCATTAAAAAAAACATATAATTTTTTTAAAAAATAAATGGCTAACATGATTTTAATAATTTCAAAAAATAATTAAATTTTGATCATAGGGTTACGGATTTTCAATCAATTTAATTTTTTACATGAATAATATATTCGACAAAATTTATAATATGAGCAGTTCAAATCATCAAAATAAATTTAGCAAAAAACTCTAAAACTCCTCACAACAAGACTATGTTTGAAAATTAATTATTTTAATTTTTTATTTAAAAAAATACAAAAAGAATAATACCCAAGTTTCCCAAACGGGCCTATTAATTAATATTGAGAAAAAGTCCAACCTAAAAGGTTTATTTTATTTTCTGTGATGGGACCTATTAATATTGAGAAAAAGTCCGACCTAAAAGGTTTATTTTATTTTATGTGATGGGGCCGGATTGTCCGCCCCAGATTATATTTTGGAAAATGCATTGGACTCCCAGTGGGGGTGACCCCCACCACCCTACTGTTTTTTTGATTGGTGGGAATATATATTTTTTTCTTTCTAAATCATGCTTGCACAGCCCCCCACGTGGAGGTGGGGTGCTAGGGTCACCCCCACTGGGGGTCCCCAGCAGTGCCATTGTATTTTATCCTTAAAAATCAAATAACGTCTTTGTCTAGGTCTATTTCAATCGCAAATTATACTATAAACATTTCTTATCATTAATTACATCATTTTTAATTATAATCTTTTTTTGAAATTTATAATTATTTTATATAATGCTTAATTATGATTTTTTATTTGTTTAATTATGACTCAATAAATAACTATACTTTTTAATATTTTATAAAAAAAATAAAAAAATAAAGAAATAATATAATTTAAATAATAATAAATTAATATAGAAAATGCCAAACAAGTTATGGATTCAGATAGCCTGTCATGGTTTCCTACCATGCTCCAAAACGACATTGTTTTGTGGCGAAACTTTTTTTTTAAAAAAAAATTGAGATGAAGAAACTGTTAAGTTCCTCAACCACCTCTCTCTCTCTCTCTCAAACATTTCGAACAGTAATGAACAATTTTTTGTGTGAATTTCAATAAGAACTACAATCTACTTGTTGAAATGCAAATCTGTAACGCCCTCAAAATAAACCCATAATATGTAACAGTAACATGCATCGATATAAGAAAAACAAAACATTATTCCATTCATCAGAGTAATCTTAATAAAAGCCATTACATGTAAGAACGATAGTAAATGCCCTACGGGCTTACATCTTTCCAAACCAACACTTGGACACAAAAGTCTGAGTACTAACTCAATTACACATTAAACCCTAGGCTTGAGTTTACATGTAACATCAAAATAAAATAAAATAACAACTAATCTAAACAGAGTCTTCAACTCAAAATCCTTCCAAGCTAAGTCCTTGGAGGTAGCACATCACCTGAACCTGAAAATGATGTTCCCATATAGGGTGAGCCACAGCCCAGTAGAAACATACTAAACCAAACATAAGCATTGAATAAAGTAATAGCATTCAATAGATGGTTGAAACACAATATCAGTTTCACTTTCCATTATTTATTCAACTTTCCATTTTTACTAATATGGCTCAGAACCTGGCCAAACTATAACGGTGAACTACATATCACATTAACATTACTTCCAATATCAACAAAACAAATGAGACTAAGGCTCATATCAAACCACTTCCATACTTCTCATTTGATACACATTTTAGTGCTGTATCAACAATATGTAAAAACACTTCCATAAATCAATAAGCACACATAATAGTGATGCTAATGGAGTCCATCCCCTATCTCCTCCCAAACAATATCCGGTTTAGGAGTCCATCCCCTATCTCCTCCCAAACCGTGGAGTACATCCCCTATCTCCTCCCAAACAATATGCATATGCAATGCTCAATCAATACACGTATTCTCTGTATTAATTCAACGGTCAAAATTAATGACTTAACCAAAGTGATCAGTTTCAATTTTTCCTAATCCACATGTAATGTCTACAACAATCACGACTATCCTCCACTGATAGCCCAAAACAGTTATTTCTAGGCAGGAAATAAATATACCAACAATTATAATCTCAACATTTCAATAGGCGAGTGACTAAATTATCCAACTACACCATTTAAACTTATAATTCCCCAATTCCATGAATTCAACTAATTTCCCCAATTTTCCTTAAATTAATTATACAAATTAATTTATTAAAACAATTAGGATTTTTCAAAATTACCAAATAACCCCCAACATATCAAAATACCAGAACTTAGAACAAAACTTATAATATGGAGTAGGAAATCCCTACCTCGAAGAAAATAACCCGAATGGAGAAGACGGAGATGATGACCCAAAATCCAAAGTGCTCCAAATCCACAAACTCTCAGATTAAAACGAAGCTCTCGACTCACTCTATCTTTTTAATAAAGAAACTAGGGTAGAAACACCCTAAAAGGAGATGAAACCTAAGAGAGAAGGTGAGTAGAGGGAGAGAGAAGTCGGACCTAGGGTTTTGGAATAAAAAAGATGATGAAAAAATGTTTTAAAACCCGCTGCTGCCTATTTAAACCTGACAGGCTCGCTCGAGCGAAGACTTGGTCGCTCGAGCGACCAGACACAAGAAAGCCTCGCTCGAGCGAAGAAAAACTCGCTCGAGCCAAAAACTTGATGCCTCAAGTCTGCAACCCAGAAGCTCGCTCAAGCGACCAACTCCTCGCTCGAGTGAAGAACTCGAAAACATACACCTCGCTCGCTCGAGCGAAGAAAAGCTCGCTCGAGCGAAGAAACACTGCTCTCAGGTCTATACTAGACGCAATCGCCGCCGGCGAAGAAACCTGCTCGAGCTACGGACACAAATTCTACTCTCGCTCGAAGCGACCAAACTCGCTCGGCGAAGGACCAAAACAAAAGCTCGCTCGAAGCGACCAACTCTCGCCGGCGAAGATCCAAAAATCTGGACAGCAACACTTGGTTTCCAAACCCAACCAACCTGTAACAAACCTGCCCAATACATCCTATAACTTACAAATAAGAAATTAAAGGACGATAACAACAATTTGATAACAACGGGATCTACGGAACATAAGTCCGGATACAACAACCAAAAGGAAAAGACCGGGGTGGCTATAAAATCGCGATCTCAGATTGAATGTTGAACGAGCATCACGAATGACTTTTGGAGTTCAATTAACTTCCTTATATGTGTTGAATGCTCTAAAATACTTTGAATTTGTGCTCGATTAGTGTGGAAGGGATTTCTGAAGCCCCTCAGATCTAGCTCGATTGGTTCGCAGCCTTTCGTATTTGTGTTTGAAAGGCTAGAGTGAAGCCTTCTTTTGGATCAAATTGGTTCGATTCCTTCATATATGTGTTCAAAAGGTTTGATTGAGGCCTTCTTTTGATCTGAATCTCTTAGATTTGTGTTCGAAGTTGTCATGACCCAAACCCGCCCCTATAAGTTTGGCGTCGTAACCGGCCAGTAATCTGAGATTACCAAAGGTCTTCCTATACAATCATAAATAATCGGGGCTAGCGGAAGCAATATACAAAAATACCAATGATCCAATGAGCCGTGCATCTATATGAATAAATATTTACATGCAAAGGCGTTAATTTACCCACATTCAGTACATAACTTGTAACTTAACATTTTATACATAACGTATGCACATAACAAAAGTGTACTTCACGATCAAAAGCCTGACAACGGCCGTCCAGGCCTAGCCCCAACTTAGAGGCACACAAGGCAACTCGGTAGGCTTCAAAACAGTGGCTCAGCTAAAGACCCCTTCTAAACTTGCCCTCCAGAACGCTCACCTATACATATATATAAAAACAGTGAGCTAAAGCCTAGTGAATAACATTAAAGTAAATGGGTTAGTGAACGAATTCCAAATATAATATCCGTAAAACAAATCATATCACAATCAATCATATCAATCTCATATTAGAACATAACGTAATGGTACATCTCGCAGAACATATCACATATCGTCTTTCGACTAGAGTAATTGGTTCCGGATACCAATTAAACACATATCACCTAATGAAGTGGCTAACGAGATCTCGTAAACATTCATGTGTCATGGACCTGCATTTACATGTCGTCCCCCATGATTTGGGATTATCTGTGGATGCCATAATATATTTGAAAATAGGACATTCGTTCACATGATCAAAATAGCATTTCAGAAATTATCACTTAATAGTAACAATTAAAACATAATTCATATCAACATATCTTTACAGAAATGTTACTCACAGTGGGCTTCCAATACCCATTGTTTGGTCTTCGAGTCTTGACCTACAAACACAAATATTCATAGCACAATTTCTCAATATACATTCGAGTCAATCAGTTGATTCTTAACCTTCTTTGGTTTATCTGTTACTTGTTCGTTCGGTTGTTTCTATTCTTTCTTTAATTTCTTCCATGCTTATAATATGCATATGGATGTGTATGACATGTGAAAATCATGTAAATGAAGGCCTAGAAATCAGAAAATGGAAAAATAATAAAATTGGAAAATCTGCCCTGTTTGGTCGCTCGTGTAGTGGCCTCGGCCGCATGAGTGGTGGTGAAGCAGTGCTTTGAGCAAAGAGGCTCGACTGCTCGTGCGGCGGCCCAGGTTGCTCGAGCAGTCTTGGTGTAAAACCAGTCCGAAAATCTGCTCTAAGTTTGAAACTCACTCTTCCTCTCTCTCTCTCTCTCTCAGATATTTGGTCTCAATAAATAAAGATGAGCTCAATATGTATAACATGCCATATAAATCTATTTAGGCCAACCAAACATAACTTAACAAATCAGATGAAATCAATTTCTAATTCAACTTCTCAAATGGCTCTAAAAATTCCCATTAGTATATCCATGTACCCAATTTCAGTTTCTGAACCCATTATGGTCGTCAATTTCAAGTCCAAAGTTGTATTCTTAACAAATAATTTCCCAATTTGGACAGATATACACAAATTAAATCATATAATCCGCAATTAACACATAGATAATTCAGATAATTATAATTTGCATTTTTAGGGTATTACAAAAGTGGTTTGATTTGTACTGATATGAGTTTGATTGGCTTAAGTTTGGCTCGAATCTGATCTTGAATTGATCTAGCAGTGTTCGTATCTGCAATTTCGGTATTTCTTTCGAATGAAATTCAGATCCAGTTCAACATTATAATACTAGTGCTTTTGCTAGTGCTTGTGTGTGTATGTGTGTGTGTGTGTAAGAGAGAGAGAGAGAGATGGATAACAGATGAAAAGGTGTAGATAATTTTGTAAATTTTGGTAATGGTGCTGAGTTGAATCCACCAATTGGAAGGAATAATGCTAGTCAAAATCAAAATCCGAATCATAGAATGAAATGAAGCAAATAAGTAAACAAATTGATGCTTTGGAAGTAGTGGTGCAGTGATTGCATTCTCTTGCAAGCAGACAACGATATCTTTCAAAGTTTTATAGAACTTATTCAGAATTGTATGATTGTTGCTCCTCTATCTCTATAGGAAGAGTGAAGGTGGTTGATTTCAATGAAGAAAAAGCGGAGGAGGAAGAGATGAGGAGGAGAAAGCCAGCAATGAAGTGAGAGATACAGGGTGCAGTCATCGTCGTTCATCTTTGTCTCTTTGATTTGAGAGCTAAGAGAGACTAAAAAGAGGCTCAAAAGCAAAAGAAGAAGGAAAAAAAAAAATCCAAAACGACATTGTTTTGGACCGTTGCAAGAACCACCGCAGGAAACCATGACAGACGATCCAGACTCAACAAGGTATACCTTCTCTCTCTTACCTACCCATAGTCATTTGATGTGACTTTGTGTGGCAAAGGTTTTTATTTATTTATTTTTTTTTACATTTTGAGGTAAAATTCATAAAATAAATTAAAATAATTAATAAGATAAAATTTTATATTAAATTGATAATTATTTTATTTTTTCTCTCATACATATCACATTCAATTATAAAAAAATTTAATTTTTTTGTTAAATATAAATATTTTAACTTACTAAAATAATCAAAAATTACATAACTAACTAAAATAGTAAACTTCGTTGGCAAATTGCATTGCATTGCAAGGTGATCTCTCTCTATCTGAGACTAGGGGCGAGTAGTGGATATTCCGATCCGCCCAAACTGACCAAACCCGAATTGATCTGCCGCATTTTGGATGGATGTGTGATGACGAGCGGACGATTGTGAATTGATTTTTTTCAATCCGCCTAGTTTTGGACGGATGGCGAATTTGAGATTCCTTTGGCCACAATCGAACCGTCAAACCGCGAGCATCCTTAGTAATTTGTAAGACTTTTTATTTTCAATTTGTTTAAACATTCTATTTGTGTTTTCAATTAAAAAAGAGTTTAGATATTCTGTTGTATTTTCAATTTAGAAATCCTTTTATCAAATAGCAAATGTTGATATTTAGGGGTTGTTCAAGATGAATTATATAAGTGCAATTTTAAAATTTTTAGCTAAAAAAGTAGAGAAAAAAAAAGATGATTGTTTGGGATAACTTGTTGACTTTTTATGAAAAAATGTGTATAAAATATTATATAAAATATTAAAATTACATTCTTACCCTTCCGACGATTATCTTGAGCACACGTCCACCTTCGACAGATTACCTTGAACACTGTCACTTGTGACTTTTCCTTTCTCATAATGCACTGAGCAGCACTTGCATTGTTTGACTTCTTTTCTTTTTCTTTTTTTTTTAAACAACCGTGAGCTATCATTGGAGGGTAAAAATATCTTTTTATCCTCTGAGTACTTAGTTCCATTTTTCAAAAAAAACTGTGAATAGTATAATTTTTTTGACTTTTTGACTTTTTATCTTTTTTAGATGATGCCAAACAAGCATTTAATATTTTTGTGTGAAAAATATAAGGCTTAATTTTATTATCTTTTTAAAAATCAAATTAAATAGTTTTTGAATAAAAAAAAGAAATAGTTTTGATAACGCATGACTTTCTTATATTTATTTATTATTGTTATTTGACAATTTATTTGATAATCTTTTGATTATGCTGAGTTAGATTATTATCTAAAGAATATATTAATAAATTATTATATTATGTTCAAAATTTATAAAAATTTAATCACCAAATTAATTCACATTGATCTGTTAATCTATTAATTCGCCCAACTGGCATTCGACAAATTGATTTTTTTCAATCCGTCCATCAGATAGTCCATCAAATAGACAGTCGACAGTTTATAAATTCTCCTACCCAACCCAAGCACGAACACCGAAAAATTCTATTTCCACACACTATTTATTCTTAATGCACATCTTTCTCAATTCACACACTAAAAAAATTATAATTTGCTCACTCCACACATAAGCACACACTATTATTCCAAATATGTCTTGCCACAATAAAAAAAAAATCAAAAGTGTACACATCCATTTATTACACACACCCACTTAGTTACAGAGATATGTCTTCGTATGATAAACCTTATCAAACCTCCGTTGTTGCTTCATTTCATACACAATCATATACCTTAGAGAATGAAGTTCCATTTTGAGATTTTGAGATTCTTGTTAAAGATATATTATTATTGGGAAGGAATATAAACGGTATTCAATTTTCGTTTGTGGGGCACAGCACCTCCTGTGTGGTTGATGGTATTGTTAAGAGATGATGAACATCCCTATATCTAGGAGTTGTTTTTTATTTCACCAAAGAAATTCTACAATGTTGACAAAACAAAATACATAAATAAAAACTATTTTTTATTATCAATTTTGTCGTGAACAATGATTTCTTTATCAAAATTTGAATTTTTACCTTTCAAATCCTCCATAATAATGACAAATGATTCAAATACTAAACTAATGAAAGGTTTGGATGACAATGGATTTGGAAGATGTGGATTTTGAAAGGTTGAGTGAGAAATAATGGAGAATAAAACTAGGGTTTGGTGTGTTTAATTTTACACTACTAATGGATGTGTAGTGAGAGTTTTTTAATTGTAAAGATGTGTACTGAGAAAATTTAAATTTCAAGTACTCATGTCTATATTAGTAATTTTATTTAGTGGTAAAATTATAATATAAAATTTATTCATTAAATGTGTACACATAGAGAAAATAGTGTGTAGAAAAAGAGTCACCCGTGAACACCATATATGAAACAATAGGGTTCACAAATTACCAAACCCCCCCCCCCCTCATTCCTCTCTCTCTTGCGAAGAGAAATCTCTACCATGGCCCCGTTTGGTAGAGCTGTGAGAAAATGATTATAACTTATACTCTAACAGCTTATAGCTGTAAACATAAGTTGATTTTTGACTTATAAATTAAGCTTCTCCTCCCCCACTCAAAAAATAAGTTGATTTTTGACTTACAAAAAATTATAAGCTTTATTGTTAAGCTGAATCAAACACATCAAAATAATTTAAATTAAGCTAAAAATTAAAATAAACAGAAAATAAGTCCTGCCAAACATGCCCATGTCTGACTGTCTTCCTATCGAAGACCACCGAGATCCTCAAAAGGCTTCCAGTGAAGTCCCTCCGTTTCAGGTGCGTTTCGAAAACATGGATGTCTCTCATCACTACCCCTTATTTCATCACCAAACACCTCACCACTCAAACCACGTGTTCTCCTCCCAATCACACACTCGTTAGACACTACTCTAAGATTCACAGAAAAGAGATCTACTCTGTTCACTCCGATAATCAATCATTCGATGATTTAAACGCCCAAATCGAATTCCCTTTTCTTGGACAGTCCAGACATTACTTCAGGGTTGTGGGTTTTGTTAACGGTCTCTTGTGTTTGTCTGATGATCTGTTTGGCTACACTGATACCATTTTTCTTTGGAACCCTTCGATTCGGAGGTCATTGACTCTTCCAATTCCTCGATTTACGTTTGCTTGTAGTGGACCCTTTATGTTTGTTCTTGGTTTTGGGTTTGATTCTAAGACTAATGATCATAAGGTTGTTAGGGTTGCTTATGCTCAAGGGGATGATGGGTATATAGTTCCTCCTGAGGTTGAAGTTTTCACAATTCGATCGGGTTGTTGGAGAGATGTGAAGACCACTGTTCCATATTGTGCCACGGAAAATTTCTGGACATAATCTTTTTTCAATGGGTCGGTCCATTGGGTCGTTTACAAGTTGACTGTGAAAAATAGGGATAGAAGTTTTCGGAGTTTGATTATGTCTTTTGATATGGGTAGTGAGGAATTTGGTGATTTGAGAATTCCGGAAAGTTTGGTGTCTATGTCTCCGATGAACATGTCCGCTGCTGTATTTGGGGATTCGCTTTTAATCTGTCACTATGATAAGCGGATATGGACTAATAATTGCTCCATTTCAGTTATGAAAGAATATGGTGTTGCTGAGTCTTGGAGTAATTTGTTTACTATTGATTTGGAGGGAGGGTTAGGGATGGTATTGTGTTGTCGGAGAAATGGTGATGTACTCTTGGCGGCTAAAGGTGGAGAACTAGTTTCGTATAATTGTGGGACTAAAGCAAGTACGAATATTGGGATGATGTGTGGCACTAAAGACTCGTATTATGTCGATAGCTATATGGAGAGCCTTGTTTTACTGATTGAAGGAAACAAAGTGGTAGGCAGGAAAGCAAGGGATGCGATGTCATCATCGGAAGATGGGTATCCAGGGGACGAGGATGAAGGCGAGGATGATGAAGTTGAAAACAATGAGCTTTGGATGCTGTCAGTTATTGTTCAATTTACTTCTGCTTTACTTAATGAACTTTAATGCATATACTTGTTAATGCGTTATGAATGTTAAACTTGCTTTGCTGATAGGCATATTTTACTTTTCTTAAAGGTCATCTGTGATTTATATGTGAAATATAATATAGTTTGATCTACATTGCAAAGTATGCTTCTTCTTCCTTTTTAACATTCATAAATGAATTTCTATGGTTAGATGCTATTTTAATGTCCCTCAATTGAGTAAAAATTTGCATTGCCCTAGTAGATTATTGTGTAGTTCAATATTGTAAATGCACATAACATGTGAAAGATGACTATTTAGGGGAACAATAAGAGCATATTATTGTGCGGTACTATGCATTAATTGATATTCTAGTAGTAGATTAAATTTAGTAACCTTGGAATCGATTCTTAACTATGTTTGCTTAAGCAGGCTATCTCATTAGTTGAGCTGGATTGAGCTTTGACATTAGGAGCTATAGCTTTTCATTCTCTTTATGACCCTTTTCCTGTACTTTTTACTCTTTTTTTACTATATTTCTATTATTTCTAGCTAACTGGTTTCCTGACTCTGTCCAAAATTACAGGTTATAATGCATGAGTGTAGCTAGTATTGTTTGTTGGCAGTCCTGAATTCTGTTTGATGCTTGAAATTTGCATAACCATAGCATTTTCGTTTCTTTTCTTCTCTTTTCTTTTGTGTGTGTGTGTGGAATATCACAGCTTCAGTTTTTTTAACAGAGCTAGTGTGAAACATTAACCTCTATACTCTCTCCTGTATAGTGTTTGACATTGATAGGATAAGATGTTGCATATATATATGTCTGTCAAACCATAACTGTCTGCAGAAGATGAAGTTGGGAAAATGATCCCTCTCCCACAGAAGTGTTATCCGAATATCACACAATGACGTGTTTCATGAGCAAACAAAACATGTCGAATAACAAGGGAGCAATCTGTTAGAATTACGGTAGTGCACATGATGTGACGAAATATTTGTTGAGCAGATGAAACTTGAAACTTGAGTACTCATCCAAAAAAAAAAAAGATGAAACTTGAGTCTCTAGGTATTATCGTTACCTAGTGATTTATTTATGACCTCACTTGAGGAGAGACAAGAGAGAGACGGGGGGAGGTATATAGTTGATGATTCTTCATTTTTGTTGGATTGATAGTTTTAATTAGATGTGTAATCGAGCCGAGCCGAGCCGAGTCGCGTTTATCAATGTTCGAGCTTGGCCCAATTTATTTTGAAGATGTTCGAGCCCGGCTCGAGCTCGAAACGAGCCCAAGTATATTGGCTCGAGCTCGAAATGAGCCCAAGTATATTGGCTCGAGCTCAGCTCGCACAAAATTTGTCTAACTCGAGCTCGGTTCGTTGTGGCTCGTTATGGCTCGTTAGCCAAGTCAAACTAATGGAAGACATCAAGCCTACTACACTACACATAAATAGAGACCACTTTACCTGAACACCATTGTGTAGAGATGATGTGGGACAAAAATTGTTTGACATTTGATACACTAAAACGACGTCGTTTTGTTGTTGAGAGGACTTGCACAAGAGAGTCTCACATCGGTCCAAGACAAAAGTGTGGTCAAGAATGAGTGCTTATAAAACTCCCCCACATGGCCCATTGTTTCTCCACTCAAGTAAAGCAAATAATTCCAAAATTGCTATATATATATGTGTGTGTGTGTGTGTACGCATATATATTATAGAAAATGAACTTGTTTAGTTTAAATTTTATTAATTAAATTTACACATATATAATAGAAAAAAAAATTGAAAAGTTCAATATTTTGTTATTTATATTTATGTATATATTACATATATAATTATATATATATAATATATAATATAATTACATATATATATATATATTTGAGCTCGCGAGCCTATCGAGCCGAGTATTATTGAACTCGGAAACGAGCTTAAAATTTAAGCTCGAACTCGTTTATTTAGTAAGCGAACCAAGCTTAAGCGAGCCTTAACAAGCCAAGCTCGAGTTTGTTCATGAACAGCTCGGTTCATTTGCAGCCCTAGTTTTAATATAATAGTGAATGAAGTATGAACATAAGGGCATAATTTTTTTTTTTATTTGTCCCAAAACTTGTTTTTTGGCACCACCCTTCTATCATCATCACTCCAGTACCATCCCTCCAGTTTGGATTTCCTGTAGTGCTAGGCTATGAAGCACGGACACGCATACGGACACAGGACACATCAATTTCTAAAAAATGGGGACACGGACACGGTAGGGGACACGGCAAATTTTTAAATTTTTTTTATAAATATTTTTATTTTAATATACATTAATTATTTTATTTATTTATTATATTTTTTAAATAATATGTTCCAATTATTTTTATTTTATTTTATTTTACCTACATGCGTTTTTTTATTTATTTTATTAATATGTATAAATATATGTTATCTTATAATAGTATTATATATTATATATTATCTTATACATATATTATATGTTATATAATAACTATTAATATATAGAGTATAAGCTCTTTGAGTAATGGTGGTCAACGAAACATTTCGATCGAGAGAGAGTAGAGCGAAAGGGAGGAAAGAAGAAAGCGACGAAAGGGTTAAAAGAAGGCGAGAGAGAGAGAGAGAGAGAGAGAGAGGCGAGCGAGAAGAGAGAGAATAGAGGCGTGCAGTCAAGAAGTGATGGAAGATCAATTGGAGACAGAGATCGACTGGAGATGGAGATCGATGGAGACGAGATGAACAGGTTCGCATTTCTCTTCTCTCTTTTCTTCTTCTGATTTTAGATTTAGCTCTTCTTCTCCTCTTTCTTCGAATTAGGGTTTTCTATTTTGTTCCTCTGTCGTGTCCTCTTGCTATGTGCCGCCGTGTCTCGTCGTGTTCCCGACGTGTCCCATACCAAAAAAATAAATTAATTAAAGGGACACGCCAAATGGCGTGTCCCATACGTGTCCCTAGCGTGTCCCCATGTCCCCGGCGTGTCCTCGTATCCGACACCGCCACGGCTTCCATTTTGGCGTGTCTATGCTTCATAGGTGCTAGGTTTGTAGTGCAATCTGTAATTCTTTCAATTAGAGTGCACCACATCAAAAGCAATAGAAATGGAGGGCTAAGATTTGGTGCTAATTAAAATGACGTAATTTGTTTTTTGCTTCATCTCTCTCCCTTAAATTAGATCTAGGTTGAAAATCAGGGCGATGAACACACCATTGTAGCGTTAAACTTCCTCCGATACACCGGTGGCGGCGAGACCTCGAGCGTTTGTGAGCAGCTACATTGAACTCTCTCCCCCTCTCTCTCCCCCCTTCATGCACCCTCATTCTCTCTCCTCTCTGTTATGACTGTTGAAGAACAATTCCTTAGGATCTTTTTTTTTTGGTTGCACCAAAACGGCACACAAACACTACAGAGAGCAGCACTATAGAGAATCTGAACTCCCACCACCACCACCATCAACATTACCACACCACCGCAACATCACTATTAACCCACCAACACAATGTGAAGTGTGGAAGAAAAGAAAATAAATTTCAAGTAAAGTTTCTTTTATATGTCAAACAGTTTGATTAAATTTTAATACATATCAAATAGTTTTTAGATTTAAAAAAAAAAAAATGAATATTCATTTTTCAATACTAAATTGTAATTATTTAGGTTTTATTCAATCACTTGATTGCATTAACAAGTGAATGTTATTGTTAGAAGTTGGATTTCTAGTAGTAAATGTGGCTTCTATTTCTTCTGTCATTCAAAAAGGAAGATGAGAGAATCATCAAAAAAAAAAACATTTATCCACACCCTCTGTTAATCATAATGACAGAGATTTTTTAGCTAGGGTCCGGACCGTCTCCAGTCCAGATCTGGGACAGTCCAATCCAGTTCGGCCTATTGGACCCACTTTTAAGTTTTTTTTTTTGTTGATAATTCGAACCCGTTCATATTTTAGAATTTTTTGAGTACATTATTGTTGTAAAAAATCACGTCGATCGGATAATAGATATTATGTATTTGGATCACTTTTGTCTGGAAAAAAATGGACGGTCACAAAATTAACGGTTCATAAAAAAGTGATCTGAATATATAGTATCCGTTATCCGATTGAAGTGATGTTTTATATGGATAATGTACTTAACAAATTCTAAAATGTGAACGGTTTGGATTATCGAAAAAGGATCCAAAAGTGAATTTAATGGAGGACTAGACCTTCCAAAATCTAGATAGTGGATTTGGAGGCAAGCCCAACCTTTAAGCTATTGTTCTTGATATTGATAAAGAGGAACCATACCAAAGACGAGAGGAATCTTTTGATGGTGGCCTTTTATGGAATTCACTTCATGCACCCTCTTACCATAATTTCGTATCCATTTATTTGGATGGATGGATGGATAGATGGAAAATATTTGACTATTAAAAATATTTTTCAAAAAATGTTCACCAAGAACATTTTTGTGTGTGTTTATTTATGATCATAATGTGCTAATAGTTAGGTTGCAAAGGGGTGATAGTGAGATAGTGGTGGCATTGATTAGAGTGGGGTGGTTGTAGTACTTCATACTTCTTGATATAATAAAATTAGAAGATGATTTCTTTTCAGTTCACATAGTAGATTAGAGTATATTGTTGGACTTGTGGAGTTCACTACGGGTTCTGTTTTGATAATCCGAACCGTTAATGTGTAGAACTCGTCGAGTACTTTATACTTGCAAAAAATCACGTTGATCGGATATCGGAAGTCCTTTGATCGGAACACATTTTTGTTTTCGTATTTACCATTGACAAAAATGTGTTTCAATCAAAGGACTACCGATATCCGATTAACATGATTTTTATAGGCATAAAGTACTCGGCGAGCTTTACACATCAAACAGTTCGGATCATCAAAATGGGACCTATGGTGGGCCTCATGGGCCCAATAGTATGCTCTCTAGTCCACTATGTGGACTGGAGAGAAGCCATTTCCATAAATTTATATTTGACTATTTGATTATCATAAATGAGAACCTTCTTAGTCGATATTTGAGCATTGATTGAGGTGTTATCATAATGGTTGGGCGAGATTGGATCAAAAACTATAAATTCTATTAGTTTTCCCGAGTAGTCTTCATTTTTTTTTTATCATTTTCTCTCGCCACACTTTGAATCTTGATGTAGACTAGAACTATTGAAAAGTTTATTTCTGAGGGCTTCAATTTGGACGCGAGAATGACCCAAAATAGAGTTCGCTAGAGAAAGTTATGCCCATTAGAAATTTACGAATTTATGTTGTGTGAATAGTTCGCACGAGTGCAAGTTTCACCTCTTGAGCGGTCCATAAATTGTTCCAGCTCTGTTTTTCAAAATTTTCTGAGATACTACAAGCCTTGATTCACCACTCGAGCTCATTTTTGACAGCTTGAGCAGTCTGTTCGAGAAAGTGTAGATACTAATAGGGATGTGCAAAATATTGCTTAATCCGCTAAAACTGCACCGATCTGCATCAATCCGCACCACAGTTTAAACTTTAAAGTTTATAATCCGCCTTCGAAACCGCTTTCCTCCGCGCCATTATAGTTAATACATATATATATATATTTTAATCTATAATAAAATATTAAAGTAAAAGTGAGTGTTAAATATATTTAATATGTGAAATTTATTACAAATTAGTAGTTATATATATAAAAATATTATGTAAATTTGGTTTGTGTTATATATATAAACAATATTATGCAAATTAGTGTTATATATTATGCAAATACTTGATAATTGGTTAGAATATTCTTAAATCCGCCAATCCATCCAA
Organism: Camellia lanceoleosa; assembly: GCA_025200525.1. Taxonomy (NCBI): domain Eukaryota; kingdom Viridiplantae; phylum Streptophyta; class Magnoliopsida; order Ericales; family Theaceae; genus Camellia; species Camellia lanceoleosa. The sequence goes on along the minus strand of CM045758.1, from coordinate 175,504,231 downwards.
AACCGCTCAAACCGCAATTTGCTAATTCGTCAATTCACTAATCCGTCATTTGGTTTATAATTTTACTCTCAAATAGACCAAACTGCATCATGCACACTCCTAGATACTGAGATATTTCATTTATCGCTCTAGCGCAAGTTTGACAGCTCAAGCGGTCTGTTTGGGATCAACACTTTAAAAGGTCACTTTTGGGTCAAATCTATCTCATTTTCGCTCTCTTCTCTCTCTATTTCCTCCATTTCTAAAAATCCTAAGTTTTCAAGCTTAGATTTCATCTATATCTACTAAGAATCTTACCCTAGTTCCATGTACCAAAACGTAGAGAATGGCGAGAGCTTCCTTTTAATCTGAACAGATCGTGTTTTCGTCAAAATCGGATTTTCGGGCTTTCTTATCTTCTTGCTTGAGATAGGGATTTTTTTTTTATTTCTCCTCAATAATTTTGTATAGATAGATAGGTGGTATTTTTCTATTGCATAAAAATCACATTGGAAGAGATTTTCTTGAAAAGCATGTAGAGGAAAGTTTGGGTTTTGAAATAAAGAAGTTACATTTATGGTTTGTAGTAGATTGTGAAAGTTTTGAGCCATTGGAACATGTTTATGTACCTTAAGGTAAAAAGTCCTAATTTTTATCCAAACCCTAGTCTTGAACTTTATTCTAAAGATGAAGTTTGTTTGAATTGGGTCTTAAATCATGAAATTGGGTTGATATTTAAAAGAAATGGGTATGGAAATGTTGTGAATAATCATATTCATTTATCGAGATGAATTCATACTATTATTATTAAATGTGTATAGGATTTGTCCTTAGCTATTAATAGAGGATGGTATTGGTTAATTGTAGGAGTTGTATGTGTATGTGTTGTTGGTATAATTCTATAAATTGAAATGATGAATGACATGAGGAATTGATGAATTAAAATGTTAGAAAGAAGAGGGTATGTTTTCTTTCGGCTTGTGACTAGTAAAGCGTGGTATTTGATAGAGATTCTGCCTTCCTTCCAAAGTAGCGCCCAGTAAAGTGTGTGGATTGTTGGGCTATATGGAGGTTTCGCTTTCTTTTCGGCTAGCCACTGATAAAGCGTGGCGGTTCGAGATAGGTTCTAGATTTCTTTCTGAAGTAGTGCCCCTTAAATTGTATTGATATGGCTTGATGAAGCCAATTGTTGGTATGTTAGTGTTAGTTGTTAGTCGTGTGATTATCTTGATACATGTGAATGCGATGGTTTGTAACTAGAGGCTTGCAATGTTTAATAGGAGCATGTCTATAATGAACTGAAATTTATTACCTAGAATGTGAAACATGTTGGTGTGCATGTGTGTGATTAGGGGTGAAATGGATTTTGGTTAGTTAACGGGTGATAGTGTAATTAATTTTTATGATATATGATTAGGAGAAGTGCATGATTAGTTGACCTAAGATCTTCTTCTAAGGTAAAAGGAGATTTAAGAAATTCTTTGAATCAATACTGATGAGAGATAAAGATAATAAATGTGTTTTCCTTGAAATGTCAAATGAGATTTTGTGAAGAAAATATCTACCTATGTAATTTATTTTGCATATATGAGAACACACTATTTATTTACCTACCACTTGATAGAATTTATGATCACATATGTCTATTGATTTTATTGTTGAGAATCATTGTAGATTCTTAGTGGAAGGATCCTCTGTCCCCCTGTCCCAATTCATTCACAACCATTGGATATGTCTTGAGATTTTCGAATCTTGGGATTCTCATATGATCCAATGGTTGTGAGTGAATTAGGACATTGGGATATGAATATTTGGGGACAGAAGATCTTTGCTAAGATTCCTACTAGACCTTATATTCATCCCAATTGTTGAACTATTTTTTAGGTGTGGAGTTGTTGCTTTGTTCGAGAGTTTAAGAAGTTAGATTGTTATTGATTTAAGCTTTGTTTCTCATCGATGGAATGTTAATGTATTGACATTTTTTTTTTTAATGTAATTATTTAAGTTGTTGAAGTTTTTAATGTAAGCCTTAGAGCATTTATTGCACTTATTTTATTGGAATGTTTTGTCATTGTATTCGAGAGAGAACACTTTCTAGTTATCCATTTGTACATATTATTTCCATATTGCTATGTAATTAGACTTAAATAAGGGATTTGATATATTCGTGTAATAAAATTTGGGGTGTTACAGTGGTAGTGGTAGCTTTAGCGGCGTGATAATTGTGTGGTAGTAATGGCCATGGTGATTGTAGAAAGCTTGTATGGTGGTGATAGTGGTAGGGTGGTGGTGTTGATAGTAATCGCAATAGAGATAAGGTGATGATACGGTGGTGGAAGCAATTATAGTAAAAATGACAGCGATGTATGTAGTGACAGTGATGGTGATAATGGCAACGATGTAAAGTACACGAATGACATTATTTTTTATTGACAATGTAAAATATTGTATTCAATTATAGAAAATTTCAACACATTCTATTACGGGAAAATTTCCTATGTAGCATCTAAATTTGTTTTCAAATTTACATGCGTAAATTCTATAAAAATAATATTTATAAAGTAATCATATTAGAAAATAATAAAAAATATCAGAAAACAAATGTAGTAATATTTTCAAGTATTTATAAAATTAATAAAAAAAAATAGTGGATGGCATGTTCCGAGCAACATCTAAAAAACTAATCAATGAATACACTATTGAGTGAAAGTAAATGTCAAAAAGATAAGTTTAAATTTAAAATTTTCTTTTATCTAAAAAAAAATTTCAAAATAATAAGTGTATTTTTAGTATTGTTTTATTAAATTAATTTTTTAAAAATTATTCAAAAAAACAAAATTTAAAAACTTGAAACCAAACAATCAGAATCGCTGCTATTATTTTCATTATCACGATTCCATCAGGTTCAGTTTCTCTTCAAATGCTTCTTTAATCAAAGCAATTTTGCAGAAATACCTAAATTCACTGATCATGAGGCTGTGAATTGCTCTGTTTTTGTTTTTGAACTGTTTCTGTGGGCTCAAAGAACAAGAACCTGGAGTTATAGATGTTTTGTTAGATGCATATGCACAAAATGAAAGGACTAAAAGGATTTATCAACAAAAAAAAAAAAGGACTAAAAGGAAAAAATATAGAAAAATGATTAAGAACTCTAATAAAGGAACTCTAATTAGCTCTAATGGGAGTGGACCACTGTGATGTGATGTTTTAGCGTTGGTTTTATTTTTAATTTTTTTTTTGTTGTCTGCCATATCATTAGAGCTCCAAAATTAGAGGATGTATCATTGCTCAAAAATATATATGTCACACCAAAAGGTGACCAAGCTGTTGGTGTATGTCATTTGTCAATGTTGGAGAAATACTTGTTCTATTTTATTTTGTTTCAGATCTGGAATACCAAAAAACTGATTGATTCATACCAAAAAATAAAATTTTCTGTCTTGAATTCTGTTATAATTATTTAACTTAAGGTGTACATAACAAGTTCACTTTGGATTTTGGATACCATAGATTCTCTGCTGAACTACAATTAGAGCAATGAAGATGCCATAAACTCGGGACTTCTTGACTAGAAAAGGGAAGTTGTCTTGATTTATGGAAAATAGAGTAATAGCATAGTGGGAATAACTTTTTTGAAGATTTCTTAGGGTTCACTTTCCAAAATTTGAGTCACTGTTGAATCTCATTTTTTGCATAAATTTCGGTACCGAATCCCATCTTCGGCAAAGTATGAGCCTGAATCTTATTTTCGAGTTTTTTCCCTGCCTAAACATTGTTGTCCCCTTGTCATTTTTCTTTTTCCAGAGAGTAAGTTTTCTCAAATTTTTTTGTAACTTACAGCTGTAAATCTAGTTATTTCTAACCCCATCCACAAACCATTATGCTTCTGTTGTATTCCCAAACCCAAAAACCATAAGCAATTCTAAGTCTTATGCCTGCCAAATAAGCAAATAGACAGAAATATCCTGAAATCGAAGTGCTGACTGTATGCCTAAACTTTCACTTCAACCTTCTTTTTTTCTCTTCATCTTTATTTGCATCTTGTTATTTTAGTATTTAATGAGTTGGCTCTTTAGATTATTTGGCATAGAAGAAAGCATTTGGCACGGCCATTACACTAAATCACCATGCTAATGTGATATGATATGAATCTCTTTGTAACATTCAGACATATATACTCGTCGAGTCTTGTGTATGCAAATCACAATCTTTGGAATGCAAATGTTGTGCACAATAGCCAATATTTGGTAATAACTGACGTGTGTACAAATACCTGAATGCTATTGCTCAACTGAATATGTCAATGTGATAATGTTGTGTAGTGCCTGCACCTTGATAATTTCTACTATGCATACTGGAAGTTGTATATTAACATACTATTCAGATGGTTAGCTGGGTTCAGAGAGTGTCGTTTGAATGCAGTTTTGATATGTTAAGAGCTATGCATCCTAGTAGTGCAATGGGCTACTGTTGAGTTTAACCTTTTTTTCTTGAAATATGTTCCCTTAGGATGTCATTGGGACCCTCCCTTCAGATCATGATTGGCTTCGAGCCCTTCGGATGAATTCATATGGGTTTCTTCTCTATGGGCCTGGTTCTTATGCATGGTACCAGTTTCTTGATCACTGCATGCCAAAGCAAACTGTAGAGAACCTAGTGCTCAAGGTATAACCCTTTTTTTTTCCCCTGGGTTGGATATTTATTTATTTTTTGGACAAAGAATATTCATAACCAACTTCTTTACACATTGTCTTATCATCTCAGTTCCTTGCAGGTTTTATTGAACCAGATCATACTTGGCCCCATAGTAATTGCTGTTGTTTTTGCATGGAATAATTTATGGCAAGGGAAGATCTCAGAGCTTCCAAATAAGTATAAGAAAGATGCACTTCCCACATTGTTTTTTGGTGAGCTGTTTATAGTGATGACTGTGATAGTCTTCAAGGTGGTGGTGTTATTTCTTGTGAGTTCAATAATTCTTTCTGTCCTTGTCATTCTTGTGCAGGATTTAGGTTCTGGATCCCTGTCAGCGTATTGAACTTTGGGTACATCTCTTTCCCTTCAAGTACTTAGATTAAGTAATGGATCCAATCCTCATAAAATAGTTTGGGAAAAGAACCATCAAGAAAAAAAGTTAGTTTGATACTTTGATGACAAACCACTGTCCATGCTTTCTTTCAGTCTAGAAACTTACCAGATTTTGTAAATGCTAATCTCAGAACATTGTCGTAAAACAAGCTAGTTCCTTGATAAGTTCCTTAATCAAATGGTTTTATTTGCCTAGATTGGAAATTATGTCGGAAATCTGAACGGTTTTCTTTGATGCAGCAACTATGAATTTGTTTCACTTCTCTATCTGGCTGAGTTTAACTCATAAACTATGTTTAGAATGCTGTATACCTAACTAGGTGTATGTTTTAATCTTGCACTTGCACATTGTTCCACCAATCACGTCACTTCCAGAAGTGACAGAACTTTTCCCTTCTCTATTTTCTCGTGTTGACTTTAATTTTGCTATTGTTACTACTGTTGCTGCTTCTGCTATAAACTTCAAATCTCATGCTAAAAAACCCTTAAATTATTTTGTCACCCTTACTAATAATCGAATAACCTTTTCCCAATGAATGGATGGGATCCACATGCATAGGACTGTTGTAGTAATAAGTCAAATAAATTGGACAATTTCATAAACACAACTTTGTTATTTTCTTCTGACGATTTTGAATGTCACCGAATTAATTTTTATTTCAAGAAAGTTTGGGGATTTCTTATGTACTGGTGAAAACCATTTTAGTTTAGCTATTGCTAAGAGACAGATGATGGACATCCTTTTTATTTTGTCACCAAGTGTTATTCATGTTTTTGGAAATAAATTGTTGAATGAAAATATGAAAACTCATAAATGAGAAAGTTATCGTCTATGATGGCCCAGATCAGGAGAGAGAGAAAGAAGAGAATTGGGGGATCTATTTTGAGGAAAGAAAGGCAGTCAAAGAAGTTAGTTTCCTCAGTTAATTATGAGTATCCTCCCCTATCAAAAAATTGAAGGAAGAAAGGATGGGGTTGATTAGGTCATTTTAGTTGTTTTCAAAATGAAGTTAAAATAGTTCATTGGAATCTAAGAAGGTTGAATGACCTGAATAAGCGAGAGGTTGTGAATTGATGATGCAAAGCTGGAAAGTTGGATACGAGAAAGGCTGTGTAATATAGATGATGCAAAATTAGAGAGCTGATTTGGTGTGTTACAGGAAACAAAGATGGAATAGATTCACACTAATATTGTGAAGAGTTTGGTGGTGGATTGGGAGGATATCATGAGGGAGGAGGAGATAAGGGAGTGGTGCTGTTTTGTGAAATATTATGCTCCAAGACTTGTAGGATGCCTTTCTTGGATGGTATGGAACTTTCTTCTGTGCATGAGGTTGTTATAGTTAGAGTGGATGTTATTTATAGCCATGATGCCATTTTTTTTCCCTCATGAGTTTGGACTTTTGAGAGAAAGCGTAAATGCAACTTTTATTGTGATGATTCCAAAGAAAGGTGGTGCTATGGAACTGAAAGATTTCAGCCCCATTAGCTTGGCTGGTGGGTGGGTAGGTTTATTTATGAGTTAGTGGCTATGGACTTGAATGGTTGTTATTGTGTAGTCTCTATTTCTCATACTGCCTTTATGGGTAGGATGCAAATTTTTAATGTGGTCCTTGTGATAAATGAGATTGTTGTTGCAGGATCCATAGTGGCGTACAAGGTTGACTTATAAACTGGATATGAGAAGGAATACAATTTGTGGTCTTGGCCTTTGGACTACAAAGAGTTTTATATTGTGGTCTTTATTTCATAAAGGGTTCGTTCCTTATGGTGAATGTTTGTTGTTGGTGCACTGTTTTGCAGTAGGGTTCCAAGGTTGATTTTTAAACAGGATATTTTGGAGTAGGATCATGTTAGCTACTAACTAGGAATTCTTGCTATACAAATTAGGGAGGATAAGTTTACGGAATTCTACATGAGATTTTCCAACAAGAAAGAGTCCAAATTTTGTTTTCGGTATGATTTTTCGGTTATCTTAGAAACATAAACATTTCGGAAATGTTTCAAAATCACAAGTGATATGACAAGAGAATTTTGAAACGTATGAAAAATGTTTGGAAGCAAAAAGTAAATCTTACATAACTATTACTACGTTCTCAATAATTAAATAATTAAAATGTTGAGGTCCATGAATATTAGAGGCTTGTAAACTAATGGTTTAAAGTCTTAGTTGGGTCCATGAAAATAAGTGACTTAATAATGCCTTTTTAATTTCTCTCTGTCACTCCTCTTCTCCTACTAGTTTCTTACATTCTTTAATAAATTTAGTAGGTGTTTGGGTTAACCTAAAAAAGGTAAAAAGTCAAAAAGTCACTACAAAAGCAAAAAAGTTTTTGCTATTCACAATTTTTTGGTGGGAAAACTGGGCTGATTTGTCAGAGGGCAAAAAGACACTTTTACCCTTATTTGTCCCATTCCAGCTCATGTGTGAAAAAGAAAAAAAAAAAAAAAACGGAAGTTCAGCACAGTGCACTGATATAAGTCCCATCACTGACATGCATTGACCCCTCGCAGAAGGGTAGTTCGGTCATTTTAGTATTTTATACAATATTTTGCTATACATTTTTTCGTAAAAAGTCAAAAAGTTATCCCAAACAACTATATTTTTTTCCTCTACTTTTTTAGACAAAAAGTCAATAAGTGCACTTATATAGTTCATCCCAAACAACCCTTTAATATATATATACATATATATATTTGTTCTCAAATCTATTCTTTTAACAAAAATAAGCAAATAGAAATGACTTTTGCCAGATATTACTAATAGCCTAATAGGTTTTGAAATAACTCAGTGTTTCAGTATTTTTGTAGTCTTTCGGTGTGTTTCGGCGTGTTTCAACTGAAATATTGGAATTTCGGTATTCTGCTAATGTTTCATTTTGGTTTCCTGTAAAATATAAATGTTGCAACTGTTTCAATGGAAACGACCCGAAACAATATTTTGTTCCTTGCCAATAGGATTTGAAGTATGAATTTTGTTCTGCATTCCCCTTTTGGCAGCTTTTAATGAGTTTTACTCTATACTGAAATTAATATTCACCTTTGATCTCACGAGGCGACCTGTATCAGCATGGTCTAATGCAGAAACACATGTATCTTTAACTAGGATGTAGTTACTCGGAACAGTATGAGTCACTATATCAGTAAATTTGGACTCGCAAATTATTTCCAACGAGCCTACTCCTAAAATCATGGATAGTAAACATTCTGACTTATGCTCGAGAGAGAGAGAGATTTTAGTGAGTTTCGTGAGACGGATGTGATGATAAGAACCAACAAATTTCAAATGCTAGTGTTGCTTCACCTAGTGAACTCCTGTAATTTAACATGGTTTTTTATTGTCTATTGGATTACCTGTGTGGTTGTTAAATGCTTTCAGGATAACATGCTTTGACAATTTTTGAGTGGCATATTTGTAGGGTTGTCCCTCTTCAAGCTCGTGTTGCTTTCATGTCAATGGGCTCTATCTTCTGGAACTTCTGCTCGTCTTCAACTATGAGCAAGTGATTTTCTCAGTTGAACGATTTATATTGCTTTGATATCAGTGTATTAAAATTTGAGCATTAGGTATTTTCTTGAGTCCAAATTTCTTGTACTGAGCTTTGTTAATGTTAGTATTTGTTGGTTATAATTAACTTTCTTGTGGGACTGAAATTAGGTAGACATTCTGTTAAGGGAAGCCACGAGGTCTGGAAGCAATGGTTCAATTATCTTTAAATTGCATTTGTGGCATTCTCATAAACTCACAAGCCGTCTTTTGAACAATATTGATGTGGTGATCAGATTATTTGTCTCTAGGGTAGATTTTCAGAGGATTTTGTTTCTGGGTTTGGAATTTCCCCCCCTTCTTTTCCTTATGGTCTGTCCACTTCATGAAACAATCAACTTAGAGGCCTATCTCTCTCTGTGTTTATTTATTTTTAAATGAAATGATTACTACTTCAAATTTTCACTTATTTAATCTTTTTGGATCAGCAAGTTAGGTAATCATGTTGTGCATTCTTATTCCAAGGATAAAAGGGAAAGACTATTTTTACAGATTTACACTGTATAAAGTTCAAAAACACACACATCACCAATTTGAAAGAATTGGATTCTTTTCTTCAAGCCTACTGAATCTTTTCATTTGGGCACCACCAACCAAAAAGGAGAGCATTTCCCCAGTGGGCATAAAAAAATGAAGAGAACATAGACGAGAAGAAATAAAGATAGCATTCTCTCTGGTTGAGTCACATACATACAGTAAGGAATAATGACTTGTTGAGACTCCAAAGCCCCAAGCCACCATTGTCTCTGCAAACCAGCAGAACGGATACACTATGGCGGACAGCGGCAACAATTTAACGCCAATACCAGGGAATAGGCTTCCTGGACAGGGATACAGAGACTGGAACAGAGTGCACCCCATGTTCCCAAGGCCCCAGGTTAGTGTCATTTTTATTTTTATTTTTATTTTTTATTTTTGGAGTATTCCAGGATATATCTATCTATTTAAATAAGGTCGTGAGTTTTTCATGTGAGACACAAAATAATAGTATCAGTTGTTTGTTGCTTGGGTTGGTGTTTTTGCAGAATCCACCACCTATACAGGAAAGAATAACAGGAAGACCTCTGGGCTTAACCACCAGGTGATTATTGCCTTCTGTTGCCAAATACATTTGTTGTAGCATCAAGAAACAATTTATATTATCTAACCTAGGGGAGGGGAGGGGAGGGGAGGGGAGGGTAGGTGGCTCGAACCCTAACCTAATGAGCAGCCTCACAAGATCTCAACTACTGAGCCCTATTGATTTGCACTACGCGCCCATTTTTACTTGAGATTTGATTCATTAATTGCAGAAATTATTTAGGAGTTTTGTTAATGATTGTTCTAAGGGGGAAGCTTAGAATATTTGCCTATTTTTTTATTATAAAAATACGTGTTATAAAGAATATATAACCATTTAAAATATTGTTAACCAATACCCCTAAGGTACTTGTTAATCAAACCTATTATTTGTATATTATAATGTGCTTCATATTCACAATCTCATAATTTTGCAAATTTTGAGGCAACTATTAGACTTAAGGAAACAAGATCATGATACTTTATAATACTTTCATTTTATCAAATATTATTTTTGATAATTTTAATCTGTTGGTGCAAAGGCTATTGTTTATATTTTTCTCACAAAATGATAATTGTAAGGTTATTTGTGAGTCCAAAAATTAGAGGTTGAAAGAAATAGTTTTGGAAAATTTTGACAACGTTATAATTTTGTCCGAGAAATGGCACACCATTAGTTTTAGCAAGTATTTTATGGTCATTGGTTATGCATATTTTGTGTTGGTAAATGTTACAAATCATTTATAGTGAAAAATGTTATGAAATATTTTAGTTAAAAAAAATTATGATTACAGAATTTTGTGGATATATTAGGTGCATTATGGTATAGTGCATCTGGTATGCTTCTTTTGTCCCTTGTAAAGGTGTGCACCGTAATATCACAGGCATAATTTGCTCACTGGAGTCGATGTTGATTTCCGAAATATATATAATATTAAATTCTCTCTCCTTTTTCTCTTTACTCTCTTTAATCTAATAGTCACATTAACTTTTTAAAAAATAAGTTTAAATGAGAAAGAGTAATAAAATAATATTTAAATAAAATAGAGAATGAGTAAAGGGTATTCTTGGAAAAAGTAATTGAAAAAGTGATCATCTAAATTAGAGATTGCACTTTTTAAGTAAAATTTGAAGGAAATTAACGTGGTTGGGGATGCTTTAAGGCAGGGCCGGTCCTGAGTTCGTCGGGGCCTAAAGCAAATTTCAGAAATGGGGGCCCTTTAATATTGAAAAAAAATTTATGAATAAAACGATAAGTTATAATTTTTTTATTTGCTTGTAGCCATAAAAAAATTTACTTACAAATATAATCATTAAAATTATAAATAAAATAATTTAATAAAACAAAATTAGAACAAAAAAATTAGAAATATATTTCTTTTTTGTTGAAATGAACAGAATTAAATCAAAAAAATATTTCTTTTTTGTTGAAATGTACAAAAAGGAATAAATCCAACTTAATAAAACAGATAAAGTAGAAATAAAAGTTGAGTGGGAGGCACTTTAAATATAGTTTACAATGATATACATAAGCACCTTACCATACTAATTGCGACCAGGGCTGGCCCTGAGTTTGGAATAAATTTGAGCAAAATTATTTATTTTACTAAAATCTAATAGATAAAGAAGGTAAAAAAAAAAATTTAAAAAAAAATAGGGTTCATATATTGTATGTATTATTTTTTTTTTGAGCCCAAACACTTTTTTTTTTAATATATATTTTCATTTTAATAAATATGGACCAAACAAAACTTATAAATAAATATGGAGTAAATCATACATGGATCTAAAAAAATATTTTGGGGCCTTTAAATTGATCATAAAACCAAAAAAAAAAAAAAAAAACATTGAACAGATAATATTTTACCAAATTTAGGGGCCCTATTGTTTTTTATTTATTTATTTATATATTTTCATTTTAATAAATATGGGCCAAACACATTTATAAATAAATATGGGTTAAATTATACATGGGCCCAATAAAACATTTGGAGCCCTTTAAATTGATCTTAAAACCAAAAAAAAAAAATAAGTTAAACCTATAACAATTTTTAAATTTGGGAACCCTATTTTTGGGCCAAAATATGGAACTTAAGGCACAAGCCTTACCTGCCTTAGGGAAGGGCCGGCCCTGCTTAAGGTTATGTTTGGATGTATGTCTTGGAGAGATTTGTGAAGAGAAGATAAATGTGTAGGGAAGAAGTGTCTCTTTTTAAATCTAAGATCCAAACAAAGATAAAAGAGACCTTTGTTTTTTGCCTATTTATAGATTCTCACTTCTTTTCTTCTCTTTTTCTCAATTCAAAGGAAGTTAATAATCTCTCACTCCACTTGCACCAAAACACACAGTTAGGCCTTGTTTGGCAAGTGTTTTTTTAGTCAAAAAGTCTTAAAAAAATTAAAAAGCTACAACTTTTATAAAAAAATTAAAGATTTTATTTTCTCTGTACTTTTTGCACATCTTTTCGTAAAAAATTAAAAGTCATTTTAAATATATTAATTTTTTTATGTCATATTTTAATTAAAAAATCAAAAAATTACTATAAAAAAAAAAAAAAAAGTGTGTTATCAGACGTAGCCTTAAAGAGAACTTTTCCAATGCAATATGATCAAATTGGTGACGATTTTGAGGAATGAAATGCTTTTCGAAAAAGTGCTTCTAGCAAAAATTAGTGGATAAATTATATTGACCTGCTTTAAGTTTTTAGAGAAAATTGTTCAGCATTCAGCTGAACAAAATTTTTTTTTTCTTTTTCTATTTTTTTAATCTTTTGTGATTTTTTTTTTTCTTTTTTTCTTTTTAGGTTTGTGTTCGTTCTTTGTAGACGAAATTAGAAAGTTAATTTTTTAAAAAAAATTCAAAATTCTTTACTAAAGATATAAAAAATAAAAATGACTTTTTTTGGTCCTTTCCAGACTTTTTTTTCTTCAAAATTTATAAAAAAAATAAAAATTAACTTTTCCATTTCGTGTACATAAATAGAAATCTGTGTAAAAATTTTTGATTTTTTTTTGGAGCAAATTACATAAATAGTCTTTATAGTTTGGGACTTGTATTATTTTGGTCCCTGACTTTTCAATTGTGACACATTTGACCATGAATTTTGAATTTTGATCCAAATAAGGATAATTGAAGATATCATTAGATTTTTCAAGGGTCAAATCATTAATTTAATAAAATATAAACTAATTTGACAAAAATAAATGTCAAACATATTTTTAAAATTTTTTAAAATTATTTCTACCAACTAAAAATAAAATTATGTAAAATTGATAAATTTTTTAGACATTTATTTATTTTTTTACTAAATTAATTTTTATTATGTGTTTGGATGATGATCATGTAAAATTAATTTTAAAAAATTAATCATGTAATTTTTATTAATTTTACATAATTTTATCATTGGTGGATAAAAATATTTTAAAAAAAATTAAAAATATTTTTTTGACATTTATTTTTATGAAATTAGTTTATATTCTATCAAATTGACGATTTTACCCTTGAAAAATCCAATGATATCTTCAATTGTCCTTATTTGGAACAAAATTCAAAATTAAGTGACCAAACGCTTATACAATCAAATTATAAAAACTATTAATGTAATTCACCCTTCTTTTTTTTTTTAAAGGTTTCACTAAAGACAAACAAAGAAGCCAACAAAAAAAGTCACTAAAAATCTCAATCCCAAAAAAAAAAAAAAAAAAAAAAATATACATATACATAGATGTCAAATAATTTTTTTTTTTCTTCCAAAATATAAACTGCTCTAATTATCTTCAACTATTTCAAATAATTGCTATAGTTATCCGATTCAATTATAAATTGCATACACGTACCGCCTCTAGTAGATACCAAGGTCGTGGGTAAGGTCATGGGACCGAGCCTACCCTCCTCTTTGTATGATTTTTATAAAAGCTCCAAATATAGGAATATTTTAGGAAAATTCAAAATATAAGACAGAATGTGTCAACATTACCAGCATTCTTCCCTTTATATTAGAATTAGAATTAGAATTAGAATTAGAATAGATAAGATATAAGAACTAGAATAGATAAGATATAAAGAGAAATGGAATGACACAATAAAAATAGGAGATCCAAGAATGACGCTGTAAGTTCTCAGCTAATTTTGGAAGCAAAGCCATTATTGCCATGATGACTAATACGAATGAATAACAACAACTGAACTAAACAAATGAAATATCATCGAAATTTCATATGCACATTTTTTTATACTGTATTTGGTTAGGAAATTTGGGAAGAGATTTGGAAAGGAGAAGGAAAAATGTGTATGAAATTAAGTGAAATGTAGGTATATTTTATTCACATTTTACTTATATTTTCTCTTTATTTTTTCAAATATCTTCCCAAATCCTCTAACCAAACACAGCGTAAAGGAAAATTCTAAATATGCATAAAATTTATATAAAAAATTTGACAAGAGTAATGTGGTAATGCCATTATTATAAATAAATCTATCTTTAATGGTATTTTATTTTGAAGTGAAAGGTTCACAATAAATCACATCATTATGTATGAATTTTTTTATTTGTATAACATTAATTTTTTCTTAATTAGTGACATCTAATACTCGTTGCAATTTTGTTTCACCACTTACATATCAACCTATAACTCCCAAAAAAATTTCCTCACATATTTCATCCAAACATACAACCAATCACAAGCATCCAACTAAACTGTCAAATAAAATTTTGATAAACAATTTCAGATTTTTATTTTCATCCCTTAATGATTTCATAACAATATGCAGTTTTCCAATCTCACCTCTTTCTCCCATGGAACTCGGAGTCCTCAATGAGATGGCAAGAGTCATCAATGGTAGGCCGAGACAGTACATCCCCCAGCCCCCTCCAAGGTTCACAAAACAACAATGGATGAATATGCAAGTCCCTACACAGGAACCCAGACGAGCAAAAGAAGGCACCGAAGATGCTGAAGAAAGAAATTTACAATCCTAAACCAAAAACCACAGCAAAGCACCTAGCACAGAGACTAAGCCTGTATTATAGAGACACTTCCTATGCCACAAACAATAGCTTTGTTGAGAAGGAAAAAGTGGAAGACGAAGAAGGCAAGAGGTGTGGCATTTGCTTGGATGATTTCGAGCCTAAACAGTTGGTGACACTCACTCCGTGCAATCATATGTTTCATGAAGAGTGCATTGTGCCGTGGGTGAAGAGCCATGGTCAATGCCCGGTTTGTCGGTTCATAATTTGCAAGCCGATGGGACAGAATGCAATGCCCCTAAACAATAATTACACTGCACAGATACCTGCAAGTGGTTTGTTCACAAGAGATGCAATGTCGATGCTAAGAGTCGTGAATGACGATTTTGACTGGGGAGAATTTATAATATTCTAGGAATTATATCATATCCTTATTACTTGCTTTTTAGTGTCTTAAGTTTCTACCTAATATACATGCTTCAATTATGGGTATTTGAGTTTTAAGGTGAATGGGAATCACAAGCTTGTTTGGTAAAGTTTGTCTAAAATGTAAGTATTTTACTTGGATTCAAGTTGCTATACGTTTGAAAGATTTTTAAGACATTGGTAATGTAAACAAAGTAATATCAATTGAAACCATGCTCAGTATTTTCACTCTCTTCAACCATTGAGCCCTACCAAAACATTAGAGAGAACAAGCACAAAGATAATGGCCTATCAAAAGATTCAAAGTATTGTAGGAGAAGAGAAAAAGGCTAATGTGGGGATATATTTTCTGAGTACCAACACGTGGCCAAGGTGACGCCGACGTGTCAGCCGAGGTGCCACGTGTCCTGGTTGTGACGCCGAGGTGATCTCGATTTGGCCGAGGTTATCTCCGAAGATATCGGAATCCGGAATAAACGGATAAGGGACAATAGTCCTAGAATGAAGAAGGAACTCAGCCTGGATAAGGATAAAGCTCTTAGGGAGTTTATCTTTATCTATTGGAGAGTCCAAGATGAGCACTGAGCTAAAGTCCATTAGAGAGGCTTCTAGTGGGACTAAGATTGAGTTGACTATAAAAGAAAGGCACCCCCATGAGTCTAAGGTACGCAATTTATATTCAGAACAGTGAGTTTAGCACTATTGATTATCTTTGAGATATATTTGACTACTGATTTAATCATCGGAGTGCCCTTGGGTGGACGGACCACCGCCGAAATCTCTTCTTTCTGTTCCAGGTCGTTCGGGCTTATCCTATTCTACCAGTGCTTTCCAGTTGAATACTGAGTTGGTAGTATGGTTAGAAATTTACTCACACAATTTGGCGCCGTCTGTGGGAACAAAGAAGAATAGATGGCCAACGACGGACAGAAAGAGAAGATTGGGGATAACACTCCTATTGGGAGTGGAAGACCTATTGACCTTGATGTCGAAGAAGACAATTGTAACGAAGAAACTCGTGACCAAAATCATGGAGTGAAAGACGTCGGCCAGGAAGGTGACGTACCAAAGAAAACAGACCAAAGCAGGTACTATAACGAAGATAACCTCCAGGTATAGAAAGAAAGATGCCTGCGGAGGGACGACGAGGTAAAGACCATGGCGAACAAATTGGAGGACCTACAAACAATGGTCAATTTTATGATGCAAAATAACGTCATGCAGCCACCGTTCCCACTGCAGGACACGCCGATTCAAGCGGCCAATGCCCAGAAGGGAGGGC
The DNA here is from genome assembly GCA_025200525.1 of Camellia lanceoleosa. NCBI lineage: Eukaryota > Viridiplantae > Streptophyta > Magnoliopsida > Ericales > Theaceae > Camellia > Camellia lanceoleosa. The sequence continues at coordinate 175,487,883 of CM045758.1, read as the reverse complement.
AAAAGACAATCCTTGTAGCCCCCCAGCATGCCGGGAGCGAAAGACACTCTCACCGGCCTTTAAGGGAGGTCGGGTGAGAAGAGCCAAGAAGGGAAGAATCTCGAAGGACACATCGCACCAAGGAGGTAGACCCCAGAGAACATCGGCATTTTCAAAGGCAGGAGTTGTGCTTCGATGCGACCAATGGAGAAAGGTCAAAAATGGCTCACAACGATGCTAAAAGTAGTGTACCTAAGAGATTGAAATCAGGAGATAGCCGAGCTCCTGGACGGACCAAAGAGGACTTGAGAGATTACCTCAAGAGGAAGCAAGAGCATGCCAAGGTAACTTCAACAGTTAAACCGAGAACACCATTCTCGGTAGAGTTAGACAAAGTTGAGGCCCCGAAAAGATTTAGTATGCCGAGGTTCGAGATATATGATAGTAAGTCGGACCCCAACTTTCACGTCGGATTATACCTGAACTCGATGGCACTATACACTAGGAACGAGCCATTGCTCTGCAAGGTGTTCCCCTCATCATTCGGGGAGATTGCATCGGACTAGTTTCACAAATTGCCGAAGGAAAGTGTGACGACCTGGGAAAGCCTGGCCGAGATGTTCGCGGCCAGGTTCGTGACAAACAAGCTGCAGCCATTAAGGGTGGACGCCCTAATGGCTCTGAGGATCAGTGAGGATGAAGGCCTTAGGGCCTACACAAAAAGGTATTATGAGGTGTTCAACCAAATACCCGAATGCAACAAAAAGGTGGAGGTCGTATCTTTCAAGAACAGCCTAAAAGATGATTGTGCACTATGAAAGTCATTGGCAAAGACATTGCCAAAGAGCATGGAGGAGCTTATGGCTAGGATTGAGAAATACGCCAGAGCCGAGGAAGACACGTCAGGGATTAAGGCGACAAAGCAAGAGAAAGCAAACGGCTCGCCGAAGCGAGGCCAAGGTAACAATGGACTCAACAAACAAGAGATAGGACTAAGAACTGCTCAGGCAGTCACAATTGTGTTCCGAATCCCAATTCATAAAGTCCTGGATAAAATCCAAACCCAACCCTACTTCAGAGCACCAACCAAGGTACAAGGAGAGTTTATGGGTTGAAGCTTTGGAAAGCATTGTGCTTACCATAATGAAGATGGGCATCTAACTCAGGGTTGCAGAGCCCCAAAGTCACACCTAGAAGACCTGGTAAGGCAAGGCCATTTGAGGGACCTTGTAGATGAGGCCAGGACAAAGGAGGAACAAGCAAGACTTCCTCAGGCACCAGCGGCTCCACCTCCACCTCAAGACAAAGACAACAGGTGAGTGACCTCAGTACTTAATGTAATTCACTCGAAGGTCAACGAAATGAAATCTGAGGAAACTTCGGAAGGTAAAGCACTTGCAGCATGTATACCAGGTTCGGCAGAAAAGACCTCGGGCTGAGGAATGCCAGGGACCGGTGGTGTCCTTCACTAAAGCCGACCTTGAGATGGTACAACATCCACACAATGATGCCTTGGTAGTATCCCTCTAGGTTGAGGAGTGCCAAGTAAAACGCATCCTAATTGACCAAGGTAGCTCTTGTGACATCATGTATGTTAGATGTTACAAGGAGTTGGGCCTTTACCCTGATGATATGGAGCAATCCAATGGCCCAATGGTCGGGTTCAATGGAACGCCGACATGGCCACTAGGCGCAACAAGCTTGGAGGTGCAAACTGGCACCAAGAAGATAAAGACAGAGTTCACCGTAATCGACACACCCTCCCCTTCCAATATTATCTTGGGAAGGCCATGGTTGCATGCAATGGGGGCTATTCCCTCAACATTGTATCAACTATTGCGGTTCCCAACAGAGCATGGGATTGAGGAGGTTAGAGGAGATCAGCTGCAAGCAAAAAACTACTTCATGGCAGCAATGAAATCTACCTGCAGCATACGAGAGCCAGAAAGGGCAGAGATCGAAGACGAGGACGTGGAAGTCCTAGAGGACGTTGGCAAGGAGCTAGCCGAGAAGAGTGAAGAAGCACTGAAGAAAATCCTCGCTCAGGAGGGAGATAGAGAACGCTTCTTCCTTCTCGGCTCGGGCTTAGCTGAAGAAGAGAAAAAAGAGTTGGAGGCTTTTTTTAGAGCAAACATTGAGGTGTTTGCCTGGACGCCTTACGAAATGCCTGGCATTGACCCCGAGGTCACTTGCCATAAAACTGAACGTTGACAAGTCGGCCAAACCTGTAATCCAACGAGCAAGAAGAACGACATTGATGCACGTCGAAGTAGTGGAAGAGGAAGTAGACAGACTACTGGAGGCCAGGGCCATTGGAGAGGTTAATTACCTGACATGGCTATCAAACATAGTAGTGGTGAAGAAAAAGAATGGTAAATGGACGGTCTGCGTGGACTTTACCAGCCTAAACAAGGCTTGTCCCAAAGACAGTTTTCCTCTACCCAAGATTGACCAACTGGTGGATGCTACTTCAGGGCATGGAAGGATGAGCTTCCTGGATGCCTACAAGGGGTACCATCAGATAGCCATGTACCCCCCAGATGAGGAAAAGACTGCGTTTATCACCCCAAAAGGGCTGTATTGCTACAGAGTGATGCCTTTTGGGTTGAAAAACGCAGGAACAACTTACCAAAGATTGGTAACCAAGATGTTCAGACACCTGATTGGCCAGACGGTGGAAGTTTACATCGATGACATGGTCGTGAAGACCAAGGAACCTGAGGGTCATCTGGCTGACCTTAAAGTAGTCTTTGACATCCTTAAAACATATCGACTCCGACTAAATGCGTCAAAATGTGCATTTGAAGTTGGATCTAGTAAGTTCTTGGGATACCTGGTGACCAGAAGGGGCATTGAGGCCAGCCCAGATCAGATCAAAGCCATTTTAGAGTTGAAGAGCCCAACGTCGGTGTAACAACCCTGTACTGATTACCGTTAAACCACTGAATTGTCTACTGATTACTGCTAAACTGAACTGTTAATGACTGATAAGTGAACTGGATGAACTACTGAACCGACTGAATGAAATTGAAATTGAAACTGAATAAGTTTGTCTATTGAATTGCATATCTTATCTGTGTGATTGCATAATTATCTGTATGAGCTTATATGTTTAAATTGCTAATTGAAGGCCTTATCGGCGGCCGATTGAGAAACTGTTTGATGTTTTGAGATCAATAAAATATTTGGGATTTAATGATATTTTTATCTGAAAATTGATTAGGAATGATTAAATTAGATTAAAAGAGTTAATTATGAACTTAGACGTATTTACCGAATTGCCATGGCTAGTGGACAACTTGTTTATCATTATACTTGAGTCTATACACTTAGATAGACATTTGATCAGCCATTTCTTTCACACCCTAACCGACCAAACAAGAGAGCATAGAGAGAGAGAGAGAGTTCATCTTGGGAGAAATTGAATTCATCTTGGCAATTGGTTAGGAATTGAAGTGTAACTTGGCCTAATCTAGCTTCCTACCTTGAATCAACACTTTAGGTAAGGAAATTATTGTCTTCTTGTTGTCCTTGAGCTAAGTTGTGCATGATTCATGCATCATTGTAGAGCTAAGACATGATTTTGCTCATATATGTTGAATTGAAGATCAATTGTTGCATGCATGGTTGAATTAGTGAAATTGGAGTTGAATTCATGCTTGAATCATACATGCATGTCCATGTTTATATTCTAGTTCATGTTTTCATAATGTTTTCCCACTAATGAGTCCCTTTGGACAAGAATTGAAGCTTAAATTTGATTTGAAGCTCATGCATTGCATGTTTTAAACTTGTTCTTAAAAATGGGTTTGAAAATGGATTTAATTGACTCACCTTTGGGGCTTGAATTCATAAATTGTCTTTTGAAACTTGTTATATATTGAGTTGGGATGTATTCCCCAGAATTTGGGCCCAAGAGGTCGAGTTTTGAGTGTTGGAACACTTGGTTTGAGCTTGGAAGGCAAATCTGGAAATTCCAGATTTGGCTTCTTCGCTCGAGCGAAGGATTCCTCGCTCGAGCGACCAAGGTTTCCTCTGAGCCACGCTCGAGCGAAGGATTGGTGGCTCGAGCGTAAAAATCGAACATCCAGTATTTTTACTGTTTCATCAGACCGCTCGAGCAAAGGATTGTTCGCTCGAGCGAGGCCTTTGATTTTGGAATCTCGCTCGAGCGAAGGAAGGCTCGCTCGAGCGAGGCTCTTATTTTCAGCAATTTTTGAAAAGTGCCTTCCAACTGTATTTTTGCATCCTCATCTCATCCTAGGCATTCTTAAGCCTAGTTTAAGTCATCTTAATGAGGATTTAGACATAGAACCACACCGAGGAAATTTAGGAATTTAATTATCATCCTTTTCAACTGTAAACTTAGTGTGTGTTCTATTCTGTTTACTGTTTAGGGTTGGCTATCGGGGACGCGCTCTAGCTGCTACTAGCCCAATCTTTGTGAGTAACAGATGTGTAAAGATATATTCAAAATGGTTATCTTTTGAATACTGAATTAAATCATGCATCGAATCTAGAAATCGATATTATTTCTTGAATGAATGTATGTCTCAGACAGATTGTGTTGTGGCATCCTTAGCACTCTCTTGTTATTGGTATTCTGAGCTCTGTCGGTTTCCTTGTGGAACCATCTTGTTTCTTGAATGACCGCCATCATTCTTTGTTGGGTCTATTAAGACTCGGTCCTTTTGGACCCTCTTGTTTATAGGCTAATGGATGTACCACATATGGTGATTGATTGAACTCTTGAATGGTGAATTCTTGATTTCTTTGCCAATCTTGTTAAATGAACTTTTCATTACATTCTTTGTAGGACATTCATTCATAACCTCTTTACGCTTTACGTTATTCACTGGGCTTTAGCTCCTTTGTTATATATATGTAGGTTCTCGGCCTGACGGGAGCTAGGAGCGTGGGTTAGTCCCCAGTTTTGTCAAGCCAGCCTATGTGCCTCACTGCGAGGTTCCGAGACGCCATGCCATGGCTTGGGGTGTTTTTGTTTTCCCCACTTGTCTCCTACTGTTTAGTTCGGGATTTCTTGTATAGAGCATTTTACTGTACTATTGAGTGAGGGGTTAGTCCCTGTACTGTATGACTGTATAAGATTGTATAGACTGTACTGGTTTGAATGCATGAATGTATGAAAAATGTTTTTGGCATACAGATTTTCACAGCTCAATGGACACTAGTTATTTACTGTATTGGCTTCCGCCAGGCCCTGAACTCTGTTCTACTGTATTATTGTACTGCAGGCCTTCGGTAATCTCGGATTACTAGCCAGTTACGGTGCTAAACCCATAGGGCCGGGTTTGGGTCGTGACAGAGTGGTATCAGAGCGATACTTAACCACGAGTTATACCGCACACACGTGTCCAAATGAGCTATAGGGTGTCCTAGAAAAGCAATTAGGGCATCTCATGATTTTGAAAAGTGTGTGCTTATGACTGACTGAATATATGTGAAAATGTTAAACTGTGTAATTGCACAACTGTTTATAATGATAACTGTCATAACTGCTTATAGTGAAATGGATAATGCAAATGAAACTGAAGCATCATCCTCTGAGGCCAGAATGGCCAGACTTGAACAAATGATGGGACTGGTACTTGAAAGATTGGATCAACAACAGAACCAACAGCCACCTCCTCCTCCTCCGGTGCAACCGGAACAGAATGCACCAAATGTACAGAATGTGAATGCTAATGAGGTGGATATCATCGCATTGACTCATAAATTCAGCAAGATGAAACCGCCGTCCTTTCAGGGAGGCTTAAAACCGTTAAAGGCTGAAGCATGGGTCCTTGAAACAGAAAAATTATTTGAGGTGTTCCCGTGCTCAGAAGCACACAAAGTCTTGTTAGCCACCTTTATACTGCAGGAAGAAGCTAGAAGGTGGTGGATGTTAACCCGTGATGCAAACACTGTAGTGACTTGGGCTCAGTTCAAGGAGTCCTTCTTTGAAAAATATTTTCCCCAGTGCATCAGAGACAGGAAAGTGACTGAGTTTGAACAGCTAAAATAGGGCAAGACGTCTATTGCCGAATATGAGAAGCAATTTACTGAACTTGCTAGGTATGCCCCACATATGGTGGATACCGACTACAAGAAAGCCAGGAGGTTTGAAGGCGGCCTTAGCGCTGCTATACAAGATCGAATTAATGTTCTGAAAATGCCAACTTTTGTGGGTGTTCTTGACCGGGCTTTGATGGCCGAGTCAAATATTGCAGCAGTAAAACAGTCTGAAACACCAACTACCGAGTGGCAAGGGAAAAGGCAGGGTTTCAAGTTTAAGAAAGGCAAGCATAACTTGACCAACAAGAAAGCAGAATCTGAGCTCGATGACTAGCCCCAGCCAAGGGAGTGGGTTTACTCCACCGTGCTCCATATGTGGCAACAAGCACAAAGGGGTTTGCTACCAGGTTTCTGGAGCTTGTTTCAGATGTGGCAAGGTGGGCCACAGAATTAAAGATCGCCCTCTGCTCCTCCCACTACCAGTAGTAAGTGCACCAGCCTTGCAGCAAAGATCAACCGCAACACCGAAGCCTAATCCCAAAGCTACCGGGAAAGAGCCTATGAGGCAGGGCCGAGTATTTGCCCTAGTACCGGGAGATGTTCAGAATACTGAGACCGTAGTGTCAGGTATCCTCCCTATCTGTACTCAGAATGCTTATGTGTTGATTGATTCGGGGTCTACACATTCTTATGTGTCGCATGCTTTCTCACGAAAATTGAATAGACCCTTAGAACCCATGAATTACTTACTAGCTGTATCATCACCTATTGGGGGATCCATGACATGTGCATATATGTATCCTGCTTGTGAGATTATTGTTGGGGATATGCATCTGTTTATTGATTTGCTACCGTTGAATATAGATCATTTTGATGTGATATTGGGGATGGGTAGTTACAAAAATATCATGCTACTATTATTTGTGTGACCAAGCAAGTTGTTTTTAGATCCACAGTTTACGAATTTGTGTTTAGTGGAGTTGGAGTAGTACCTCCTCCATATCGATTTCTTCTGTAAAAGGTGTCAAGTGATTAGAAAGGGTGTAAGGGATATCGTGTTCTGTCTTGTTGTATGCTCTTGATAATGTTAAAAGCGATGAATTGCATTCCTATAGTTAGGAATTCCCGGATGTATTTCGGATGATCTACTAGGATTTGATTGACAGGAGATTGAGTTTCTTGTTGATATAGTACGTACAGTAGTTGTCTAAAGCTCCTCTGAAATTGCTCCAACCGAATCGAAAGAATGAAAGTACAATTGCGAGGCTATTTGGACAAGAAGTTTATCAGGCCTAGCACTTCACCGTGGGGTGCGCCTGTTCTATTTGTGAAGAAGAAAGATGGCTCATTTAGACTGTGCATCGATTACCGTGAACTGAACAAGGTAACTGTCAAGAATAAATATCCTTTACCGCGTATTGATGACCTGTTTGACCAGTTACAGGGTGCACAAGTGTTTTCCAAGATTGACCTCAGATCGGGATATCACCAACTGAAAGTTAAACCGGAAGACATTGAGAAAACTGCTTTTAGAACGAGGTATGGCCACTTTGAATTTTTAGTTATGCCGTTCGGAGTCACGAATGCCCCTACTGCATTTATGGACCTTATGAATAGAATTTTCAAACCATACCTTGATGACTTTATTGTGGTATTCATTGATGACATACTGATATATTCTAAGACTGTAGAAGAACATGAACAGCATTTGAGACTTGCCCTACAAACCTTAAGAGAAACGTATGTCTGGCTTGTCTAAATGTGAATTTTGGCTTGACCATGTTATGTTTTTGGGGCATGTTGTTAGCAAAGATGGAATTTCTGTTGATCCACAGAAAATTGAAGCTGTAGTGAACTGGCCTAGACCAACGAATGTGACTGAAGTCCGAAGCTTTTTGGGACTGGCTGGATATTACAGGAGGTTTGTCAAAGATTTCTCCAAAATTGCCTTACCATTGACGCAATTGACTCAGAAGGGGACATCATTTGACTGGACTGATCAGAGAGAATCAGCATTTCAAGAATTGAAAACCCGACTTGTGACTGCACCGATTCTGACTCTACCTACAGGTACTGATGGTTACACTATTTTTAGTGATGCTTCTCATAAGGGTTTGGGATGTGTTTTGATGCAGAATGGGAAAGTTATTGCTTATGCTTCCCGACAGTTGAGACCGCATGAAAAGAATTACCCAACCCATGATCTTGAACTTGCCGCAGTAGTTTTTGCATTGAAAATCTGGCGTCACTATTTGTATGGAGCAACATGTGAAGTATACACCGACCACAAGAGTTTGAAATATTTCTTCACTCAGAAAGAACTGAACATGAGACAGCGCAGATGGCTAGAACTGATTAAAGATTATGACTTACAGATATTGTATCATCCAAGAAAGGCCAACACCGTTGCCGATGCATTGAGCCGAAAGTCAATTGCCAACTTAGCTTGTTTGCTCACCGGACAGAAAGAATTGATTCATGATCTTGAAAAATCTGAAATTGAAGTTGTTTTGAGAGAACAGGGTGGAACCATAGCCGCCATCACTGCTCAACCAGCCTTGATTGAGGAAATTAAGGAGAAACAGCAACTGGATGATTACTTGAAGAAAATCATTGAAGAAAGAGATTCTAAACCGAAACCGGGGTTCAAATTTGAGAACAATGTACTGAAATTTCAAGACAGACTGTGTGTACCAAATGATTCTGAATTGAAAAGAAGAGTTCTGCAAGAAGGCCACAGTTCGAAGTTTTCGATTCACCCGGGGAATACGAAAATGTATCAGGATTTGAAACAGAATTTCTGGTGGCCAGGAATGAAGAAGGAAATTGCCGACTTTGTGTCTAAGTGTCTGCATTGCCAACAAGTCAAAGTTGAACATCAACGACCTGCTGGATTACTGCAACCCTTGTCTATACCAGAGTGGAAATGGGAGCATATCACGATGGATTTTATCGTGGGATTACCTCGCTCTAGACAAGGTATGGATTCAATTTGGGAAATCTGCACACTTCCTACCTGTCAAGACAATTTATAATGCAGACAAATTAGCTGGTATTTATATTGATGAAATTGTTAGGCGCACGAATTACTGTGTCTATTGTTTACGGAGGATTGAAGTTTACATCGAGGTTCTGGCGAGCCTCTGATGCATTAGGTCTTGAATTGAAATTTGAGTAGTGCCTATCATCCTCGAGCGATGGGCCAGATGGAAAGGACCATCCAGACTCTAGAGGATCTACTGAGAATGTGTGTTCTAGACTTTCAGGGAAATTGGGAAAGTCATTTGCCGTTGGCTGAATTCGCCTACAACAACAGTTACCATTCGAGCATTGGAATGGCGCCTTTCGAGGCATTGTATGGCAGAAAGTGTAGATCTCCAATCTGCTGGGCAGAAGTTAGAGATGGGCCGTTACTTGGGCCCGAGATTGTGTATGAGACGACTGAAAAGATAAAAGCGTCTGACAAAGAAAGCGCCTGAGCAAGCCGAAAAGTTATCTTGATGTCGAGAAGGCGACAGAGAATATGAAGTGGGTGATCACGTATTTGTGAAAGTGACACCGATGAAAGGCCAGACTCGTTTTGGAGTCAAAGGCAAGTTAGCGCCAAGGTATGTCGGACCGTATCAGATTATTAAGAAAATCAATCCGGTGGCGTATCAAGTTGCGCTCCCTCCTGAAATGGAACATATGCACAACGTCTTCCACATTTCGATGTTGAGAGACTATCTTCGAGATCCGTTTCATGTGATTGAGCCTATTCGGATAGTGTTGAGTGATGACTACACTTATGAGGAACGGCCTATACAGATTGTGAATCGACGGATCAAGAAACTGAGAAACAAGGAGATTCCACTGGTAAAAGTTGACTGGCAGAACCACGGTGGTGTGTATGCCACTTGGGAAAGGGAAGATGACATGGCAAGAAGATATCCGGATTTGTTTCCATTGGATCCTGTTTTCTTCCAGACTGAAGGTAACTCGAGTTTAGAGGACTAAACTCCTTATAAGGAGGAGGCGTAACAACCCTCGTCTTGATTCCGTTAAACCATCAATTGTCTCTTGATTCTTGCTAAAGCGAAGCGTTAATGTGATAAGTGAACTGGATGAACTACTGAACCGACTGAATGAAATTGAAATTGAAACTGAATAAGTTTGTCTATTGAATTGCATATCTTATCTGTGTGATTGCATAATTATCTGTATGAGCTTATATGTTTAAATTGCTAATTGAAGGCCTTATCGGCGGCCGATTGAGAAACTGTTTGATGTTTTGAGATCAATAAAATATTTGGGATTTAATGATATTTTTATCTGAAAATTGATTATGAATGATTAAATTAGATTAAAAGAGTTAATTATGAACTTAGACGTATTTACCGAATTGCCATGGCTAGTGGACAACTTGTTTATCATTATACTTGAGTCTATACACTTAGATAGACATTTGATCAGCCATTTCTTTCACACCCTAACCGACCAAACAAGAGAGCATAGAGAGAGAGAGTTCATCTTGGGAGAAATTGAATTCATCTTGGCAATTGGCTAGGAATTGAAGTGTAACTTGGCCTAATCTAGCTTCCTACCTTGAATCAACACTTTAGGTAAGGAAATTATTGTCTTCTTGTTGTCCTTGAGCTAAGTTGTGCATGATTCATGCATCATTGTAGAGCTAAGACATGATTTTGCTCATATATGTTGAATTGAAGATCAATTGTTGCATGCATGGTTGAATTAGTGAAATTGGAGTTGAATTCATGCTTGAATCATACATGCATGTCCATGTTTATATTCTAGTTCATGTTTTCAGAATGTTTTCCCACTAATGAGTCCCTTTGGACAAGAATTGAAGCTTAAATTTGATTTGAAGCTCATGCATTGCATGTTTTAAACTTGTTCTTAAAAATGGGTTTGAAAATGGATTTAATTGACTCACCTTTGGGGCTTGAATTCATAAATTGTCTTTTGAAACTTGTTATATATTGAGTTGGGATGTATTCCCCAGAATTTGGGCCCAAGAGGTCGAGTTTTGAGTGTTGGAACACTTGGTTTGAGTTTGGAAGGCAAATCTGGAAATTCCAGATTTGGCTTCTTCGCTCGAGCGAAGGATTCCTCGCTCGAGCGACCAAGGTTTCCTCTGAGCCACGCTCGAGCGAAGGATTGGTGGCTCGAGCGTAAAAATCGAACATTGTAGACACCCCATTTTTGACCGACCTTAAGACTCAGACGTCACCGGTTGAGCGCTCGGTGATGTTGCATACTGTGCTTGTTCAGAAGTCTCAGAGTCACGGCCGTGCGTCCTGCCTCCGGACTCCCGAACCCTCGTCTCTACCTTGTCTCGGTTTGCGAACCAGGCTCGGTTTTCTCTGTTTTCTTTCCTGAGGGAAGGGAGTGGTCCCGTAGACTATCTCCCGGTGGCCGTGAGCTACTTTTCGTGGCTGCAGGCCATTTTGCCCATTTCGGAGCCCGGTTCCCGGTTTTCGAGACCATCAGGCCGTGTGCCTCGGTTCGGGACCGCCCAACCATCTCCGATTTCTCCGGTTTTTGGCGGAGACCTCTGTTTTAATGTTCCGAGGAACACTGGGGCCCCTGATGCCCACTTGCGGGTCAGATGCCACTTTCTGCTCATAGCGGTTTTCGGGACCCCGGCTACGCGGTTTTGGTCCCGAGCATTCATTCATTTCGACGGTTTTCTCCGGTTTTGGCGGTACCTCTGTTTTGTCATTCCGAGGACCTGGAGTCGCAGATACCACTTGCCGAACACCACTTCCAAAGACTGGCCATTTTCAGGATCCCGAATTGCTCGGTTTTGGCTCCGAGTGTTCATTTCTCATTAGTTTTTGTTCAAACTTGGCAGGTACCTCTGTTTCAACATCAGGAAGATCACCGGGGGGTGAGAAGCCAGCAATTATCCCAGATAACTAGTTTCGCTCCTCCGGAGCCCGTTTTTTTCACTTCCGGGCCAATGTTGAACACCATGGGGGTATTTTCTTCCAACCAAAGCTACATATCTGTGATCAGGGAACATGGGAGGACCCTAAACAAGAGTGGTCGGCCAGAAATTGTCCAGTTCAGTTTTGAGCCTCTCCTTCAAGTCCAATGTTGTGGCTCCTGCTTCAGTGTTGCCAAATTCCAACCTTGGATCCTTGTTCTGCACATCTGGGAGGACACAAAAAGCAGGTGGTCGGCCAGAAATTATGCAATTCATTTTTGAGCCTCTCCTTCAAGCTCTATGTTGTGGCTCCTGCTTCAGAGTTGCCAGATTCCGACCTTGGGGCCTTATTCTACACACCTGGGAGGACACCTTTGCATGGTGGTCGGCCAGAAAATTTCTTGTCCTTTTTTTTTACCATGGCCGGCCGGCCAGGAGGAGTAGCTGGCCGACCAGGTGGGGTGGCCGGCCGGCCACCTTGCAGAAAACTACCTGGCCGGCCAGATTCTTGCTTTCCAGCCTGTTCCAGCTGTCCGGATATTTTTTTCAAAATATCTCCCTATCCGGGGATATTTTGGGAGGGAAAGATTGCCTCCATTTCCCTCCCCTTTTACACCATTCTTTGGCCTATTTAAAGGGCTGGACAGCCCCTTTGCCTAGGTTAAAAAAATTGGTCTCAAGACTTCATCTCTCAAAAGCTTCATTTCCATAGCCAAAAATCTCAAAAACTTCCAAGTCCCTAGGCCTTCTCTTCATCAACCCTTAGCTCCACCATCCACACTACCATTCCAGCAGCAAGGAAGTGTTCTCCAGTGGCTAAGAAGCACCAAATTCAGGCCAAGAGGTAGCAACAATTGGATCTTCAAGGGTAAGTCTCCAAATCTCTTTTTGTAGCATAATCTTGCTTCCTATTTCTACCCTATTTCCTTTCAGTTTTTGAGCTTTGACTCCTACTGGTTTTAGGCTTATTTTGAGCCCCTCTACAACTTTTTAGAAGGGCTCAACTTCATTTGGTGTCCCCATGATACACTTGTCTCAATATCTAGCTTGTATGTCACAATCTTGCATGCTATTTTTAACCTATTTGCATTTGTTTTTGGGGTTCCGACCCCTACTGGTTTTGTGCTTATATTGAGCCCCTCTACAACATTGTAGAATGGCTCAACCTCATTTGGCCATCCCATATACCACCTCCCTTTGAAATCCACTTTAGGTCCTAATTCTTGCATGTTTTGTAGCCTTTTGTGCTTTTAGTTTTAGCCCTTGGTCAGAAATGATAGGGGTCTTATTTTGACCCCCTCAACATGTTTCATGAAGAAAGTTTTGTTGTTTGGTGTATGCTTTGCATATCTCTTGTTATAACCTCTTTTGAGCTCCATTTTGCATAGAATTTATAGCATGTTTATATTCTGTTTTTGGGGCTGCCATCTTCTGTAAATGTGCTTATTTTTAGGCCCTCTTCAATGTTGTAGAAGCATGTTTGTCCATTTGGGGTTTGCATATATCACTTGTCTCAATACTCTTCTTTTAGCCCCTATTCTTGCATGCTTTTGTTGCTATATCTATGCTTGCAATTTGGCCATGTTTGTTACTGAAAAATGCCATATTTGGGACTGCCTTGCCACTGGTTTTGCTTTCATGTGCTGATTTTGCATGTTTAGTATGGCTATAGGCCATTTCGGGTGCCTAATTTCACATTTCGGGATGATTTCATGCTTCGGTTGTCATTTCGTATCATTTCGGGGCTGTTTTACATCATTTGTGAGTGCTGAAATTCCATTTCCATGCTTGCATATCATTTCCCATGTCATTTCATGCCTTAATCCATTGCCTCGGTTTACGTGTCCGTGTGCACGCACTTTGAGGCACCTCATTTTTATCCAATGGCAGCTTATGTGAGTGCGGCTGAGGTCCTCTCATGTTGGCATAAGCCCAATCTGCATTCCGTATGCCTTTTTATGCATTCCTCGATTTGCGTGTCCTCGGGCACGTGTTTCGAGGCAGCTTTGTTTTTACCCGACGGCCTCCTATGTGAGTGAGCTGAGGCTCTCCCACGTTGGTGTAAGCCCATCGTTACATTCCGTATGCCTTTTTTTCTCATTTCATCATCGCCTCGGTTTGCGCGCCTGTGGGCGCGCATTTCGAGGCACTTCGGTTTTATCCGATTTTCTCATTTCATCATCGCCTCGGTTTGCGTGCCTGTGGGCGCGCATTTCGAGGCACTTCGGTTTTATCTGATTTTTCTCATTTCATCATCGCTTCGGTTTGCGTGCCTGTGGGCGCGCACTTCGAGGCACTTCGGTTTTACTCGATTTCTCATTTTATCATTGCCTCGGTTTACGTGCCCGTGGGCATGCATTTCGAGGCACTTCGATTTTACCCGAGTTGCATTTCACATCATCGCCTCGGTTTGCGTGCCCGTGTGCACGTATCTCGAGGTACTCAGTTTTTATCCGTTTTTGCATGCCATATCATCGCCTCGGTTTGCGTGCCCGTGTGCACGCATTTCGAGGCATCTTATTTTCATCTCATTTTCATCAGCATTTTGCATACTAGGCTGTATCTTAGTTGTATTTCGTGCATACCATGCATATTGCATCGTGTTTGGGATAGGCGTTAGCCCGGGCACGGGAAACGAGGTACATCCCGTACTCCGAGTGACGGAGTGTGTCTCAATTCCCAAGTCACCGACACTCCGGATAACCCATGATGGAGTTAGGTTTTGTTGTAGCATTCCTGTGTATTCATCCCATATTGAGTTGTGCAATTCGATTCCTCGGCCATCATGCATCGATATGTGTGATTGGTGGCACGAGGATCGAGGCATGCATATATTTGTGAAATACATTGCTATGCCCTTTTCCTGCTCTCTGTTACAGCAAAACTGAGGATCAATAACTTTTCGGAGTCCGGCGCGCATTTTGAGAAATACTGCAAACAGAGGCAAATTGGGGCATCGAAGGATTTCCGCGCCAAATGACGGCATACATCACTCATCGAATAAGGCGGTCCCCGGCTTGCCGCTTTTTCTTTTGTAATTAATTTGTTAATTAATTAGAAATTTGTAATATTTCGGACTGTATATTCTTTCATTTTGGGACTGTATTATTATTTTATTCGGACCCTCTGCGCGAGGGCATAATTGTAATAAGGGTGGGTGAGTGTGATGTATGTCTTCCAACCCCCATTTCTTTCTCCCTTTTATTTATCCGCTTATGATGGTTAGATATAGGGCATATTTCAATTAGCATACAGTATGACGGCATGTTTGCATCATTCATCTGTATTGCACGCACCGGGCTCGGCTCATCATACAAACTGCATCGTACTTTCAATTCCAAATTGAATACATGTTAGTTGTAGCATTTCACATGCCATATTTAGAATAGCCGAGCCTGCTATAATTTGCATCTTTGCATGTGTTGCATTAGGCATATCTGTATATTTTAGGCCCATGCATGGATTTCTAATCAGTTTATTGTTTTGGCTTGGAGTACTAGGTAAGTTTTATGCTTTAGCATCCTTGCATGCGTGTGAGTGTTGCCATGAATTGCATGCTTACCATGAGGCTAAATGCTTATGTGATATAACTGCCTTAAATGCCTGTGGGTGGAGGTTGAGTTACTTGAATTGGGACAATTCATCAAATGTTTGTTTTAAGCCCACTAGATAGTGGCAAAATCACACTTTTTACTAAGCCCACCTGAGGGTGGCAAATCCGCGTCTTAGCCTACTTGAGAGTAGCACCATCAAACCATTTTTCAAACAAACAAACATGAGATGTTTAGTTCCAATTCAGGCGATTCAGTCTATACTTGTATGCTGTGCGCATCACATAGTAACCTCGGCTAATAACTGGAATAAGAACACACAAAGTTTTCAAAAACAGATATCATGGTTAGTAGAGGCCGGTCTTTGACCGGGCGAGAGGGGGTGCTCACGATGTGACCTTCCCCAATCGTACCCAAGTTCCCGAGCCAACTTTGGTGATGACGGACACGTGGCCTTTGGCACCGAGTCAGGGTTTCCTAAATTTCCCATTTTAAAATATTTAGGTGGCGACTCTGTTATCTGGCAAAGCAGTCCATGTTTGGCACTTCTTTCAAAAAAATCTGTTTTTCTCAAAACGATTTGCCGGATTTGGACTCTTTGGTTCGAGATTTGGAACCGCAACAAAAATCGAGTCCGAATAACGATGGCGAGGCCCCGCGGCGTTGTTACAAACATCGATATTTTCTTGTTTCATCGACCTCGGCGAAGGATTGTTCGCTCGAGCGAGGCCTTTGATTTTGGAATCTCGCTCGAGCGAAGGAAGGCTCGCTCGAGCGAGGCTCTTATTTTCAGCAATTTTTGAAAAGTGCCTTCCAACTGTATTTTTGCATCCTCATCTCATCCTAGGCATTCTTAGGCCTAGTTTAAGTCATCTTAATGAGGATTTAGACATAGAACCACACCGAGGAAATTTAGGGATTTAATTATCATCCTTTTCAACTGTAAACTTAGTGTGTGTTCTATTCTGTTTACTGTTTAGGGTTGGCTATCGGGGACGCGCTCTAGCTGCTACTAGCCCAATCTTTGTGAGTAACAGATGTGTAAAGATATATTCAAAATGGTTATCTTTTGAATACTGAATTAAATCTGTTCTTGAAGCTTTTACTGCGATATTATTCTTGAATGAATGTATGTCCTGTATTGTGAACTGCATTGTGGCATCCTTAGCACCTACTGTTATTGACTCTTACAGAGCTCTGTCGGTTTCCCTGTGGAACCATCATTTCTTGAATGAGTGGCCATCATTCTTTGTTAGGTCTATTAAGACTCGGTCCTTTTGGACCCTCTTGTTTATAGGCTAATGGATGTACCACATATGGTGATTGATTGAACTCTTGAATGATCGAATTATCGCAATCTTTGTTAAATGAACTGTTTTCATTACATTACTGTAAGGACATTCATTCATAACCTCTTTACGCTTTATGTTATTCACTGGGCTTTAGCTCACTGTTATATATATATGTAGGTTCTCAGCAGCCAGACCGGAGCTAGGAGCGTGGGTTAGTCCCCAGTTTTGTCAAGCCAGCCTATGTGCCTCACTGCGAGGTTTCGAGACGCCATGCCATGGCTTGGGGTGTTTTTGTTTTCCCCACTTGTCTCCTACTGTTTAGTTCAGACTGTTTACTGTATAGACTGTTTTACTGTACTGTTGAGTGAGGGGTTAGTCCCTGTACTGTATGACTGTATAAGATTGTATAGACTGTACTGGTTTGAATGCATGAATGTATGAAAACTGTTTTTGGCATACAGATTTTCACAGCTCAATGGACACTAGTTATTTCAGTATTTCCGCTTAGGCCACGAACTCGTTCTCTTTGTATTATCTGCGCAGCCTTGGTAATCTCGGATTCTTGGCGATTCACGTTAAACCCATAGTGCCGGGTTTGGGTCGTGACAGTCGGCAAAAGAGGTGCAGATGCTGACTAGGAGGGCTGCAGCCTTGAATAGGTTCATAAGCAGAAGCTCAGACAAGTGCAAACCTTTCTTCAACTTAGTGAAGAAAGCCACAGACTTCTTATGGACCGAGGAGTGCGAAGCCGCCTTGACCGACTTGAAGAAGTATTTGACCACGGCTCCAGTTCTTTCAAATCCAGAACCTGGAGAGGAATCATTCTGTAGCGGTTTGAAACATGCGGTAAGTGCAAGGGTAATCCGAGAAGAAAAAAGGAACAAATGGTCATTACTATGTAAGCAAAACCACTGGTGATCTGAAACCAGTGTTACCCCTAGAGAAGCTGACACTAGCTTTAGTAATGGCTTCAAAGAAGCTGAACCATTACTTTCAAGCCCACAAAATTGTGCTGCTAACTGAACACCCTTTGAAGTCCCTATTACAGCAGGGAGATCTGACAGGTAGGATAGCCAGATGGGCAATGGCCTTGGGCTAGTACGACTTGGAGTTCAAACCCAGAACAACAATCAAAGGCCAAGTTTTGGCCGACTTCGTGGCCGAGTTCACGCCAGAATCCATCGTACATCGGGCTTCGTTGAGCCGAGGTGAGCGATGCCTAAATGAGCAAAGAGAAATCCAGCCCAAGGCAACGGAACAAAGGAAGGAGGAAAAAGTCAAACCCTGCAGCATTTACATCGGCGACTCCTTTCGACTGTTTATTGATGGGAGTTCAAACCAACAAGGAGCGGGGGCAGGAGTAGTACTGGTATCTCCAGATAGAGAGATATTAGAACAATCCATTCATTTGGGGTTCAAGGCCTCAAACAATGAAGCGGAGTATGAAGTGCTAATTGCAGGACTGAAACTGGCAGTAGCAGTAGAAGCTGATGAGGTGATAGTTTTCTGTGACTCTCAGCTTATAGTCAACCAAGTAACAAGGAAATTTGCAATCCGAGATGAACGTGTGTCGGCATACGCAAAGGAAGTAGGCAGGTTGGTGGCCTTGTTTCAGAATTGCCGACTACAGTAGGTTAGCCGAGAAGATAACAATCACACGATGTCCTAGCCAATCTGGCTAGTGCTATAAAACCTGGAAAGACAAGAACGATAATGGTCGACTACTTGTCGGGCCCGAGCATTGAACCACTGATCACAGAGCGTGAAGCAATGTGTGTGGACATGGGACCAAGTTGGATGGATGTAATAGTAGCATTCCTAAAAGAAGGAGAACTGCCAGATGATCACAAAGAGGCACACAAGATCAGATTAAAGTCGGCAAGATTCAGTCTGATAGCAGAGGGACATCTCTACAAAAGATCCTTCACTAGACCCCTTTTAAGGTGTGTACATCCTTCACAAGGTGAAGATTTTTTATACGAAATACATGAAGGAATATGTGGAAGCCATACCGGGGGCAGATCACTTGCTCATAGGGCCATTACCCAGGGGTATTGGTGGCCCTACATGCAGAAAGATGCAGAAGCCTATGTCAAGAAGTGTGAAAAGTGCCAGAGGTTCGCACCCCTGATACACCAACTAGCAGCAGACCTGAATCCAGTATCCAGTCCTTGGCTATTCGCCTAATGGGGCATGGATCTTGTTGGAAAACTGTCCCAAGCAATTGGGCAAATGAAGTACCTGCTGGTAGCAACAAATTACTTCACCAAGTGGATAGAGGCTGAACCCCTTGCCCAGATCCGAGACGTGGATGTGAAGAATTTCATATGGAAAAATATCATCACCAGGTTTGGGATCCCAAGAGCACTAGTTACAGACAATGGAACACAGTTTGACAATAAGCTAATCAAGAGCTTCTGTGCAAAGTTCAAAATCAAGAATTATTTTTCCACCCCCAAGTTTTCCTCAAAGCAATGGACAAGTAGAAGCATCCAACAAAGTCATCTTGGATGGGATTAAGAAGAGGCTGCAAGCAGCAAAAGGAAAGTGGGTGAACGAACTGCCAAGTGTACTCTGGACATATCGGACTACGCCAAGAAGATCAACTGGGGAATCCCCATTTGCCATGGTTTATGGCACAAAAGCAGTCATTCCTCTAGAAGTCAGCATCCCAGGGATCAGAACTCAGAGAGTAGAGAATGAGACTAATGATGTATTATTAGCCCGAGATCTGGATCTGCTAGAAGAAAGAAGGGAGAGAGCTGTAATTCAACTGGCAGCTTACCAGCAGTAGCTTGCCAGGGCCTATAATAAGAAGGTCAACCCAAGGGAGTTTCAAATCGGTGACCTCGTCTTGAGAAAGGTCGTCGGCAATAAGAAGGATCCCAAAGAGGGCAAGCTTGGCCCAAATTGGGAGGGACCCTATAGAATCATCTCGGTACTGGGCAATGGGGCATATCGGCTTGAAGATAATGAGGGCAAAGAGTTGTCAAGGTCCTGGAATACTTGCAATCTTAAGTTTTTCTATCATTAGATTTTCTTGTTTTTTGTTATTTACCGAAGTAATAAATAAAGCTTTAGCTTGATTTTTCTACACTTATGATTGACAAAGATACTTGACGAGGTTTCTGGAATACACGCATAATGAGAACCCAAGTGCAACTTAAGTTCACATTAGGGGGCAAAGAGTTGGAAAATGGTTCCTGGAAAGATAGAATATACAAGCTAAAATTAGTTTAACGCTTGTTGAAATTTGTGAAAAATTTACAAGTTGAAGTTAAACTAAGGTTATGTCTAGTACTTGTTGAAATTTGAGAAAAATTTACAAGTTGAAGTTAAACTAAGGTTATGTCTAACACTTGTTGAAATTTGTGAAAAATTTACAAGTTGAAGTTAGACCGAGATCATGTCTAACACTTGTTGAAATTTGTGAAAAATTTACAAGTTGAAGTTAAATCGATATCATGTTTAATAATTGTTGAAATTTGTGAAAAATTTACAAGTTGAAATTAAACTAAGGTTATGTCTAACACTTGTTGAAATTTGAGAAAATTTACAAATTGAGTTAGGCCGAGATCATGTTTAACACTTGTTGAAATTTGTGAAAAATTTACAAGTTGAAGTTAAAACACCTGTTGAAATTTGTGAAAAATTTACAGGTTAAGGCCAATGTTGTATTAAACTGAGTACTTATGTACTTGCTGATGTAAACTGTTGGTGGGTATAGCCGGGGTATTTCACCCCGAGAAAATTACACAGTTAAAGTGTGCATTTAAAGATATGCAAAATATTCTAAGTATGGAATCATACAAGAGTAGTAAAGAGAAAACAAAGATACAAGCATTCAGGAAAGGAAGTTGTATTAACATTCAAAAGATGACATGTCGGCCAAAGCTTACAATTGTTCTAAAAAGAAGAAAAACAAAAGTACAAAATACAAAGGAAAAGGACATCAAAATTAAGACTCTTCAGAAACACCAGATGGTTGGGTTTGAAGTTTAGAAGACTGTTGGGAGGACATCTCGGCAGCTTTCTCAGCCGTAAGATCGACATCTATTTCCTGAAGGGTTTGATCGAGGCTCTTGTCGGCAAGAGGCACGTCCGATGATGCCTTTTCAGGAGTAGCATCCTTGGGAACCTCCTCACCCTCCTCATTTTGAGTCAAGTCCAGGACTTGTTCATTTGGATTAGGGGACTTGGCCCCAGCAGTCTCCTTTGGCTTCCTCACCAAAGCCTCCTCCTCAGACTCAGAATCTTCGTCGGATTGGCTTGGAGTTGGGAGGAATGGCAGGGCAAGGACGTCGGTGTTCCTGAGGGGGAGTCCTCGGGGATTTCAAGTTTTTTTCAGGAGAGTCATCCAACCAAGGGTAAAACCCTTGTTGCATGCCTGCTTTACCTGTTTCTCATAATCCGCTGTGACATCGGCCACCCCCTCATTGTATCCTTTCTCGTCGGCGGCCTTGAGCTGGGCCTCTTTTATGGCCAAGGCATCTTGAAGTTCTTTCTGGGCCTAGGTCATCTTTTCCTCGGCCTTAAGAACCTTCTTGATGGCCTCAACGGCATCCATTTTTTCTTCAGCGTCATCATTGGCTTTGATAGCAGCCTCGGCTTGATCTTCCAAAGTCTTCATTTTTGCCTCGGCCCTTTTATTGGTCTTCTGCAGACTAACGACCTCCCTAGTCTTGTCGGCCAACGCCTTCCTATTCTCAAAAGATTGCATTGAGAAGGAATGGGCGTGCTGGATTGCCTGAAGAAAAATAGACAGAACAAAAGTTATTAGAAAATTTTCTAAGTATAAAAAAGAAAGAGAGATACCAAGTGTAAAGACTTACTTGAACAGAACGCTGGAGCATCAGAGCAAAGTTTTCATACTCGCTCATCTCGACATTTCGGTCGAGATCTCTAAGAAGGAGCAAAGTTGTGCTAAGGGCAACGCCGACGTTAACGTCATCGGCGCTATCACCAGCTCTGACCGGCCTGTCCTCCAGTGTGATTTGGGGGGCCTAGGGGGAATCATGCTTTAGAGACCCCGAGGTGGTTGCAGAGGATGACCTCGGCCTTTTTGATCTAGTGGACTCGGATGGTTGGGCCTTGGTGGGCCTCTTCTCGGGGACAGAGGTGGTCTTCTCGCTCGAAACCAATTTTGAAATTGGCAAGGTGTCCTCAGTATTAATCTAAGTCACCGTTGCCTTTGGTTGAGCCTTATTTATCCTTTTTTGTTTCGGCTTTGGCTGAGATGGTGCTGGTTCAGCGTCAACAGTGACCGGAATGTTGGCCAAAAGATCTTTAGCAATTGCTTTTTGGAGGCCCATCTCGGCAGCAAAAACAGTTCGTTGCCGGCGTTGGCGTTGGGATGGTGGGATCAGATATGGAGTCGAGGTTGACGGCTGCTCTGCTGGATCAGAAGTCGATCCTTGATCTGGCCGAGATGTGGAGGCAGCTTGAGGAGTTGTGGCAGAAGGAGGAGATTGGCTTTTCTTCCTCTTTGGGACGTCGGGGAGTACTGATTTATAGATTGGGATGAAATTGAGTACCAAAGGGGCTCTCCGCTTATGGACTGGTAAATCCAGTAGTTTCTTCAAGTCTTTGTTGGGGAAGAAAGACTGGTGGGAGCCCTTTGGTGGCTGAGGAAGAGCTGCAAGAAAAGCAGACATTAGAAACAAACGAATATTGAAGACTTTAAAAACAAGTAAATATAAACACTGGGCTCTTACCATTACCCTCTACAAAAACCGTTCGAGGAAGAGGGTAGAGGTGGATGTCCTCATCTGGAGCGAACTCCCAGTTCCCCGAGGTAATGAAGTAATCATCCCCAGCTCCCTTGTTGGAGTCTGGGAGGTCGGCAACGATTTTGTACTCTGTAGACCTCGGTTTGAGGTAGTAAATATAGCTTGTGTCTTTTTTGAGGCCACACATGGTGTAGCAGTATTGAATGTCGGCTAAAGTAACCCTAGCATTTTCTTGTTTGGCTAAGACAATTATACAATTTATAACTCGGTAGGGATTGATGGCAAGCTGCATTGGGTTCAACTTATAGTAATGGATTATCTCACGAAAAATGATATTGAGTGGGAGCCGAAGTCTGCACTCGATCAAAGCTACAACAAGGAAAGGCATAAAATCAGTTGTGGGCATAATAGAGTCATCCTCCCCAGCCAACCTCAAATGAACGTCGGCGGGGATGTCAAACTCTCACCTAAAGTGCTCTAACTTGGTCGGGGTGTCTACCTTATGCTTCCACATACCTATGATATCGGCTTAATTGGATGAGTTGAATTTGTGGGTTCTACAAACAAATCCCAAACCTAAATCTATGGAAACGAAGATTGAAGGCACGAATCTAGAAAAGTCACAGAAAATAGAAAAGCAAGAATCTATTTCAGAATCAAGAACAGTAGTGAACTATCAAGAAAATTGTGACAAAATGTGCACAAGGGCGTGAGGCCAAGGACAGTGGCAAAAGTGAGCAAATTTGTGAACAGTGTGTGCGTATTCAAGACACAAATTGGGCAGAAACAGAATTGCGAAGCAACCATACTCAAATACATGAACAGATTAAACTAATCAAAGACATAAGCAAGTTCGCAAAAATGACAGAGTTCGAGGTACAATCAAGAACTGAAACTAGGAGGAACAATGACTTACCAGAAAAAGTGAGGCCGGTGTGGGGATCGCCGAAGTCAGAAGACGGTTGCAAAAACGACAGAGCGATGAAAATCATGCCGGAAGAGTTGAATGGAGCAAATTGCAGAGCTAAAGCTTGAACAAAGACAGATTAGAGAGATAAAAAAAAGGGTTCTCTAGAAACGATAATGCAAAAAGTGAAGAGACGGGGAGAGAGAATTGATTTTGATCAAAACGCGGAGAATGGCGGCAAAATTCCATCAATGCGTCTAGGGCGATGTGCTTGTCAGGCGGCGCACCCAGACACAAGACGACTTACAGGCGCGTATCGGGTACGACCCAATGAGGGGAAGACGCGTGGCAGAAATGGTTGATTTATTTTGCGTGACAATTTATACGCATGATAAAACTCTTGGAGTTCTTGGTTTAAATGAAGCAATGATCTCGGCTTATGAGAAGATCTCGGCTAAAATAACTCAAATGAACTAGGTTATTGGTTCTAAAAACTTTGATGAGACAGACTACATGACCTGGTAGTGTGAAGCCAATGTATTGGACGATATAGCAAGATAGCCGGCATGCTATACGATATAACAATATAGGTTCCATCACCTCAGGATGCCGAGATAATAGAACCTAGGGGACAGTTGTGGAGATATATTTTCTGAGTACCAACACGTGGCCAAGGTGACGCCGATGTGTCAGCCGAGGTGCCACGTGTCCTTGTCGTGACGCCGAGGTGATCTCGGTTTGGCCGAGGTTATCTCCGAAGATATCGGAATCCGGGATAAGCGGATAAAGGACGAGAGTCCTAGAATGAGGAAGGAACTCAGCCTGGATAAGGATAAAGCTCTTAGGGAGTTTATCTTTATCTATTGGAGAGTCCAAGATGAGCACTGAGCTAAAGTCCATTAGAGCAAGGCTTCTAGTGGGATTAAGATTGAGTTGACTATAAAATAGAGGCATCCCCATGGGTCTAAGGTACGCAATTTATATTCAGAACAGTGAGTTTAGCACTATTGATTATCTTTGAGAGATATTTGATTACTGACTTAATCATCGGAGTGCCCCCGGGTGGACGGACCACCGCCGAAATCTCTTCTTTCTGTTGCAGGTCGTTCAGGTTTATCCTATTCTATCAGTGCTCTCCAGTTGAATACTGAGTTGGCAGTGTGGTCATAAATTCATTCACACAAAAATATAAAATAATAGTCCAAAAGTAGCTTAAATTTTTTAGTGTAATTTATACAAATCTACCATTAATATTAGGAGTGCAACTTAAGCAAGTTCAACCCGAGTAACTCGAGTTCAACCTAAAATTTCAAAGGGTGTTGAACAATATATTTTTAAATTTTGTGAAGGCCTGTGCAAAAATCTAGAAATCAAAATTAAATTTAAGGAAGTTCAGGCAAAGATACCGAACCAATTGAAAAACGAATTATACATATATATATAAATAATAAATTATTAATCATTCCATAATGTTAAAATAACATGGACATTTGAATCATATTTACTGTATATTATATAAATTTGAATCATTTTTTTATCACTCAAAAATGACATATTCCACTATAAGAAACGTGTGATTTTTCAATAATCACTCTCTTCCTCATTCTCCCTCATTTAAAAATTATTTATTTTAATGTTATTAATGATTTTATCATAAAAATGAATAAGTTTAACAAATTAATTAGCTTAATTGTCACAAAAGAAAAAGCTAAAATCTAAAAATTGTGAGTAATTCAAACGTAATGCAAATTCAATTTATTATAAATGGGTTGAGCTTAGACAAACATGTTTATATGGAGGTCAGGCGTGAGAAATTTCAACACATTTAAAATTGAAATTAGATAATTCTTCAATCAGATTAATTTTTTTTTTTAAATTATACCATACGTTACGTACTATATCATATCTAAAAAATGAAGGCCGCTCATCTCCGGTCAATTTAATGGACTGGAGGGTACAATTTTTGACTTTTCGAACATATTTCGACTCCTCTACTTAATAGGTTACTTGTGTAAAAAATTAAGTTAATTGGGTAGTAATAATCACAAGTTTGTATCATATTTATTTTTTAAAAAACAAATGATTTATTATCAATTCTATATTATTATTTAAATATGTAATTATCAATATTTGATTAACTTAATTTTTATATGAATAATTTACTAAACTAACACTAAATTTTAAATGATTTGAATCACCAAAGAAAAATCAAAATTGACTCAAAGTATCTCAAAATTGAATCTTCCAATTTAGGCCTTGTTTGGAGACTAAATATTTTAATCAAAAAATCATTATAAATTATTAAATCGCTCTTTATTTTTTTACATATATTTTTATAAAAAATTTAAAAATTATTAAAATAACATGTTTCAAAATCAAAGCCTCAATTTTTGAACAGGGAGTGAGTCTCGTCCTTAAAAATATGATGACGGATTACATTTTCATTCCGTTCTTTATTTTACGCATTCAAATGATCCACATTCAAAAGTGACTGAGTTTCATTCCCATTCTTTGCCTCCGTTTCGCAAGAGCTAAACGGGGCTTTTTTAGCTATTTTAGTCATAAAAGGCAAAATAAATTATTTTAATCACAAAAAACAAAATATCATATCTAACTCATAATCATTATATTCTTCTCTCATAAAAAAAGTCAAAAAAGTTAAAAAATTCTTCCCAAACCAAACTTTTAGCCCAAGTTAAAATAGCCAAAAAAACTATAAAGTCAAAAAACTAACCCACTTCTCAAACAGGGACTTTATTTTACGCATTCGAATGATCCACGTTCAAAAGTAACTGGGTTAAGAAGGCTAAAATCTTGACTCTGGGAGTAAATAAAAATATTAGAGATATTAAAAATTATATTAAAACTTTTGCTAAATATTTTATGAAATATAATATAAAACTCACATTATATAAATTTCATGTTTATATAAAATATTTGATAAAAATTTTAATAAAATTTTGAGAATAGGGTATGTTTGGTTTGTGTTTGTAAAGTAATTTTTGAGATAAAAAGTACGAAAATTTGTTTGGTTTACATTTTTTCAGAAATGGTTTTGAAAAATTATTTTAGGGAGAGAGTTTTAAAAAAATGATTGATTTAATGTGCATGAGAAAGTAATTTTAAAAAGTAAGGAACCAAACAAAATTTTAAAAAAAATTATTTAATTTGACTATTCTTAAAAATTTATTTGTACAAAATTTTTCTCAAATTTTTTTTTAAAAACAAACTAAACAAGCCCTACATTCGCCAACCTTGCAAAATATCAAAGGAACACCAATCAGCCATAAAAAAATAGACACGTATAGGCTTGTGAAACCACATCCATTCCCTCTCACGTTACAAACCCCTTTCTCTCTCCTTCACTCCCAGTTTTCCTCTGCGCTACTCCACACCCTCACCCACTTCATATTTGCCCTTATCCACCACCACAGTTAACAAATCATCTGATTCCAGCTACTTCTTCTTCATAATCTGCTTCTTTATTCTGGTAATCGATCTACTTTTTTGTTGCATTATTTTGATAAGGTTCCATTTTGATGGGTCTGATTTTATGACTTTCAATACGTACTTGATGTTGGGTTGTCTCTTTTTTTTTCAGTTTCGGTCTTGTATTTGTGATGATTATATACTGTTTTTTGAGATGGGTTTTGTGCTGAATTTTGTTTTGAACTGTTCTTATGATAAAAATTAAAAAAAAAACCCTAGAAGATGTAGATGTTGTTGCTCTGGTCAGCGCAGCTGCAGAATAGCTTGTGCCATGTGTTTTGTGCTTGTGGTTGTGAAATTTTTGAAGTTAAGAATGACTTCAAGTATTGAATTCTTGATGCGGAATGTTATTTTTATCTCTGTAGTTTATGGGTCTGTAACCGAATGCAGTGAATTTGCATAAACATACATATTCATATACATATGTCACTACAACAAAACTAACTATTTACGGCATCATATTTACGACATGCATTAAATGTATGTCGTAGTTAGTACATTCTACGGCATTTTTTTTTTTACAAGCCGTTAATGTTTTGTCAATAACAGCATACATACCATGTAAGTCGTTGATTCATATATTTATAGCATGCAAAAGTATGCCGTAAAAAATGTATGTTTTTACGACTTACAAAAATGTGCCGTAAAATATTTATACTTAAGACGACATACATTTCATGTTATAAAATATTATAACTTTACACGGCATGCATTAACATGCCGTAAAAACTTTTGCAAAAAAAAAAAAAAATTCAATTCAAAATTTTTTTATGACATGCAAAAGCATGTCGTAAAAAATGTATATTTTCGCGGCATATAAAAATATGTCATAAAATATTTGTACTTAAGACGACATACATTTCATGTCGTAAAATATTATAACTTTATACGGCATGCATTAGCATGTCGTGAAAACTTTTATTTAAAAAAATTTCAATCCGAATTTTTTTTTTTTTGATTTAAAAAAACTAACAATTTCCAACTAAGCTTCTCACCTTACATTTTCCTAATTGAGGGCAACGTAAAAAACGTTATTTTATAATTTAGTGTCTTTATTAAGGGATAATTGCACCCAATGGGATTTTGAGAAAAAAAATTACATATTCATGAAAAAGTTTATAATTTTAATAATTAATATTTATATGGTTTCTCATTAATTTGTAATTATTTTTTTTAAAATTACCTTGATTTGATATTTTTCCTTCTTTTAATAATTTATTTATTTTTTACTTTTTAGATGTGCCTAATCTGAATACAATTAAAAAATAAAATAAAATATAATATAATATATATGAAATGTATTAAATTATATATATATTTTTTGAATTTAGTGATTTTTTAAAAAAATTAAAAAATATTTTTCTTTTAAGTATAGGTAAATTATTTGAAGTTAAAAAGTAAAAAAAAAATTATTTAAAATATTTAAAAACTTACTCATAACATTGCCCCGTTACTCTCTCACTCACTCTCTGAGTCTCTCTCTCTCTCTCTCTCTCACAGCCCTCTCTAAACCCTAATATCTCTCAACCGATCGAATCACTACAAGAAATACTTATTTTAAAGGTGTTTTTTTAAACACCACTTTTTATAATATTTAACGAAGTCCTATAAGTGTCTCATTTTGTATTAATTCAAACATTACCGTTTAGCTAATAGAAGGCATTTATAAATGCCTCCAAATGTGTTACAATCTCTCATGCGCTCTCTCCCTCTCTCTTGAAACCCTCATTCTCTGCTGGGCTCCCTCAAATCTCTCGCTTACTCTCTTCGCTTCAGCTCGGTGATATCGATTTCATAGAGAGGCTTCCTTTTAATAAATCAATACTTTGCCCCCTTCTCATAAATCAAATGCGTAGCTTGATGATTCGGCTCGGTGATTTCGATTTCGAAGTTCTCTCTCTCAATTTCGAAGCTCCACCGCCACTGCCATTTGCATCGTCTACTAAGGTGAGCCATCTGCATCGATTTCGATTCAATCTTAGTTTCGTATTCTCTCTCTCTCTCTCTCAAGCTCTTCATTCCGTTGATTTATCTCCTCCTAGGGTTTACAATCTTGAATCTCCTCCTAGGGTTTGCCCCTTGCGATTTCAAGCGGTAAATTCTCTCTCTGAACTTAAGTTCATATTTAATTATAAATTTGTTGTGAAAGATTTGAATTTGAATCCATGTATTCATTTGATTTGAAAGTATAAAAAATATTTTATAAATTCATATTCATTTGATTCATAAAATATTTTGAACCAAATATTTGTTCTGATGATAAATTTGTTCTGATTATACATTTCATGAATTTCACGATTTGACAACTATAAATTCATATTCATTTGATTCATAAAATATTTTTTAGGCCATAGTTTTCTCCTAGTTCTGTCCCTGATTATTTTATCTCACATAATAGAATAAAAGTATAAAAATATGATTTTTTTTTTCTTTTTCTGTTTTGTTGAGTCCCCATACTCTTAAGTTTGAGGTTTGATGGGTTCGAACTCTAGACACGTACCCACACTTGACACCTATAATCGAGTACATTAACATTGCTTATCAATGTTTATCTTAGGTTTGGGGACAACCTTGAACGGCCAAAGAAAACATGATAGTTCCTTTTTTTATCAGGTTTGGAAAAATTTGCTCATGAACTTTTATTTTCCCACCCCACATGGGGACTTTTTCTTTTCAATGTTTCAGATATATTTGGTGAAACTCTGTTAACTTGGTCTGTGCTTCAATAAGTTCAACATCTATCAGATGCTTTAGTTTGTTGCATTAACCTTTTCATGTTTATCAAGTGTATATTGATGATACATTGATACTCATCATTTCCCTCTTTCCAGGATTGGTGGAATGATCTTCTTCGGGAAAATAACTACAAAGATGTTGACAACAGTGGCAAAATGGTTTTGCTGCTTGATATACTTACTATGAGCTCTGCTGTGGGTGATAAAGCATTGGTTTTTAGCCAGAGTTTGTCAACTTTAGATTTGATAGAACTTTATCTTTCAAAATTAACTCGACATGGGAAAAAAGGGAAATGTTGGAAACGAGGAAAAGACTGGTATAGGTGCGTTATTCCACTCGAACCTTTGAGAAATGGTGCATGTTGAATAAAAATCATAATACATTTACTTGGTCATTTTGAATAAGAGTTAAAATTGGAAGTCCTCGTCTTGGTTTTTTTATTTTGGAGTTTGCTGGTTGTCTTGGTCCACTAGCTTTTATATTTTCCCTGCTATCACATAGCAAAAGGATGGTATGTTCTCGTTATTCCTAATTGAACTTCCCCGTGCGTTTCTTCATATTTCTTTCATATATGTGTTGCTGCGTATTCTAAATGATTTGTTCTACATTTGAGTTTTAAATGACATCATTGTGTAATCTCAGTTTTTTAGAAGTTCAGCATTGGTGTTTCAACTGTCGTACCGACAAAATATCAACGTGGCCCTACTTGAAAGTATTCTGTTGTTGCAATTTCAAGTCTTTAATTTCAACGTAACCTGTTATTACGAGGGAAATTAGGGCTCTATTTGTTTCAGCAAATATAAGGACATGATAGATAGGTTTTGGTGTATCATGCTGTCTTTGGATGCATCAAGCCCCGGACAAGCGTCCAAATCGAAACTGTGGTGATACACTATTAGGGATACAACTATTGAGAGTTCTGAAGAGCCAACCAGTATTACAGTATAAATTAACCCTAACACATGTAGTTTATTAATACAATAGAAGAGATAATACATGGACTAAACTAGCAAAAATATCCAAATAATTCTTAAGACTCCCCCTCTAGCTGGGAAGTATATATCATACAATCCCAGTGTGTTACATAGCAAATCCAATTGAGGGTGCTCAGATATTTTGGTAAAAATTTCAGCACGTTGAGCTCCAATAGACACATAATGAGTAGCAATCACACTACTCTCTTTCTTGAGCAAGATGACAATGTACTTCAATATGTTAGTCCTCCCATGGAATATGGAATTAGAAATAATGTGAATTGTATCTTGGTTATCACAATACATTATCATAGGTAACTTCACATAAGTTGCTGTTTCTTCAAGATGATTCACCCACATAAGCTCACATGAGGGTCATGGCCCTATGTTATTCTTCTGCACTAGATCTTGCAACAACTATTTGCTTCTTACTCTTCCAAGTTACTAGATTCCCACCGAGGAATGTACAATATCCATTAATGGATCTCCTGTCTGATGGAGCCCATGCTCAATCCAAATTTGTGAAGGCCCCAACGTGTAAATGACAATTAGAGGTATTAATCTGATGGGGCCCATGCCCCTCTTTTTATTTATGAGAAAATCTAAGGGGATATTAATCTAATATAACCATTTTATTATATATATATTTTTTAAATTGTTAAGATGAGCTTATCCTCAACCTCATGCATTGCGAAGTTTGTCTATAATGTTTTACCATTGCAAAGCTTTATTATGCAAGGGCAAACATTAGGCCAATATGAAATGTATGTTTGATGAGAAAATATTAATTATCGGCATGTTCACCCTACTTGTGGACACGGTACTTATGTTAGATACTTTCACTTTAACTAGTTCTCACTGAAGTGATGACAAAAAGTACGGATGATCTATTTATTTATGAAGATGAAACTATTTCCATGAACCACTTATCCTGTAACTCAATAGCCATTTTGTATTCTGATTTATGACTAATATAGTCAAATATGTCCTAGTTGTGATTTTCTTGG
This sequence comes from Camellia lanceoleosa, assembly GCA_025200525.1. NCBI lineage: Eukaryota > Viridiplantae > Streptophyta > Magnoliopsida > Ericales > Theaceae > Camellia > Camellia lanceoleosa. The sequence continues at coordinate 175,456,275 of CM045758.1, read as the reverse complement.
AATTAGTTATCTTTAAGGCTGTGAATTTTGTCCTTGAGTTTGGACGAAAAGATATATAGATCTTATTTCTTTTGCTGGGTTAACTGAACAACAGGCTAGATGGAAGAACAGAGGGTTCTGAAAGGCAAAAACTGGTTGAGAGGTTTAATGAGCCCTCAAATAGAAGGGTGAAATGCACTCTTATATCAACTAGAGCTGGATCTCTGGGTATCAATCTTTATGCTGCCAACCGTGTAATTATTGTCAATGGTTCTTGGAACCCAACATATGATCTTCAGGCTATATATCAGGTTTGGAGGTGCGTTTACTGGAACATTTGTTCTAATTGAGAACCAAGCATCCTTTTAAGCATGGTTGTCTATAATGAAATCCATTCCTCCATTGTAGGTATGGCCAAATGAAGCCTGTGTTTGCTTACCGATTGATGGCTCATGGAACAATGGAAGAAAAGATTTACAAGCGTCAGGTAATGCCAAAACAAAATTCTGGCTTTGATTTCTGTATTTTAAATGAAATTTGACGGTGAAGAGAATGGTTCAAACAGGTGACAAAAGAGGGGCTTGCAGCGAGGGTAGTCGACAGACAGCAAATACACAGAACAATTTCTAAAGAAGAGATGTTACATCTCTTTGATTTTGGTGATGATGAAAATCCTGATTCTTTGCCTGACCTTGTAGAAGAGAATGGACACGCAACCAAACAAAGTTTGACTGGCCAAGTTGGAAGTTTTCTAAAGCAGAAAATGCCTCTTCCTCACGGAAGTTTTTCTTCTGACAAGTTAATGGAGAGTTTACTGGGCAGACATTACCCAAGGTAGATTCTGTTTTACTTCTGTGACATTTGTGAATTTTGAATTATTCTGTTTGCTCTCTTCCTCTATGGTAATGTTAATTCTAGGCATAAAGCATCTTTATTCAATATGCGAGATCACTATGTCTAGTAATTTGAAATGGCCTGTGATCTTTGGGGTTTTAAACATGCTAGACCACTATCTGCACTTGTTCCTCTTTTAAAGCATCTTGGCATAAACTCTATCTCTCTGGTCTTGTTCCTCTTTTTAATATGCTAGGCCACTATCTGAACTCTCTTACATTGTAATTGTTTTCATAGCATTTGATTGCATTGCCATTGGTTTCTAAATCGGTATATTATTGATCTATAAACTTCTTTCATCTAAATTGTTGTGCACTGTTCCCCTCTATTATTTGGTTACTTTCATTTTTTAGATGAATTACATTTGAACAGCCGGTATAATTTCAATGCAAAAACCTCCTGATATAGAAATTTTCTGAAGCCCTTCATATTTGGAAGTATACAAATTTATAATGAACTTTAAATTTTCTTATGCTGTGACTGACTGTTGTATAGTTTTGTTATCTCATCTAATGGAGCTTGCTGATGCCTCAAAAGCTGTCTTTTTCAGGGAAAATTGAACAAACCAACTGTTTCATCATAAATACGTACTTTAGGTTCTGTTTGTATTTATAAATTTGAAATACATGGATTTGTCGTCAATCAATCTAGGAACATAGCGTAAATTTAGATTAAATAGTTTCAACTATAGATTCCAAGATTGCATTAAATAGCTTTATCATAATGGATCAGGATTTTCATCATCACCAAAATTTCCAAAATTTAGATTAAATTTAGATTAAATAGTTTCAACTATAGATTCTTTGAGATTATTGGATTTCACAGAAATCTGTTTTGCAGTGGTGTAATGTTGAATCATATGAAAATTTAATAATGAACATTGTGTCCAAATTGCTGCCTGCTATATCAACTTGAATTATTCTTTTTAATCCAAGTATTTTGAGTTGTTATGTGTTGCTACAGGACTATGTTATTTATTAATTACAAAACCATTTTCCAATTCAGAGGTGCGTTTACAAAAGATCTTAACAACTGAAGTAATATCCTAACAAGAAAATCTTTTTCTATTAAACCAATCTTTAAGTTGCTGGCTTTAGGATAACTGAGTACCTAGGAACAAGTAAATGCTAACCACCTGATTCCTTGCCCAAAAGGTCTAGCCTACGGTATCAGTTGTGTTCATTGTATCCTCTTCTATTCCCAAGACTTTCCTTCCAATTTTGGACTCCACGCATGATTGCTCGGGTAATAGTTCAGACAGAATCTGTTGATAGACTTACTTGTCTGTTACTTCTCTCAATTGTAAATTAAAAACTTTGAACAACCCTTTTTATTTCCTTAAGCAAATTTTAAATCTTGGTACTGGCCTCTGTACTTGGGCATTGACTCTTGTTCTTTTGTTACAAGCGCAGGATATAAGGCTTTCTGATAATCCAATAGCTGATCCAGGCAAAGGCGGTATTCCAAGATTTGTTTTGATTGCTTGTTTAGCAAAAGTTGAAATGTTGAATGGGAGTGAGGTAAATCTTATGAGTTGTATTTGCCCTGTTTTTGTTGATTTCTAAGGTTGTAAACATGATGCACGCTCCTTGCCTTTTAAAAATGTCAGGTTAGTCCTCGAGAGCGCAAGGACTCTGAGATTCGGTATGTTTTTTTCTCCCTCTTTCCAACAAATATATAGTTTTATATACATAATAAATATTTCATTAAAACAACAACAACAACAACATAACACTAAACATAACCCGTTGAGGGGGTCAAGTATTGTATCATAATCATGTATTATGCTTATTTTCCATGAAGTTAGTGTTGTTGTCCCCAATTTTTGCAGAGTATAACTCAAAGCTGTTGCAGTCTACCAATTACATTACCAGGCGACAAGCTGTCAAGTTAGGATGAAAGTTTGAGATTTTATTCGAAAATATGTAAATAATTAAAAATAATAATAATTAGACATCTCAATATTATCCTAGGGAATGCAATTTTGTCTCCAAAATTGTACTCTTCATGGATGATAGGGATTTGAATAGCTTGATGATGTATCACTTTCTTGGTTTGTATGTTTGAGGGTGTTATCAGCTTGTTTAAAGTCGTATTTTAGAGATTAGTGAATCTTATGATTTGGATACTTTTCTTGGTTTGTAAGTTTGAGTTTGTTTCGATATGATAGAAGTTGAGGATGGAAGTTAGTATGCAAGTTATTTGATGTATGGATATTAGATTTTTTTACTTATTTCATAGTTGTTGCTTCTGCTTGGTTTGTTCACAGGTTGTATTTTTTAAGCTACTGTTTGCATACTATTAGGCAAGGTTATATTCATATATATATATATATATATGTATATTATATTTTAAAAACAACCTTCTACGGCATATAAAATTATGTCATAAAAAGTATAATGATTTATGACATGCAAGAAAATGCCGTAAAAGATTATATATGACATACAAAGCATATCATAAATATATTAAAAATGACTTTCTATGGCATACAAAATTATGTCGTAAAAAGTGATGATTTATGACATGTAAGAAAATATCGTAAAAAATTATACACGGCATACAAAGTATGCCATAAATATATTCAAAATAACCTTCTACGGCATGCAAAATTATGCCATGGAAAATATAATGATTTATGGCATAAAAAAAATGTCGTAAAAAATTATATACAACATACAAAGTATGTCATTAATGTTTAATTTATTACTTTTTACAACTTTACCTGTATGCCGTAAATAATGTTCAACTTTCCACGGCATGTCATATAACAACATTTGTGTACATGTCGTGAAAGAGTTTTTACGGCATGCATTGTAAGCCGTAAAAAGTCAATTTTGTTGTAATGTGTAGGTCAGATTTGTTGTTTAGGGTTAGCATGCTTGTTGTATGATCTGAATGTTATGTGAAGTGCGAGAAGCAGGTCCTAGAATGGTGTTACGAGATCACATTGAAAGCTTTTAGGGAAAATTCAAAGAATAATCACCTATTCCACCCTCCCCCAAGAAAAAAAGAGGATAATATTAAGGTAGAATGAAAAATATTAATGTATTTTTATGTAATTCTAGGTGAACCAATCTAAATTGCAAAATGTTAATCAAAGGCTGAAGAGTAAATTTAGAGGGGGCTTTGTAGAAGCTTCAAGATGCAAGCTTTTCCTGCTTTATGAAATGTAATTTGTTCCCAGACTTTCCTCTTCAGTCGGTGGTCAAACATGATTAGAGGATTGGATTATTATTCAAGTTATCGGAATGGTTTTCTGTTGCTGGAAGATGCAATGAGATTCGCAGTCCTTTTGGATTAAACTTCCTTTATTTATTGCACTGTGATAAGGTCAAGACTTTTCTGATGATGCCAACTCTCTATATGAAATTCCATTACTGTTGAAATTGTTAATATGTTTGAATCATCTAGGGATATTGTCTGCTTGCAAGACCTTATCTCAAGGTTTTTTTACACTCATCTCCTTTAAAATTTTGAAATCTGGCTTGATTAATAAAATAGAGATATAAAATATTGGTAGAAACAAACTTGGCTACAAACACTGAATTACAAGCAAACTATTCCTAAGTACAAGAGCTACTCCTAATTAAGTTATGTTACTCCTAATTTCACATGGGTTGTGAATTTTGTTGAAGAGCCTCTTTCTCTTTGAACTTCCACCTTTTATATGACTTTCAATGGCCATGTTGTGCTGTCACGTGCCCATTTGTCATGCTCCTATAACTGCCCAAAAACTGCAACTACTGTAACTGCCTCTGAATTCCTTTTTTTTCTTCTACTGCCATGTATTGCCTCATCATTCCTCTTTCTTAGGCCACTAACTTTACTTCCTTTATTCTTGGCCCTCTTCTAAACGTGTTCGAGCCTCTATCGACAGAGAATTTTAAATTTTTTGGTGTCAAGAAGTTGTTTGTTTAAATTGTTGCTTGATCCGGTCAATTTGGGGATTAGCATAATTTTTACTAACACTATCACCTAACAGAAATGATCATGATCATTACTCTCACTATCCCTTCATCATCACCACCCCTCTCTCTCTATTCAAACACTCCATTACAACCCTTTGTACAGCTCAAAACAGAGTCGACAGCATCGAATTCTCGAGTTACTTAATCCCGTCTCCAATTTGTCACTGGCAAAGATTCAAAACAACCCATTTTGTCTCCACATCCCACTGCTTCTCTTTCTCTTCTTCTCATCTGCTTTTTCAGGCCAGAGCTTCCCACCCATTATGTGTTTGTTTGAAAGGGTCTGAGAGGTTCCTCCCGACACTAGGGTTTTCTTGAGCCATCCATTTCATGGGTTAACATTTTTGGGTCTAAACTTTTGACTCTTGCTGTATGCTGCTTTTAATACTAATAAATTGCTTTATTTCCCTAGTGTGGTTAGGGCAGATTTCAAATTTGAGAAACTATTCTCAGCAACCTTACATTACATGCATATTCTGATAATATTCCTTGCTGATAAACAGGCACCAAACTCCTGTTTTATAAGAAGTTGCAAAGTCTTTTTTCCATAACAATGACCACTTGGATTGAAATTTTGCTCAAATTGTTTGACAATGCCCCTTACCTCCCAAAAATGCTTGGCCTGCCTAACTTCTCACAGTAATTTGAGACACAAATTTTTCTGAGGTAAGTTATTGTCTTTTCTTCCAATCTAAAAATAAATAAATAAGTTAATTCTATACCCTCTCCCTTTCTGGCTTTCTGGCATCTGATATCAATTTATTTTTTCAGGTCCTCAAGATGGCGGTTACAGATGCTGGCCACCAGGTTGTGGGGTCATTTCTCTCGGGAAGTTTACAACAGCAAGTGTGGTTTGTTTCTTTGTTTACACAATATGATATTTGACCTCATTTGTTTCTAATAATGAAAGTATAATTTACAGAGTTGAGGCTGTCGATTTCAACAATTTGATATGAGACCAAATTTGTTGACCATAATGTTTAATTTCTAATTTTGGAGCAAAATATGTGCTTTCTATTTTTCTCATTTATGAAATCTCTAAAAAAATTTGATGATTAATTACTATTCTTTCTGATTACTGTTGGATGACAAATTTCATTAAGCATCAAACTTTTAATCACATGGAATATCCATTTGACAATGGGTCAAGTCTATAGGCTAACTTTCTGGTCTCTGCTATTCTTTTTTTGTCATTTCGGTATAATTTGAATTGGACTTAATTCAGTTGAGATTGTAACTAACTACCATATATTCATCTATTGAATGTCTTATGCAACCCATTGCTGATGCACTTAGCAAAGCCAGCAGCACACAAGAAAAAAAATATATATATACAGACTCTTTATGAAAAATGAAGTACCATTCAGTGTAAAAAACTTGAAGGTACCATTCAAGAAAACAAGTTGAAAACAAAACAATCTTTAAATTGATCTAATAGTCTACATCACTTAACAAAAACTTCATAATGCCCCACCTGGAAAAAAAAAACAAAACAAAACAAAACAAAAAACAAAAAACAAAATCAGATGAATGTTAAATATAAATTGCATAAATATTCAAAAACAAAAAACATGACACTAAATACCATTCAGTATTGCTCGAGGCTATTTGACCGGAGATAAAAAAGTAGTTGTTGCATGCACGGCGTAAGAGTCCAGCAGTCCCTCCAAACATTTCGTCTCCCATTTGAACAATTATCTCCTTTTTCATACGCATCTATCAAAAATTTAAAAGAAAATTTAATTTTAAATAAAGTCAAATCACAGGACAAATAAATAAATAAAGACAAAAATATATATATACATGTACGGGGAAGCTCGAATTTGCATGTTCGAACAAGTGGCGCATGTATCTTGCTATTTTACGGCTGACACTTTGAAGCCGATTACTATCCTCCTTTATATCTGCTTTCAAACCAACAATAGACATCCCAAGCCGCCCTGCTTTGGAACCAAACTCCCCAACAGTCAGGTGCAATAACACCATACGACATAAAGATAATCATCTATATACTCGTCAAGAAACGAGCTATCTAACAGTTACGCACATGTAAAATGTCATCCAACTTATTTAATGAACTTAGATTTCTCCATTATATTCCAAAAAAAAGAATTGTCAAGTAGCCAATCCAAATCAACATCACCCCTGCAAAAAGAAAGAAAGAAAGAAAAAAAAAAAAAAAAAGTAAATTAAAAAATATATAAATTAAAGAAATAAAAAGCTTTAAAAAAATAAAAATAAAACTTACAAATAATTTTCATCACACAAACCATACACAAAGAGCAAATCAACTGGTACAACCATTGATGAAAATAATGATCTAGCATCTTAATAGAACCATCCCAGCTACTACACTAGCCAAGAAAATTTCAATGATTATTTCTTTTAGATAAACAAGCTCCTCAAATACTTCGTAAAAAACATCTGTAAAACAAAACAAAAAAAACTTAAATAGCAAGAAAAGAAATTATTAAAACAAAAAGTCTAAAATAAAAAATATAACTTGCTAAACATACCAGATTTAGGATTATGAATAAAAAAAAGTTTCGCAGTATTATTCATTACTGAAGTACCGCCAGCCCTCATTCCACTCACAAATTTTAATGAATATATGTGTCGTAGTCCGTTAAGTATATCCCTACATAACAACAATTATAAATAATTACAAAAAATAATAATTACAAAGTATTATTATTAAACATAATAATTAGAAGAAAAAAAATACCTGAAAATTGCACAAAATTTGTCTTTGATAAACTCAAACCATTGAGTATAAGGCTTACCCCTTCTTATAAATGTTGTGTATTCATTTTGAAAGTACGTCGCCAAGTCGGGCCCTAATCTTTCTACTAATAAAATGTTGTTATCCAACATGAAACCATCGACGACATATAACCCTTTGCAAGACTTCAAGCAGATAAACCCTTCAAAAGCCTCCTCATCAGTTTTATAATCCAATGTGCTAATTTTAAAAGTGTAATCCTTAACACAGTTTTGCATGGAGGTATAACCATAGGAATGGTTTCCCAGGTCACCCTCAAGCACATAAATAACACTATTAGACCGTCTCTGAAGAGGATGACTGAATGGGCGTTCATCACCCAAATCCATATCTACAGAAAAATAAAAATAAAAAATTATAAAGGATATCGCTGCAAATAACAAATTTCACTACAAATAATAGAAATTATAGAATCACTAACCAACAATAACCCACAAACCCACAAATTTTATAGAATTTAAACTGCAAATTCGAATAGTGAATACAAACAAACAGTAATAAAATATAAAATTAAACCAAAATCTAACGACCTCGCCCTCTTGTATCAGTTGAATCAATATTTCCAAATATCAAATCAACCCTTACTATCCTTATGTGCTCGTAATGTCTCTGAAAATTGTGGACAAACCAGAAATCCGTGCAAAGGCCTTTCCATAATTTTTAACTACTTGAGTAAATGAAATAAATATAAATTTTAGAAGTCCGGAATCTCCTTTAGCTACCTCTCAATATGCCAGGCTTATATTTGCTCATTTATGTTTCACGAGGAATATGGAACACTGAATTCAATATTTGGTTTTATTTTACTTCATAAATGTTTTTTTTTTTTGTTAGTTATTCAGAGAATCTTTCGTAAGATCAAATTTTCCCACCCATGAAAGAGCAACAATCCAAAACACAAGCACTTGACTATATATGCCCCATTTTATCTATATCTTAAGATGTATAATGGCAGTAAAACAACCTTAGATAGTAAACAACAATAATTATATGTAATACATAATAAGTCACTTTATAAGTATGCATAAAGCCCTTTTTACTGTTGCATATTTCTTTGGGAATATAACCATCCAAACAAGTCCTGGACATTTGCAGATGACGTGTCAACATGTATAGCATGCCAATTTTATTATTCTTTCAATTTTTTACTAATTAGAATGATATTCAGGATAACCTAGCTTTAATAAAAGGTTGCTTACCTTGCTTGGCCTTGCCATGGTTGCCAGATCTTTTCCTTTCAGCCTTTTGTGCTTCCCGTGGATTGTCGGGCTCCTTGGTTTCCTCCAAAGGAGTTATAGGGACACTTCCCTTCTCTTCAAAAAATAGAATTAGGGGTTGCAAAAGCTCTCTTGAACACATGGCAAGAACACCATCCCAACTACCAATAACCTGTTCAAATTTAAACATAAATTACACAAACTAAATGAAAGGTAAGATACAAGAATAAAACCTTGTAACTTAATTGAATGTACCTTCACTTTATCGTCGTCATACAAAATCCAATTTTCTTTCGCACGGTTGTAAACAAAGCAGATGTAGTGCTCTACGTAATAACAAACCTAAAAGGAAATTTGGTAATGAGATAAACTGTTCTTGTGTCATATTATTGATTTAGTCCAAAAATATAAATAGTGATGCCAAACTAGTAATAGTGCATTTGCTATGCTATAGGGAAAGAATGAGAATTGAGTATCAATCAAGCAAGAAGACATTCTTCAGCAAAATGGAAAGAGAAAAAAAAAAATCAGCTCTATCATTCTGTTAAACCAACATTTCACAACATGAAGAAGAAGAAGAAGCAAAGTGACTTTAAATGAAGCCCATAACCAACAGAACTTGGGAAAATTTGTTTACTAAATCCATCATGAAAAATGGAACTAAATGATAGAAGAGTATAAAGCGAAGGCAAGTTTACCATTGAAATAAGATAATGTGTGTTTCCTGGATCTAAACCCTCATAGATGACACCAATATCTATCTTGGTACTTAGAGCTCCCAATGTTGCAGATATTGTATGTGCAGGCACTACAACACTCTCCCAACAAAGAACTGCAATTAACAAATCAAAAACTAGTAAACAAAGAACACAAAGCATAATGAAATATTTTCAAACAACTTGTCATTTACCTATCGTGAACACATGTGGAGGAGTTGAAAGAATACAGTGAGGAATATTTGGTTTGCGACAGCCATCACAACTCTTTTGATGTTTTTCCCTTATATCGCATTTCAAAAGCTCATCAAAAGGGCTCTTCGGATGGTCATGCTGAGTTGGGAAGTAACACAACTTTAAAATACATATCTAAAATGGACTTATCTTTTCATTCACTATAACAGGAAAAATTGACAGTTTATCATAAAATGCTTCAGAAAAAACGTGCCTTCATTTGTCCAATTGCAGACGCATTTGCCCATGTCCAAAGATTATTCATTTGTCGGGATTCAGCAGCACTACAGGTGTTACAGTTCAGATTTTCAATTATGTTTATTCCAAAAACTGTATGTGCTATACAAGCATCACTATCACAATTCCGAGAGTCTGTGTAACTGCTTTCGGGTAATTTAGTATCAGAATCAAAAGTAAATGACCAATGAAGAACATCCAAAATAGCTCCCAAAGCTTCAGAAGCATCATTCTTCTGTCCCTGTAAAATCAAGCAAATCAGTAACAAAAGTTGCCTAGGAAGTAGAAGTGACATCTAAATTTATAACTTTGAAGAAGGGTGAAAATATGATGACAAGACCATCAAAATTGTCAACTTACTTGCTGGAAATTACGATCTTGCCATTTGCTCAGAGCAATTCTTAAAGTGGTAGGAGAAACAGCATCGTCTCCTTCCTTAGCTTCTCTTAGGGCAGTGAAAATCCCATGTAATTCGCAAACAATACAGGGATCTCTGATATGAACATGAGCTGGTGTTGATCTTCTCAAAAACTTGCCTCTAAACGTTCTTAAATGCCAGAGAGACTGCATATTGACAGAAAGGTTGATAAAATGATTTCATTATCATACTTTGGTTAATGGGGATAGAAAATGAAATTTATACCAAGACCCCCCAAAAAAGAATACTCTTTGAACAGAACACCAACCTGTACAATCACATTTATAAAGCAATTGTTTTCACCATCATTTCTCAGTCCTGGCCCTAAATCAGTTGAGCAAGCAACATCCATTTCTTCCAACTCCTCTGCTATGGATGCAACTGCATCCTTATTTTGCTTGGCTAGATTTGTATGCTTATCCTCTTCCGCAATCTGCCTTTGGTACTCCAACTTCTCTTTGAGCTTTCTTTCCTCCACATCATGCTCAATTTCATGCTTAAGTTCCTCTTCTTGTAGCCCCAATTCATCAGCTCTTGCAGCAACAGCAATCTCAGAACTAGGATAATCACCATCGTAGCTAACAGGAAAGTGACTGGAGGAAGACAAGGGTCGAAAACCCAGATTAAACTCAAAATGTGCATTAGAGCCGATAGTAGAAAAAGGCTGTGATCTTTTAATAATTTTCTACAGTGCTATCTGCGGCTGAGAGACAATTGAGGACTTACACTTGTTCTTCAGTTTCCTCTTGCGGCACATACAGCTCATCGCCTTGAGTAACCTGCAATGCTATCAGTATTAGACTGAACTTGTACAAAGCATGCAAGACATACATGACAGCAACCTGTATGGTAAAAAACAAAACCACAGTCTAAAGTTAAAAACCTGTGGATCCTTCTTTTTTCTCTGATTTTTATTCTTTTTCTTGGACTCCAAATTTTTCTTCTTGGCCTCCAGTTCAATCTCTGATAAAAGTGCTTCTTCCGCAGCATCTGCCTTCTTCTTTGTGTCTTCGTCGACCAAAACCTCAAATAGTTCCTGGAATAGAAAAATTCTGACTAGTTTAAATTTAGATCCAAGGAAGTTGGATAACATTGCAGAGAATTATGCTGCATAAAAAAGTCAAACCCGCATGAATGACTTCAGAAGGGGCAGAATGATGAACTGATAGTCATGCGTAGATGCCTCCGTAAATTTTACCCCCAGCGGCCGTCTAACATTAAAAATCCTCATGACCGATGCTTGAAGTTTGCTAAACTGCAGGATTGAACATAATGAGCACAGGAATATATATATATATATAACAAAACTTTACTCGAGAAAAATCAAAACTCAGGAATCATGCCTGAGAAATATGCAATATAAACAAGTTGAAAAAGGAAAATATTAGGGATATATAGTTGAAATATTAGTTCCAGATTGGGAAAAACAATGCAAGTTCTAATGGAGAAAAGAAGCATTAATTGATAAACTATTCACAAGATTGGATAGTTGCAAAGCATCTGAACCAGTGATTGATATATGATCAACTATCTAACCTTGATAAAGTAAGGTACACAAGATTTTTACAGCATGGAAATTTATTATTTCTAGAGTCAAATAAAGACTTTATTTTCCTCTAGGTAGAATGCCCAAAGCTACCTCTGTAGATGGCTCCTCATCAATTGCCTATGGATTGCATCTGTAATGCAAGCATCTTCTTGATCCACACTGTCACTACTCAAAGAACTGATGCTGGTCAAAAGAGCCTCAAACTGGGAGTGGTCGACATTTTGAACTTCTGTAAGTATGCTTGATATAGCATCTAACTCAAATCTACTGCTCTGGGACATGGCACCATTGTCTGCCCCATCAAGTTCTTTTTGCCGCTTACTCAAGAGGGATGCATAACTTTGTGGGATATGCATTTCAACTAGCTTCCTCTTCTCAAGCTCCTCGATACAGATGCTCTCAATTGCCAGTAATGCTTCCTTTTGGTTCTCAAGTTCACTTTTCTGTCTTCTCCATGTTTCTATGATATCAAATTCTCTCTCTAATCGCTGAATAACTTTCAGTAATTGATGCTTCTTAGTATTTTGTATATTTGTCCATGATTTTAAAGCTTCTCCAATTGAAGGAACAGTGAGCCAAGATACTAAAGCATCACTATCTGGAAGCACATCAACTTCATCGGCACGAATGGTACAAGTCGCTGCAGAACCATCGCCTGAAACTGCATCCCGACACTTAAGCACCCCTTGCAGTAAATGCTCATCCATAAGGAGACGCAATGAGTCACCATTAAAAGCAATCGTTTCCTTAATTTCAATTTCCTCAATCTCATAATCATCAAGTTCATCATCCAAGGAACTATCCATGTCAGGGTTCTTGTTTAAGCCACAAAGATTTGACACAACATGCAAGAATTTAAGGATCTTTTCTAACTGGGGAACCTCCAAAAAACAGATGCAGAGAGGTATTTGGTCCAGGCCATGAATGTGAAGCTGCTGTTTATGCAGTTCATCCATGGAATCTTTTATCACCTTTTCAAGATTACTCTTAGAAAGACAATTGTTTCTAAGAAGCACTCTGAACTCGTCATAAATGCTGTGAAGAATTTTCGCTCAACGTTATCAGACAGTGGCCACTTCACATCCGAGTCAGAGACAAGATCAGCCGATGGGCTGTTTGATTGTTCTTCAATAATTTTCAGGGCTTCACGGGTATCCACTGGTTTCCATGTACCATTGACAAGCATGCTAACCCAATTGGCGTCAACTTCTTGTGGATTAACATATCGCAACTTTGACTTATTGTGCTTCTGATCAAAATGCTGCATTCGCAATTCTGAATCATTGAACTTCTCATCACAAAAGCAACACGGCCAGAAATTCCAAGTCTTGTGTTTTTTAGCAAACCCTATAGCTTCTGAGAAAATATTTTCTGCTAAACCATCCTCGATTGAACCAAAATGTACTTCCAAATCACAAATTCTGAATTCAAGAAATCCCCGCCTTTCGTCGGCACTCATAGACTTCCAATATGATAGAAGTTGATGCGTTCTCATCATATTCATCTTCCGTGCAGTATCATCCATTCGTTTAGCAAGTTTACTTTTCTTCATATTCACATCAGACCCCCCCACTTTAGAAATTGATTCTTGCTCCAGAGGCATAGCTGCAGCCACTGCATTGTTGATTTCCCTTCTCTGTTTCTCAGGCCTCTTGATTTCAAGATTCTTCTCAGGTGTATTAAGTGCCTTTAAATTTTCAAGATTCTCTGTTGAAGGCGGTAAAGAAGCAATCTTACATCTCTGTACAAGTGCCTGTAATGATTCCCGCATATGTGCAATTCGCTCTTCAGTCGTGTTTGAATGGCTCTCATTTTGCGAAGTTTCTGTGGCAGGGTCGATTGGATCATCAATGGACAATGCTCGCTCGCACTCTCTTACTACCTCTTCATAGCCTGTGCCACAAATCGACAGATCGTAGAGAAGAGACGCATAGAAATTTGCAAACTCTAGTGATTTCAGGGATAAAGAAACCGCGCGTCGATCGGACTTGAGAGCATTTTTCAAGTGCCGTAGTTTGGTGCTTTTGTCGCCTATGTCTCTAGATGCAAGATGTTGTACATTAGCTTGAGTGCGGTATACGAGAGCAGAGTTTTTGTAGCGAAGACAAGCTTCTTTCATGATCTTTAGAGCTCTGGATTTGTTTCCGCCCTCGAGAGCATTGAAAGCGAGATTTGATTGGACTCTTATAGAATTGAAATCGGAGGGAGCGAGTGGTTCTATCTTGCTCTGTTTTTGACGGAGATCATCGGTGACATTGACAGTCGGTGGTGGTTTCGAGCGCGGAGGACGGTTTGGCTTTTTAGGCCCCATTAACTAGATGAACTGAGGGAAACGATTTGAATATGAAAACAGAAAGAATTCGATAATGTGATTTGTTATGGTGGATGTTGAGCCGAAGAAGATACTGACACAGGGGAGAGTCAATTTAGTTCTACAGTTCCCACTATTACAGCCGGAGGTGAGGTGGGGGGTAATTAATTATAAATTTGAAAAAAGAAAACCGTTAGAATTATGACACACGAATGCAAAATTTTTTTTTTTTAAGCACAAATATGATAATTATATGTTTTGTATATTTTCCTTTTGCAAGAGACTTCTTTCCCTTTTCTTTTATAATATTTTCTCCATCCCAATTTATTTGTCCACTATAAAAAAAAAAAAAAAAAAAAAAATCCAACTTATTAAGGAAACATGCAATCATTACCTTTTAATTCAAATTTTGAAATATTTTTCTGACCATTTAGAGCATCTCCAATGGTTGTTATATTTATGTTGCCATTGCTATTGTTATAATTTGGTAATGAATAGTGCTATTTTGCCAAATTATAGCAATAGTGTTCCAATGGTCATTTACTATTTTGGCAAATCCCAACCAACTTTCTCTCCAAGTTTGTAGGTGTTGTTTGGATATAAGTTTATTTTGTGATTTTATTTTTGTTTATTTTTTGTCTTTTGTGACCTTTTTTTAACTGTTTGTAAAAAAATATATATATATTTATATTATTCCCGACTAGACAAATATAAAAATTGAAAAATTGGGAAAAAATATATTTAATGTCTTTTTATTATAACAAAATTATCTTCATTTAATGTCAATTAATGTATTTTATCTTTTTATCGCCTTCATTTCAAAAAATATATTTATTTTTTCATTATACTTTATTGAAAAATTTAAATTATACTAAAAAATAGTCAACACTATACATTACAAAAATAATATTACATTCTGTTGTAGAAAATACTCAAAAGTAAAAAAAGAAAAGAAATTTCATTACAAAATTTAAAAAAAAATGACATTGCAAATAAAGACTAAAAATTACATTAAAAAATAAATAACATTGCAAAAAATACATTATCCCGTAATTATTCATCAGGGGCATGGGAAAATAGTAATTTAGGCTGCTGACATTTGAGGACCACTTGGCGAAAATTTCATTTTTTCACATTGTGTAATACGCTTTCGTCTGAGGGTCCAAAAGAGAAATGTCCGCAATCATTATCTCATGTTCTTGTTTTCTGATATCAAGTTCTTTTAGTTCCTGCAGTGCTTGAATCCTTTTTTTCTTGTCTTTCATCTTTTTTCTTTTCCTTCTCAGCAAGGTGTTGGTTAAATGTCTCCAATTGTATGCTCATTTTTTGGACTTCAACTTCAACGACTTGATTTCTCCGAAATAATTCTTTTGAAACTTTCCTACCCATGGGCCTTTTACCCCTTCCAGAGACACTGTCCTCACCAACAATTGGATTGTTACCAACACTTGGACTGGTGTCATCTTTAAGAGAAATGCAGTTATCTATAGGGGAATCGAGGCTGAATCAGGGAAAAACAGTGTATGTATCCTTGACTTCATCGTGTTCGTAAGAGCTACATCTTGCCACCTGAGATTCAAGATTTGTATTTATAGAAGAGAAAAAGAGCCGTTTTTTTTATAGCCGTTGTAACATAAAAATATGACCGTTTATAGCCGTTGTGGTTATGTTTCACTTGTGTTTTTATTTTAATTTTTTTTAATGAACAAAATAGCACACTTGGATCTCAACCGTTGGATTGTTATTAATCAACGGCTGAGATCAATCATCTAGAATGCTCTACCCATTGATCCGAAGATAAATTTGCTCTTTGTCTCTGTGTCTCTATCCTCTCATCTCTCTTCATCACTCTCTTCCATCACTGTTGTCTCTATCTCCCTTACTCTCACTGTCTTCATCTCTCTCTCCCTGGTTCTCACCTTCTCTCTCCCTCTGTTTCTCGGATAAACTTCATCACTCTCTTCAAATTAGTGAAGATCAGAGAGAAAGAAAGAGAGAGATCTTCAGATCAACTTCATCACTCTCTTCAGATTAGTGAAGATCAGAGAGAGAGAGCTTTAGATCAACTTCATCTTCATCTTCAGATCAATGAGCTTCGGATCGATGAGACTTTCTCTCATCTTCATCTTTGGATCGATGAGACTTTCTCTTATCTTCATCTTCAGATCAACTTTCTCTCATCCACCCCCCATCTTCTCCAATCCAAAGTCCTCTCTCTCTCTCTCTCTCTCTCTCTCTCTCTCTCCAGAACCACCACCAGATCATCCATCTATCCCTATCCCTAGAAGCCCTAACCCCCCATCCATCTATCATTTGAAGCCCTAGCCCCCATCTTCAACTCTCTTCTCCAACCTCAATGGTCACATTCCTTCAATTTGACTTTCTAAAGAAGATGAAAATTGGCGAAATTAGTATAAATTCGGCTTTCAAATCTAGGTATTTTTCTTCTAAAACTCATAATGGATTATTTGAGAAATTAATTTGAGATTATTTCTGTTGGTATTTTTGAAGATCATATTCCTATGGTATTTTTGTTGATATTTTTCATTTGAGAAATTCATTTGAGACAATGTCTGTTGATATTCCTGTTGATTATTTGAAGATGATATTGCTAAAATTTGGTGATTTTTTGAAGATTATTAGTTTGGTATTTGCTGAAATTTTTTTGTGAATTATGTTTTAAACAAAATGGTGAATTTTATTTTTTTTATAAAAAAACTTTAAACATTCTGGAAAAGTCCCAAATGAAAGGGAATGAAGGAATGAGAGAATGAGAGAATGAGAGAAGGAAGAAAACAGTTGGTTTTTGGGTGACTTGGTAGATTTGGCAGCTGCCAAAGTAGTTGTCAAATTTGGCAGCTGCTATAGTATGCCATTGGAAAAGTCATTTTTGCCCAAGCTGCTATATAATGGCTTTAGCAGCTATTTTAGCAATCCATTGGAGATGCTCTTACCTTTCTTTTTGAATTTTAAAATGTGTTTATAATGATTTATAAAGAGCAATTTATGATGGAAAGTGGACAAATATTTTAAAATGGATTAAAATAGAATAGTGTACAAATAAAATAAGGCGAAAGAAGTAATATTTTGATAATAAAAAATCCACTATACAATGTCAACTTTCTACGAAGTCGACACCAAAATGTAAGTATATTTAATATTTGTAATAAACTCAACAACATGTTTGTTTTGATTTTTAAATTCTTTTTCTTCTTAAAATTTATAAATTAATTTGAGAAAAAAATAAAATCAAAGCATTTGTCATTTGTATATAGTTTTATTTTTTTGGATGACAAAAATAATTTTTAAAATATTTTTTTAATATTTATTTTTATTAAATTAATTTTTATTTTTAAAAAATATATTCAAAACATAATTTTAAAAAATCAAATCAAACGTGACCAATGTTTCACACCTTTCTCTCTCTCTCCTTATTTTTTAGGGTTACTTTTTCATAAATCATTTTTCACCTATTTATATTTTATTTAATCTATATTATTTTCTTATATTCCAATAAGTCCTATGAGTGACATAATTACCAAAATATCCCTAATAATATTCACATTTATATTGTTAATGTTCCGTGATGTGAATGTTCACATCGTCAATGTGAATGTTCATACCATCAATGTGAATATTAACATGTCAATGTGAATATTCACATTATAAAATATGAATGTTCATATTACAAAATTGTTAACCGTTCAAAAAATATTTGTAAGGGTAAAAATGTCCATAAAATACTTTAAATATAAAAATTAAGATTTGATAGATCAAATATCTAAATAATAGAATTTATTAAAATATAAGAATATCTTATAGACAAATTGGGATACTTGAAAAAAAAAAAAAAAAAATTCCATATTTTTTATGTGTTTGGGTTGTAATTCATTCCACTTAATCAAACGTGGCCAATGCCCCTTAATGTAAATCCACTATCTCCAGTACCCAACTCGTCAACTACCTACTACCACTTCATCATTATTATTTTTTTCAACAATATTAGGTGATTCGAATTTTCTTAACTCAAATAGTTTGAATGTTTTAAAATGACATCGTTTTAGGTATAAAATGACATCGTTTTGACACATTCAAACCACACAAATTCGGGCCACCAAGCATTTTTCTATTTTTTTTTTCTCTCCAATCTACAATATTGCCCTATTAGAACTCAACTCTTATTTTTTTTCCACATTTTATTGTTTTTACTAATTTTTTTTATATTTTGATTTAAATACATTTTAAAAATAAAATATTTTTAAAAAATATAAAACAAACTCAATAAATATTTTTTAAAAAGTACGAATATGTATTTGATTTTTTTATTTAATGAATTTCAAAAATATATTTATTTTTTAATTAAATTTAGGTTAGATGTATATAAAAAATAAATAAGTTTGATTAAAATATTTTTAAAAATTCACTAAAAATATAAAAATACAAAAAATAAAAAAACTCAAAAATTATATTTAAAAACTCAAGGCAAACAAAGTGATTATTCTCCTTTTTGTGTCTCTTAATTCACGTATTGCTTAATTTTGCCATTTTTCTCCATTCTTTTTTGCTTCATTGATTCTTTTAGCATAATAAGGTTTCTCTAAAAAATTTATAAACATGGAAAACAAAGAAGAGGAAAATTTTTGTTGTTTATTATTGAGTTTAGGGAAAAATTATGGTACACAATCCTCAAACTTAATATTTCAATTTAGTTCTTTTGTCTAAATTGAAGAATAAAATTAATAATTTTGAAAATTTTATCAATTTTCTAAGGTGCATACATAGAAAAAAATTAACAAAAATTTAGATGGAACGACCAAATTTAAACTAGCCTTAAAGTAGGAACCAATTTTTTTTCAACGTAGACCAACGAAATCTTTAAAAAGTGACAAAAAAATCTCATCCCTTCCTGTTAGAAGAAAGAATAACATGAATAAACAGCATATAAGTTATAACCTTTGTCACGTGATCTTGAATTTATGCCTACAACTATATAGATTGAAAAAGCCCAGATCCAACATGAGAGGCGAGTCAGAGGCAATTCTTCTTGCCCAGACAATTTTGCACTTTTTTCGATTCAAATGTAAATTAAAATTATAAGGATTAAAATAAAATTTGAGTCCAACTATAAAATTA
This sequence comes from Camellia lanceoleosa, assembly GCA_025200525.1. Lineage (NCBI taxonomy): Eukaryota > Viridiplantae > Streptophyta > Magnoliopsida > Ericales > Theaceae > Camellia > Camellia lanceoleosa. The sequence continues at coordinate 175,436,834 of CM045758.1, read as the reverse complement.
AAAAATATAACTAATCAAGAATTTTTTATAATCAAATTTTTGGCTTTCTTTTCGATTTGAGAATTGAGATGGAAATGAACACCCCTTTGATAGCTATGATTCAAGCATCAAAAAATTGAAGCACGACTCAATATAAATTCTTCATTTTATTTTATTTTTTTCTTATGGGTAGAAATAAAAATAACAAAAGCAGTTGTTAAAAAAATAATAATAACCAATTAGATAAGACCTGTAGTGTACTTGTTTCCTATTAGGTTCATGACTTTTTTGTTTAGAGTTTTTAAAATTTCTATAATATAAATAAATAAATAAATAAAAACTGTAAATATTAATGCGACTAAAAATGCCCTAAAAAATTGAAATACCAAGCAAGCATGTCAACGTAAAAAGAAGCTTGTAATAACTTGATACTGTCAAGCTTACTACCATATCCTTTTCCTGTATACATAATTTCCAATTCTTTCCCAAGAGAGAATAGGGTTAGGGATGGCAATGGGGGTTAATGGAGTGGGTATTAATTTCCCATCTCCATTCCCCTATAATAAATTTTTCCCATTCCCCAATCCCCATGGGTACCACCCTCCCCATATCCTAATGGGTTTGAATTTTCCCCAACCCACTTTAATCCCTATTTTTTATTTATTTATTTATTTTTATATTTAATGTTAACAACCACTTTTTTTTTTTTTTTTTTTTTTTTTTTTTTTTTTTTTTTTTTTAAGGTTCACAACAAAAGCTAAATACACCTTCAATCTTTTTCTTTCTTTTTTAATATATTTAATGTTAACAATTTTTATTTTTTTTAGGTTCACAACAAAAGTTAAATATACCTTCAATCTTTTTTCTTTCTTTTTAAATATATTTAATGTTAACAATTTCTTTTATTATTATTATTATTATTATTATTATTATTATTATTATTATTATTATTATTAAGGTTCACAACAAAAGCTAAATACACCTTCAATCTTTTTTCTTTCTTTTTAAATATATTTAATGTTAACAACTTTTTTATTTTTATTTTTAAAAATTTTAGCTAAATATACCTTCAATCTTTTTTTTTTAATATATTTAATGTTAACAACTTATTTTTTTTATTTTTTTTTAAGTTTACAACAAAAGCTAAATATACATTCAATCTTATTTTATTTTATTTGGTTCAACAACAAAATCAAATACACATTAATTAATTAATTAAAAAGTTTGTTTTATAATAATCAAATATATAATTTTAAGACAATCAAATAAGTTTTAGTAATTGGAAAAAAAATGTGGAAGAACGTGGAAGATTAAAAAAAAAGTTACAACCATGTCTCTCTCTCTCACTCTCACTCTCACTCTCTCCCCTACATGTTATAAGAACCTATTTACAATGTTATAAGAGCCTGTTTGAAGAAATAAAATGTGAAAGAACCTATTTGAAAAAAGTGTTATAAGACCCATATTAAATTTCATCAGGGCATAAACAAGGAATTGTTTGTTGATCTCTATCAACCAACACTAATACATAGCTATCCCTGTTCATCCCAACGGTAGCGCACACAAAAAAATAAAAAAATTGTAACAAATCAAAATGCACAGCAAAGATCTTAAAGACAGAACCAACAAAATAATGTCAAAAATCTTTTTGTCAACCAAAACCCATATATGGATAACTTCACTCTAAATACACATGTATGTCAAAGTATCTATCTGTGTAATTGTAAACATCATAAATGAATTACACAAAATTATTAAAGCAGTTAGATGTTCATAGTAAGGCTTAATTCAACTAGAAGCAAAACACACTAAACTCTTAATGCACATTCTTTGGCATTTCAGCTCCAAATTCAACAAAGTGCATTCTTTGACATTTCAACTCAAGTCTTTACAAGTTTCTTACAACAACAACACTCCAACAGCAGCAGCATTTCAACAGCAACAACGCTCCAGCAACAAAACCTACACAAAGATAATAAAGATCAAAGAAAATGCCTGCGTATGGAACCACACCTGGTCTCATCCCTGTGTCTAAACAAGGAAACAAATGAAAAATAAGAATGATTTGAATATGATATGATATGAACTTTTAGAGATGTCAAGAACAGTTCAGCAAGCATAATTGTTATTACAAACCACATTCAATTCCAAGGGACTGAATCAACTGAAAGTACTCAATTTATCAAAGTGCTAGTGAGAGGATTTAAAGTGGGACTACAACAATCTCCAACCCACAGTTACAAATCAACAAATGCATGGGATCTCCATAATGCAATAGTTAACCATGTCCAACCAACACCAAAATGGACTTTCTTAATAAAAGCAGAAATCTGACCTCAGAAACTTGCACGTGTATTCTCCTCATCTTGTTCTTTTTCCTCACCAGAGTTCAATTCTACAAAATCAACTTCTTTTGATCACAACAGCTACAATCCTACGCATAAATATTGAATTAATATTACCTCAACACTATCAAAGGGAAACAAATTCACAAATAAGAATAAAATCAATGTAGGCATACCCAATGCAAAAGAAAGATCAACTTTGATTCACATCCATATCATCATATATAGTGGCGTAACCAATTGATTCTAATGTTGAATGTCCTGAAAAATAAGAAGAAAAAAATGAAGTATTGAGACTATTCAATCAAAATATATTTATTTTAAAAATAAATATATGTTGATTTATTCAAGTACCTTGCATCTCTATAGCCCATAACCAACTCTGTGCACACATCAATGCTTCCAAAGTATCTGGATGAAGTCTACTTCAATACGCGCTCACCAACGTACCACTAGTGCTAAATGCAGACTCAAAAGCAACAGTAGATACCGGAATAGCTAAAAAATCCCTAGCTATTGCCTGTAAGGTTGGATACTTCGATGCATTTGATTTCCACCAAGTCAACACATCAAAATTGGGAGTTCTTGTCACAACATCCTCTTCGAAATAATGGTCCAACTCTGATGTTACATTGTTGACTTTTTTTCTTCGCTTTCTACTAATAAACAAATCATAATCTGAAACTACCTCTGAATCCCCAAAATTTGAACTTGTAGTAGATTCAACATTAACATCAGTTCCCAAATTAAGTTTTCTTTGATACTCTTGCAACAAATCATAACAAAGTTGGCAAATCTTCGCAATTTCCTCCTCAGCTATATCTCCATAAAGTTTATCAAAATAAAACTCCAACACACTAAGTTTGTACCTAGGATCAAGGACAACAGCAACCCCTATAAGACCATGTATAATAACCCAATATTTGTCAAATGCCATTGATCTAACAACCTCAATTGAACAGGAGAGCCATTGGGAGATAGTTATCCTAATCTCACATAAATTTGGAAAAGCAACATTAGCTGTGGGATATTTAGTTCCAGAAAACAATTCAGTTGCTTTATAAAATATTTTAAATCTCCCACAAATTTCTCTAGCGAACTCCCACTCCTCCTCACTTGGCAATGTTGTATATTGGGTCTCTTTATATTTCAAACGGTAAAATACATCCTTATATAACAAAGCAGTTTGAAGCATCAAATATGTTGAATTCCACCTAGTAGCACAATCAAGTCCCATCTTTTTAGTATTCAAATTTTTCACTTGACAAGCTGTTTCTTCAATTTTTTCTACTCTTTTAGAAGTTGTTGTCCAATAAGCTACACTATCCCGAATTTTCTCTACACCTACTCTTATCACATCCAATCCATCTTTGACAATCAAATTGAGAATATGTGCGCAACAACGCATATGAAACAAAGTCCCACCCAAAAGAAGAGAACTACTATCCAATTTATCCAACAAAATGTTAATCATCGCATTATTGGTGGAACAATTATCAACAGTGATAGCAGATACTTTTCTATCAAGATCCCAATCCATCAAATAATTGAGCAAAGTATCACAAAGAACTTCTTTTGTGTGTGGACATGGAACATAAATGAACCTAAAATCATAAATTAAAACATAAATTAATTTATATGCATATAATATATGATGCAACAACAATCTGTAAGAAAGCATAGATTAATTTATATGCAAAAATATACCTCAAAATACGGCTTTGCAATGACCAAGAATCATCAATAAAGTATGCCGTGACCGCCATGAACCCTTTCTTTTGATTACTAGAAGTCCACATATTAGTTGTGATTGCCACTTTACTTTGATTGCTCTGTACCAATCTCATTATCTTCTCCTTCTCATTGTCATAGATCTTCAAAATATCACTTTTTATTGTGTTTCGAGAAGGTACTTTAAACAATGGTTGAAGTGCCATCGAATATCTTTTGAACCCAATATGATCCACAATAGACAAAGGGTATTCATGCAAGATTATGGCATTTGAAAGCTCTCTCCTAGCAATATCTTCATCAAAACTATAAGAGACTTTTGGACTCTCATTGTTAAAGTTGCTAGTTAAAAGTCTTTGCCTCATGTCCATTCCCTCCATTTTCTTAAGACAACTCCTATAGTGATCACGCAAATGTGAAGTTCCATGCTTCGGATTACCCCCAAGATGCTTCTTACAATAATTACATATGGCTTTCCATACGCCATCAATTTCTTCTTTCTTAAAGTGTTGCCATACAAAACTAGGGTTTTTTCTAGTAGCCAAACTGGAATCAGAATCATCTACATCAAGGACATTTTGATTGGGGAGGGGAGGCTGTGATGGTAGAGAGGTCTCACTCCCAACCGATATTGATGGTTGTAAACCATCAACGGGTAGTTGGGAGTTTGCTTGAGAGTTTGCTCCAACTTCCAACATTATCAATGCTTAAAAATCCTAGAGAACATAAATTGGACAATCATATTGATATTCCCTAACAACATTTTTGCATAAAAAGGAAAAAACAAGAGATGAAGAAATAACAAATTCTAGGAAATTGAGTTACACCAAATGATTAGAACAAATATTAAAATTTACTAGGTAGCAATATATGATTGGCTATCCTAATTAAATTAAAAATGTGTGAAATGCATCAAACTTACTTTACAGTATTAGTTAAACAAGGTTGTTCCTCTGCCTAAATGTTTTTATAGTACATGATGTGTTAAAATAATTAAAAATTCGTGCGTCAGAAAAGCATGAGAATATTTAAAATGAGAAGTCTAAAAAATGAGAACATAATATCATATGCTTTTATAAATGTAAATCATTAGCACATACCACATGCTCTTAACTTAGATTTAGGGAATTCATCATATATATGATTTAATTAATTCTTTAATGGCCATCCATCATTGGTTGAAAAATTAATGGGAACTACATTAAACAATGCCTAAAGTTGGCAACTTGTTTATTTCTACAGATAAATTTTAAATAAAATACTCCCAACTTAATCATCAATTTGTGACATAGTCAACTTGCCCAAAAAAACACTTTAATCAACATCTATAGATAAATTTATGGGCATGCAACCACAACATTTGAAGGGAAAAAAAAAAAAAACCTAGTTGCAAAACTAATGCCAACCTTTCAATATTGAACTTTCTTACATAGTTAAATATCCAATATGATATAACTATGATAATATTTGTAAATTATCTCCGATTGATTGACTATAAAAAATCAATAGTCTTATGTCTCAATCAAGTGGAATTAATTAAATGAATATTTGTTTTGTCATTCTGCTCGGGTCAAAGGCTATATGATCTGTCAATAGCTAACCAATAATGGAAAAAAATCAACTAGTTGTTATGTCTTGTATTATACTCTGTCTTCCTAACTTAGTGGTGTCACAGTTTTTTGAGATTGAAGGGATTGAGATTTTGAATGTTGACTGCCTAATTGCTTATAAAACAATGGGCTTATGATTCATAAGCTTGGAATCTTTGGGACATATTTAGGCATTATTTTTAATTCAAAAATCCTCATGGGTAGTCCAACAGTTAAGCGAGCAAGTAAACTTTGGGATGAGTCCCAAATTCAAATATTTTGGATTCAACTCTTGCTAGTGTCTCCCAGATTTAATCGATAACCAAGATTTGTAGGTAATTGCAAATATCCAATGTTTACTCTAAAGAATGAGTCCAAAGAGCTTTGCCTCTGAGAAATTTCCTCATCATCAAAAATTACTTTCAATTCAGAATTGTGAGACATTAAGACATTAAGACATTAATACAGGTATACCAATTCAAGTCTTCTCATAATTCTACTACAGATCAACAAATGGAAAATCAAAAAATGTTTACAGTCACAACAGAAACATTACTTCCAAAATAGATTAACTCAACTTAAAATATAGAACTAAAGTTTTATAGATTTTTTCTAAAAACAACCCACTGTCTTCGCACAAAACACAAAACACAAAACCATATGAAAAAGAAGAAACATTCATCATTTGATAATAATTTGGGAAATGTTTCTGTTTCCTGCTTCCACTTCCCATATTGGCAATGGTCCAACTATCAAACTAATAACATTCATCATTTGATAATGAAGCAAACTAAAAGAGGAAGACATGATGACGAAGAGCTTTGATTTTAAATCAGTGAAATGTCTAATAAAACAGTAACAGTGCTCTCAATTGAACATTGAAGATCTCAAATTCAGCAGCTAATATGAATTGGGAAAGAGGGGAATTTGGGGATACCTTCGTATCGACTTTTGCTGACAACCCACAATGTTCACAAAGATGACAACCCCAGGTCCCTGTTTGGTTGCTGAGAAAAGGGAAGAAAAACCCACAATGTTCTTGATATCATGCAAGCTAATTCATCAGCACATGTTCATAAGTGCATCTACAAACATGCAAAAATAAATTACCCCAAAAAATCAATCATCAACTAGGTATTTGCCCATATGGGTTTCTCAATCAGACCAAAAACAAAGCAAAAATAACCGAAGAACAAGAGAGAGAGAGAGAGAGAGAGCTCACCACGCTGGAGAACTGTGTTAAGTGCCAACGAGATCGCTGGAGAACTCTGATCTCTAGCTGATTTCGATGCTGGAACAGAGAATCTAGAACTCATCCACTGTTCACAACCCTCCCCATCCATTGTGTTCTCTAATTGGAACTCATCCAGTGTGTTCTCTATACATCTCTTATCGGAACTCTGATCTGGAGTGAGAGTGGGAGTGAGAACGAGTGAGAAAACCCTAGCTGTGTCGAAACATATGGAGAAATGAGCCCCACCCATTCCCCGACCCATTCCCCGATGGGGAGTTAAATTAAATCCCCTACTGACCCGATGGATAAACAAATGGGGGAAACCCATGTATTTCGGGTAGGGTCTCCATGGATAACCATTGGGTATGGTTTTTATTGCCATCCCTAAAAAGGGTTGCAGTTTGGTGGTTAGGGGTAAATATTCACAGGAAGACACTGATAACTTTTTGTTAAGTGAAACCATGCGGACTCTTATTTCAGAGAACTGACCAACTTTATATAGTTCATACATTTTTGAAGAAACCGGTCTACTGACTCGGCCCCTGCTATAAAGATGGAGATTCTCCCCCTCTTTCTCAAGGTGTTTTAAGATAGATTGTGGTTCTTTGTCTTACTCTGCAACACTTCCTTCAGAACAGCGGCAATTCTATGTGCCATGTGGCGTTCTAAGAACATTTCTTTCACCCTCCCATGGCCTCTCCTTCCCATTGTAAGCCTCCTCTCAACATGAATGGCAAGTTTGGCGATATTTTTTGCAAGAGGAGTCACTCCTGCTTTCCCAACTGGATGCAGCAAACCTGTCCTTTCATTCACTACAATCTCTGTAGTGCCTCCTGCAGATGTTCCCTGACATTCGTATCAAACACAAAAAGAATAAATTAAAAATAAATAAATTAGACAGTGTCAAAAGAAGGAAATGAAATGTAGCATAACAATCGTACCTATCAAGAACATTACAGAAAACAACCAAAGTAGCTCAGTTGGTACCAATGAAAAATATTTTACATCCAAAAACATTGTTTCATGAAAAGAAATTCCATCTTTCATTTTTCATTTTTCTGTTCAGTTGAAATCTTAAAAAAAAAAATTGGAAACAAATTTTGATGAAAAGAAAGAATAAAACAGATAAATGTTCGTTAAAGTATATAAATGTTCATTCAGTCAAACAGATGACTCAGAGAGTGTTCAATTCGATGAGTAGGTCAACTCAGTGAGCTAGGGTAGTTGTCTGAATTCTCAGTTCAAGCCCCCAGGTCCAGCTGTGTTCAATTCTCCACAAAACAGAGAGAGTAGAGTACCATTGACACTTCAATGATGCTGGGTTTTCAAACTCCAATTTTGTGACAAGACCCAACAGCAAAATCAATGGTACGCTAAAAGTTAAGGTTGATTTACGGCGTAGCAGCATTGTTGACAACAATCCTATGATTGATGGGGTAGGTGTGGAGAGGGGGAGAGGGAGAGGGAGAATGGTCAAAAGATCTGAAAAAAGGCCACCTGTATCAGACAGAGTGATCAAGTCTTGGGCCTCTTGACAGATCAGTAGATCCTCTCTCACTATGGACATGATTTAAGGCTTGGGTAGTGCTAATATCTTTCAGGAAATGACTTGCCAAATAGGATTGGGTATGCATTTTCTGTTTATAGAAAGTAAAATCTTTTACCCAACAAAAGTGCAACCAAATACAGAAAATTTTCCAGGGAAAAAAAATTATGTCAAAATAAATGGAGCAAACACGAAAAATCCAATAATTACCAGCACAGGTAGCTGAAACCCCATGGCTTCAATGGTAATCCTCCCAAAGCACTCTCCCCGGGCCTACATGGAAGGGAAAGAAGAAAAAATACATAAAAAGTATAGAGATTAAATTTCCGCACTCCAGTAATCTCCAAAAACAGAACCTGGACTATAAATGATAATAATTATAAATAAATAACAATAAATAAGTGAAATAAAAAACAGACTAATCAAGCAATCCAACAATTGGACAGAAAGTCATAATACCTAAGATCAGATTAATGAGACGTCTAAAAGAGCCAAAAGAAACCGTCAAAACAGCATCATTTGCATCATATGTTGGCTTACAAAGAATAGCTTTCCTTACCAGGAACCATCTGAAATACTCCTCTTTCTAAACCTTAATAGGAATTTGTAGACCTAAGCAAAAATTGTGACAACCAGCAAATAACATTCCCCGTAAACCAAGCCCTGGCATAGTGAAGGTTAGCATAACTAGAAAACCTTAACTCTTCCCGAACTGGATGATCAAATTTTAAGACTTTCAATCCAGTCACTCTTGGCTTCTTTCTTGCTTGCTCACACAAATGACCTTTAACAGCCTTATATGAAAGTCCAACACATCACAAGGAGCAACATTTACTTGAAAAGGAGTTCTGATTTCAATGAATCAATTTTGTCATTTCTAATCGAGAGAATACCCTTAATGTTCTAATTGAGAGAATACCCTTAATGTAAATTAAGGGTATTTTGTCAATGAATCAATTTTGTCATTTCTCCATCCCTTAGTTGCACGAAGCGGGAGCGGGAGCGCGGGAGCGTGAGCTGATAGAAGTTTCTTAGGTTGGGAGCGTCTCGGGGAGCGGTAATATATATATATATTTTAATGCACATTAGAAATTTTTTTATAAATATTTTTATTTTAATATACATTAATTATTTTATTTATTTATTATATTTTTTAAATAATGTATTATTGTTAATTTATTTTTTTATTTTTAATTGATATATATTATAAATAAAAAATTATAATAAATAAGGAATAATAAATTATGTTAAAATAAATAAAAATAAAAATTAGATATTTTATTTTATAATTTTTTTATTATATATGGTTTAATTAGATTTCTTTTAAATAATTGGATGATTTATTTTATTTATTATATATTAAAAAGTTAAGAAATAATATTTTACAAAAATTATTATTATATATGATATTTTAAGAAATAATAATTAAATATTTTATTATATATGGTAAAAATTATAATTTATAAATTTTATTACATATATAATATATGATAAATTATATATATTATATAATATATAATATAATATATATATTATATCTGATAAATTATATCTATTATATGTTATATATATAATATATATGATCAAACATTACGAAGAGAGAGGGAGAAGAGAACGACGAAGAGAGAGAGAGATTGAAGAGAACAGAGGCGAAGCAGAGACGAGAGAACAGAGACGAAGCAGAGATGAAGAGGGAGAGAAGAGAGACGAAGACGATCGAGAGAGTGACGAAGATCGAAGCCCTCAGAGACGAAGCCGATCGATCAGGTTAGGGTTTCTCTCTCTCTCTCTCTCTCTCTCTCTCTCTCCCCTTTACGATCGCGATCCTTTCGAGACAGGTTTCTCTCTCTCTCTCTCTCTCTCTCTCTCTCTCTCTCTCTCTCCTTTACGATCCCATCGCGATTCCTATGCGTTTCTTTCTAGGAAGCGCGGAATCGCGATTCTCACTGAGAATCGTCACCATGTTGCACGATTCCTGCAACTAAGCTCCATCCTTCTTATAATTTAACTACTTTAAACATGAGAATCCATTATGAGTGCAGTTTTAAATATATAAAAATATATAACCAGAAACCACACGTAGCACTAGCCCATGGTTTTTGTAACACAAACTCCTCCATTTAGGCTGTGGATTTACACATGTAGTGAGGCAACCTAAGAAACACGGACACGGATATGCCGACACAGAAATTTTCAAAAAATGCAAGACACAACACATCGTGGGGAACACACTCAATATTTGAAATTTTATAAATTTATTATATGTTATATATATATGTGAATATATCATTCAAAGACTAAAAAAATGCAATATAATACTAATTTCTATAAATTTACATTGTTTTTTTAATTTGTTTTTTTTTTTTATAATCATTGTATTCTAAGTTAATTTGTTCAAACTTATAATTAGTTTTTATGTGTATCTAACCAATGGATGTGTGTTTAAGGAATGGACACATGTATCCTCCAAGTGTCCGAGTCTAAATTTTTTTTTAAAAATAAGACATGTTTTGATGAATGTCGCACACGTGTCAGGAAGTGTCTGATGAGCGTCGGTTTCAGACATAGACACGACATGGATACGCCACCTTAGAAGTGTCTGTACTTCTTAGGTGGCAACTTTAGCTTCATATCACACTTTACAAATGGCTAGCATTTTATGATTCATTGCTCATAAATACTTCCCTACTGATTTCTATTTCCTATTGAAGTGCGGAAATGTTTGGGTAAGAAGGGAGTTGTTTGGTTGACTAGATTATTTAGCAAGATTTTGTTGACTAGGAAAATGCCAAAGGAGTGGAAGAAGAGTATTTTAGTGCCAATATATAAGAATAAAGGAAATGTCCATGATTGCAACAACTACAAAGGAATCAAGTTAATGTATCACGCAATGAAAGTGTGAGAGAGAGTGATAGAACGTCGATTGCAAGATATAACAGAGGTGTTAGAGAATTAATTTGGGTTTATGCCTAGTAGGTCAACAATTGAAACGATCTATCTTTTAAGGAGAGTAATAGAAAAGTATAGAGAGAAAAAAAAAAACATTCATATGATTTTTATCGATCTTGAAAAATCATATGCTAGAATGTCTTGGGATATAATTTGGTGGGTGTTGGAGAAGAAAGGGATGCAAAATGTTACATTGATGTGATTAGGGATATCTATGAAGGTATGGCGACCACTATTAGATCGCCCGCTAGAGAGACGAATGAATTTCCAATTACCGTAGGATTGCATCAAGGATCAACCTTAAATCCTTATCTTTTCGCTTTAGTTATGGATGAGTTAAGGCGCAATATTCAGGATGATGTACCATAATATATGCTTTTTGCAAATAATATCGTGTTAGTAGATGAGATTAGAGAATGAGTTAACCCTGAGTTGAAGATTTGGAGAAAAGCACTTGAATTTAAAAGATTTAGGTTAAGCAGAACTAAGACAAAATATACGAAATGTAATTTTAGTAACAGTCACAATGGAAGCAGAGGAGAAGTGAAAATTGAAAACCAAGAACTACATAAGAGTGAATATTTTCGTTATTTATGATCGATTATAACGACAACTAGAGAGATTGGAACGGATGTGGTCCACAGAATTAAGGCGAAATGGCTTAAGTGGAGGAGTGCGTCTGAAGTACTGTGCGATAAACGAGTAGCCATTAGACTAAAAGGAAAGTTCTATAGAATGGCTATTAAACTAGCGATATTGTATGGACGAAATGTTGAGCAACTAAGAAACATGTAGATAAAATGAGTGTTACTGAGATGAGTATGCTAAGGTGGATGTATGGCAAGAACAGAAAAGACAGAGTTAGGAATAAGGGTTGGTTTGGGGTGTTCTAAAAAAGTGCACTTTTTGACTTATTGGCGGGTTTGGGTTGGATTTGGGTTGGGTTTGATGTGATGTGTTAGAGAGGTGATGTGATTTAAATAGGATGATGTGACTTAAATAAGATAGTGACTTTTTGGCTTTTTGGCTTATTTAGTTCAAGCCAAACCAAGCCTAAGTATATTCGAGAATGGGTAGAAGTAGTACCGATAGAAATAAGTTGAGAGAAAATAGATTGAAATGGTTTGGTCATATACAACGGAGACCAACAGAGACAGTAGTGAAGAGATGCGATACAATAACGGTAAATGGTAGTGTTAAGGGAAATGGTAGACCTAGATTAACGTGGACTAGTGCAGTAAATAGAGATATGAATCTCCTTAATTTGACTAAAGAAATGGGCTTGGATAGAATCGAGTGGAGAAGAAGGATTCATGCAACCGACTCCATTTGATGGGACTTAAGGCTTGGTTTAGTTTAGTTTGGTTTATTAATCATTGCCCAGTTAAGTTTTCTTGTCATTTCTTGAGAACTTCACCAGCAACAGCACAGGAAAGATGATATAAACATTTAAGCGAAGAACAAATCAAATAGTGCCTCTAATAAAGGACAAACAGAAGAGACGCAACAATCAACAAATCAGAGTCAACTACACATAGCAATGAATGACAACCTACCTGGGAATTCTGAACAAGAACGTCAATAGCAGCTAGGCAAGGAGCTACTGTCAAAGTTTTATTTACAAAATGGACACGATTCTGGATTTTCTTCAGTGCTACGAAGTTCCGAAGTTCTGACTCAAACTTGGTCTGAGCAGTCATGTCACTTCCTACAATTACAGCATGCAATGATGGCACCTTTAACTTCCGTTCTTGGATCAGTAACAAGCTATCATAAAATGCACGGAGAAATAAATCCTGGCCTTTTCCACGCGAGACACCTGTGGTTTCAAAGTAGGGTGGCGATCAAAAAATATGGATGCCCAGAATATTAGCACAAACACAGCTAGGAAGGTAATAGCTAGGAGGAGCCTGGGAATCTAAGAGTGATTAGATATGCCAGTGCCAAAAAAAGTATAAAACTTATATAATATGGAAACCCAAACATTGACCTCTAGATTCTAATACAGAAAAGTAATTCCTGGATCTGAAAATGCAAGTTACATTATCTGTTACAGTTAAAATCTAAATAAAATGCAATCTCAAAGTGCAAAAGACATACTGTTTATGAGAGCAAAGAGTATATCTTCATTTCTCACTCCAAGAGACTCCTGAATGTGCTCACGCAAAACCCTTTTTGCAACTTTATCTTCAGCAACTTCCATTAGTTCCTTGATATTGCCAAAGTGAACAACATAGGTCTCAGGCATTCTAATCCTGCAGAGTGACAAAACTCATGAATATGAATCAACCAAATCAGCCAAATATGGTGAAACATGAAACGCCGCATATATGATCACTTGCCTACATTACACCCTTGTGGTGGGACCCTTCCCCGGACCCTCGCTCTGCGGGGACGCCATTGTGCACCGGGCTGCCCTTTTTTTATATATTAGGCACAATTTTGCATCAGGCAGGGATTGTGGTTTGTGTTCTAAATTGGAGGCACTACTTAAGGAGAGAAGGTGATCAATGACCCACCTTCATTGGCCCAAGAATGAAAATGTTCTGTTAAATATGGACCCCACTTACACCACATACGATTTAGAATTCCCTAAATACAAGAAGGAATGTCCTTTCACTTGAAATTTGACCGAAAGTACACAAATGTCCAACAGAAAGCCAAGAAAACCAAACATTGACCTCTAGATTCTAATACAGAAAAGTAATTCCTGGATCTGAAAATGCAAGTTACATTATCTGTTACAGTTAAAATCTACAGCAAAGTGGATAAGAAATAAAATGCAATCTCAAAGTGCAAAAGACATACTGTTTATGAGAGCAAAGAGTATATCTTCATTTCTCACTCCAAGAGACTCCCGAACGTGCTCACGCAAAACCCTTTTTGCAACTTTATCTTCAGCAACTTCCATTAGTTCCTTGCTATTGCCAAGGTGAACAACATAGGTCTCAGGCATTCTAATCCTGCAGAGTGACAAAAATCATAAATATGAATCAACCAAATCAGCCACTATGGTGAAACATGAAACGCCTCATCTATGATCACTTTTTTGCAATATTTGGAGGAAATTGCTGACTGAACATTATTTTTCCATATGTAGTAGGCACAATTTTGCATCCGGCAGGGATTGTGGTTTGTGTTCTAAATTGGAGGCACTACTTAAGGAGAGAAGGTGATCAATGACCCATCTTCATTGGCCCAAGAATGAAAATGTTATGTTAAATATGGACCCCACTTACACCACATATGATTTAGAATTCCCTAAATACAAGAAGGAATGTCCTTTCACTTGAAATTTGAACTGAAAGTACACAAATGTCCAACAGAAAGCCAAGAAAATGAGGTCCACAAAACATATGGACCAGTCCGTTTTTCTTTGACCTGCACAATGGAGTGGGGCATAATTTTCAAGGTGAAGCAACATGTCTTGACATTCGAGATTACAAATTCAAAAGTTTGTCCCAGCTTCTGAATAAACACAATTGACCTAGTATGGAGCATAAGTGGCAGGGCCAATTCTAATGCTTCAAGATGTCCCCAAGGGGACACCCTGGCCGCTTAGGTCACAGTCCCCCAATAAAATGATTCTAGTTCAAGTCTCCTCACCTTACCTAGACCCCTGCAAAAAAAAATAAAAAAAATAAAAAACACACTAAACTCTGCACAAGTAACTAGTTGCTACAATTTAGTATACTAAATGCATATATATGTAGCTATAGTAAAATAAGTTTGTACCATGCACTTATCTATGTGAATTTTTTTCACAACTAATAACTCTGTCAACAAAAAGTTTCAAAGATCTTCAGATTACAGTTATAGATGTTGGAGGCATACTTTAAGCGTTCTCGAGTCCTATTCTTCCAATAATCTGCTGTTACATGTTAATCGATCATAGCGCCAGCAACCAAGGGGAGGTGCTTAACAAACTCCATTTTGAAGTAATGACCTCGCATTTCATGAATCCACCAGAGGACCTTTGGGAGAACATGAGTAACATTTTCCTTGAGAACAGCATCCAACCATTTCCCAGCAACAGCAGTGTTTAAAACCACCAAATCAGCCTTTAGTGCTGTATCCATAGCTTCTTGACCTTTTGCAGACAAGACCTAACAACATAAAAGCCACAATGAGAAACTGAGGAGAAAAGTTGTACAGCAGGATCTTTCAAATACAACGAGAAAACAACTTGATCCATCACGAACAGTAACAAAAGGCACACAAGCCAAAGGACACTTGCTATACTAACATATAATTTTCCTTAAAAATCAACCCGAGATCTGCTTAAAAGTATAAGATCACAGAACAAAATGGTTGCTTCCAGGATTATGAACATCATAATTACAGATATATACACACATTCATATACATATGTGTGCATCACCCAGAACTGGTCCTAAGAATTTAGATTGCTGAAAGAGGTGGACTAAGAATCAATTTATCTGCATCGATTACCATTATCCAAGCAATGGCCCCTAAATAGGAAATTTAGTTATAAAGAGGAGAAATATCCAAAACACTACCGAACTGCAACACAAACCCATTCACGTGAACAATAGGATTCCAGTCTCCAGCAAACCATCGTACATTCCTATCATTTGATGTTACATAATGAAATAACCTAGTATAATGATAAAGCTACGGGCCCCATCATGATTTTGTGCTTTTTCAGAATTATGATAAAGAAACCAAAAATGGAGAGAAATTCAGAAAATTCATGTCCAAACTCCAAATAGTAGCCCATAGCATTTCCAATCTCTACTTGACAGCCCAAGACTTCAGTACATCAATTTTACAGTTATTAAAAATCATCAAACAACATGAGTAGGCAGGAATCAGTAAGCATCATTTGATGATTGCAAGAAAATTCCGCCTATCATACTGATGTCACAGCAAAATGAACACATACATCTATTTATTTATATGTAATAAATTTTACTTCAACAACAGAAAGATGGCTAAGTAGTAGCCTGAGGACTTCCACTGTTTAGTCTCAAATGGATTCAGAAACTACAAATCACCATACTTAACAAATTTATGTGTTAGTTTATAATTGAACTCTAAACCCATAAGCAGGTGTTTCTAGTGCTGTTGAGATAGTGACATCATGCTAACACCTAATGTCTGACCACAAAAATGAGATTAGAAACAACTTCTTTA
Source organism: Camellia lanceoleosa (assembly GCA_025200525.1). Taxonomy (NCBI): domain Eukaryota; kingdom Viridiplantae; phylum Streptophyta; class Magnoliopsida; order Ericales; family Theaceae; genus Camellia; species Camellia lanceoleosa. The sequence continues at coordinate 175,420,304 of CM045758.1, read as the reverse complement.
GTTTCTCAAGTCTTAACCCAATTCTATCAATGCTGATTTTAGCATAAATACACAAAAAAATATTAACAATAAAGAAAGAAATAATATATGCCCTTGTGCTAGCAATATACACATGACATTTGACATATAGTCCTATGTGCAAATCAGCTACAGCATACCAGTAAATGAAGATACAAACACTAAAACCCTAGATAATAAGTACAGCAGATATGCTAAAAGCACAGTGATGTATGACCTGTACTCCTCGGTGCAACATCTTATGCTCCAAACTGTATATGATCGCATCTGTTTCTGATGGTTTCTGGTTTGTAATCCAACAAACTTCAGCACCAACTCCTCTTAACAAAAATGCTAGCTCCATCAACAATAGTGGTCCACCTAGGAATCACATGTCATAAAAATAAGTTGAGTACTGATTAGTATGCATTTTAGGCAGTACTCATATTGCCTTTAACAACAAAAATTGAAGCACTTTTTGCCGTAAAATACAAAAAATCAAATTTGAAATGATATCAGGACAGCTGGAATTTTAAATCATCATATTATACTTATATTCTCATCCTGAATTAAAATTTCACCAATTATAAGGCAGGTCAATCTCCAGCATTAATTTCCATGACTTGTTGAATCCACCGAAAACATTTTTGTAATATCATATAGTGAATGGAAAGTTTTACTGGTGGAAGCAGCAATCTCTCAATTAACAGCTACACCATTGGTACTCATCAGAAGATCAACCCACTAATTTCATGCAAAGGAGTGATTATATATACATGGGAATCATTCAAATACAACTGCTTACCGCTGTTAACATGCTGAAAATGTTCTACAACTGTGATAATCTAAAATACAACTGTTTCATTTCATGTATGATAACATGGTCAATCAACTCAATTACTGTTTCAGCGAAGCAATTGCAAAATCCACCAAAGACTCGTTTATTTTGATAATTAATAAATACTAAGATCAAACTAATTAAAAATTGAAGAATTGTCACCAGGGAATTCGTTGCACAGCTTCTTTTAAATTCATGATGCTACACTAGCTTTCATGGCCCGCAACAACACAACACAGATCTCTTTTTGTTGTGTTGTGACTAAAGGATTGAGTTACATTCAACCCAACAGATGAACTTCTTACGTTAGAGCTGATCCTGACGTTAGCGAAAACACATGGAGTTGTTACAATTGGAACCCGACAAATTTGATGATTTTCCAATACTTCAGCTGATACGCTCCACATATTGTGCATCTCTCCTTTAACGCATATTTTAAACAACGTATGTGCATGGCTAGACCTATTGATTGTAATTACCAGAATATCAGTATTCTCTCTCTCTCTCTCTCTTGGGTGGCACGTCATTCAATTAGTTGCTGCTTCGATTCAACTACGTAAAGCATAAAAATCAACCTGAATGGCTAACACTACAGAAATTAAAACTCAAATCATACAGTAATATATATACAGATACATAAAGTTGTCAAATTTCGCAAAAGCAAGAAACACTATCTACTATCAAGTTCCCGAATCAGTAGAGCTTCACGATACAAAAGATACTAAAATGGAGTACCAGAACAGAAAATTGTAGCTAATGGAAGAAGTACAAACAAGACTATTTCCCTCAAATCAAAGAATCAATTTTTTTTCCCCTAAAAATCTTAAATTTGAATGTTAAAATGAATAGGAGAGATCAGAGAGAGAGAGAGAGAGAGTACCAGAAAGCGAGAGGTCATGAGAAACAAGAAGAACACGCTTAGACTTCATGAAAGTGAGGGGATTGGGAGGCGTTTGGGTGGGGAGAGGAAAGGGAAAGCGCTTATTGTCAGGAACAGCAGGGAAGCGAGGGCGATGATCGCAGGGAGAGTCGAAGGAGGCTCGGAGGATGAAAGCAAGGGCGGTGGTGACGGAGAGACCGACCAGAAGGGGAAAGAGCCAGCGCTGCTTCTGAAGGGCGAGCCATCCCGAAGAAGAAGAATGCTTCGCCATTTGCAGCTTCTTCTTCTGATGATGGTAGTGATGGTTGTAGGGTTGGAGAATGAGAAGTGTGTCGTCAGAGGGATCCGCATTTTAGGGTTTGAAGGTTGGACGACGGTTTCGAGTGGCGATGATGTGTGAGCATCTGGCTATGCAAAGCTTGCAACTTGGTGTGTGGGAGGTTTAGTCAGGGCTTTGGGTTCTGGAAGTTACACTCTCCTCCTCCTCGACTACTTTCAAATTCGACTCTCTTCATTCATCTCTCTTTCACTCTTTCTCTGTGAATGAATTTCCATTGGGGTATTTTTCTTTTTGCCTTTTTTTTTATTTGGGGTTTCACAGTTCGTTGGGCTGGTGAGAAAAAACAGCCAACTTTCCTATCACACACATGAAAATTAAATGGGTGGTTGTAGTAAAGCTCTCAGGATTTTTTTGATATCTCCAGCAAAATATATTAGGCTAAATTACCAACTCCGCTGTGTAGCTCGAGTTATCAATGCTCGGATGGCCTAAAATTTCAAAATGACATTATTTTGAGATTTTTTTTTTATCTTAGCGGGAAGATTTAGGATTAGTTTGGCATAAATTAAATAATATAAAAAGTCAAAAATTCACTATCCTATTTAAGTCACATCATCTTATTTAAATCACATCATCTCTCTAACACATCACATCAAATCCAACCCAAACCCAACCCATATAAGCCAATAAATCAAAAAGTACACTTTTTTAGAACATTCCAAACCAACCCTTATTCTCTTACTGGTAAGATAATTTTTTCGTACCAGGTCCAAGTCATTCTCTTACCGGTAAGAATGCCAAAACGACGTCGTTTTGATATTCGGGTCATTCAAGTTCTCACGCATTCGAGCTCTCACGCATTTCTCCTAAATTACATTGTCAATTTTATAATTTTAATATAAATATATTAATTTTTTTAATTTTAATTTTAATTTATATAATACTTTAACTTTATTTTCATTAATAATTTATTAGTAATATAAATAAAATTAATAATATTGTCATATTTTTTATATGAAAATTTGTATTTTACATTATTTATTTTTGTATGTTTGTAACTTCTACACTAATTTATGTCTACCTTACAGTTTGGGGGCATTTCCCTAAATAAGCCAAAATATTAATTCAATTCCCAAACTAAGTCTAATTTTGAAAGAATTTTCAAAATAGACTAAAACGTGGTTCACAACCACGATTTCAACATTTGTGTGCCTGTTTCGCATGAAAAATGAGAAGTCTTAAAATCGTAGTTACAAAACGCGCTTTTGATTAAGAAATCGCGGTTACAAAAGGCGCTTTTAATTTTTTTTTTTCTTCTGAAAATGTGATTGTGAACCACGCTTTTAATTGAAACTTTTTTTCTCTTCTGAAAACGGAGTTATGAACCACGCTTTCAGGCAAAATATAAAATCGCGTTTTGAAACACGTTTTCAACGCAACACCACCCTCACCGCTTTCATTTTCATTCTGACACACTTTCTCTCCCTCTCTCTCACACTATGACACACATGTATAATTTGTAATAAAATTTTGACTAATATTATTTTAATATATAATTTATAATATAAATAAATTTTATTTTATAAAATTGAGACTAATATTAAATATATATAATAATAATTTATAATAGTAAATAATAATCAATTATATAATTTTTGTAAATATAAATCATTTTTATATAATTTTAGAAATAATTTTTTACAAATTAAATTGAAACAACCATACATACGTATGTAAATAACCTGTCCAAAAGTTAAAATGACAATTATTTTTTACCCTTAAATGAGAATTATTTTTTATTTTTTATTTCTTAACCAAATTAATTTTTAATTAATTTTTTACAATTATTTTTTTCAATTAATTTTTTTTTCAATTAATTTTTTTCAAATAAATTCAAAAAATGAGTTTACGTTGGTTTGTAAATTTTTTTTTTCAAAAAAACTAATTTTTTGAATTTACATTTTTTCCTTAAATTTACAAATTGAGACAACCATTTATAAACTAAAAAAATTATCAAACAAGTTTTTATAATAGTTTTTAAAATTTTTGTAAATATATATTGAAAACTGAAAACGAAATAGTTACCAAACATGTCTCAGATGGTAAAAATATCGTAAAATTAACAAATAATTAAATAAATTACCAACGTAAAAAATGACTTATCAAAAGATTTTTAGGTTATGTATGGTTTGATTTTTAGAATTTTTTTTAAAAAAATTAAATGATAATTATTTTTTATTTTTTAAATGATAATTATTTTTTATTTTTTATTTCTTAACCAAATTAATTTTTAAAATTAATTTGGTTAAGAAATAAAAAATAAAAAATAATTATCATTTAGAGTAAAAAATAATTGTCATTTTAACTTTTGGACAGATTATATACATACGTATGTATGGTTGTTTCAATTTAATTTGTAAAAAATTATTTCTAAAATTATATAAAAATGATTTATATTTACAAAAATTATATAATTAATTATTATTTGCTATTATAAATTATTATTATATATTTAATATTAGTCTTAATTTTATAAAATAAAATTTATTTATATTATAAATTATATATTAAAATAATATTAGTCACAATTTTATTACAAATTATATATGTGTGTCATAGTGTGTGTCATAGTGTGAGAGAGAGGAAGAGAAAGTGTGTCAGAGTGAAAATGAAAGCGGTGAGGGTGGTATTGCGTTGAAAACGTCTTTTCAAAACGCGATTTTATATTTTGCCTGAAAGCGTGGTTTACAACCACGTTTTCAGAAGAAAAAAAAAGTTTCAATTAAAAACATGATTCACAATCACGTTTTACGTTTTTAGAAGAAAAAAAAAAGTTTCAGTTAAAAACGTAGTTCATAACCACGTTTTCAGAAGAAAAAAAAATAAAAGCGCCTTTTGTGACCGCGATTTCTTAATTAAAAGCGCGTTTTGTAATCACGATTTTAAGACTTCTCATTTTTCACGTGAAACAGGCGCACAAATGTTGAAATCGTGGTTGTGAACCACGTTTTAGCCTATTTTGGAAATTCTTTCAAAACTAGGCTTAGTTTGGGAATTGAATTAGTATTTTGGCTTATTTAGGGAAATGCCCCTACAGTTTGGGGTGAGCTAAATAAGTCACATTTTTTTTTTGAATTTTTTTTTTAGTGATTTTTTCCAAAATTATGTCAAAATTTTTTACTTTTTCGGTTTGTCTTGAGTAGACGAATTTAAAAAGTAAAAAAAATGAAAATATATAAAAAGGCCAAAATTAGTATAAAAAAGTTCACTAATTGTTACTTGTTTTTGTTTTTTCTGAATTTTTTTTTTAAAAATAAAGTTTTCGAGTTGTCTCATCGAGCAAAACTAAAAATCTAAAACCTTTTTAAAAATTAAAAAAAATCACAAAAGACAAAAATAAGTACACACAAAAAAAAGTAACCAAATAAACGAACGCCAAACTCCCACTTAAAGAAAGGTTGTTAGTGTAATTATGATAAAATTGTCAAGCTTATTGTATTTTTTAAAAATATCAAAGGAGGCCATTAATGTAATTTACCAAAAATATTAGAATGAAACATTATCTTATTAAATTATTAAAAAATAGCTTTCAATAATTAAATTTATTTTAGATCATCTTAGTAGGGTTTTTTTTTGGGGTTAGAGATCTTAGTAGGACTCAGGTGACAAATTAAATAGCTCAATGATTGGAAAATGTTTAAGATCCATAAAATATTTTTAACAATTTGACTCATAATAATGTGGTATGGTAGATGTTATCATTTGATTTGCTACACACTCAATTGTGTAGGGCTTATCTTCCCTACTACATCATTGTAGGTGAATTTAAGAATCCACATTATGGGTCTCTAGCACTTCTTGATGATTATGTCACCTCTAACCATATGTTAAGTACATATACACCCCCTGTTATATCCATCCCTAAGTTATATCATTTTTATTTAATTATGATCAATTTTCTTTTTTAGTTATGATCTTATTTTAGTTATAACTTATGAGATCTTTGGTCATGCCTCACGTATTATTTAATTATGATTTTTATTTTATTTTTTAGTTATGATTCAAAAGATATAAAATTATCTCTTTTTTTCTTTTAATTATAAGGTACATAGTGGATACCTTTTTATACCTTTTAAAGGGTGAATGTACCAGAGACTTTTCCTTTCAATTTTGTGCCTACAAATTTTATTTGATATGAATGGCAAACTCACATGTAAATAGGGTGATTTGTTCCTTTATGTTTCATTACTTTTTTTTACTTTGACCTTTAAAATTTATTTTTTCTTACTTTAGCCCTTTAAGTTTCAAGTTTTTCTCACTTTACTCATAAAGTTAAATTTTATTCAAAATTAAGCAGTTAATGTCATGATAACTACCACATAAATATATTATTATATTAGAATTTAAGTTTATGTTAAAAATGTGAGTTATACATAATAAAATATTTTTATGCCACGTGACTATTAATGTGTCATTTTCTGTTTAATTTTGAACAGAAATTAGTTTTAGGAATAACTGAGAAAAATTTGAAACATGAAAAGCCAAATTAGGAAAAAATAAACTTTAAAAATTAGAGTGAGAAATGACTAAGCATAAAAGAGGCAAAGTATAATTTACCCATTTATATATGAGTTTAAGTAAAAATTCCATTAATGACAAAGTTGTACATTTAAAAATTGCAAAATAATTATAAAAATTTTAAGTAAATATAAATCTTCTTTAATTTTGATATTAAAAAAAAAAATAGATAGAACTCAACTTAATACAAGTTCAAGTCAAATAATAAATCGATTTTTTAAATAATTTTTAGGGAACTTTTTTTAGGGTCCTTGGTATTAAGATTTTATAGCGTAAAGAACATTCAATATTTTCATAATGTCTAAGGTTCTTCAAATTGATTCAAAGAAGATTTGATCCAAAGAATTTCTCTAGACTTTCTAGAAAAATTCTTCCCAGAGAAATTTTCTCTAATTTCTTTGGACTTCCCACTCTCCAGAGAACTTCTCTCAAAATTTCTTCCTAGAGAATTTCTTGACAGAGACAGAATCTCAGCATTAACAAGAAAAAGAACCTCAAACTAGTTACTTAATTTTCAAAAAAATATTCAAAAAACAAGTTCAAAAAAATGAACCAAACATCTTTGTTCACATATTTCTCTATGTTTGTTCACAATTTTAAACCAAAGAAAATTATTTTAATCAAACCATAGAAATTTTAGCATAATGATTTTAAACCAGGAAAAATTGTTTTAACCAAACCAGAGACATTTTAACCAAACTAGAGAAAATTTAGCACAAATTTCTGTGTTTGATCATAGAGAATTGAATTTCAGTGGTAAACCTTACCCACTTTAATAATTAAAGGGATAAACTTTTTTTATAATTTTGCAATTTTTTTGGGTCTTCTCACTCATTTTCAATTTCCCTAGTCAATAAAGAGTTATTAATAATATAGTGCAATCACAAAATGAAAGAGACAAATATATATATATAGAGAGAGAGAAAGAGAGAGTACGAGATGTGCTTAAAGATGAGATAGACAAAAAGGGCAATATTGAGGCGCTCATTGTAAGTGGGGACAATTATGCGGAACTTGTTCCTCTCATTTGTCTTCCCTAGGCGGCGGCAGTAGTAAGTTCGGCAATTGCAACACAGATGTGATCATTAGCCTTGAAGATCTTCTTCTGATGGAAAGAGAGCTCGAATTGAGCCTTGTTAACTGAGGGCAACACAACATGAGACTTTGATCAGAGACTAGTGGCCGAGATGGCAGTGGACCGGTGTAGATTTAAAGACAGCAGCAGCGGATTGTTGTAGATCTGGAGATGGTGACGGCAGATCATTGTAGATCGACTTCAATATATGTGTGTGTATAGAGAGAGAGTGAGAGGTTTTGCAAGTTGACGTGGAGAAGAGTGAAGTTGAATCAAGATTGGATGGGTGAAGGGCTGTCAATGGGTCGGATTTAATCCGAATCCGACCCGAATCCGATCCGATAATCCGAATACGTTTATAAAAAATCCGATCCGATAATCCGATTATCCGAATCCGTTTAATCCGTTTATTAAACGGATTGAACATGCAAAAATCCGACCCGATCCGGTAATCCGATAATCCGATCCGATTATTCTCAATTTGAATAAAAAAACACAAAATGAAAAAAAATAAAAAATAAAAATCAAATTATATAAAATTGTAGCTCAATAAATAAATAAATGGATCGGATCGGATTATCGGATCGGATATCCGAAATCGTCGGATTCGGATTCGGATATCTATAATCGGATATAGACTTAAACGGATTCGGATCGGATTCGGATTTGTCTTAATCGGATCGGATTCGGATTTTGACAGATCCGATCCGAATCCGATCCATTTACAGGCCTAGGTGAGATAGATGGGGGTGGGGTGAGAGACTTTAGACTTCACAAAATAATATTATGACCTCTTTTATTATTAAAAATTAGAGAGGAACTTTAGACTAATTTTTCCTTATTTTTATCCAAATATAAAGTTGATATATGTTTGAGTTTAAGAGCTAGAGATGCCCCCCAGGCTACTAAGGGGAAATTATTAAATGTTCTCGGAGTATCACGTATTTGTATTCCTTAATCAATCATCATTCAATATGCCTATCATGTTCCTCAATCACCTAATACAATATTCCACATACCCACTTTTTTCACCAATCATAATACTATGGAATATCACGTGTTCATATTCCAGAATTACTAAATAATCACCTGCTACTAATAGGGAAGACTACTATGAACGTTAACTATTTATTTTTTGTAATAAGTATATATATATATTAGTGGCAGGTATAAACACAAATTATGTATGACTTACATTTATTTTTTGGGAATGATTTGAAGGAGATGTTTATTTTAAGGATAAATTACAAATACATCTTTTGAGATTTGTTTAAAATATAGATAAAATTAAAATTAGTAACTACTCTACTATACAACAATAAAATTACCATAATTATTAATTAAAATATATTTTGATATTATTAAAAACTAATAATTGATTTCAAGATTTATTAATTTAAGGGTTCATTTATTATGTGATTAAAAATCTGAAGGAGCATGTGTATTTTTCAAAAATATATTAAACAATCTGTATTTTAAGTAAACATTAAAGAGTATATTTGTAATGATAGTAAATTTAAAAGGGCAGACATGGTGAATGAACACTATCTGTTGGGACTTAAGGTATGTTTTTTTTGTATTTTGATTTTTAATTTTATATTTTCTTTTCAAAAAAATACAAGAAATTTGTTTGAATATTTTTTTTTTTTTTTTTTTTAAATGTAGCCAACTGTTTCTTTTTTTTTTTTTTTGTTACAGGAAAATCCTCCCACTCTCCCGCAGGTCCAAGGCAGCGCCCCTTGCAGAGATCACCAAGGTGTCCTGTTAGCCGTTCCGAGCAAGAGACTATAACCTGGGAACTTGCCCTGACCTCCCAAGACAAGCTCCGCTTAAGTCAGGACTCGCACAACGGGGGAGCATTGAACCCACACCAAGTACTGACTAGACAACTTGAGGTCCAACCTCCTAATCAACAGTGCTTCGCCCAAGAGATTCGCCCAAGAGAGCAGTTATCCAACCCTTAGATATCCTTTTTTAATTACTAATCCACATAAAACACTGGATGGGTTGTAGGGCGAAAAGCCATAGACCTTCTTAGGTCCATGAAAAATGAATAAAACATTGTCAAGGAAACTTTGAAAAAATAAAATAATAAATAAATGTCATATTTATTTGGGTGGGCATGAGTTTGGGATTGGACTAATAGTCCAATAAAATTATTGATCCGATGTTTGGTTAAACAATTGAAGTACGGACTAATTATTTTAAACTTGACTATTAGTTAAGATAGGATACATAATCCAACGAATTTGTAATCCTAGAACTATTAGTCATGGAAATGCTAATCCAGTCCGCCCAAACAAACATGGCCAAACAGTTTAGCTTTTCTCCAGGTAGAGGAACGACTAGACTATATATTGTTAGGCCTTAGATTCATCCTCAGTGTTTTTTTTTATTATTTAACATTAATTTTTTTATGTCATGTGTGAATCGTCTTTAAATAAAAATAAAAATAAAAATAAAAACGTATTTGATAATTGTATCTGTATGATTTTTTTTATTATATTTGTCTTTAAAAAATTTAAATAGTTTACTTTTAAATCATATTTATCATTCATTTTTTAAAATATAAACATAATAAATATGACTATGATTATCCAATCAATCTAATTTATTTTCACAACAATTAACACACAAAGTCTAAAAATAAATCATAAAAATAAATTTAAAAGAAAAAACATTAGGCATTTTTGGATTTTTTTCACATTCACATTTTATATACCTACAATGTTCATATATAATAGGAAATGTGATCATAAAGTTTTTGTCAACAGAGAGCAGGTACTTCTTTTATTTTTTATTTTTAGGTACATTTGAAAATAAGAGAGCAGGTATTTCTACTCCAACTCTTTGTGCTTTCCACCTTACATTCATGTCCTCACCTCACTGTCCACAGACTTGATAAAAATAAAAAAAAAAAAAAGAAAAAAAAAAAAAAAAAGAAAAGAAAAAAGACTAGAGTACCAAAAGAAAAGTAAAAACAGACCCTGGTGGGTTGACTCATCTAAATTTCTTTACATATGTATATACAAACTAGAGTACCAAATGCTAGGCCGTGTATGTGTGTATGGTGATTGAGGGACCTTTGTAGTCCTTGGTTGGATTCATTGTGAATGGTCATTTTTATTGACATGCCATCCAGATTTAAATGCTTATTATTAGATTGAATCATTCAATCAAAAAAAAAAATTAAAAATAAAAAATAAAAATAAAAACACCAAATTGAAGTATCCAGAAAATGCAATATATGAGTCAAATTTATCTTGGGTGTACCTTGTATTACACCAAATTTGAATTACGCTTACCTTTCATTTTCTAAATATTTTTGGTTCATTTATTGTTTTGATTCTAGGATTGCAGAATTGCTTTGTTAGACCTTGCTCAAATTCAAGCATCATTTACATAATTTCATGGTTGAATAGAAGAAACATAATCTTCTATTTTCATTTTTTTTTCCCTGTACAGAATCATCTATAGAAATTATTGAATTTCAAGATTTTTAATGATATAAAGTGTTTTAAAATATGAGAACAAGACACATGGTCTTGTATCAAAGTAGTATGCTCTCCAACCTCTACAGTGGAGATTGCGGATTTGAGCCCCATGTAAGGTGTTAAGAATGATTCTCTTTTCTTTTCCCTTAGATCAGGCTAATATACGTTCTAACGAATAAAAATAAATAAATAAATAAAAACGGATGACAAGGAAATAGGGACAAATGATCATTGATATAAACAAAAGTCCAAATCTGCAATATTTTCAGACAATCTAACAAATTTTGGTAATTATTGTTTTCTATTTTAAGGATACATTAGGCAAGCTCAACCAAAAGTTTGTTTCTCTACTTCATATCGTATGCATTAACCAAAACCAAAACCTCTACCAACTCCATTATTCTGTCTCTCTCTCTCTCTACAGAATACTCTATGAAGTCTTCTCTATAAATACCCTTTACCCATCTAAAGCTTTCATTATGACAAACATTCTTATATCAAGTTTTCATTCATATAGCTCTTGGAGTTCATAAAAGATTAGCTAAGAAATATAACAGGGACTACAATGGCTCAATCTCTGAGCTCTTTCATTGTTGTAACCATCCTTATCTTTGCTCCAATACTTTGCTTTGCTGGGAAGAGCAATGGTGGCTACCTCTACCCACAGTTCTACTACCGGTCTTGCCCCAAAGCTCAAGAAATTGTGATGTCCGTTGTTGCAAAGGCTGTCGCCAAAGATACCCGCATGGCTGCTTCATTGCTTAGGCTCCATTTCCATGACTGTTTTGTCAAGGTTAGTCAAGCAAGCAGAGCTATTAATTAATCTACTAGTTTTCAGCACCCTATAATTAGCCATGCATAAGGTTCTAAAAAGCAGTTGCGGTTGCCGTAACGGTAGTGGTGGCGCAGTTGTGGTTGTGGGGTGTAAAAGCCATAGCGTAACGGTTGCGGTAACCGGAATCGTGAATTTTTTTATTTTTCGCACAATTTGAAAAAAATTTACCGATATGCACATTTTTTTTCATGATCATATTTATTGGATTTTAAAATAAATATTGATCAATTTTTATAAATTTTTAAGTGTGATCCAATCTATTTCATATTTTTAAATTACTATAAACTGAATTTTTTACATTTCATTTTAATAATTAATAACTTTATATTATACAAAAAATCAATCACTAACTATTATATATAAAATAAACAATGACAAAAGTAAGAGAATAAATAAAAGACTAAATATATATATATATATATATTTTAATCAAGCCAAATAGATAATGATTACACTTATTATTATTATTATTATTATTATTTTTAAACAATATATAGATAGACGCACACAAATAAAATGGTTGAGTAATAGTAGCTGAATAGAATAGCATAGGTCTTACAGCTTCAACAAATCAATAACATGTTCTTCATCTTCTTTCTTCTCTCTCTATCTCTTTATCTTCCCTCTTCTCTTTGTCTCTCTTCTTCCATTTTCAACTTTTTTTATTGTTGTGTTTTTTCAAAAGAAGCAGTTCGGAACCGTTACGTAACCATGCGTAACAGGCTGTTACGGCTGTTACAGCACCGTTACAACCGCTATAGCAGCCGCTACGACGGACACATTTGTGAATCTCAATCACACTGCAAAAGCGACCGTAATGAGTGGCGGTAACCACCACAACCGTTACGTAACGGCGTTACGTAACGGTTATGGTCGCTTTTTAAAACCTTACCCATGCACTACATTTTATTTTTTTTAATAGACAAAAATAACTATTAGTTGTTAGATTAGCAATGGAGAAAAAATGTCTACATGTACATGTGATGGGCTGAGATGTGCAATGTAAGCGGTAGTTAATTGGATTCGAATGTAAAGCAAAAATCAAAATACTAGTTAGCTTAGTAATTGGTGAGGTAGTTTCATGATATAGAATGTGTTTTGAGTTAAAGTTTTACTTCAAAACTTGACCCTTTTTTATTTTTCTTTTGAGTATTCATTGTTTTGCCTCGATTAGTCTTAAATACATGTGGTCTAGGGCCCTATCCCACACATATCAAGTAAGCGCTTGGTAACCTACACTTTTTGATATGCATATCATGGCTCGGCTAACCTTTTGGTTCCAAAAATTAAATATTATCTTAAACCATAAAATTGCTTGTCTAAATTATACAAAAGGAAATATTTAGGGCTTTTACCCCTAGTCCTCGGAGTATAGATAGTCTCCCTATCCCACTTGTATTGACCTTGCTTTTACCTTTAATCTGCCAAGTACATATAATCCCACTATTAATAATTTAATAGGAATGAGCGGTTAAATTGCCTCCAACTAATCTCTTGAGATTAGTGCATTACTAACTTTGGTTTATGACTTTGTTAATTAAATGCAGGGCTGTGATGCATCAATACTTCTAGTAAGCACCGGAAGCATGCTGAGTGAGAAGAGGTCGAACCCTAACCGGGACTCGGTTCGTGGGTTTGAAGTCATCGATGAGATCAAATTTGCATTGGAGAAAGAGTGCCCTCACACTGTCTCTTGTGCTGATATTTTGGCTCTAGCTGCTAGAGACTCCACCTCCCTTGTATGTCTTGCGTTTTAGCTAGTGCCAATTTGGATGAGATGACCATACTACCCTTACAAGCTATGAATAATAGCATCTGTTTTTGAATTGTACAATGTGCAGACTGGTGGACCTAGCTGGGAGGTCCCATTAGGAAGAAGGGACTCCAAAGGTGCAAGCTTGAGCGGCTCCAATAACAACATTCCTGCCCCTAACAACACTTTCCAAACCATCCTCACCAAATTTAAGTTGCAAGGACTTGACATTGTTGATCTTGTGGCATTATCCGGTAACTATTCTAGTTTTCGTGTGTTTTGTGACATTTTTTAAATAAGAACCAAATTGTCGTCCTTTATAAAAGATCGGGCCATCTAGTCCAACATTTTGGGTTTACCATATAATTCACTTTAATGATTTGGTTTGTTTATTTTCTAATTTTCTGTCATATTGGCCCTATTTGGGAAGTGGGTTTAGAACTTTTTTTAGACTAAAATCCACAACAAGACAAAATATACTAAAATAGTCAATAAGACAAAATGTCACATTAAATCCATAATTATTTCACTTTTTCTCTCGCAAATATCACATCGAATTACAAAAAATTCCAACCATCTTCTCAAATATAAAAATTTTAGCCTATTCAAATAACAAAAAATTAAAATAGCCAACTTTTCAAACGAGGCTACTGTGTAGATATCTATGAAAAAAAACTAATTGATTTGATAATCATAAGCACATAAATTTATTACATTTTATTTTTCAAATTATATTTGTTGTATATTTTTTTGAAAATAACCTATTGTTACATTTTTAAACAAAAAATAAAATAAAAATTGCCAATGCCAGGGAGTCACACAATTGGGAATGCCAGATGCACCAGCTTCAGGCAGAGGCTGTACAACCAGGCTGGCAATGGGCTAGCCGACTTCACGCTTGACCAATCATATGCCGCCCAATTGCGTACCCGATGCCCTAAGTCCGGCGGTGATCAGAACCTCTTCTTCTTGGACTTTGTCACCCCAACAAAGTTTGATAACAACTACTTCAAGAACTTGTTGGCTTCAAAGGGGCTTTTGAGTTCTGACCAAGTTCTAGTGACAAAGAACCAACAATCAATGGAGTTAGTGAAGAAATATGCAGAGAATTACGACCTTTTCTTCGAGCAATTCGCCAAGTCCATGATCAAGATGGGGAACATCTCTCCCCTGACCGGTCCAAGAGGAGAGATTCGAAAGCATTGTAGAAAAATAAACTCTTGATTAAGACCATATGGTAATCCTGACAGCAATAAATATCATTATGATTGTATTATGTTTGTGTATTTCTCTTAAGAGAGTTCAATTGTCTAGCCTGTTGTACCAAGGGTTGTAACTTGTGGTGGCAAAATAATAGCATTTTGGTTAATGAGATTGTGGGTGTTTCTCTTCAGTATAATATGGTTGAAAATGAGTTCTTAATTTGAGTTGAAACTTGAAATCAAGTCCCGGGAGTGTTTTGTATTTGATATTTTATTTTTTATTTATTGCAAGTAATCATTTAAAATGAAGGGAAAATTATTTATAAGTCTTATTAGGGAGATTTATGCTATATATGGTCCTACTAAAAAACTTATGTTCCCATAAATCCTGTGGGAAGTTTGTTGACACATTTACCCTCAATATTAATTGTTAATATCATAAATAATAAAAAACCATATATAGGAAATTAAATATTATATCTACATAAATGTAACGTAACGTGATACCAACATAAACGTAACGTAACGTGACACCTATGATCTATGGCAATATTCAATTTCCTATTACCATAGATCATATTTATATGAAACGTAACGTGACACCAACATAAATCAGTAACATTTTCACATTCAATTTAAAAAAATAAAAACTCATTAAGTTTGCGAAACGTAACCTGACACGTTACGTTACGTTTATGTAGGTGTCACGTTACGTTACGTTACGTTTATGCAAGTGTCACGTCACGTTACGTTTATGTAGGATCTTATAGAATACATTCCTATCTAAATAGGACTTGAGACTCTATAAGAAATTACACAGGACTTAGCCTACCATAAGTGTCTGAAAAAAAACTTATAAATAAGTCTCCCTAAAATGAAGAATTTTGAACTAATTTAATTTTTTTTAAGGAATGCACATATTCTTTGACAATAATAATAAGATAAGCATGATAAGTAAAAAAAAATTTTGAAAAATATGCAGCTTGTTTGTTTTGGTTTTTTATTTTTATTTTTTAATTTTCTTGAAAATATTTTTTATAAAAACAAATTGGTGAAAAAATAAAAAACACTTATCATATCATATGTTTTTCTCATTTTTTTGGTGAAAATATTTAAATATATTTTAATGTTTATTTTTATCAAATTAAGAATAAAATTTGAAAACAAAACTATATGAAGATTCTAATTTCTAACAATAATGCTATGAACTTAGAATTATTTATTTATTTATTTATTTTTTTAATAAAAAACACTTACAAAAATAATGTGTAATTAAGATTTTTTTTTTAAATTTTTTATTTTTTATGTGTACTACTGTAAATTTCGACTATATATCACTTTTTGAAATAAAATTAGAGTATTGCTATTAGCACCTGCCAAAATTCTTTGAACCTCCATTTTATAAATTTTTTTTATTACAATTATACTCTAAAGTAAAATTACATTAAAAGATATTATTAAATGAAACACCAATCTATCAATAAGAACTAATACTCTATAATATTAGACACTCACCCCCACCCCCACCTCCACCTCCACCTCCACCTCCAACTCCAACTCCAACTCCAACTATACGTATTCCATGTTTGTAAACCCTAAACCTATTACTTTTCATAACCAATTAACATAAACCCTAAATTTATTATTTTTCATAATCATCTTAAATCCTGAATGTGGCATCTTCATCACCATCATCAACGCTATTGAACTTGAAAGTTTTGCTTCAAGTATAACGTATACTTCATCACTTATTTCACTGTGTAGAGCAATGGAGGACGAGGACAACAATTCTAGTGAGACTGGCATTCCATTGGTAAGTTTATCTGTCTTGTATTAACATTATCGGTCGTTTTCGGTCGTTCTTTTTTCGTTCGAGCTGTTTGGTACTGGTTTGCTGACTGTTAGAATTATGTTTGGTAATACAGTACTCAACATAATCCTTTCATTCAATACATAGGTTCCGAACATTAATGCAGATAGTCAGTACTGTTGAACCGAATATTATCTTTATTTTCATTACTGTTGAACTGAACAAAACCATTAGTTTCGGGACTATTGAAATGAACATCATTTTCTCAATTTTGAAATGAACGTCATTTATTTTTATTTTTTTTGTAGCTCATTTTGGAGCTTATTCATCCTATTCCACCCATAGCAACTAACTAGAGGAGGTACCATGACCCTTGTGCAGTAGGCTGGGAGGTTGTATACAGTTTCAAAGTGCAACATTTCAAATCACTCATCAGTCTAGACGTAGCAACAATCGAAACAATAAACCTGGATGAGGACTAATGTCATATGAGTGAGCTAGGAAACAGAATTAGAATGGATTTCAGTTATGTAATTTTCTTTGTTAAACTAACTTAGAATGGAAAAGAGTGAATTTGAATGGATTTAAGTTATGTATTTTGAATGGATTTAATTTATATTATTTTAAGCTGTGAATTGTAATGGATTCAAGTTACACAGTGATGAATAAATTTTGTTCGGACATACAGTGCTGACACGATCATTATTGTTCGACAAAACAGTTCTGAACAAAATACATTTTTTCGGCTACACAGTTGTGAACAAATTGTTTTGGGCTACATTTAAAATTCTAATAGCGATTCAAACGATGATTCTGTTTTTCCTCATCTTGCAAACGGTTATGCAAATCCCGTAGAAATTGGAGTATCTTTGATCGATTTCAGCAATGACGAAGATATAAAAAGTAATGAAGAAGATGATGATGAGAGGATGAGAGAGGTTACTGATTCGGCGATATAGAGAGCATTTAGAGAAGATGAGAGTCATCGGAGTGCTCCGTTGACGGCCAAGACGGTGACGAGAGTGATGGAGGGTTGGGGTCTAAGAATTCTATATTGGAACAAAGTTACAAACTCTGAAAATTGAGTGAGTCAAGGAAAGAGAGGGATGAAAAATTAATTGAGTGTGCATTTCATTATAAAAATATTATGAATATGGGTAGATAATATGTGGAGTGTCCAAAAAAATATTATTAAAATTTAAGATTTAGAGTTGGAGTCCAAAACAATGGGAGATCCAAAAAATTTGATAATTACTAATAGCAGCACTCTAAAATTATTGACAAAATTTGATAGTTATTATTAATTTTCTTCTTCTGAATTTCTAATATTATTGGGTGCCTAAGACCATCTCCAACGCTATACCAAATCTGATATCAAATTTGAATTTTGATGAAAATGACACTGTTCATGGATCCAACGCTGCACCAAATCTGATATCAAATTGAGTTTTCATCAGATCTTTCATCAGATCGCGGAGGAAGTAATGAATTCATCAAATCATCAGAAGCGACATTGCATGACTGGAGGGACCCGTCGACCAACCGGTTGCACCGGTGACCAACCGTCAACCAAGAAAAGGTTCGAAGATTCAGAAAAAATTGAAATTCAAAAATAAAAAAAAAAATTTTTTTGCCTAACCGGTCGGTCGACCCGGAAAAAGTTCAAAAAGTTCAAAAAAAAGGTTCAAAAAATTCAAAAAATAAAAAAAAAAAAAAAATTGGGCAAACCGGTCAACCGGCCGGTCGACCGGCCGGTCGACCACCCGGTCGTCCTGGGACAAATTTGATGAAAGGTGAAGGATTGGAGCGCTCCGTTTTAGATTTGGTGAAAAGGTACTTTTTTTACTCAAATTTGATGAAAAAAGAAGTGAAGTGTTGGAGATCTCTAATAGGTGTCTCACTCTCACAGATTCAACTGCAGACGATAAGTTACGTCTATAAAATCTCTGTGCGTTGAACTAAAACCCAGCCAGCGCAGGGTTTTCACCTACACACTTGCTTCTTCTTCTTCTTCTTCTTCTTCTTCTTCTTCTTAGTTGCTGAACACAATCAATCACTGATCACAGCTACGAATGGCATATCACTGACTTTGTAGCAAGCTCAGACTCTCTCCATCATACACTATGCTAAAATCAGCTTTCTAGGTTTGCAATCAAGCACTTCAAAAAAATAAAAAAATAAAAAATGAGGTACTCTCGAATCATTTCTCAATCCCTTTCACGCCATTGCACAATCACATCTCAGAACCCTAGATATTTACCCAAAAATTCACACACCTCAACCTCTTCTACAAACTTTCCCATAAACCCTTATTTTGCCCGCTCGAGGATTCAATCGTGGAATGATTTGAACTTTGCGCGGGATTACACATCGTCCGCGCAAGAATCGAAGACGGGTCCTCCGGAGAGAGTATCGGCGATTGTGGATGAGATCTCTGGACTTACTTTGCTCGAAGTTGCCGATTTGACGGAGCTTTTGAGGAAGAAATTGGACATAAATGAGATGCCGGTGATGGCGGTGATGATGCCGGGGATGGGGTTCGGCATGAAAGGGGCGGTGAAGGGCGGCGGTGCGGCCAAGGGGGAGGAGAAGAAAGCAGAGAAGACTGCGTTTGATTTGAAGCTCGAAGGAGGGTATGATGCCGGGGCTAAGATTAAGATTATTAAGGAGGTTAGAGCGTGTACTGATTTGGGGTTGAAGGAAGCGAAAGATTTGGTGGAGAAGGCACCTACCCTTTTGAAGAAGGGGGTAACCAAGGAGGATGCGGAAAAGATTATCGAAAAGATGAAGGAGGTTGGCGCAAAAGTGACGATGGAGTGAGGTAATGAAGTTATTCTCTTTTATGATTTAGTTTCTGTCTTGTGTTGAATGGATTGAATGCAAATCTATAGCATTCAATTTTGTTGGGAAAGTCATGTTTTTTTATTGTTTTTATTATGCAATGGAGTGTACTATTTTGGTTTATCAATATGATTTTAGTGCTATTCTCAATCCATTGTGTTAATAAGTGTAATCTATATGACTAATTTTGGGTAATGGCTTTGTATGTGGACCCTCTTGAGATGTTGCTATGATGGTTATACTCCCTAATGTCATTCGAAAAGCCTTATCAAGTTCAATTTATCTCTAGTGTCTTTACTTTTCTACAATGTTTGGCAGTACTTTGAAATATTGATGAATACATATCCTAATATCTGATCTTGATTTGGATGAAATATGTGCTTATGTGAAGATGAAACAGAAGAAAGGGGAAGTTGTATTAGTTGTACCTAATTAGTAGGACCTTCCTTGAGGGGAGTCTCTTAGTCAGGTTTTATGCTAGGATTATTGCCTAGGTTGATACAGGGATATATGAAAGTCAAGATTTGAACATTATCAGAATATTGTGGGTGAATGGAGGGATAGATGCCAAAAATTAATGGTTGCAAATCTCATCAATTTAGTTTTGTTAGTGAGAATGTTTTGCCTCGTGCCTTTGGATCAGAATCAGATCTGATACATATTGCTATGAATCTAAAAAAACTAGAATCATGTCAAAGATTAATGGTTGCAATTTGCAAAGCTCAGGTTTTATGCTAGGATTATTGCCTAGGTTGATACAGGGATACATGAAAGTCAAGATTTGAACATCATCACAATATTGTGGGTGAATGGAGGGATAGATGCCAAAAATTAATGGTTGCAAAGCTCATCAATTTAGTTTTGTTAGTGAGAATGTTTTGCCTCATGCTTTTGGATCAGAATCAGATCTGATACATATTGCTATGAATCTTAAAGAACTAGAATCATGTCAAACTTAAAAATTCTGATTCTTAATAGTACCAAATTATTCGTTCATTTGAATTTTGACACGATATTCTCCAAATAGATGTTGGTTGCACTTTTCCGGAATTAGTTGTGTTTTGTTTTTGATAACCGGTAACAGTGTCCTAGGCAGGGTCCTTTGGGCTTACCCCAGGAGCATAAACCTGAGGATCAAGCGACACAATCGCATGGTCCGGGAAAATGAGAGGAGCAGACAAGAGTGAAATTTAAGTTGGGCATGTAGGGAGGATACCCACTGACCAACTAGACTATCCCCTCAGTATAAAAATTCAAGATAAAATTCTTACATACCTTGTATGTGATATATGTAGATCTAAATAATCACAAACAAAAGAATGCTCATATTGTTGATTCATGGGCTTAGTTGATCCATCATTTGAATCATTTTTTGTACCGGTAGAGTTTTTGTATAGATAGGTTAGGTGTTTTCTTTCATTTCTTTTGTGTGCGGGTGGCATCCCCTTGGTTCTGTTATTAATACTTATCCAGGAGAAAAAAAGAAAAAAAAAAGAAAAAAAAAGAAAAAAGGATGCTAATCTTTTTATCATTGATAACTGAAACCTAATACTAAAAAGTGGTAGAACTTAGATATGAATGAATCAGAACCACCAAAGAATTGAAAGCAACATTTAGAGATAAGTATGCATTTTCCCTGTTCTGGGGATATTTATGGCGGTTATGGGGTGTGTGTGTGGAAATGAATAAGGAGAGGGTGGACCAAGTTTGAAAAGTGTATTTTCTTTGTTATAGGTAATGGGAATTGGCTGAGATTTTAGGTAGATGTTAGGTATGGGGGTTTGCCTTTGAGGTCGAGTTAACCTGCTTCATTTGGGATTGTTGTTGGCAAGGAGTGATAGTTAACTGTATAGAGGGAGAAGGAGATATGGTGGCCGGGAATGTGGTTTTTGGACTTGACTTAATTGGTAGCTAGGGATGATTAAGGAATCAAGAGCATTTGATGCAAGTGGGAGAGGATGAGATTAGGTGGATAGCTTCCAAGGTTGGAAAGTTTGAGTTGAAGCCATTTTATAGGAAGCTAATTGAGACTGATAGGAAAATTTCCTTGTAAGGGAATTTGGAGAGCCATAGGCTCTCACAGTCCTTTCTAAGTTTTGTTTTCTTTGCCTGATGCCCTCTCATTGTTGGAGGATTCTAAGGTTGATAACTATTGGAATGTGTCCCACATCGCCTGGAGTTGCTCTATTTGTGTTGGTTATAAGGTTTCAGTTTTTCTCTCTTTAATACTTAGGTTTTAAGAAGAAGTGTGGGCTGAACTTTTCAATTTGGTATTAGAACTTGGTTGGGCCAGTGATTGGTGTGTCGTTTGTCCGGCTACTATATGTTGTGGTCCAAGAGGGTGTGTTGGAATGTGTCCCACATCGCCTGGAATTGCTGCATCTGTGCTAGTTATAAGGCCCCAGGTTTCCTCTCCTTAATACCTAGGTTTTACGGAGAAATGTGAGCTAGGTTTTTCAATTATAACTTGCTTAAGAGAAAGAAAATCATCACTAATTGGTGTTGCTTGTGTAAATTAGCAGGGAAATTAGTGGTCATTCTATAGGAGGCTTATTGAGGTGGACCTAAGATATTTTCCTTCTAAAGGGGTTTGAGAGCTTAAGTCCCTTCTAAGTTTGCTTTATTTAAGTGGGAGGCATATCATGGAGAAGATTCTGATGATTGGTAATTTGATTTAGAGATATAAATCATTTATGCCAATCCCTACTTCACCACTGTTGGTACTGCATGTGTAAAGAAACAAGGGAGTTGGCGGAGCATGTACTGGTTTACATTGTCGGGTGGCTGAGGATATGTGTTCTTCCCTTTTGGACTGGCTTGGAGTGTCATGAGTGTTCCCTAGAACAGTGGTTGGCAAACTGCAATGCTGGAAAGGAGATGGGGTGAGCAAGAGGAAGGGGAAGGCGTGGAATGCAGCTCCTTTGTGCTGATGTGGTGTATTGCAGGGAGAGGAATCATCATTTTTTCCTTTGAGAGTGTAGAGGATTCTTTTGTACATATGGAAAACATATCTTTGAGGTTTTTATTTTTATTTTTTTCATTTGGTGTCAGGGAGGGTAGACCCTTTCCTTGATGGGTGTTTGGATTTTGTTGACAATTTTATAAATAGCACCAACTATATATATGGGGCTTGCTCTCTCATCCTTTTCCTCCGCCTTCCTCTCGTAATGGACCGTCATCTTTTCTTTTCTACTATGCTTATCCATCCATCAGTGACATCCAGCTGGGTGAGTGATAGTAGCTCCTGTTTAGTAATAGATCTACTTCTGCTGCTGCTAGTATAATTTAACAAAAAAAAGCACGTAAGGATCTGGAATACTAAAATAACCTGATCAGGATCATATACAGCCCGGTATTACTAGAAAGGATAGTCGTGATGTCTCTACATGGCTTGCCAGCCTGATTAGTATGGAGCTGAAGGTGAGGGTTTCCAGCGAGCCTCTGTCTCTTCCTTTCCCTTTTAAGTAAGGATTAGTATATATATTACTGGTGGATAGCAGCAACTTTATATGTAGGAGATTCCAACCTGTTATTAAGTGTAAGTGGAGAATGCAGCTCTAAATGATAGGGTTGATTTTCATTTTGTTGATGGAGGAGGAAACTTAAACCCTTTAAAGTTGTAACATGCTCTTTATATATCTAAGCCGAGCTTTTCATCGTAGGTGTTGACTCAAGAAATGGTGATCAGACACTCATGCTCTATTTGGTTCAATGAAATGGAATGGTCATTCCTTTAGCTCCCTATGGACCTGATCATTCTCTTACAATGGTGAATGATGATTCCATTTGCAATGTATCTTCATTATATTTTTAAGTCAATAGACATTTTAATGGAATGATCATTCCATTCCTGCTCATTCTAATGAACCAAATACTACCTTAATGCACTCCTCTATTTCATACATCTTGTTCTAATTCTATGTGCCACATCATCTTTGTTCTTTCTTTCTTTATGAGACTTTAGGGCCTATAGTATCTTTCTATAATTCTAAGTTAAAAGTTTACTCTTGTTTCGTTAAATAAATATATACCAAGAAATATCCTGTTGTGTATTTCTAGTATGTTCATCCATAACCAGTGCAAAAAAATAATGGATTTAGGGGTGATCCTTGTTGCAAAATGTATGTCGTATCCTAGATTTATTATTCATACTCTAATTTTGATAGTAGATTCTCATGTCTGGTGTCAAAAAAATGAACCAATATCACTCTTAGACCTAATGTGCTTGGGCTAGTTGAAGGTTCTTGCCTCGCATTTTGCTGGAGGGTTTTGGATGGACTCTTCTTATACATCATTAAAGGAATTAAATACATGTTTACTATGCTCAATTAAAAAAATCAAGGCATTTCTTTTTAGCTATGTCAGTGTCTGATAATCTTTGTGTGTGTGTGTGCACGCGCGCGCGCGTTTTTTTGTGTGTGAAATTTAGTCAAAATTCCTCCATTAGACCCTTGTTCAGTGAAAATGACAGCTTAATTTATTTTGTTTCATAAACTCGCTAAGGAGAAAACACATAATTGAGTAAGGACAAAGTAATATCTTCTTTTTTTTTCTTGGATAATATTGCTAAAGTAACATGTACGGTGAACCATATTAAAATATTACTGTCAAAAAAGTAACATGTTACTCTGTTTGACAGTTACTAACATGTTACTATGAGACCGAGTAACATGTTACTGTCAAACAAGGTAACTGTCAAACAGAGTAACATGTTACTATGAGACAAAGTAACATGTTAGTAATTGTGAAATAGAGTAACATGTTACTGTTACTGTTTACATCAATTTCGATGGTAATAATTTTATTTTATTTTTATTTTTTAAGAATTTCATAGTTAACATAGATTTTATTTGATAGATCTTGATAAGAGAATTTAAAAATACTAATTTTATTAAAAATTAACATTTACATAAAAAATTATATTATTTTAAAGTTTAATATTTTGATAATAATTGTATGTGTTAGACTTTTTGAGAAAAAAATTTTGTGCTTATCCTTAATGCATTTTCACCAAATCCTTTTTTTTTTTTTCCCTCAGATTTCTTCATAGAAATGCAAAAGGCCATATCAATTGTCAAACAAGAGCAGGAATAGGTGATGTGGCGCATTGGAGTTACTGATGGCAAGCATTGAAGATTTGTGCGATAATAACTATAATGCTTGAGTTTTTTGTTTTTTCAATGCTGCTTTTTGATGTTCCATTAACCTTTTCTTTTTTGGTCTGATATTAACTTAGAAGAAGCACGTTTAATCTCAAGTGATATTTTATACATCACACGTTTCTGTCATGGAAATG
This sequence comes from Camellia lanceoleosa, assembly GCA_025200525.1. Taxonomy (NCBI): domain Eukaryota; kingdom Viridiplantae; phylum Streptophyta; class Magnoliopsida; order Ericales; family Theaceae; genus Camellia; species Camellia lanceoleosa. The sequence goes on along the minus strand of CM045758.1, from coordinate 175,395,425 downwards.
ATTTTCAACAATGGATTCATTTTGTTCAAAAAAGCATGCAATTGTGACTTGTCTACCTCATCACAAATGACTTTTCACCGTTTAACGTCCACAAGCTTCCTTCAAGGGGGGGAAATGTTAGATAGACCAGGTTCCTGGTGTATGTTGTGATAAATTGATAATAAATGGCACTTCAGTGATGCAGTAAAGCTTGTTCCTATTTTGAGGCACCTTACAATTAAATGGACTCTATTGTGCCATTTCAATCTCTTATCATGCTCTTTCAGATATGGGGTTTTACATCAACCCTTTTGACTAGGGCTGCAAATGAACAGAACCGTTCATGAACAAACTCGAGCTCGGCTCGGTAAGAGCTCGTTCGAACTTGGTTCGTTAATTTTTTTTGCCTTTCGAGCTCGAGCTCGAGCTCGTTAAATTTTTAATAAACAAGCCCAAACAGTCTAAAGCTCGGCTCGTAAGCTCGGCTCGTTAGCTGGCTCGTTTAATATTTATTATTTATATATTAAATAATATAGAATTATGTATAAAAAATAAGAGAAATATGCTATTTCTATATTTAAAAAATATAAATGTAAATAATACTTAACTATAGATAGTATATTTATATAATGGTAGTAGTAGATATTATTATTTTAGTTAAATACGGACTTTTTTTTAGTATGTTTTTATATATTGTATATATAATTGTATAATCAAAGTTTTAATTGTAACTTTAGTTTCACATGCAAGTATGAATTTATAAATTTTTTGGCTCGTTAAGGCTCGTGAACAGGCTCGAGCTCGAGTTGAGCCTAAGCCAACTCGGTTCGAGCTCGGTTCGTTAAATTTTTATTCAGAGTTCGAGCTCGTTAAAATCTTAATAAACAAGTCCAAACATACTAAAGCTCGGCTCGGCTCGTTTGCAGCCCTACTTTTGACTAACTGAATTTGATCATGGCAGATTTTTGTGTACAGTTGTGTTTTTAGGCAATGTGGCATATGTTGTATTTTGGAGACTATTATCAAGAAATATTTACAGACTCAACTGCTCCAAAAAGAGAACAAAAATCATTTTGAGCCAAGAACAGTGATTCATTCCTCAATTAGAAACCTCACAACGGATGTTTCGCAACAACCAATTTGAACACCCTTTCCGTCCATTTACTGAGTACCCTTTCGGTCGATTTACCAAGTTTGACTTGCTATTGGAAGGCGGAATCAAAACATCCTAAGTATGAAAAGAGGGAGAGTAAATAATATTTTGGAACTCTATAATTACTACTCCCTCCGTCTCAAAATATTAGTCTCCTATTTCATTTTTTATTATTTCAAAATATTGGTCTCTCTTCAAAAATCAAGTACAAAAATAATATAAATTTTCTATTTTGCCTTTCTTTTAAATTAATAAATAATATAAAAAATACAATTATGACATTGATATTCTCAAAAAATGTACTATCAAAAGGATAATTTTGAAAAATTAACTTTTTTTCAAATGCAATAATTGTTCTACTAAAAAAAGTTGAATTTTCCAAAAAAGACCATTATTTTGGGACGGAAAAAATAATTTTTTATCTCAGAAAAAACTATCCTTGTTGAAGTATGAAAATGACAAAGCTAGTAATTGCCCCATTTCAAAAGAATATTAATGTAATGTGATTGTATTTGAGTATTTGGATATGTTAACTTGTCTTTAAAACATATTTATATAATTATTTTAAGTTTCTTATCGTGTGTTTTAAAGTTACATTTAACAAATTTCATGAAGTTTTAGCTACTAATTGATAGTTGACATAATTCAACATAACTGTGATGACAAAAGTGTCTTGGCAAGGAAGGAGTTTGTATGAAACAAGTTTTCCTACTTTTTATAATTTTTTTTAATATTGCAACAAATCTCAGATACTTGAATTTAACTAATTAAAAACTTATTTTAAAAATTGACTCATTAAATAATATTAAAAAAAATGGTTAAAATCAAACATGTCTAAAACCAAATAAAATTAAATTACTAAATCTTTTGAGCGAAATTTGTTTAAAATCTACTCAAAAGTAAATAAAATTTTAAGGCAGTGGCTTTGGTCCAGTCCAAGATCGGACTGGACTGTGCTGTTGGACTTGTGAGGGCCTATCACGAATCCCGTTTTGATAATCCGAACCGTTCAATGTGTAGAACTCGTCGAGTACTATATGCTTGTAAAAAATCATGTTGATCGGATATCGATAGTTATGTGAACAAAACAGTTTTTTATTAATCGTTAATTTTTTCATGGTTCATTTTTTTTTTATACAAAACTGATTTGATCACATAATTATTGATATCCGATCAACGTGATTTTTAATAGGCATATAGTACTCGACGAGTTCTACACATTCAACGGTTTGGATTATCAAAATAGACCCAAAAAATGGACCCCATAGACCGGCTTGAACAGATCCAGTCTTGATCTCAACTTGAAACAAGCTAGACCCATAAACACCTTTGGCTCAACTCATATCATTCACAACCATGTCCCATTGCCAAGAATTCGGATCCACGGCCGCCCTACCCGGCAGCCATCCAGAAGAACCCAAAACGATGTCGTTTTTTTTTTTTTTTTTTTTCTTCTTCAGTTCGTTCTCTCTTTCTCGTCGTTAACAGAACCGAGGGGGAGGGAGGAGGAGGAGCCTCGTCGCCGCCGCCGCCGCACCTCCGCCGCAGTTGCCGTCAGATCTCCGAGCTCATTGCTCCAAATGGTTATGCAGCTCCGAGCCGCCTCCTCCTCCTGGTTATCCTCCCTCCTCCTCCTCCTCCTCCTCCTTCCCTTCCTCTGCGTTTTTTGAATTTTTCCAAACGACGCTGCTTTTGAAGTCGATGAACTACCAAAAAAGGGCCGAGGATCTTTGCTCCATTGCCAATACCAAACCCTATAAATAGTGCTCTACTATTTTCATTTTTCTTTTTTTTTTTTTGATATTAAAAAAAAAGGGTCATGTAAAGGGGTTATTTGGGATGATCTAAGACCAAGTTTGACAAGTTGAAAAAAGTTAAAAAATTACTCAAAAAAATTAAAAAGTTATCACTATTCACCAAAAGTAAAAAAAAAACGACTGCACAATTCTCAATCCTAATTTTTCCCTATACACTAATTTATACAATTTTTTAATACATATTTTTCCATAAAAAGTCAAAAAGTTAACCCAAGTATCCATATTTTTTTCCTCAACTTTTTAATACAAAAGATAAAAAGTACACTTATTTAAGACACTCCAAACAACTCCTAAATAAGTGTACTTTTTAACTTTTTATAAAATATAAATTAAATTTGAATTAAGTTAAAAATAATGTGATTTAAATAAGATGATAGGATTTAAATAAGGTAATAACTTTTTAATTTTTTTTTAAACTTGTGAAACCAGCCTCAAGTTTCGTACCGGTTAAAATATTACCTGAGGCAATGTAAAGGACACCGACGGACGATGGAGAATCAAACCAAGTAAAAACATTTTTGAGCCGATCCATAACCACTAACCCAACCCTCGGGACACTATTTTCTGCTATGATATGTTTTTGCCCATTTTAAGGCTGGAAAAACGATACGGCACCGTTTAGTGCAACTTAAACCGGGTCGTCATCAATCTGTTTTAAAACCTTTGCTCACCCTGATCACCTGACAGAGAGAACCGTCATTCGGAGACGAATGTCGGCGTTAAAGTCGGTGAACTGGCAATGGGAGAACGCCACCGCCGGAGCTCTGGCCGGACTTGCTACCGTCTCTTTCGCTCACCCCCTCGATGTCGTCCGCACTAGGTTTCAAGGTCTCTGTCTGTCTACGTATATATATATATTGAATCAGAGTCAATTCGGAACTTTTATCATGATTTGCTCTTTTTTCTTCTTTTTTTGTGTGGTTGTTGGTGTGATTGATTGATTTATTTTCAGTTAGCGATGGCCGAACCTCCAATCTTCCCTCCTACAAGAACACTCATCAAGCCGTCTGGACTATAGCTCGTACAGAGGTTCGTTTTCGTTTTCTCTGATTTCCTCAATTCATATTTGCGAGCTTCCTAGGGTTTTCGTTTACTTTTCTCTACATGAATTGAAGCTTCTTGCATTTACTGTTAGCTGAAAACAAAATCCTACAACCATAAAACAGATATATTACATATGTGTTTGAGATTTTGAAGTGGGTAAACTGGTTTTGCTAGTCCAGTTTCATTCAGTTTTATTATCAACCCCTGAATGTGATGGAGGACAAGTAATGTAGCCTTGCATTTGGAAGGCTTGACGGTACTGCCGAAAAGCGCTGAGAAATTTGTTTCCTTTTTCCCTCATCCATTCTTAAACCAGTTTGTGTTTTGTTCTTTGTTTCAGGGTCTCAGAGGGCTTTATGCGGGTTTTTATCCTGCAGTTCTTGGATCAACTATCTCATGGGGTCTGTATTTTTTCTTGTAAGTGCCACTTTGTGTTTGATTTTCTGTATAATAAGTTCCACTTTGTCGGTGTTTGCATCTGTATCTGTATCCATGTTTCAGGGTCTCAATGGGCTTTATGTGGGTTACTTGATTTTACAGTTTTTAGTTTCGAACAAAATTTAATCTGTGAACTATAACACTGCAAAATTCATAAGCAGCTTATTAGAATAGATTCTCCCATCACAATTATAACTTTTGATGGTCCTTCTTAATATCAATATTTGACATTTAAAAATGTTACATAGAGCAAATTTTGTGATAACATGTATTTATAAAAAAAAAAAAAAAAAAAAAGTTTGTGATAACATGTAGTGTTGTCTGTAATAATTATCTATTTACTATTCTCTTTGAATACCTATAGAGGAAGTTAAACAAAACCTACTTCAACCAATGTTTCAGCCTGTACTCTGTAGGTTCACGTGGTTGAAGTTAGATTTTTATTATTTATTACCTTGAAAGATATCCTCATCTAACTCATGAACTTAAAGGTTTGTTCTGTTTGTAGCTATAGTAAAGCTAAACAAAGGTATTCAAAAGGCGGTCAGGAGCTAACCCCAGGTCTTCATCTCGCTTCAGCTGCAGAAGCAGGAGCTTTGGTCAGTATATGAACTCCTGTTATTTTTTATTGGCAACATGAAAATTTTATTAAAAATGAGAATAAAAAAGTAAAAATAAAAAATAGCCCAAGGAGAACAAGAAGTCCACAAAGAAGACTAGAAAAAGAAAATTAGTTACAATTGAAGGACAACCTTCCAATCTCTAGAAATCAAAAACAAAGGCACCCCTTGAAGGGAGTTGATACCGAAACCCAAAAAAATAACAAGTAACATTACTTCTTCCATATGGCATCGGTATTGAGCTTCCTATGAGCCAAAGACCATGCAAAAATTTTAACTTTAACAGGCACATATGCTTTCCAAATCTACTTATGAAGGAAAAATGAAACATTAGGATCATCAATAATCACATCAAAAAAGGCTAACAAGTGAACAAACTCGATTATTGGACAGACCACAATCTTTTATCACAAGAATCACGATTCAAGCAAACCCCTTCAAGAATGAACTTCTGTTTGACTTGGCAAAATACCCTAAGGTCCATTTAGCTGACTTTCTCTGTTGTTCTGCAAGAGTGTCATGTAAGTTGCTTATTACCTGTGGGGAGTGTACTGTTTCCAATATCTGTTGGAATCAGTCTGGATTCATACTCTTTAATGAAACTCGACCAAAATATATTTTAATGAAAATGAAGGTTCTGGAAAATGTGCATGTATATGGGACTTAAAGTGGAATAATTGTCAGCACACCATAATGAGACTGGTCCTTGGAAAGTTTTGAAGGGTCACTGCAGTTGAAATGTTTTTGTTGAAGTGTATTGGTATCTGGTTATTTTCTTGTTTGGAGCTGTGCAGCCACAGTTTGTGGGTACTTAAGTGAAGACAGAATATGTTCTTATTATGTTTTTAGTCGCTTGGAGTGCCTATGTTACATGTTCATGCGGTGCAATTTGTGTTCTATGTTTTGTAAAAGGCAATATTATGGAAATTTCAGGTCTGTTGTTGCACAAATCCCCTTTGGCTTGTGAAAACAAGATTGCAGCTTCAGACTCCTCTTCATCAGGCACATCCATATACGGGGTTCCACGGTCTGCTTCACATCTTACATTAACTTCCTAGTAGTGTGGTCTCTGAGATATCCTTGTTTCCTTGTGAGTCTCAACTTTGTCTATAAATATTAGAAATCAATTAAAGCATAACAATTCTTTATGCTCCAAATTAACAATCATCTTATGTTATGTGCCATAGACTCATATTCTTTTGTCGATCACTTTACTTGTTTCATTAAAAAAATTACCCTGTGCCCTGTGTTCATGAAGTGTGCTTTTGATTGTATCATACAACATTTTGTTTTATAAGAATTATCATTCAACATAATCACATACTGTAAGTTGTTATTTCTTAGATTTTTTTTTAGCTTGTTTTGTTTAATTTTATTGTAGTCATTAAGTTTCCACTTGTTTCCATGGCAACCTTTCACACAGTCTTTTATTCATGCTTCTTATACATATATACATGCATTCTTATGTTTATAAAGGTACATTTATGTGTATGTGTGTGTGGATATGTATTTTACTTACCTTTTTCGTCTTGTTTCTATAAATGTGTAATTTCTTAGGAATCAATTTATATTTCAGATGCTGTAAAAACCATACTGAAAGAAGAAGGATGGAGCGCATTATATAAAGGGATTGTGCCAGGTCTCTTTCTGGTAAGATAGTTTTTTTTCTTCTGGATATCTCTTTTATGTTCCTTTGTTATATTCTAATTCAATTTATGTTATTGAGCATACAAGTGTAGATGATTCATTAAATCATCAGTAGAAAGCAGTTGTGAGGACCCGCTGGTCTGCTGGTGGGCAGTGCAAAAGCTTTCTTGTGTTTTACATTCGTTCAATTTGCCAATTTTTTGTTGCTTCAGCAGGTTACTCACGGTGCTATTCAGTTCACAGCATACGAGGAGCTTCGGAAAGTTGTTGTTGGCTTTAGATCTAAAGAAAGCGAAGAGGAGTTGAGTGCTGCTGAACTGCTGGTAAGTCTTATATGGTAATGCTTACGAGTTTTTAAACAAATTCTCTGTATGAATTTGTGCTCATTCCAACATTTTTATTATTATTATCTCCATTTGTGTATAGCATGACATAGAAATCTATTTATCAAAAAAAATAGCATGACATAGAAATCTGGTGGCTGCTTCAAAGGAGCTCTTTTGTCCTCAATAAACGAAGGAAGCTGATTGTTTTCTTCACTAACTTTATCCTCAATAAGATTAAGGTTTATAGATGGTTGATAATTTTGTTTTATATTGAAAGAGAGTTTCTCGAATATCTTGACAGCAGGATGAAATTAAGGGTTTTGTGCCACAATGAAGGGGTGAAGTGTAGGAATTTGGGATGAGACATTCAGGTTTTGGGGATAGAATATGTATTGATCGGTGGTTGGGTTTGGAAATCAGAGATCGAATCTAGAAAAAGATTAAAGAAAGAAGGAGAAGGTACAAACATATACGAGGCCTTTTAGGACTTCTATAAAGAAGAAATAGAACAAATAATAAACCATTATATCACAAATGTCAAAAGCATTTAGGTTCAGCAATGAATAAATCATCCATAAAACTAAAAAACAAAAAAACCTATTGTTTTGTTTAAGCAATAATATAGTATTAATATATGCCAAAAGGCTGCACCAAAAATTCTACGTAATCCATGTAAGAGTTGTTTTTTTGTTTGGATAAATATAAGAGTTGTTGTATGATGTATGTTAACTTTCTTCATTGTTTTTTTGGGTTGGGTTGGGGTGGGGTGGGGTGGGGGTTTAGAAGCTGCTGCAGATTTAGTAGTGAATATATGTTGCAAGGTTTTGAAAAGCGGTTGCAGCGGTGGGGCGTAAAGGCCATAGCGTAACAGTTGTGGTAACCGGAACCGTGATTTTTTTTATTTTTTGCACAATTTGAAAAAAACTTATCGATACGCTATTTTCTTTTCAGAATCACATTTATTGAGGTTTAAAATATATTTTGATCAATTTTTGTTAGTTTTTAAATATGGTCCAATATATTTCATATTTTTAAATCACTGTAAAAGGTTTTTACATTTTATTTCAATAGTTAATGACTTTAAGAATAATTGATTTTAAATGTCTACAAATTATTTTTGACAAATACTTGAACTAATTGAATAAAAAATATTCACAATTATTAACTGAAATGCTTATAAAAATAAAAGTTGTGCCATTTTAGACAACACTTTATAGTTAACTAAATAAAATTATTTACAATTAAGTATTAAATGAAATGATTATAAAAATAAAAATTGCGCTATGAATAAAAATTATTTTTAAGCTACTGATTTTAGTTATTTTTAAAGATATTTTTTAGACAACACATTATAGTAACAAAATTAAAAATATTTACAATTAAATATTAAATAAAATGATTATAAAAATAAATACCACCACTGTTTATATATTTTTTATTTTACATAATAATTTAATAAAATAAAAATTTAAAAATAAATTATAAAGAAAAAAAATTCATATAAATTTTTTTTCTTTGAGTTTGGATCACTTGAGTATTTGTTCTTTTTATTTTATTTTATAAGTTTTTATTTTTTTTTTTGGAAAGAAAGTTATTTAGAATATTATGAAAGTATGTACTAGTTTGTAATGGACTGTTACAACTATTACAGTACCTTACAGCTATTATGCAACACCGAAACGGCTATTACACATGTGAATTTTCATCACACCATTATAACGGTTGTAATGGGTGGCGGTAACTACTACAACCGTTACTACGTAAGAACATTACGTAACGGTTGTAGCCACTTTTTAAAACCTTGAGATGTTGTATTCCTCCTCCAGTATGAGAAAGACATGATTTCCTTGGATTACTGAGGTTAGAGCTTTATAAAGGCTGACAGGAGCAGATGAATCGTTGTACAACGAATCCCAAAGAAGCATGTTAGTGGTTTTATTTTCATATATGAGTATAGGAAGCATTAAAAATTAAATATGTACCTTCAAAAAGCAAAGCTGGTGGAAAAAATTGGAGAATGATGTCAGAAGCTGAGAAAGCTCTTTTTGTGGAGTTGGTGCTTTATGAAAGCATTTTATTGTTGGGAGTCGATGTTTCTTTTGATTGTATTGGGGTCTTATTTTTGTTCTGTTTTTTGTTTTTGTTTTTTAATTTTTCTGGTTGTATATGAGTTGTGGCCCCCTCAGCCAGTTCTCAATTTACTTTGTCATTGTTCAAAAAAAAAAAAAAAAAGTATTTTTGCATTTGGCTGAGGAAGGAATTTGGTAGACCTGGTCCATGAATATTAAGGATCCAAGAATAGGTTTCTGGAAAACTATTATTGCTGTAAGAACAATTCAAAGGAAAAGGCTCTTGCCTAGTGTTTTAAAAAGCGCGCCTAAGCGCGAGGCGCAACAAGGCGCAGGCTTGCGCTTCAAAAAGTCGAGGCGAGGTGCAATACTCAAGGCGCAACTTAGGTGCTGAGGCGAGGGATTTTTTTCGAGGCACGGGCTTAATGGGCTTTACCTATTTTTCTACTCCAACTGTTGATTAAGTGCTTTTTTTGTGAGTATACCCACAGGGAATTAAAACTCTTCAATATAAAATAACCCAACACGATTGAAAGAGAGTAGAAAGTGATAAAAAAAACCCTAGGTGGAGAAAATTAAAAAAAGCGATCAGAAAGTGAGAAGTCGACACTACTTCGGCTTCTTCTTCAGGTTCTTCTCTTCTTCTTCGGTGGTTCTCTTTCTCTTCTTCTCTTCTTCGATGGATTCTCTTGGTTGGGTTATCTCTCTACCTCTATTTTATCTTTATTTTTCTTCTCTTCTTCGATGAGTTCTCTTCATGGGTATGCCTCTGTTTTTTCTTTCTTTATTTTTCTTCTTCTTTTCTTATTTTCTTCTCTTTTTTTATGGGTTCTCTTTAAAAGTTTGCCTCTATTTTTTCTTTATTTATTTTTCTTCTTTTCTTCTCGTGTTTTTTTGCTGGGTTATCTCTCTATTATGCTTGTGAAGCTTGATTTATGATTTCTGGAATTCATATATATTTGTTATGTTGAAAAAGTTTACTTATTTTATAATTTTGTTTTTCTTCTACTACTTGCGCCTTGCTTTGGTGAGGCGCGCCTCACACTTAGGCTATAGGAGACCTTATCACCTCCGTGCGCTTAGAGCCTTTTAAAACACTGCTCTTGCCCCGTATTAGGTATCAGATCTTCCAGTAATAATTTTGGTCTGCTTGTTTAAATATGTTGACCTTCCATTTCATTTGCTCATGCAAAGACTTTCCATTTGCTTATAAGTGTGGGGCTCTCTTCTGGTTCCTTGCTTAGTGATATTTACAAGTGTATTCTGTATCTCTATCTTGAATGACTATACCTTCTAATTATTTATTGCATTTCACAGAATACCATTGACTATGCTACACTGGGGGCATCTTCTAAACTAACTGCTATTCTTCTTACTTACCCGTTTCAGGTGGGCATTTTTATTGGTATAAAGGATTCATTATCTGTTTGTTGTTCATTGCCTTTTATTCTGTTGGGTGATTTCAATATTTTTTTTTTCCAGGTTATTCGATCTCGTTTACAGGTATGAAAATAATTCTGAAGTTGCTTTGCTGCTTTATATATGTTGTCACATTGTTGAATTTCCTCAAGTTGACAGAGACCAAGCTGCTAATGCTGGTGGATTCAGACAAACTGAATACCCTGCAACAACTATTGAAGTTGTTTGCTGATGCATAGCTTGTTGATTAACATTTTCCCCCACCTTCCCTGTAGCTAAAATTTTGTATATGCTTCCTTAACTGCAGCAACGACCGAGTAAAGATGGAATTCCAATATACATGGATAGTTGGCATGTCGTAAAGGAAACTGCAAGGTGATCAGTGTTATATACTGTCCCTGGCCCGCCTGGATAGTATAGACTCTTAAATTGGACCTTTGGCAGGACCCGTTTTCAATTTGGGTAACTTGGGGGATAACACTTAGAAAACCCAAAAACCTGGCCATGATGTATGTTAACCCTTTGAACTGCCCAGGTGCTTGGGAACCTGAAGACTTAGTTGCTTTCTTGAAAGGATAAAATTCTTATACTGGTGATGCACTTGAGTTTGAGAACAGGATATTCAGAATAAAATGCAACTAGCTTTCAGCAGTCAATCAGCCTAACTGCTAAATATAGTCCGTCTCTGAAAGCAAAAATGTTTATATGCAAAAAAAGTGCTTTTTCTGATTCAATGTAACTTTTGATTTTCCACATTAATGGTTGTAAAATTGTTAGAATTCTTGTTTAGAATTATTAAAGAATTGCTCTTGTAAGCATTTTGCACACCTTTTAAAAGTCATTGTATTTTTTCTTCTTTTTCTTCTGGTATAACTTATTTATAAGTTGTGAATTCTGTGAGAGATTCACAGTTTTCAAGTCTCAACATCACACGTGTTTTCATTAGTATGGAGGGATAAACTGACTTTTCTGTTTGAGAAATGCTGGGATACCAAATTTTCTACCAAACAAATGACCAAATGTCTCACATGTGTCACACCCATGTGAGACATTTGGTCATTTGTTTGGTAAAAAATTTGGAGCCTATAGCGTTTCCTTTCTGTTTTGGGAATGGAGATGTTCACTAGTTTGCTGACTTACATATACTTTGTCATAAACCTGTATGTTATTTGTGTCAATCTAATTGTATTTCTTTTTGGGCTTTGCAGGTTTGAGGGTTTGCGGGGTTTCTACAAGGGCATCACTGCAAATATGCTGAAAAATATCCCTGCAGCTTCAATAACATTTATTGTGTACGAGAACGTCCTCAACATGCTAAAATTTACAAGAAGGAATGATTGAGATTTTTTATTCTCGTCTTTTGCATTAAAATTCTTTTGGAAGTGACTGTCAAATTTAGATTATGAATGTAAAATGAAAAATGGACATGAATGACACGTATAAAAAAGTTTTTAACTGCATAATGTAAAGCACATTCATTCATAGCCTACTTTGTTCAACTAGATGGTGGTGCTAGCTGTGCCGTCATCTTCATTGCCTGAATGACAATCTTTGAACGTTTTCTTTCGTCCGCATTTGTTTATTTGATGATATTCTCATTTTCTCCAGAATATGATTCTCACGTTTCCCTTTTACACCCATTGCACTCTCTGTGCATACCTATAGCATCATGTTTTTTGAGAGAAAAAAAAAGAAGGATGTAAATTGGTGAATATGATATTGACTTTCTAGGAATGCACATTTTAAAAGGCCAATACAGTCTTCAACCTCACATTTCATGATCCCCAACCGCTGTATGACCTAAAAATGATTCTAAACGGGACTGATTGGTTAAGTTTTTGAAGGGACCGCTTGAAGGTGGCTCAAAATGTGCTCAAGCTGGTGTGTCTTGTACTCTGAAGAAGTCTTGAGAGAGAGCACTTAAGCCTGCTTGTGCAGGCTCATGGGTGCTCAAGAGGGTGGCATTTTTTATGCTCATAAAAGTCTTGAGTGGCACACAGTCAGAGCGCGCCTGATAGACGCTCAAAAGGGCTAGGGCTAGTGGGTTTTGGAGCTTGACCTAGTTTTGGGGAAACTGAAAAGTTTTGAAGCCACACAAACATTCATCGAGCATTCCTTGCCTTTCTAGAGCCTCTGAAGATCTAGGGAAGGTAATCTGTGTCTTGTGTGTTTTGATAAGAATCACATACACTAATCAATTTTTATCAAGCCGATTGTGATTAGAGCTACATGAGTAGAAGTATACAAGTACAAATCCAGATAAGAGAATTGACAAAAGATGTCCAAGTCACTTAGAAGTAAAGTTTGAGTTTAAAAGTACAAACATGAAAGGCTAAACACATGTAAGGATTGGATTTGTAAGGAGCCATTATTTTAGCCTTTGGGAATGATTGAATTATTATGATATTGTGTGGATGACATATGATTAAATTAATTAATCCATTGGAGTCTGCTTTAGAACCCTACATCTTAATCATACAAAGTTACATATCACTCAAATATGATTCATGATAATAATAAAAGATGATTGAAGTTAGATGTGATGATCATAGATCAGAGGCACAATTTATGATAGAGAAACAGAATTATGTATTGGCATTGAGTTTAGGTCAAAAGCATCTCTTACAATGAGTGGACCACAAAGGAGTAACTTTTGCTCTTCATTTACAAATACCAGGACCAGCCAATTTACACCATAATATATAAATTAAATCCTTCACCCTAGCCCTTGGTTTTTCAGAATCTTTTTGTTTAAACCCTTTTTTTCTTTCTTTATTTCAGAATTTCAGTTAAAAAAGAAGACAAGGCAGCCTCTACGCTACTTCCTTGAGCATATAACCCAAAAGGGGAAGATGCTCTGTTATTACACTTTATCATCATGGAACCACCACCTGGTCTCCTTCGGAGATCTGCCATTTCTACAATTCTTTACATAGCGATCATTATCTTCTGGGCGTTGCTGCACTCAGAAGGTCAAAAATAATTAGATTAAAGCCTCAAATGGTTTTTAGTTGGAGAAAATTTAAAGAAAGCACACTCATGGTGTGTTTGGTTGGGGGATTTGAGGAGCGATTTGAAAAGGGAAATGGAAAAGGTAGGTGAAATGTAAATAAATCATGCCTATATTTCACATAATTTCACACACCTTTTCCCTTTTCCTTTCCAAATCCCTCTCCAAATCCCCCAACCAAACACAACATCAAGGAATATACCATCAATGCACAATTTTATGGAACACTTGGCTATTTGTATCAGGGGATGCTTGTTATTTACCAAAACAAAGATATTTAAAAGTTAAAAAAATAAAAAATCTCAGTTTATGCTGCAGTGAATAATGAGCGACTATATGGAAATGAATGGGTCACAACATCAAAGACGTTAATTTAAAATGGAATCAGACCTTAGTCGTGGAACTTGATAGCATGGAGAGAATGCTGATACAGATAGAACTAACAGTCATAGCTGGGGACCACGAATCATACAAGATATCTACAAAACAAAAATAAGCCGGTATACATGTAGTTTCAGTTGTTCAGATGATACAGATGCAAAATACTGCATAAAAAATAAAAAAGTGGCCAGCAATCCATATGATTATGGTCATTATACAAGTTTTAAGAATTAAACAAAATTTATTCTTAATTTAAATTTTTTAGCATTATCAAGGCCAATGATCATGTTACAGAACAATTGGAGAAATTTCCCCCCCAAATTATTCTTCAAAATGATAGTTAAAAATCCAGAATCATCATTAAACAATCCTTGTCAACAGGTCATTTAAAAATCAGGATACAAAAGTTCCATATTTTTCTTGTAGCAAAACCAAAGATGAGAATCTGGGGTTATACACTCTAGAAGCTTATGCACCTCATACAGGCAGAACAGAAGTCAATAGTAATGAATTGTGCAAACAATAAAAAAATAAATGCAATGATTAATCCAGTTCATTCCATATCAGCCAAAACATATTAAGTTTAAAATAGAAGAAAAATAGCATGAATTCCACCCATTCAAAACTCCACATGACATTATGGATCTAGTCAGTTGGAGGTTGCAATACTACAATCAAAGGTAAACCTGAATGAACACAAACCAAGACTGAAATATGCAAAATCAAAAGTCAACCAATCTGTGAGACTCAAAAGTCAACCAATCTGTGAGAAGTAAAGAAATGAATAATGCAATATAAAATCTGAAATTGCTGGAATCCATAGAAAATCGCTGTTAGAAAAAGAGAGTGCAACCCTACACAGAGTACCTGTTTCATAGTTCATGAGAAGGTCTTTAGGAACAAAGAAAGTTAAAAACAAATGACCAAACATCATGCAACCACTCAATGATTAGTGAATAACAAGTGGCTTGCCCGTGCTAGCACCTTAAAGATGATTAGGTGAAGAATTGACAAGTGGCTTATAAGTAGTACCTCAAAAAGAGGCCACCTTTAAGTTAATTACAGTTGCAAACAAAATTCATAAAAAACTACAGGGTCCAAATCTACCAAAAATACAAAACCATAAAACTAAATTATGAGAAAATAATTCCGAGGACTCTATTTTAAGCTATCTCATATGATAATTTCAGCTTGAAATTTCTAGGAATGAAAACGAATATATGTTGGTTTAACTTTCCAGCACATCAGTTTTTACACCACTACCTAATTATGCCAACATTAGCACAATAATGCCTTTTGAAATTATTCAACTGCACATTCCAAATAAAAAATTCAGTCTATAGAGCTGAATGTACAGTCATAATGCCAGAAAACCAACAACATTTCATATTCCAGGTACATCACAGGCTGTGGCGAAAATTTTTAAACATGTCTAGGAAAGGTTACCTGCAAACTCACCTATTTGATTTGGTACTGCCAATGCAAATATCAATTTTCATTGACGAGCCATGTTTTTAATTTTCATTTTTCTATGCAGCAATATAAAAGACTTATCATCATATGAAAGATAGAGCATACATATTCAGTAGTAAAAAAGGCAGGCATGAAGCAAAAATTACAATTTGTCTTCAAAGTGCAGCCGCATAAATAAGCCTGAAATTCATCATTTTTTGAAAAGATAACACAGATATAAATACAAACAGCCATCGTATAGAAAGTACTAAGCCATCTATCTCAGGAAATATTGTTACATATACAATTATGTATGCATTTTGAAAGTAAGGTCACCTGGTTGTTATGAATCTTGATAAAGAACTTAAAGTAAAATAAATGCACCAGACCAGTTGTTAAATTCAAAAGTCATTATAGTCACATGTGCAGCAATGTCATGCATAGTTGAAAATAACATCTTCCTTACATACTTAGTAAATTGTCAAAACATTTACCCCCATACAGAAGGCATAATTAGATCAAGTAGCAAATTGAAATTACTTAATTTGTGAAGATGACAGGTTAAATTAAACCCACTTCAGATACTAAAAAAGAAAAAAACAAGCAAGCAAGCAAAAAAAATCTTTGAAGAAACACCTTATCGAGATTACCTAAACAAATGTGACCATTGCTATAGATGTGAGGGTGCAGAGGCGCTGGTTGCAGAAATATAACCTGTGTAACAAACCAGAACAAGACATCATTGTTACCATCACAATAAATACATAAATTTAAAAGAAAGCAAAAAACAAACATCTGATGACACCAGCCCTACCTGTGGAGATTCCATGGGATAATGCTCGGGAAAATCAACCTGAAGCTGATACTTTTCGTTAGCATAGAGAGTTCCCGGAGCTCCATTCACTTCAATTACCCACCTTTTCATAAAAAAATTACGGTCATCTAAATACATAAACACAAACAAACCTAAAAGCATAATAATAATTATGATAATTGCTGTGGATTTTCGTGGGAAGCAAACAGAGGGGAGTGAAATTAAGATGCTTGAAATAAGAAACCCTAAGAGAGAGAGAGAGAGAGACCTTTGGAGATTATCGGTGACCTTGTGATTGAATCCAACGGGGGGATTGACCTGCCATTCAACAAGCTCCTTCTGGAGACGATTTGAAGCAATCTTGCTTAGAGACTAAGCAAAGCAACACAATCACCATAAAAGAAGAAGAAGAATTAGAATTGAAAACGATGGATGAACTGACAATCGAGACATATATAGACAACAAACCAACAAATACATACGAGAGAGAGAGAGAGAGAGAAAGAGAGACCTTGCGAGGGGTGGTGGCGGAGGAGCTGGTCATGGCTGGGTTGTAGAATCGAGAATAATGGAGGAGGGAGATAGACGGTTGGGGCGGAGGGAGGTGTCGCTTGTTGACGATTTGACACGATCATACACTCAGACTTTAATGACCCCACTCTCTTTCTTTATCTCTCGGCCCCACCACACCCACTAACCATGCCTACTCCTATGGCCACAGTGGCATTGGATTAATTATTTGTGGAAGTGGTGGAACTCATTTCTCATCCTGATTATCCAGTAATCTGATAGTACAATCATGTAACATTTTATGATAATATTGATAATACAGTGAGTCCACGTGGATGGGTTGGACCGATCCAAGCTCCTCTAGCCCACTGGATTACCTGCAAACAAGTTCAATCGGGGAACGGGGTAGTCCCCCGGCGAACCCTCCGGTGTATGAATTAGAGAAGGTGGTAGATGTAAAATGTAGAAAAGAGATAGAGAGAGGAGATGAAAACTTAACCTTCTTCTTCTCTTCGAGTTTAGCTTATATCCAACCGTAATCATTTCACTTGCTCTGTGCTCTCGATTGTCTCCCGTAAAGCTTGAGGCGTGGTTTGCCTTGTTTCAGCATGACGTGTGATTCCTGAGAGGTGTTGTCGTAATAAATCTTTGTGATGGTGCATTAATGGTGATGTGTTGTGGCAATAACTTTGCAGATCTTTGTCTGCTGACGTGGCCTGCTCTGCGTCTGCCACTTGTCCGAGCATCATTGGTCTTTCTGTCGATTGGACTCAAATTGTTGGGTTTGGCTAACCGGGTTGTATAATGGGGTTTGAATGGTGGGCCGTGGGCTCTATGGGCCTATCCCTGTCAAATATGATTAGTGATAAAATAGAGTATTGATTATTTGTATTAAGTAATTGAAAAATATGAAGAGACATAATAAATAGTAATTGGTGAGCGAGTATGGCCACATGATACTTCAAAACTATTGTATAATTTTCCCTTATTTCTGTTTTCTTTCAAAGTAAATCATACTAACCTCTCTCTCATGTAGGGATGTAAGAAAAATCAATAAAACCAAGCCGACCAATCGAAACTAATCGAAATTTTAGTTTTCGGTCTGTTTTTCATAACATACTCTCTGTTTCAATTTTGAAACTTTTTATACCGATACAAACCGAACCGATCAAATATTATATTTAAATATTTTTATATTATAATTTTTTGAACATTATATGAGAAGTAATTAATATAATACACTTTTGTGATAAAAATTAGGGAGAAAAATATTTATAAAGCAATTTTCATATATTTTTTTCATTTATTTTTAATGTAAAATTCAATAATCTAATGTAAAACCTTTTAAAATTTCATATAAATTTTTCTTTTATATCAAACTGACAAAATCGATAAAACCAAACCGTAGCTTACGGTTTGTATCGGTTTCTCAATTGTAAAAATCAAAAGGATTGGTTTGGTACTAAATATATTCTTAACACTGACCGAACCGAACCGAACCATTTACACCCCTACTCTCAAGTTTAGGAAAAATAGAATAAGTTATATAATTTTGATATAATTATATAATTTTTTAAAAATAAAATTACAAGATTTAAAATTAATACAAATAGTCTAAAGATAAAATATATATATATATATATATATATAAATTTCAATATAAAAAATATGATAATATTATTTTTCTATTCATATGACTAAAAAAAATTAATGAAAAGTAAATTTCAATATAAAGTAAATTAATGAATCAAAACATTAGAACTTAAATTTTGTGTTAGTGAAGGGAGGGGTCTTAGTTCTATGATTTTATTTTCATATTAGTAAAATGAATCAATGATTAATTTTCCTAATTTATCCTTCTATGTAATGTATTTAATAGCAAAAAGTAGGTGAAAATATAGCAAAATGATTACATAAAATCAATTGGAGAGGTTAGAGGGCTTAATTGAATAAAAATTAGTTTGAAGACCTAACTGAAAAATATACAAGTCTAAGGGCTTTTTGACATAATTTACATATTTTTATGATCAATTTAGTGGAAAATGTACGCATTGTTTAGTAGAGCATGAGAAACAAAGAACGAGAAATGTGTCTATAAATTTTTTTTATGTAATTCAAGTTAAGAGTGTTAAAAATAAAATAAAATAAAATAACACGTGAAAAGAAATATATGATTATGGGGGAATGACTTTTAATATTGCTAACTAAAATATATAAATTCATGAGAAGAAAAAAAACTAAAATAAATAAATTCATAGGGTAATATGGCCAATCAGTGGGATGGACAGAATATGTAAGAGAAATTAAAATGGTGGGAAGGGAAGGCACATTATTATGCCGCAACTCCTGGATTTCTTTATGTTAGAAGGATTTTTATTTTTTTATTTTTTGAGTAAATTACACTAATCTCAATTAAAATTTAGAAAAAATATATTAAACTCACAAATTGAACTTAATTGCATCAAACTTCCATAACATTTAATTATCTTTTCATCAATAATTTAATAATTATATAGATGGAAAAATGATAATATCATCTCTTTTACATCAAAATATATATTTTTCTTTATTCACTTTATATACACACTTTCTATCATTTAGCCTTTATTAAAAGAAAAGAGACGTTCGTATAATCATGTCAAACTTGTGAAGTTTGTATTTTTTTCTCTAAATATTGGAGTTGGTCAGTGTAATTTATCTTCTTCTTTTTTTAGTATCAAAGTCTTTGTGAAGTGAAGGAGTGATTTTTTTTTTTGGTGAAAGGGTCATTGGGGATAGAGATCATAAACCATCTGATTTTATACAAAAAGATTTCAAGGTTGGGATATTTTTAAAACATGTTTTAAGAAATCAAATTGATAACTCAACCCAACCCTTATCCAAAACCTGGCTCTGAGAAAACCATCTTAAGTTGTTTTATTTTCTGATAATTGAACTTCTAATTGTTTATTATATATATATATATATATATATTTGTGGGATAAGAATCAACAGCAATGGTAGAGGGTCATAATTTTTGTAGCTCAAATGGCTCGAAATTATCAAAACGACGTCGTTTTGAGTACAAAACAATATCAAAATTGCTAAAACGATGTCGTTTTGACAATTTTGAGCCATTTGAGTCACAAAAATTGTGACCCTCAAACATTTTTCTAAGAATCAGTCCCACTTTGCTATTATCTCATCATAGAAGAATACTATGTCCAGCAAATGAGGATTAGCATATTCTACCCTTAATGGAAATCTCAGCAATTTACACAATTTGCAAAAGCACCACGCTGTAAATTAACATTTGATGATTTTGTTTTGGAGATTGTCAGTCTCCTACTTTTTAGTTAAATCGTCCACTCCTATAATTTTTATTTGGTCACAAATGCTAACTTAACGCAAGATAATTTTATCTCATATTAAAATATTAAACACACACTTATGTCTGTGAATGAAATATGTGCTGCGATTTTTTGAATTAAATATTCCCACCATTTTCAATTCACTAGGCCTAGGTAGAGAGATACCGTCCACATGTAATCTAAGCACATTTTTGTTTTTGTTCCAATACCATGAACATGAACAAAGCATTGAAAAGAAGAAAAGCATCCTATTGTCGTAAGAGGAGGATATTCTTTTTCATTTGCTTCACCTTCCTTTAAATGCTAGTACTTGAACATCTTTACAATGGATTTGTTTGGAAGGTAGGTTGACTTTTTAATTATTTTAATTTGAGACTAAAAAATCTTGTTCATGATGAATTTTTTGACTTTTGTGAGAGAAAAAATATAATGATTAGGGCTTGGATGTGACATTTTGTCTTATTAACTTTTTAAATTTTTTTTTATGTGGTTATTTTAACCAAAAAATCCTTGGCTTTTTCTTCCCAAACGAGCTCAATGTATGAACAAGCAAAATTAATTGAGACAGTTCAAGTCAATTTTTATTACTTCTTTTTTGATATATGAGTTTTTCAAGTATTGATACCATAATCATGTTAAGTTTGTTAAGATTAATCGATGTGCAACACTCTAAAAGGGTCTGACTCGAACCCCCGGTCATCAAAAATCAAGTTTGCAGGTTTGCATTATTGAACTCCTTTTTTTTTTTTTTTTTTTTTTTTTTTTTCCACATAATCGTTTTATCCACCCTCACCCTCAGTGACATGGAAATCAACAATCCTAAATGTATCTTTCAAATCTTTAATAACTATCATATCACCCGTATATATGCGGGACTTTATAAATTTAAAAAATTATTATACTTATCTTGAAATAATTTAATATTTTATCTTGCGGTATACATGAAATTTATAAGTTAACTTTTATATTTATAACTTTTTAAATTATTAGTTTAAAAAAATTTAAAAATATATATATAAATATATTTAGTGCAATTTTGATAATTTGTATTTAAAAAAAGTTAAACCTGATCAAATGAGATTAACTGAGTTATGACATACCTCTTCTTATTATGAAAATATACAAATTTAAAAGTTAGAATTAAAACAAATATATAATTTTATTATTAAATATGAAATGAAGTGATATTTAACAATAATTAATATGATATTTCTATTATTAATCCAATAATTTAAATTACATTTCTTTTGATTTCAATTTTATAACTAAAAATACAATACGAATATAATACACACAGATTTCTAGTCTTTATGAATAAAAAAGTTTCAAAATATTTTCAAAATTTCATCATTTTCTTTTAATTTTTTTTTATCTATTTTGATTTTAAATTTGAATAAATTTTTTTATTTAATATGAATTATTTTAACTTTTTCATTAAATTTTTATCAATTTTTAATAGAACTTTCAATCTTATCTCATTTTTTTTTTCTTTTTACCAATTTTAATAGAAAAAACAATAATTTTCAACGTTTTATCTTTTTAAATTTTGATCAAATTATAATTTGATAAAAACATATATTAAGAGTTGAAGATTCTCTTGATTGAAATTATAGTAAAATAACATTTTGAAATAGTCAAAGTTTGAATATATAGTTGGTTGAAATGTATAATCTATACTATATATTAAGCAAAATGGAATTTTTAACCCCCAAGGCCTGTGGGAGCTTCAATATGCCAATCCTAATTTTCTAATTTTTTGCTTTTTTTTAAAAAAAAAATTTAACCTCAGCATTTATTGACTTCTCCCAATTCAACCCAAGCATTTATTGACTTCTCCCAACCCACAAATCCTTTTGACCTCTCTCATAATTACTGCAGCACTCTTTTCAATTTCTCCTATACACTATGGTTACACAAAAAAATAAAGAAGATAAGAATTTAACTATGGATTTCAAAAATATAAAACATCGAAATTTGAATTATAATTTAGTAATATAATTATGTATTTTTTTTATGTTTATCTATCAAAATTTTAAATCACTTAATGAGACAAATTAATCAATTTTCTAAAATTATTGATTTATTAACTGATTCAAAATTTTGATATATATATACATCAGAAAAAATAGATAATTATATTACTAAATCATAATTCAAATGTAGATATTATCATATTTTTTTAGATCCATATTCAAATTCTTATTTTTTTATTTTTGTGTGGTTTCTATTCGGAGTCTTTTTTTTTTTTTTTCTTTTCAATTTATTTAAGATGGAGTTGTGGGTATCTATTTTTTTTAATTTAATTTATCTGTGATTTCTATTTGTTTTTAATTATTATTATTTAGGTAAGTTATGATGTGAGTTACATATGTGATACACATGTAAGTTTTATTGATTAAAAGTATAATGGTGGGAGATATTTTCAAATTATATTTGTTTAGATAAACTTTCAAGAATTTTAAAATTAAAAATTGGATATTGAGATGCAAATAAAGATTTTAACTGAATAAATAAAAATCAAATTTATTAATTTTATTTGTTTGTATATCTGATTTTTAGTTTTTTTTTTTGGTTAGGTTATAATATAATATATAAAATATAAATAGATATCTACAACTTTGATAAAAAATATTTTTTGATTTTTTGAAGAAGAGAGAAGGAATGCATGTTTTAATATTTTTTTTAGATCCATATCTAAATTCTTATCTTTTTTTTTTTATTTTTTATTTTTGTGTGGTTTTTATTCGGTATTTTTTTTTCAATTTATTTAAGATGGAGTTATGGGTATCTATTTTTTTAATTTATTTTATTTGTGGTTTCTATTTGTTTTTAATTGTTATTATTTAGGTAAGCTATGATGTGAGTTAGATATGTGAGTTTTATTGATTTAAAATTTATTTAGATAAACTTTAAAGATTTTTTTTAGTTTTTTTTTTTTTTTGGTTATGTTATAATATAATATATAAGATATAGATAGATATCTACAACTTTAATATTATCTGATTTTTTGGGAAAGAAAAAATGAATGCAAGTTTTAATATTTTTTTTTTTGAAAATTGGTGAGAGGGATTAGGAGAGAGAGATTATGAAATATTTTTTTTATTAAATAAATAAATCAGTCAATAGTTTTTTTAATCTATTTTGTAAATTAAAAAATCAATAATTTTAAAAAATTGATTAATTTGTCCCATTAAGTGATTTAAAATTTTGATAGATATACATACAAAAAATACATAATTATATTACTAAATCATAATCACTTTAATGCATTAAGAACAAGTATAAAAAAATTTCTTGAAAAGTCCAACATATATGAATTCTTTAAAAACCTCAATACACATGATTATTATCAAAAATATTAAACTTTAATATAATATAAAAAAAAGAAAACATTTAAAAAAAAAAGAAGACAAAGTAGTGAAACACAAACCGTGCATAATACGGGTGATATGCTAGTACTATATATTAAGCAAAATGGGGTTTTTAACCCCAAGGCTTGTGGGAGCTCTAATCTCCCAATCTAAATTTCTTGATTTTTTGATTTTTTAAAAAAAAAATCTTAGCATTTATTAACTTCTCCCAACTCCCACGTCTTACCCTCATAATAACACTTTAATACATTAAGAACAAGCATAACAAAAATTCTTTGAAATCCAACACATATGAATTCCTTGAAAAGTTCCAACACATATGATTATTATCTCTCATAACAACACTTTAATGCATTAAGAACAAGCATAAAAAAAATTTCTTGAAAAGTCCAACACATATGATTATTATCAAAATATTAAATTTTAATATAATATAATAAATAAATAAAAAGACATTTAATTCCTTAAAAAGTCCAACACATATGGTTATTATCAAAATATTAAATTTAATATAATATAAAAAAGGAAAAAAAGAAGACATTTTAAAAAAAAATTAAAAATCACAATTCACATATATAGATAATTTGTAAACACAATCCGTGCATAGCATGGGTGATATGCTAGTTTAATTAATTCTTTTATCATATTTGTATAAAAATTGACACTTATGACTACATCATTATAAGTTGGATTATGGAAAAAAATTTGGGGTGTCAAACATTTTTCATTTGTAAATATCTTACATATTAAAAAATGAAAAAAAAATGTGTAGGTTTTTGATATATTTTTTATCAGTTTTATTTTATGGACATAAACAATTGATGTTTCAATTTAAAAAATTAAAAAGTAAAAAAAAAAAAAAAGATTGGGTTTTTTAGAGATTAAAAAAACCATCTAACTCTTTTATATATTATTAAGATGGATTATTTCAATTTAAAAAATTAAAAAGTAAAAAAAAAATAGATTGGGTGTTTTAGAGATAAAAGAAACTATTTAACTCTTCTATATACCATTAAAATGAACTATTTTAATTACATAAAAAAATGGAAGTTATATTTAAAAATTATCCCTGTGTATTATGCTATTATATACCACTATAGTAGTAACAAATTAACTATAATATACATGAAAAGTTATATTAAGTTTTCATTTTCAATTCATTGAATTATAATTAACAAACTAACAAATAGCAGTAATAGTCTAATGGGATAGAAAGAGAGTAAAAATAAAGAACACAATGATATTTAAAAGTTTTAAATTTACCTAGTTATACAAAAATCTAATGTTATAGTAAAATTTTGAATTCTCAATAAATTTTCACATTTTTTATAAAATAAAATGACAAAAAACATTAAAAAAATTTGATATCCATTTTTTTACTTCATTTTTATGGTATTCACTAAAGAAAACAAAATTCGATCAAAATTCTTCGCATGGAATGGACATAGATATTTCAATTGCAACCACAATCATCAATAATTCTTTTCTACCATACAAACCTGTAAACAAACACATAAATCTCACTAAAACAGAAACCAAAAGCAAACCAATAGTAGAGAAAGAGAATCACACAGGGAAAAATATAAATAAATTTGTAGAGGTGGAGAATGTTACTTCCAACAACTTAAACATCACCTAACCCAATCCGTTAGCTCCTCTGTTAGTACCTGCGAAGCTTAGGAGCCGAATGACTAATTAGATTATTCTTTAAATAAGATTTGAAAATTGATTAATTTGTCTTATTAAGTGATTTAAAAAAAATATATATATACACACATTATAAAAATAGATAATTATATTACTAAATCATAATTCAAATTTAGATGTTATATCTTTTAGAGATCTATAGCTAAATTCTTATCTTTTTTATTTTTTTGTGTAACCATAGTAAAAAAGATTTGTGGGTTGGGATAAGTCAATAAATGCTAATTTTTTTTTAAATCAAAAAATTAGAAAATTATAATTAGGATATTGGAGCTCCCACAATGTTTGTAGATTAGAAATCCCATTTACCTTATATAATATACAGTACCCGTGCTATGCACGGATTGTGTTTGCAATTATCTATATATGTGAATTGTTATTTTTAAATGTTTTTTTTTAAATGTCTTCTTTTTTTTCCATTTGTATATTATATTAAAATTTAATATTTTGATAATAATCATATTTGTTAGACTTTTTAAGGAATCAAATGTCTTTTTTTATTATTATATTATATTAAAGTTTACAACAATGATAGAGACCCCCTTTTCCCATCACCCCCTTTCACCCCCTCTCACTCTCATTGGTTGCTTTTTCTTTTTCTTTTTCTTTTTTTTCCTGCACATCCAATCACCCCCTGACACATGTCAAAGGGGGTGAGGGGGTGCCCCTTTTGAGGGGGTCTAAAGTATTATTGTAAAGTTTAATATTTTGATAATAATCATATATGTTGAACTTTTCAAGAATTTTTTTTATACTTATTCTTAATGCATTAAAGTGTTATTATGAGATATAATAATCATATGTGTTGAGATTTTTCAAAGAATTAATATGTATTAGATTTCAATTTTTTTTTTTTATACTTGTTCTTAATGCATTAAAATATTATTATGAGGGTAAGACTTGAGAGTTGCGAGAAATTACTAAATGCTATGATTTTTTTAATTTTAAAATCAAAAAATAAGAAATTTAGATTGAGAGATTGAAACTCCCACAAGACTTAGGGTTAAAAACTCCTTTTTGCTTAATATATAATATAGATGTTATTTCTCCGCACCAAAAAAAAAAAAAAAAAACCTTCTTTGGTAATGTCATCTACATTCCATCAACCACCAATTGCCTTCACTACCACTTCATGGAATTTGATCTGTGTCCATATCTTTTTATTTTTTCGAAATATTCTCTCTTTATCCACCACCATCACAAGTTGACTACGAGGTGCAAACCAACTAACTCGAACCGAATCGAACCGAACTTTATTATATTTAGACTTATTTATTAAGATTTTAACGAATTCGAACTCGAACTTGAACTCAATAAAAATTTAACGAACCGAACTCAAACCGAGTTGACTTAAACTTGACTCGAGTTTAAGCACTACACAAGCCTTAACGAGTTAAAAATTTATAAATTCATACTTATATGAGACTAAAATTATAATTAAAACTTTAATTATACAATTATATATACAATATATAAAAACATTCTAAAAAAAAAGAATATTTTATCAAAATAATAATATCTACTACTATTATATAAATGTATTATTTATAATTAACTATTATTTACATTTATATTTTTTCAATATATAAATAACATATTTATTTTATTTTTTATACATATTTTTATATTATTTAATATGTAAATAATAAATATTAAACGAGCCAACTAACAAGCCAAACTTTAAAATGTTTGATTTGTTTATTAAAAATTTAAGGAACTCGAATGCAAAAAAAATTTAACAAATCAAGTTCGAATGAACTCTTACCAAGTCAAGTTTGAATCTCTTCACGAACAGCTCTTTTCATTTACAGCCTTACTTTTGAGCATGCGTGACCTTCGTAGTTTCACCCATTTAATACTGGACTTTTTGATTTGCTGCTACTTTGCTTTGCAACCTTGCCTTAATGCATATATGTGCTGTCACCTTTTGACAATCCAGAGAGCATGTCTGAATACTTGTACCAAAAAGTAATAAGAGAATTGTATCACACTAGCTAATAGGAAGAAAGGCAATACGCCCAAACGCCTCCAGGAGCCCCACGTCATTTGGGCTCCTTGTGTTTAAGGGCGGATTCCATCTAATAATGTGGCTCGTAGGGCCATTAAACATTGTCCAAAGAGCATCAAATAAAAATAAATAAATAAATAAAAACTATATTTATCCTGTATAGAGCCCACACTCTACTAGGATGAATGTAGTACTCTCGACGCATCTTGTGAAAAATCCTAATAGGTGGTACTCCACAAAGGCCTCAATCTCAATAGTTCCTCGCAAGTGACCACCCTGAACCCGAAGCAAACCAAAAGTATACAAGTTCCATGAAGTTGAAAACCGGTAATTTGAGCAATGACTGCACATTGACACCAATAAATGAGGTTCAACTGAATTGAGAAGCTTGAACGAGCATCGTTCCAAGTCTGATTATTATAAAGAGGTCTCTAGTCTCTGATACAGTCCTCTCACAGTAGCTTCAAGAATATCATTCAACGGTAGCAGTTTCAAAACAAAGAAAAAATATGGATACATTTGACATTCTGATAATCTAAGTAATTTATTAAAGCCTAACCCTAATGACCACAGAATGCAACGACACTGTTTTTTCCTTCACCGTGAAGACTTCTCCGGATGCTCCCTGTGGGAATCCTTGCAGTTCAGCTGGCCCTACCTCAGTCATGCCATCTTGGAGCACACCCAATTGAAATATAACTTGCTACATTAAACTTGTTAAGAAGTAATAATGTGATCATTCAAAGTTAAAGAAGGTCCTCAAAACAACGTCCTTACCTCAAGTTTAAGCTGTGAGGGATTGGGGAAGAACTTTATATGGGTTGAGTATCCCATTGGGGTCCAGCAACTTCTTGATGGAAGCCATTAGGTTCACCTGTTGAAATGGAATCTTTATTTTAAAAAATATTCATAAGCAAACACCTCTAAGAATGGAACAAGAAGGGTCAGATCATGGCAATCCTAAAGTGAAAACATTAAAATGCAACTGTAAATAAGGTTATTTTCCACCACCTTAATCAACTACTGCCATCCAAACATTTTTCAATTCCCTTGCTTTACCAAGTACCTTTAGACAGATTGCACTTGCTAGGTTAAAATGTTGAGAGACAAGTCCAAGAGTTTTATCTAGCTACGGTGCCAAAACTCAGAGAATTCATCAGCATACCCATATAGCAGGCACCAAACATCTTTCATCAGTACATTAGTAATGACCTTTTAACTCTCTTCATTCTTGGGCCTCTTTCATTGGATCCAATCCATATTACTTCTTCCCGGTCAATGGTCTTTGTAGCAAATGGTCAAGCAATTTAAACCTAATGCCACTAATATTGTCCCCATTTACTGCTATCTTACTCGTCATGTGACTTCAACTTCTTACTAAATCTATTATTATTTTCATTTCACCCATCCCTACACATTATTTTTTAGTATACCCCACTATTATCACTACCACAAAATGAGGATGGTACCCTATACATTTTTCTTTAGGCCTTCACATAGCATCTTTGGTATTTCTTAATATAAGCACATATGTATAAATCAAACATAAAAATGTCCCATCATATTGAACAACTTCAGTAATTTAAAAGCACATTATTTATATACCCATAGACATTTTCTTCAACTTAGAAACATTGCTTCAATGTGTGTATAAAAGAAAATTGATGAAAGTTTATATTCTCTTGATCCATTATAGAGCCCATTTGAATTTATTTTTTATTTTGGAAAATATTTTTGCCTACATATTATATCCTTGAGGTGAATGAAAAGATCACAAACCTCTGTTCAACAAAAAAACAAAAAGATCACAAACCTTTTGGCAGACATGGCTATTATTGTATTCTTTTTCAGACACGGAAAACTGATTGTTCAGAAGTCATGAGAATCTGTTTACTCTTCTATATTTGACATAACAAGAAGTTGCAGTGTGGAATAAAATGAGACGTTCACTATTTACTTATGACATTTTCTGATATAGCCCCAAAAGGAGATGAAAGTGATATCAGAAATGGACAATAATGTTATGTGGCAATAGAAAATCAAGTCTCATAGGTATAAGTTTCATCTTTTAAGTGCCTTCAGAAGCCAGAAAACTTAACCTCCCATGAAGGATGATATGCTATAACATCATCTTTAGAATACTCACACTTTCAGGAGATTTGCTGTAGTGAATCTTATTAGCTTTCATTAGTCCCAAGCCATGCTCAGCACTGATACTCCCACGGTGCTTAGATGTCCATTCATAAACAAAAGGTTCAATTTGGGCTAAAACCTGCAACATTTTCATCTCTATTGGGATCCAAAAAAATTCAGAATACATAATAAGTTCTTTGAATAAATCGGGAACATGGAAATTACGGTATCATCATACTCTGGAAGTGATATATTAAGATGCAAGTTACCATCTCCAAGGTGTCCAAATCCCACTACTTTGACTGCATGACCTAGAAATTTTCAATTAAAGGTTAACAGGATAAACATGATTGTTTATCTTCTAAACAACCAAAGATCAAATGTAGAAGCAGTCTTTTATGACAAGTAGGGGCAATTATTTTTTTGTTTTAACATCATCCATTCTTCCCTTGATCAATGCCATACCGACAACACCCCCTGGTGCAAATTCCAATCTCATTCCAATTATCCCATGTAGAAAATGTCAAACCACAGCACCAAGATGGGAACACACAGCAAAATGTTGTTAGTAGCAAAGATAATTAGGTTACCAAGACGTATTCGCATTTCCTCAACAAGATCGTACATCTTTTCAACAGGAAGTGACAAATCATATTTGTATACAGCCCCTGCTTTCATTATTGCTTCTGATACACCCTGTGACAAAATAAAATTCAATGAGGGACATTCTAAAATCATAATTTAAAGCATGATTGAGGTCTTCAATTCTAAAATGATATTTAAATCATGACAAATGGATTCGATTTTTCTTCACTTACCTCCCAATTAAAATTACATTCAATTAATTGAGTGTGTAAGACAAAGTAAAACCTAGCAAATGGATAGTGAGAACAACAACTCTATTGTTAATACGCAGCATAGAAGTTCAGTATTTTTTGCTGGATCCATGATACACATGTCGAGTCACTTTGTTTTGGAAAGATATTTCAAAACCTCATTAGATTGAAAGACTAAGAAGAACAATAAAGTTGCTGGTCTATCATGTATCATTCAAAATGACTCAAGTATGCTTCTCCCCTAAATGTAGGTATCAATATCATAGGTAATGCAGAGAGATTATTTAAATAATCACTATCCTTGTCCAAATTGCATAAATTCTAGAAAAGAGAAAGTCACTATCATTGTCTATCATTGTGAGTTCACACTGCAGAATGAAGAACCAGTGTGAAGTATGGTTCACTTTTAAAAACTGCTATTTTATTTTTAATTTATTCATGCCCCGAAAACAATTGTTGTATGAATACTTAAACTCTAATCATCAAGTTATGACATGCCCTAGAAGTGTGAGAGCAGATGAGACCACTGTGAGAATAATAGTAATATAGTATATATATATTATTATGTGAATATTTTAGATTGTGTTAGGTTGTGTGAATATTTTGGTTTAGGTTTATTCTTGTTTCCTATTTAGGATTGGTTTAGGCCTATTCTTGTTTCCTATTTAGGATTAGGCCTAGAATTAGGATTAGGTCTGGAATTGCCATATATATATATATATATCAGATGTACACATTGTATTGATACACAATTGAATATATAGAAATCATTCAGAAATCTTACAACCACAACATAGAGAATAAGTCTTGCATGAATACTTAAATTCTAATTATCAAGTCAGGACTCTAAGATATGTTGAACAAGAGGTGAGAGAGAAGCTGTAGCAGATGAGAGCACAACATGGAGAAGCAGAAGTCAATTTTACAAATACTTATCAAGTTATGACTCTTAAGGTATATCCAGTGAGAGGTGAGAGAGAAGTTACAGCAAATGAGAGCACAACATAGAGTAAAAGCCATTTATATGAATATTGAAATTCTAATAATCAAGTTATGTATGTCCAACATACCGTACTCTCCCAATAGTGATAAAGAAAGACTTGCCAATACAAACAAACATGTAAAGTAGAAGAACCTCACGAATACGCCAAAAGGATAATGCTTGATTTATGTCTTGGGCTAGAACACCATCAGATATCAAACCACCTTCCATCGAACGAAGTAGGAAGGCCTCAAGCTTCTCCCTGGAGGAATGAAAATGAATTTTAGAATTCCAAAAACATCAACACATCAGCCACAGTAAAGTGATACAATAAGGCAATGCATTCTGTAAAATAATAGGAAACACAAGCTACTCAGACGAAGTGTCATGGGCAAAGTTGAACTTGGACATCACAAAATAATGATATGCTATTTCAGCTGACAAAATTGCTAATCAAAGACCATAACAAAGCTTCAATCAGCCGTGAGGATAACCAAGATTGAAAATTCTTCTTTAATTTATTGGTCATCCGATGCCTTTACAATCCCTATCACTTGGTCATTTCTGTTTCTTTATTTTATGACTTGAATCTTATAAAGAAAGGGTTTTCAAGAAACTTTTCTTTAATTGAGGACTAAGGAGCTAATGTTGACTAGACCAAAATTCTTCAAAAAAAATTAAGATGACAAAATAGAGTTTTCAAAAAAAGAAAAAGAAAAAGAAAAATAGAAAGGGAACTAATTTGAGCAGATAAACAATGTATTATCAGCAAATAGCTTACTTGTCATGAGATTCATCACTGCCTGTTGTCTCAATCAGAACATAAAAGTTGTGCATCGAGGGAGGTAATGGATTCCGAACACCTTCTAAATGATCAAGAACCTGTTCCACACAATAGAAGAGGTAATGCTTGACAAACGGTGCAACAGCACATTGCAAACTTTTTCTTTAAGCAAAGTAATACCATTTTCAGGACAGTCTCCAATCATATTAGGCTGGAGAATAGAATTGGACGGCAAAGAACAGTTAGGCTTACATAGAAAAGGGCCCTTGTTTTTCCAATAAATCAAGGGACTTCACTAAAATCTAGTTATAAATGAGGAGGCATAATGTTTGCTACAGTGTGAAGCCTAAGATTAGAACAATTTTGTTTCGCTGTAAATTCTGCAGAGCTTACTCGAACCAAATAAAGACAACTTTAAATGAAACTTTCACATCTAAAAAACATAAGAAAAAAATCAACATCATAAGATTTGTAACAACCTTACTTGAAAAGAGCAGAGCCGCAAAGTTTTTACCCAAAGTAAGATTCCCAAAATAAAATTAAGGTAACCAATTATTTCTTGCTTTTTTTTTTTTTTTAAACGCCCTTGGTCCAAAATCATGAGGATTGACAATGCTAGGCACACTATTTATGCATTATACTCAGTTATGCTCAGAGCTTGAGACTAGCACTAGTTAAAGGGCATACTCTAAAATGTATCAGAGCTTCATTAGGGTATAATCAATAAAATGTATGCACTAGTTGAAGACAATCTCAAGAATTCCAAACCTTTGGCCTTTTAACAATCTCCAGTATTTCTAACTATATTTTCTTTACCAAAATCATGTTTCAGACTGATATTGGTCCTACTAGTTTTAAACCCTCTAATTTTGAAGAATCTCTCTCTGATGCAGTTAAATAATGTAATGCAAATAAAAGAAAGATTTTTTAGTTCAAATATCTGTATCCAGATCCAGTAGAGAAAATTTACCAGATCCATTGAGTTGCTATCCAAAAATTCAAATGCAGATAAAATTTCACCAAGCTTTCTTTTCGCTTCCAATAGTAGATTCTGATGAAGACAAAGAAAACATGAACTCAAAATTGCAAATCAAGTTCATATTGAAGTTCACATTAACTTCAATTATTCAAAATGAAATGATATATGAAGAGGATGCAAGTTTGTTAGGAAATTCATAATGGCATAATATCAGGAATTTTGTTACCGTTAGATAGCTTGATATACATTGTTGGGCCCATTTCCTAGCAACTTACAACTTAGGCTTTTGGAAAAATTGGAAACTTAATGTGGTATTAGAGTTTTGGTTAAGAGAGGTCTTGGGTTCAAGTCTCTCCGTTAGCATTTGGTATTATGTCCCCATTTGTTTGCTGCTCCTTCTATTTGGTTCTCTGTTTGTCTATCCCCATGCAAGATAGGATTGCATGTGAGGGAGGGTGTTACATAGCTTGATATACATTGTTGGGCCCATTGCCTAACAGCTTAGGCTTTTGGAAAAATTGGTAACTTAACAGTTACCATCACCTTAAGTGAGGAAGTGAGTTTGTCAAAAAATCTTTCTGCCAAAGCAATGGGAATAGGTATGCAAGATCTAAAAGTACATTCAAAACTGACTTCGGTCACGTAAAATATGATATATGTTCGAAGAGACCAGTTTATGAAGTTCAAGTTTAGAAATATGTAATTCATATGCACCAGGCTGAGGCACCTTTATTATTTGCATAATCATTATTTCTTCAAGACAATTCATGATCAGATTTCATGTAACCTTCCTGTACTTTCACTTAAGTGATAGGCTTGCCTAAATAGAAATTAGAAGGGTAATTTTATTTGAGTGTGACGGAAATGATCTTACCTGGCAGCTGAAATAATCTTTACAAGCAAGAAAAGCAATATTTACTGAAGACATCTTCGGAGGTGTAAGTATGGAAACCTTAGTTATAATTCCCAAGGATCCTTCACTCCCTAGTCCAAATAAATTGAATACAATACATAAACAATTGCAGTAACTACATCTTTATGCATTTTTACATGATTTAGCAATAAAATACGAAGCACTGGTGCATTACTGAACAGACCAAAAAGAAAGAAAAAATAATTATACCATGTCAACTGTTTTACCTATGAACAAATGCTTCAAGTCATACCCAGTATTATCTTTACGTAGTGTCCCAAGCATGTCAAGAACAGTGCCATTTGCTAAAACAGCTTCAAGGCCTGAAAGATTGATCTAGAATAAGCTTCAAACGAAATACATGTGCAATGGACAGAAATTTACTGCTTATCAGCCACTCAACTCACAAGACGCGAAATACATGTGCAATGCAGAGAAATTTATTGCCTATCAGTCACTCAACTTACAAGATGAAGGAATTAACGGCAGCACATAGATTAGCAATTAATGAATTAGTGAGTGAGAGTGATTATTCCATAATTTTCTTTCTTTTGAGAAGTAAAAGATAAGGAAAAAGTGCCATAGGGGGCACAATCAAAGTACGCAAAGAGTATACAAGAGTGCACTAACCTTGAGCCAAAGACACAAATCATCCAGAAACATAAAAAAAAGCATCAGCAATATACAGCATTCCACGGAAGGCAAAGAAAACAATTCAAGATTAAAAAATATATATATATATATATTGTACTGGAACTCCATATCCTCAAAAAAGCACATATTCCACTCCTTCCAAATGTTTGCCGAAAAGGGCAATGCAGTGCTAAATTCAAACTTTCCCAACCCAAATATTAACATTGTGTGGAAAGCTCAACTGCTGACCTTAGCATGACTTAATACACTGCAAAATGGTATTGCAGAAGACAAATAAATGTCCACAAAATAATGCACCAAAAGGTGGCTATATATCTCTCCAACTCTTCCACTTGTAACAGCATTTGAGAACTTGCCAAAGCATCAAATATAAATAGTCAAAATTCTCTCCAAAGCCAGCACTCAAGATGGGAGGAAAAAAGGAAAGATACTTGAATACATGCTGAGCAACTTGTAAAACCACTCCTAGAGGCTTCACAACTCAGTTTCTTCCCCATCCACGTAAATTGAAAGGCAATATACTAAATCACAAAAGGCATCCAGTAATTCTAACTCCCATCTTGAACCACCATACTAGATACTCCTCTTCGACACACAGATAGAGTCTCCACAGGAATCCAGGATAGCTCTGGTGACCCATTTTGATAGTATCCTCCCAAACCCTTCTCTCTATATGAGAGATATAGATTTCTAATGCTTTGTTGAAAAGCAGAATATCGGCAAATTGTGTTCCCAATGTGCAGGGAAAAACATTAACATTCCATATTTGATACAACCTTAAGCATAAAGGTATTCTGCATGAGTATCTATTCAAAAGAGTAACCCGTAAACCAAATTGGAAATACATAATTTAATGTGAATACGAGGTGAAAATAGATTTGCTCCTCGATTCTCATCCTTCTGTAGTTTTGGAGAAAAGAAAGAGTTAGGGATAATTCTGATAAATTATAGGCATAATTTGAGCAACTAAAAAAGGAATAAATAAGAATACAATTCATTATTTCCTATTCGACCAATTTCCTATTCTAACATCCCCTCAAGTCAGGTGCGAAGATATCTCTCATACCCAAATTTTGTTGAGAATGCCATGAAAGGATTTGCTCAGAATCCCTTGGTCAGAACATCAACTAGTTGGTCCCCAATCTTCACAAATAGAATACATATGATGCCACTAGTGAGTTTTTCCTTGATGAAGTGCCTATCAATCTCCACATGCTTAGTTTTATCATGCTGAACTGGATTATGAGCTATGTTGATTGCAGCCTTATTGACACAGTATAGTCGTATGGAGTAAGTCTAGTGAATTCCCAAGTCTCCCAACAATAGTTTAATCCATAGTAACTCACATATCCCCTGAGTCATAGTCCTGAATTTTGCCTCAGCACTAGATTGAGCAACCACATTCTGTTTCTTTCTTCGCCAGGTGACTAGGTTGTCACCAACAAATGTGCAGTATCCAGAAGTTGATCGTCTGTCAGTAACTGATCCTGCCCAATCTGTATCAATAAATGCTTCCACATTGAGATTGACATGTTTTAAGAAGTAAAGACCCTTTCCAGGAGAAGACTTCAGGTATCTCAGGATTCTCATAACTGCCTCGAAGTGGGAAGTTTTAGGAGCATGCATAAACTGGCTCATGCTCACGGTAATGGCAATGTCTGGACGTGAGTAAGATAAGTATATGAGCTTGCTCACTAGTCTCAGTTATCTCCCCCTGTCTACTCTTTCCCTCTTGATCCTCACTAAGTTTCTGGCCTGGTTCTAGAGGTGTATCACATGGTCTACCTCCAAGCAGTCCAATTTCCTTTAGTAAGTCAAGCACATATTTTCTCTAACATATAAAGATGCCATCCTTGCTCCTAGCTACTTCAATACCCAAGAAATACTTCAAACAACCCAAGTCTTTGATTTCAAACTTCTTGGCTAAGTATTCCTTCAACCGAAGGATCTCCTCAACGTCATCCCCCTGTTAGAACAATATCATCAACATAAATAATGAGAGCTGTGGTCTTACCATGTGGGGAATGTTTCACAAACAAAGTGTGATCAACTTGACTTTGCTTGAACCCATATTTCAGCATAGCTTGAGCAAACCTTTCAAACCAAGCCCAAGGGAATTGCTTTAGTTCGTAAAGCGACTTTCAGAGCCTGCATACTTTACCTTTAGACTTAGCATTTGCAAAATCAAGAGGAATATCCATATAGACCTCTTCTGCTTAGGTCTCCATGAAGGAAGGCATTCTTCACATCAAACTGATGAAGTGGCCAATCCAAATTTGCAACGAGAGAGTAAGATTCTCACTGAGTTCATTTTTGCAACCGGTGCAAATGTTTCCTGGTAATCTACCCCATAAGTCTGAGTGAAGCCCTTAGCAATCAATCTTGTTTTGTACCGTTCTATGGAACCATCTGCTTTGTGTTTTACCGTGTACACCCACTTATACCCAATTGGATTTTTTCCTCTCGATAACTCCACTAACTCCCAAGTGCCATTCTTGCTGAGAGCTCTCATTTCTTCCATCATGGCATGTTTTTATTCAATAATAAAGAGAGCATCCTGAAAAGTGTTAGGTAGATTCACAAAAGACACTTTGGATAGAAAGGCTTTGTATGAAGAAGACATATTAGAATAAGAGACATGATTGATAATAGAATGTTAAGCACATAACCTAACTCCCTTCCTATTAGCAATGGGAACATCAAGATCTGAGACATCAGGAATAGGAGTACTAGAATTAGAATTACCTAGACTCTTAGGAGATGAGGTTGACTCTAGACACTCATCCGGAGAAGAAGTTGGCAGTAGTGGAGGAAGAGTAGGCTCTTGCATCCAGGTGACTTGTTGTCTGTCCTTGTCCCTGATTTAAACTTTACTGGCTTCCATTTCATTAACAACTGTTGGCTCATTATCCTCTATTTGTGGAACAGGAA
Source organism: Camellia lanceoleosa (assembly GCA_025200525.1). Taxonomy (NCBI): domain Eukaryota; kingdom Viridiplantae; phylum Streptophyta; class Magnoliopsida; order Ericales; family Theaceae; genus Camellia; species Camellia lanceoleosa. The sequence continues at coordinate 175,358,101 of CM045758.1, read as the reverse complement.
TCTTTTCACACCAAGGCTCCTCCGGAAGGGATAACTGTGATATCGAGGGATCGGAAAGTAAGGCTGAGACTCAAAGAAAGTGACATCTATAGAGACAAACCATTTATGCAGTGGGAGGATGATAACACTTATAACCCTTTTTAGTGGTAGAATAACCTAGAAAAACACACTTAAGAGACCTAGGATCCAATTTACCACGAGTGGGTAAATGATTACGGATAAAGCAAACACAGCCAAAAGTCTTAGGAGGAATGGAGAACCCGGAAGAGGTAGACTCGAACAAAACGTGAAGAGGTGTTTGTTTGTGAAGGACTTGGGTAAGAAGACGATTAATCAAATAACCGGTAGTGAGAACCACTTCCCTCCAATAGGATCGAGGAACCCGTATCTTAAAAGATAGACAACGGGTGACATCAAGAAGATGGCGATTTTTATGTTCTGCAACACCATTTTGTTGAGGGATATTGGTGCATGAAGTCTGATGAATAATGCCATGACTGGTGAAGTAAATTGCAAGACCAGAGTCAATATATTCCTCTACATTATCAGAACGTAGAATTTTGACAACCTCCCCAAACTGAGTTCAAACCATGTTATGGAAGTTTTGAAACACGGAAAAGACCTCACTTTTATCTTTCATCAAATAGACTCAAACGGCCTTGGAACAATCATCGATGAAGGTAACAAACCATTTTTGATAGGTTAAACACACAAAACGAGATAAACCCCATACATCAGAATGAATCAAAGAAAAAGGAACTAAACTTTTATTAATAGAAGGAGCAAAAGAAGCTCTGTGTTGTTTTCCAAGTTGATAAGGGCCCTGTTTGGTAGAACTGTGGGAAAGTGCTTATAGCTTATGCTTAAACAGCTTATAACTTATAACTATGAACATAAGCTGATTTCTGACTTACAAATTAAGCATCTCCTGCCCCACTCAAAGAATAAGCTGATTTCTGACTTCCAAAAAACTATAAACTATAAGCTATAAGCTAAACCAAACACATCAAAATAGCTTAAATTAAGCTGAAAGCTGAAATAAGCAGCTTTTAAGCTGCATCAAACAGACACAAGACTCACATTGAAAATCTGACACATTATTTTTCTCAAAAACAGAAAGAAATAAATGCTTAAGTAATAAAAAAGAGGGATGTCCTAAGCGATGGTGCCACAGCCAAACGTCTTCCGTAGTGGATGGTAATTGAATAGATGAATGAGCCAGCTTGTTTGTCTGATCCAAAATGTATTCCTCTCTACCACTACCAATCCTCTTCCTCGTGATAAGGTCTTGAAAAAGACAATGATCTGGAAAAAACGTCACGCTACAATTTAAGTCACGTAATATGACTCAAAGATAAAAGATTAACATTGAAATTTGGCACATGAAGGATGAAGATAAAGGAAGGAAAGAGATGACATGAATTAAACCTTTCCTATTACGCATAAAATAGTACCATCTGCACACGACTTTTTCCCCGACTGAGGAGGGTTATACTCTGAAAATAAATTACAGCCAGACATATGGTCGGAAGCACCAGAATCAATAATCCATGGGATAGTCGTATGAGAGAGCAATGCACATAGGGAGAAAGCCAAGTTACCTGAATTGACAAAGAAAGAAGAGGGTGCACCTGGAGCAGAAGTGGAGGCTCGATGATCTAGCAAGTGTTGAAAAGCAATCTCAAAATTCGAGACAGAGAACCCCGAAACATCAGTAGCAGGGAAGACAACCAGAGATGAAAATGGTGGCTCAACCGTGTCTGAAAGATGTACCTGAGCATTAGCCCCTCGGCCTCTAGATGGACCAGACCTATCCCCTCGAGTACCAAGACGGTCTCCTCGGCCACCAGAAGGAGTCCCATGCAGCTTCCAACAGGTCTCTTGTGTATGGCAAGGTTGACGGCAGTAGTGACAAAAAAGATTATCCTTCTCAAAGAAAGGACAAGAACCACGAGTCACACGGTCGCCATCACGAGGGGGTGCAGAGACCAAGGCCAAGCGATCAAGAGTGGCAAAGGGAAGCATCGCAGAACGGCGACTCTCCTTATTCTGCACAAAAGCAAAGGCTTCCTGGAAAGAATGAAGCACATTCATGCCAAGGACTCTGCTCTGCACTAGATCATACTCCACATTTAGGCCTTCCAAGAACTTGAAGACCTGCTCTTGTGCCACAAACTTCCGGTAACCCACAAAATCAGTGGGACAGACTGGTTTGTAATCCTGAAGATGATCAAGTCGCTTCCACCCATTGCTAAGGAAGGTAAAATATTGAGGGCTAGTCATCTCACCTTATACCGACCTTTCAATGGAGCGACATAACTCAAAAGTCTGGGAGAAGTTCCCCTTCCGGGAGTAAGTAGTAGTCACAGCCTCCCAAATATCCTGTGCAGTAGAGAGATAGCCCTCTCCAATCTCCGAGACCATAGAATGGATCAACTAACCCATAATGAGGAAGTTGGTGATCTCCCACTAATCATAACTCGGGTCTGTGGTGGTGGGTGCTTGTATTCTGCCATCAATATAACCCATCTTCCCTCTGCTCTTCAAGAAAATAGTCAGACTTTGCGACCACGCTAGATAGTTCTGACCATTGAATAGAGAAGTGGTGATTTTTAGGCCAAGGTTGAGATTATCAGTCATAGGAGAAGGTAGAAGGGAGCTCTCGCTCTTAAGCGGCTGAGAAGTTGTTGACTCACTAGTGAATTCTACCATGAATATTCTACTAAGGAACCTTCAAACCCAAGGCCAATCACAAACTCAGAAGATAATAGTGGAAGGAAAGGCACAACTCACCCTATGAAAGCATAAAGAAGAAAAGAAAACTGTTTTTTTTTATTGTTGTTGTTTTATACAGAGACGACTAGTTACATGCATTAGTCTAGTCGACCAACCAAGGAGCACCGAAGGCCCTAGTCGACTACCTAGGAAGCCACGACGGCCTTAGTCGAAAGAGTTAGGGCTATCGACGAGCCTGGGCAATCCTGCGGTGGAAGAGGAAGGCTGCCGACAGATCGCTAGAAGGCCAGAGGGGCTGTCAACCAGGCCTAAGAGGCTGTTAGGAGGCACAGGAAGGCTGCTGATGGACTGAACAAGAGTTTGGGAGGTTCGGATCGACTGTAGGGGGCCTGGGTGATAGGCTACAGAAGTCGACTGAGAGAGGTGACTGCCGACAGAGGTATGGGCTAGGGTTCTGCCTCTGATACCATATAGTTTTGGAAAAGAGAAAGAGTTAGGGAATGAGTTAGACTTCATTCCCTTTTATATTGATAATTCTGATCAATTACAGGCATAATTTGAGCAACTAAAAAAGGAATAAATAAGAATACAATTCATTATTTCCTATTCTAATATTCCCTATTCTACCAATTTCCTATTCTAACACCTTCAACCTACAGATGATGTACAGCCATTATGTACATAAGGCAAATTAAATATATTAAATTATGGCTAATTTTTCTCCTCTTATGTGTGTCCAAAATGGCTGTAGTAAAACTTCTTACATTTTTACTGCATGCATGTTGCCTACAAAGTGATATACCTAAAGAGACTGATAACAAAGCAACTATCACCTTAACGACTTCAGTATAAGTTTCTTGATAGAAATGGGAATACACTGAAAACATAAGAAAAAGAGTCCTTACCAAGTACATTCCCATGGAGTGATCCATAACGGACAAAGTGCAAACCACCGGCATTAGTCGAGACATTTCCACCAATTTGACAGCTTCCCTTTGCACCCAAGTCTATTGGCATAATAAATCTGAATTGCAGAATAATTACTTACATGTCTAAAAGTTAAATTGTCAAATCACTCTGCAATATGATAAAAACTGAAAGCAGCAGTCACTGAAATATGAAAAGTCTAGACCGACCAAGAAACATATGTGTGATGCAAAACATCGAAAAACCAGCGAGGCATTTAATATCTCATACAATGAAACATACATTCAACCATATCATTTCTCAATTCTCATCTTCACACACACACATTTTACAAGTGGAAAAGGAGACAAATGAAAACAAAGAAAAACAACTAGAAGCCACAAGTCATCAACACCCCTTTTAAATCTCTAGTAATAAATTCGTAAGTTAAATGAGTAGTTGTAAGTGTGGGGTTCCTATGTTTGGAGGCAATGTGCTTGAACAATGGGGACATCACTGATGGTGCCTTGTATTAAGGAGACAAGAGCAAGCTTGTGTGCATATGGGTATGCATGTCTATGTATTTTCCTAACTCTTCACATATACACAATCCTTTTCATAGTCAATCAAGCAAAATGATAGCTAACCACATCACAGCCTTCCAGTAATAAGTTCATCTGGGTTAATAGTGGATGTATTAAGCTATTACACTCCCTACTTGAGTTCAAACCTTACTAATCACATGTTGAAGGAAAAATAAAGCAGTATGAGAGTTTAAGAACTGACTGGACCACCACAACACACTGGTTAAGGAAAAGCTTGTCTGGTTCAGGCAGGTCGAACCAGCTTACATCCCATAAGCACATCAACTGTATCACCAGCTTGGCTTAGGCCTGCTGACACTACATTACCAGTTCAACTGGCTGGACCAGAGAAGTTCTGATAAGTATGAGAAGAAGAAGATTGCATATTTCTTCCACATACAGTAATTAACCAACTCTCCAAAGTGGCGAACAACATTCTATTGTGTGTCCTATACACGATAAATTAATATCATAAACTTTCATGTGTGTATACTAGTGTCAACCTGGTAGGCACCCTAAAACTTTGAAACTCTAAATGCAAGCACTTACGCACTGCAACTTAAAATAACAATAACAAAGACAATAATCATGAAATTTCATGCATGACATAAATTTTCCGTTTGTGTGTGTATGCAGGATTATGTGTGTGTGCTTGTGCAGATGCTTCTCACATGCCCCAAACTGTTCAACTTAAATGGCAAGCATTCACCTGAAAACCTTCATGTTTCTAACGTCCTCCTTATCTTCTTCTGTAAGCTGTTTGCATAAATGAGTTTGACTATAACTTTAAAAATACCATCTAAGATTGAAAATTTGAAATTAGAAAGAAAGCATATTATTGATGATCGCATTCAGCATCAAAACATTGCATCAAAAAATACAATGACAAAATTATATCACTCAATGGTCCCATCAGCTTCGCTAACAATGAACACCCATTTGCACCCCACAAGATTTTTCCCAGGTAGAGAAACTAACTCCAAGTGCCATTCTTACTCAAGGTTCTCATCTCCTCTGTCATAGCTTTACAAGTTAGAATAAGAAATATGTGATTGCATTTTCTTCTTCTTTATTCCCTTGATTAGTGTAATGGGTTGGCCCATATATTATGCCGTATGGCACTCTGTAATTACTCCATATTAATAACATGAAAGGAATGAAGTCTAACTCATTCCCTAACTCTTTCTCTTCTAAACCACACGGTATCGTAACCAAAATCTTAGCTCATCCCTCCATTGCCTTTCTTCTCTTTTGCCGAAGCCCATCTATAGTCCAATGCCAACGGCCAGCCTACCCAGCTTCCCGGTCTTCGGCTCCTCATTTGGGCTCCCCGACAACCTATTAGGCTTAGTCGACAGCTTCTTTGAGTCCCTAAGGGCCTGTCGGCAGTCCCTCTGATTGTTTAGGGGCCTATCAATAGTTCCCTTGGCCTTCATGGCCCTTGTCGACAAGATCTCCGTATGCGTGACTCGCCGGCACCTCTGAGCCATGATTTGACTTCTGCCTCTGGTTCTGCCTTCGTCTCTCCTTTCGTCTGTCTTGGTTGATTATTAAACACCTTTTTTATTCTTTTTTTTTTTTAAAAAAAAAAAAACTGACTTCTTCAATTCTTTATGCTTTTCTAGTTCTTCTTGTACTTGTTGCTCCACTCTCATCTTTCGGTTTGTGATTGGCCTTGTGGTTAAGGACTAGTGTGTTGAGTCTCCATAGCATATTTGACTAATCTACCACCTCTTAGCCATCTCAGATGTGAGTTCTGTTATCCTCTCCTATGACCGATAACCTCAACTCTGGCCTTAAATTCCCCACCTCTCTATTTAATAGTCAAAATTTCCTTGCATGGTTGCAGAGTCTGACTATTTTTTTGAAGAGCAAAGGAAAGATAGGATATGTGGATGGAAGGGTTTAGGCACCCAGTATCACCAACCCCCATTATGACCAGTGGGAGATCACTAATTCTCGACATGGGTCAAGTTGATCCATTCTATGGTTCTGAAGATTGGAGAAGGCTACTTGTCTATGGACACTACCTAGGATATTTGCAAGACCGTAGCTACTACTTATTCCCGAAAGGGGAACTTCTAACAGGCTTTCGAGTTATATTGCTTCATTGAGAAGTCGTGCAAGGTGAGATGACTATCCTCCGCTTAAGGTTTTAAAAGCGATCGAATCGTTATGTAACGCCGTTACGTAACGGTTGTGGTGGTTATCACCACCCATTGTGGTCGTTTTTGCGGTGTGATTGAGATTCACAGGTGTGTCGGCCGTAGCGGTCATAACGGTGCTGTAATGACCTGTTACGCACCATTACGTAACGGTTCCGAACTACTTTCAAAAAACAAAAAAACAAAAAAAAAGGTCAAAAATGGGAGAAGAGGGAAGATGAAGGAATAAGAGATAGAGAGAGAGAGAAGAGAGAAGATGAAGAACATGTTATTGATTTGTTGAAACTGTAAGACTTATGCTATTCTATTCAGCTACTATCACTCAACCATTTTGTTTGTATATGTCTATCTATATATTGTTTGAAAATAATAATAATAATAATAATAATAATAATAACAATAATAACCCATAATAATAATAATAATAATAATAATAATAATAATAATAATAATAAGTGTGGTCATTATCTATTTGGCTTGATTAAAATATATATATATATATAGATTCTTATTTATTCTCTTATTTTTGTCATTATTTATCTTATATATAATAGTTAGTGATTGACGTTTTTGTAAAATATCTAGAAAACATAACACCTATAATTATATATTAATACATATTTTATACATGTCAATTTTTTTTATTAGTTTGTTTTGTTTTTATTTACAGGTTATCTAAAAAGAGAATGAATATTCAAGTGATTCCAAAAAAAAAAAAATTTCTTTATAATTTTTTTTTTAAAATTTTTTATATGATTACATTAGCATGTATAATTTATTTTTTAAAACTATTCAAGCTAAAATTTGCATATGCTTCCACAAGTACAATAATTAAAAAAAATAATTTTATACATCTAAGTCCAATAAAATTTTTTTTTTTTTGCTACAAGCGTAATATGGATTTATGACATATAAAGTCATTAATTATTAAAATAAAATGTAAAAAACTCAGTTTATAGTGATTTAAAAATATAAAATATATTTGATTATACTTAAAAATTTACAAAAATTGATCAATATTTATTTTAAAATCTAATAAATATGATTATGGAAAACAATATGCGCATCGGTAAATTTTTTTCAAATTGTGCGAAAAATAAAAAAAATTCACAGTTTCGGTTACCACAATCGTTACGCTATGGCCTTTACACTCCATTAATCGCAACCGCGCCACCGCTACCATTACGGCGATCACAACCGCTTTTCAGAACCTTGCCTCCAGTATTTTACCTTCCTTAGCAATGGATGGAAGCGCCTTGATCATCTTCAGGATTACAAGCCTGCATGTCCCACCGATTCTGCTGGTCACCGGAAATTTGTAGAGTAAGAGCGGGTCTTCAAGTTCTTGGAAGGCCTGAATTTAGAATATGATCCTCTTCGAAGCAAAGTACGTGGCATGGATGTGCTTCCTTCTCTCCAAGAAGCATTTGCTTTTGTGCAGAATGAAGAGAGTCACCGTTCAGCGATGCTTCCTTTTGCTATTACTGATCGCTCGGCCTTGGTTTCTAACTCTCTCGCGATGGCAACCGTGTGACTCATGGTTCACGCCCTTCCGAGAAGGATCATCTTTACCGTGACTACTGTTGTCAACCTCGCCACACACGCGAGACTTATTGGAAGCGGCATGGAACTCCCTGTGGTGGCCGAGGCAACCGTCCTGGTACTTGAGGGGGTCGGTTTGGTACTAGAGGCTGCGGGGCCAATGCATGAGCCCCTCTTTCAGACACTGTTGAGCCACCATCTTCATCTCCAGCTGTCTCCTCCACTGTTGATGTCTTGGGGTTATCTCGCCTTAGATTTTGAGATAGCTGCCACTTGCTAGACCGCTGAGCCACCACTTCTACTACAGTAATTTTTTCCTTTGCCAATTCAGGTAACTTGGCTTCCTCCCCATGTGCATTGCTATCCCATACGACTGTCCCGTTAATTATTAATTATGGTGCTTCTGACCATATGTCTAGCTCCTCTAATTTATTTTCAGAGTATAACCCCTCCTCAGGTCAGGAAAAAGTATGTATTGCTGATGATACCATTTCATCTATGTTAGAGAAAGGTTTAATTCATACCACTTCTTCCCCTTACTTTGTCTTCTGTCCTCCATGTTTCCAATTTTAGTGTTAATCTTTTGTCTTTGAGTCGTATTACCCGTAACTTAAATTGTAGCGTGATGTTTTTTTCTTGATCATTGTCTTTTTCAGGACCTTATCACGAGGAAGAGGATTGGCAGTGGTAGAGAGGAACGTGGGCTCTACATTCTGGACCAGACAAACAAGCTGACTCATTCATCTATTTAATTACCATTCACTAAGAAAGGCATTTGGCTGTGGCACCGTCGCTTAGGACATCCCTCTTTTTTGTTACTGAAGTATTTATTTCCTTCTGTTTTTGAGAGAAAATAATGTGCTAGATTTTCAATGTGAGTCTTGTCAACTTGGAAAACAACAAACAGCCTCTTTTACTCCTATTAATAAAAATTTAGTTCCATTTTCTTTTATTCATTCTGATGTATGGGGTCCATCCTGTTTTGTATCTTTAACTGGTCAAAAATGATTTGTTACCTTCATAGATGATTGTTCCAGGACCACTCGGGTCTATTTGATGAAAGATAAAAGTGAAGTATTTTCTGCATTTCAAAACTTCCATAAAATGGTTTGTACTCAGTTTGGGGTGGTTGTCAAAATTCTACGTTCTGATAATTGGGGAGGAGGGGGGGAATATATTGACTCTGATCTTGCCACTTACTTTACCACTCATGGCATTATTCACCAGACTTTCTCGACTAATACCTCTCAACAAAATGGTGTTGCAGAACGCAAAAATCACCATCTCCTTCATGTCGCCCGCTGTCTATCCTTTGAGATGTGGGTTCCTTGATCCTATTGGGGGGAAGCGGTTCTCACTATCGCTTATTTGATTAATTGTCTTCCTACTCAAGTCCTTCAAAAACAAACACCTCTTCAAGTTTTGTTCAGGTCTATCCCTTCCGGGTTCTCCATTACTCTTAAGACTTTAGCTGTGATTGCTTTGTCTATAATCATTCACCCACTTGTGGTAAATTGGATCCTAGGTCTCTTAAGTGTGTTTTTCTGGATTATTCTGCCACCAAAAAGGATTATAAGTGTTATCATCCACCCACTCGCAAATGGTTTGTCTCCATGGATGTCACTTTCTTAGTCTTAGCCTTATTTTCTGAAACCCCTCCCTCCCCCCCCGGCGGGTCTCACAGTCATCCCTTCAGAGGGAGCCTTGGTGTGAAAACATTCATGTTCCACTTCTGCCAAGGGTTGAACAAATAGAGAATGATGAGCTAGCAGCTTGTTGAGGAAAATGAAGGTGCAAAATTTTATCAAGGACAAGGATAGAGAGCAAGTCACTTGGATGCAAGAGACTATTTTTCTTCCTCTATTGCCAACTTCTTCTTTGGATGTGTGTCCAGAGTCACCCCTATCTTCTAAGTCTCCAGGTAATTCTGATTCAACTACTTCTATTCCTGCTTTTTCAGATCTTAATGTTCGTGATTGCTACTAGGAAAGGGGCTAGGTCATGTACTTAGCATCCTATTAATAATCATGTCTCTTATTCTCATCTGACTTCCTCATATAAAGCTTTTCTGTCTAAAGTGTCTTCTGTTAGTCTACCTACTAATTTTCAGGATGCTCTCTCTATTCCTGAGTAGAAACATGTCATGATGGAAAAGATGAGAGCTTTCAAAGAAGAGTGGCACTCGGGAATTAGTGGAGTTACCTAGAGGCAAAACTCCAGCTGAGTGTAAGTGGGCACACAAGAAACACAAAGCAGATAGTTCTATAGAATGGTACAAAGTAAGACTGGTTGCTAAGGGCTTCACTCAGACTTATGGAGTGGATTACTAGGAGACATTTACACCAGTTGCTAAGATAAATTCTGTGAGAATCTAACTCTCTTTTGTTGCAAATATGGATTGGCCACTTCATCAGTTTGATGTGAAGAATGCATTCCTTTATGCACTCCAGCGTAAGAGGTCTATATGGATAATTCTCCTAGTTTTGCGGGTGCTAAGTCTAACGGTAAAGTATGTAGGCTCTGAAAGTCACTTTATAGGCTAAAGCAGTCTCCTAGAACTTGGTTTGAAAGGTTTGCTCAAGCTATGCTGAAATATGGGTTCAAGCAGAGTCAAGCTGATCACACCTTGTTTGCGAAACACTCCTCACATGGTAAGACTACAGCTCTTATTGTCTATGTTGATGATATTGTTCTGACAGGAGATGATGTTGAGGAGATTCTTCGTTTGAAAGAATACTTAGCCAAAGAGTTTGAAATCAAAGACTTATGCCATTTGAAGTATTTTTTGGGTATTCAAGTAGCTCGGTCCAAGGATAGCACCTTCATATGCCAAAGGAAGTATGTACTTGACTTGCTAAAGGAAACTGGAATGCTTGGAGGTAGACCATGTGATACACCTCTAGAACCGGCCAAAACCGAGTGAGGATCAAGAGGGAGATCCAAAGGGACAGGGGAGATACCGAGAGTAGTGGGCAAGTGTTAGCACCTTCTACTTGAAGGTCAGATGGTTGGCATTGGCAGCACCTTGCACCAATGTCCAGCCTGTGCACTGCATGATGGTGGCATGCCAAAACAAAGAAGGTGAAAAGTTGGCTAAGGCCGAGGCAAAGACACACAATCCTGGCCAAAGTATGGGCAGCGATTGCACAAATGCGAGGCATTAACATGACCCAATGTGGCTGCAAGATACTTGGGGTTCAAGGCAATCAAGAAGCAAAACTTGGTCTGGGAGCCAAGACAACCAAATTCGTGGCTGACTTGATGTGGCAAACAACACAACAGTTATTGGCAGTTATGCTTGTCTGTTGGTAGCAGTTACCCATCTTGGGCAAAGACAAGGCAAGGCCGACTTCGTGAAGCAAGGCAAAGATAGCAAGAGTTAATAGCGCATACGCCCGTAAATGTTCCTAAGTCCCTAGGCAGTTGGGGGTGTCAACTGCCATGCCACTTGGCATGCTTTCCTTGTAATGTTGGTTGTAAGATTGTAACTGATTGTAAGCCTATTTTAGGCATAGCCATGGAACTCGAAAATTAACTAAGTGTTTTGTAAGAGTTCCATAGGCATCTTTTGTATTGTTGGTGCAATTAATAAAGGTTGCGAATTTTCCTGTGATCTCTTGTTGCCTATTCTCTTATTCGTTATAACACTTTGTGTGTATGTATTCATAATTGGCTGAGACTAAGTGTCCAACTTAGTGCCATTACAGGCTGGAAATTTGAAACAAAAATTGACCCTGTAACAATTGGTATCAGAGCACGGTTATGCTCTAATGGTTTCTGGCATGGATGCCTTGAAAGAATGAGTAATGCGGTTGGAAAACCTTGTGGGCGAACTTGCTAATGAGAACCGCTCGTTGACAGATCGATTGGATGCTGTGGCCTCAGGGTTTCTTGCCCTTGAGACCTCGACAGCAGATCGGTTCAAAGACATGCTGACGGATGTGCTAACCATTTCGAATTCTTGGAAGGACAAGTTTCAAGAAGTTGTGGACAAACTGTCCCTTCTAAAAAAGGCTATCTGTGGGCATACGAATTCGGAAAAGACTCTTTCAAAATCAAAGTTTCAGACCCTAAAGCTTTTGGTGGAAATCGGAGTGCCAAGGAACTTAAGAATTTCTTGTGGGACATGGAGCAAGATTTTAAGGTCTCATGTGCCGAAGGAGAGAAGGTTACAATCACAAGCATGTACCTTCATCGGTGATGCTAAACTTTGGTGGTGTACACGTGTTGGGGATGATGCTCGGCCAGAGATCTTAACTTGGGAGACTCTGAAGAAGGAAATGAAGGAACAATTCCTTCCTTACAACACATCTTGGGTTGCAAGAGACGCCTTGAAACGGTTGAAGCATTCCGGATCAGTGAGGGACTATGTGAAAGAATTCAGTTCTTTGATGTTGGACATCAAGAACATGTCGGAGGAAGATAAACTCTTCAACTTTATGTCTGGGTTGCAGAATTGGGCCTAGTTAGAACTTCGAAGACTCGGTGTCAAAGATTTGCCCTCTGCCATGGCTACGATAGATGGGTTGCTTGACTACAAGTTAAGCAAGGAACCCACGATCGAAAACCAAAGAAATCCAAGAAGAAAGGAAAAGAGAAGACAGGAGACAAGAAGTCTGGTTTCAAGAAGGGAAAAGAGGGTTCCAAGTACAAGCAAAAAGGGGATTCTTCTCAGACTAATGGTGGGAAATGTAACAAAGGGTGTTTCATCTATAATGGACCCCATAGAGCGAAAGACTGTCCCAAGTGTAAGAAACTTAACGCTATGGTCGTGGAAGATGGCAAAGGGGAGTCGGATTCTGAGGGGCCGACTAGGGTAAACCCCTTACAATTGCTCAATGCAATTCATGCAGACAAAGCCCCTGCTACTGGTCTAATGTACATCAAGATGACATTGGCGGGTACCGACATTGCGGCAATGGTAGACACCGGTGCCACGCATAACTTTCTGTCAGAAAAGGTTGTGCAGACCCTCTGATTGCAAGTTACCCAAAGCACCAGTCGAATCAAAGCTGTGAACTCAACGACTCAATCAGTACAAGGAATGGCTTCCAAAGTATCGATCACAGTTGGAGATTGGACTGGACGAGTTAACTTGATGGTGGTTCCTTTGGATGATTTCGATGTCATCTTAGGAAATGATTTCTTTGTGACTGCAAAAGTTGCTTTGATGCCATATTTGGGTGGGATACTTATTTCGGATGAAGACAAGCCTTGCTTTGTCACTGGTTGCAGTAAATCAGACAAAGGCAAGGGCACAAAGAGGAAGACGGAGACCCTCTCAGCCATTCAAGTGCACAACGATTTGAAAAAGGGTGCAGAGACTTATCTTGTTGCCTTGGTGGAAATCAAACCTGATCTATCAGTAGAAGTGCCGGATGAAATGGTAGAAGTGTTGAGGGAATTTGAGGATGTGATGCTTCCGGAGTTGCCAAAGTCCCTTCCTCCTCGGCGTGCCACTGATCACAAAATAGAGTTGACTCCAGGTGCTAAGCCTCCAGGAAAGACACCCTATAGAATGTCCCCAATGGAACTTATGGAGTTGCGAAGGCAATTGACGAACTTATTGAATGTTGGACTGGTTCAGCCATCCAAAGCCCCTTACGGTGCCCCAGTGCTTTTTCAAAAGAAGCAAGATGGAAGTTTGCGCATGGGTGTGGATTATCGGGCTCTCAACAAAGTGACTATAAAGAACAAGTACCCAATCCCTTTGGTGGCAGACCTATTCGATCGATTGTGCAAGGCCACTTACTTCACAAAATTGATTTACGCTTTGGTTATTGGCAAGTCCGAGTGGTCAAGGATGAGTCAAAGACCACGGTTACAAGGTATGGGTCTTTTGAGTTCCTTGTAATGCCGCTTTGGGTTAACTAATGCCCGCCTACATTCTCAGAATCTCATGAATGATGTGTTCAATGACTATGTCGATCAGTTTGTTGTTGTTTATTTGGATGATATTGTAATATATAGTGCGTCCCTAGAGGATCACTTGTCCCACCTTCGGATGGTGTTCACTCGGTTACGAGAACACCAGTTGTATGTCACAAAGGAAAAATACGAGTTTGCCTAACGGGAGATTAAGTTCTTGAGGCATGTTATTTGCCAAGGCCATGTCAAAATGGATGGAAAGAAGGTGCAGGCTATTATGGAATAGTCTCCACCCACCAATGTTGCGGAGTTGCGATCCTTCTTAGGCTTGGCAAACTACTATCGGAAGTTCATTGAGGGATATTCAAAGAAGGCTGCTCCCCTCACTGACTTGTTGAAGAAAGATCAAAAATGGCATTGGTCCATTAATTGTCAAGAGGCCTTGGACAAATTAAAAGTGCATGGCAAGTGAACCAGCTTTTGCACCCGCTTAGTTTTGAGTTGCCTTCAAGGACACACGGATGCCTCGCATAAAGCACTTGGAGGGGTATTGGTGCAAGAAGGACACCCTGTGGCCTTTGAAAGCAGAAAACTAAACGCTGCTGAGAAGAATTATTCAGCCCATGAGAAGGAAATGACGACAGTAGTGCATTGCCTACTCACCTGGAGGGTCTATCTGTTGGGATCGAAGTTTTTGGTTCTTACTGATAATGTGGCTAATACATTCTTCAAAACTCAGAAAAAGTTGTCTCCAAGGCAAAGTTCAGCTAAGGTGAATTCCTTGAAGAGTATGACTTTGAATGGTGACACAAGCCTGGACGACACAACCTAGTCACTGATGCCTTAAGCCGGAAAGAGATAATTGAATATGTGGCTGCTATCTCCAACATCGAATCACAGTTGCTAGAAAGGATCAGGGATAGTGCTGCAATTGACTCAGAATATCAACGGTTGGTACAGCAAGTAAAGGATGGAATTGCTCGTTGGTATTGGCTTGAAGATGGCCTTCTCCATGGCAAAGGAGATAGGCTATATGTCCCTAGTGTTGGGGGACTACGGATGGAACTTCTTAGAGAAACACATGACCCACAGTGGGCTGGTCATCCGGGGCAACAACGCATGATGGCTCTTTTGTCGCGTTCATATGTTTGGCCAAAAATGGAAGAAGACATAGAGGCTTATGTCAAAACCTGCATGGTGTGCCAATTGGACAAGACTGAAAGAAAGAAGGCAGCTGGGTTACTACAACCATTGCCTGTCCCTGAGAAGCCTTGGGTTTCCATATCCATGGACTTCATCTCCGGATTTCCCAAAGTTAATGGGATGCGCTCCATCATGGTAATTGTTGACCATTTCTCTAAGTATGCTGTTTTCATCCCTGCTCCTTATGCTTGACCAATGATATTTATTTTATAAGTATGTTATAAAATACTTTTGGTTTCTCGAGGACATAATAAGTGATACCCGCCATTTTAAAGGTTTTGAATCAGGTTTTAATTTGCTAGGTTCCGAATTAAAGTTCTCCACAGCAAATCACTCTCGCACGGATAGCCGCCGAGAGGATGAATGGATTGCTGGAGGAGTATCTCTGACATTATGAGACCGCAAGTCAAAAGTATTGGGTCGAATTGTTGGACAACGACGCTTTGCTACAATCTACATAGATCATCTCGCAATCGGGATGAGTCCGCTTGAATTGGCCACAGGCAACAACCCCTAACTCCTCACGAAGTGGCTAAACAGCTCGTGGTAGATGTCCAAAGAAAGATTCCGCTTTTGCAAGGACCAAACAAGAATTGTTAGAAGAAGCACAAGACAGTTTGGCTAAAGCAAGCAAACGAATGAAGAAGTATGTTGACAAAGGGCGAAGACCCTTAGAGTTCAAAGTGGGTGACAAAGTGCTCAAGCTTACTTCACAAATTTGGAAGAAGATAAGCAATAAGACAGTGCACCGTGGCTTAATTCCAAAATATGATGGCCCCTTTGAAGTCTTAAAATGTGTGGGCAATGTTGCATACAAGCTAGTGTTGCCTGATCGTTTGAAAATCCACCCAACTTTCCATGTCAGTTTTTTGAAACCTTTTCATGAGGATCAAACAAACTTGACAAGGAAACAAGCTCGAGAGCACCCGTGATCGAAAAAGCTTGACAAGGAGGTGGAACAGATTCTTGATCACAAGACCGAGGGTCAAAGCAAAAAGAATCGAAGGACCCATTACTTAGTAAAGTGGAAGGGTTCCTCCGAATCAGATGCAAGTTAGGAAAAGGATGTAACATTGTGGCAATTTGAAAAACAAGTCCAAGAGTACTTGAAGTCCATATCAATGAGGACGCTTGGCTTCTTCTGGTGGGGGTGGTTTGTTAGCACCTTCTACTTGAAGGCTGCATGGTTGGCATTGGCAGCACCTTGCACCAATGTTCAGCCAAGGCACTAGCATGATGGTGGCATGCCAAAATAGCAAGGTGAAAAGTTGGCTAAGTGCTGAAGCACCAGCACATAACCCTTGCCCAAAGTATGGGCAGCAGTTGCACAAATGCAAGGCATTAACATGACCCGAATGTGGCTGCAGCATACTTGGGGATTCAAAGCAATCAGTAGGCAAAACTTGGTCTGGGGGCCAAGACAACCAAATTCGTGGCTGACTTGATGAGTCAAACAACACAAGAAGCTTATTGGCAAATATGCTTGTCTGTCATGGCTAGCTACCCATGTCAAAAGACAAGGCAAGGCTGGACTTCACGAAGCAAGGTTGAAAGATAGCAACAGTTAATAGTAGTTATGTCCAGAAATGTTCCTAAGTCCCTAGGCAGTTGGGGGTGTCAACTGCCATGCCACTTGGCATGCTTTCCTTGTAATGTTAGTTGTAAGATTGTAACTGATTGTAAGCCTATTTTAGGCATAGCCATGGAACTCGAAAATTAACTAAGTGTTTTGTAAGAGTTCTATAGGCATCCTTTGTATTGTTGGTGCAATTAATAAAGGTTGACAATTTTCTTGTAATCTCTTGTTGCCTATTCTCTTATTCGTTATAACACTTTGTGTGTGTGTGTATTCATAATTGGCTGAGACTAAGTGTCCAACTTAGTGCCATGTGCTAGAAATTTGAAACAAAATTGACCCCTGTAATGTTAGAAGCTTATATACCTATTCCACTCACGCCCTATTATTGCCATTGCCATTGCCATTGCCGTGAGTATGGTGAGTCTTTATGCATGCTCCTAAAACTTTCCACTTTCGAGGCAATTATGAGAACTCGAGATACAAGTCTTTTCTCGAAAGGGTCTCTATTTCTCAAAACATGGCAATCTCAGCAGGAGGCATTTATCGATGCAATTAGGTTGATCAACATCGACAGATGATCAACTTCCTGATATCGCACATTTGTGGGTGGCAACCTAGTCACATCGCAAAGTAAGAAATGTAATGCGGTGGCTAGATCTAGTACGAGGAAGAATTCGTACATGGCTTAGGTGTATGTGAGTTACTATGAATTAAACTATTGTCGAGAGACTTGGGAATCCATCGATCGACTCCATGAGACTATATTTTAACAAAAAGGCCACAATCAACATAGCTCATAACCCGCCCAACACGATAGAACCAAGCATGTGGAGATTGATAGGCACTTCATTACGAAAACTCACTAGTGACATCATATGTATTCCATTTGTGAAGACCGGAGACCAACTAGCCGATATTCTCACCAAAAAGGCTAGGAGCAAAACCATTTATTGCATTCTCAACAAGCCGAAAGATATAAAATATCTCCGCACCACTGAGGGGGAGTGTTAGAATAGAAAACAATTTAGAATACGAAATATGTGATTGTATTTTTCTTCTTTATTCCCTTGATTGGTGTAATGGTTTGGCCCATATATT